>CM046877.1:435114095-436314095 GCA_025667525.1 Glebionis coronaria
TTTTTCGGTTGTCGTATAATGCAATTGTGCCCCAGTCATTGTCTTGCTAGCGTAATGGATCGGTTGGAAGTGTTTGTTCACTCTTTGTCCAAGAACCGCTCCAATAGCAAAATCACTAGCATCGCACATCAACTCAAAAGGAAGCTCCCAATTAGGGGTAACCAAGACGGGTGCCTTAGTTAGCTTATCCTTAAGCGAGTTGAAGGCTTCAAGGCACTCTTTGGAGAAGATAAAAGGAGTATCTTTTTCCAAGAGGTGGGTCATCGGGCGAGCGATTTAAGAAAAGTCTTTGATAAAGCGACGGTAGAAGCCCGCATGACCCAAGAAACTTCTCACACCCTTCACAGTGGAAGGTGGAGGCAACTTTGCTATAACGTCAACTTTGGCACGGTCAACTTCAAGACCGGCTTTCGAAATCTTATGTCCAAGCACGACGCCTTCTTTTACCATAAAATGGCATTTTTCCCAATTTAGAACTAGGCGAGTGTCTTCGCACCGCTTTAGCATACGTTCTAAATTGGCAAGGCAAGATGAGAAGGAATCCCCGAAGACCGAGAAATCATCCATGAAGACTTCCATGGTTTGTTCAACCATATCATGGAAGATAGCTAACATACACCTTTGGAACGTCCCTGGCGCATTACATAAGCCAAAAGGCATTCTTTTGTAAGCGAAAGTGCCATAGGGACAAGTGAATGTAGTCTTCTCTTGATCTTGGGGATCGATGGGTATTTGAAAATAACCCGAGAAACCATCCAAAAAGCAGTAATATTCATTACCGGCTAATCGTTCAAGCATTTGGTCCATGAAAGGTAAAGGGAAATGATCCTTTCTCGTGGCATCATTGAGTTTGCGGTAGTCTATACAAACTCTCCACCCAGTAACGAGACGAGTGGGAATCAACTCGTTGTGTTCATTGGGAACAACGGTTATTCCGCCCTTCTTGGGCACACAATGGATTGGACTAACCCACGGTGAATCCGAAATAGGGTAAATCATACCCGCATCAAGAAGTTTGATAACCTCTGTTTTGATGACTTCATGTATTTTTGGATTCACCCTTCGTTGGCTTTGAATAGTGGGCTTATAGTCGTCCTCCATGAGAATTTTATGTGTGCAGAAGTTAGGATCAATTCCACGAATATCGGAAATTTTCCAAGCAATAGCCTTCTTATGATCCTTCAACACAGCGACGAGGCGAGTCTTCTCTTCATCTTTCAAATCCTTCGCAATAATGACGGGAGACTTCTTGTTGTCGTCAAGGAACACGTACTCGAGATGTGGCGGCAACTCCTTAAGTTCCAAATCCGGAGGATTTTCGACGGGAGGCGTTTTCAAACTCGTGGCATCGATAGCAATAACCGTGGGAGATGGAGGCGAAGGGTTGTCTTCAGTGAGAAGATTGTCAAAGAAACTCATGTCTTCATCCCCCTCGGTGGGCGAATCATTAGTAGCTAAATTCGCATCTCCCATGGTAGCTTCAAGATTGTTCCAGAATAAATCATTATCTCCAAATAGAGACAACGATGAATCAATGGAGGACACGGTCTCAACATTGGGAAGAGAATTAGGAATACTTTTGCAAGCATCATTAAAGTGTTCTTCACAAGCCTCATCAAGAACGTCAATACAATTAACGCTCTCATACGAATAAGGTTGTTTGGACAACTTTCCCATGTTGAAGACTACTTTGTCGTCACCCACTCTCATGATAAGCTCTCCGGCTTCAACATCAATAAGAGTGCGACCGGTCCTCAAGAATGGACGACCAACAATAAGTGGCACACGGGGGTCCATCTCGTAGTCGACGACAACAAAATCAGCAGGGAAGGTGAATTTGTCGACTCCTACAATAACATCTTCGGCTATCCCCACTGGATAAGCAACCGTACGGTTGGCCAATTCCAAAGTCATCTTGGTGGGGACTAGCTCTGGGAGAGATAATTGCTTCCAAACACTTAGAGGCATGAGATTAATACTGGCACCTAGATCGGCTAGAGCCATGCAATTCTCTACTCCCGGGAAATTGTAAGGGATAAGAAAACGACCCGGATCACCAAGCTTGGTTGGCAATTTCCTTAAGAGCACTGCAGAGCAGTTCTCATTAAGTTGGGTGTTGGCAATGTCGAGGAGCTTTTCCTTGTCGCTCAAAAGATCTTTAAACATTTTAGCATACTTGGGCATGTGAGCGAGAGCCTCAGCGAAGGAGATATTGAAATTCAGTTGTTTAAACATTTTAAGAAAGTTAGAAACCTGAATATCATCCTTGCTCTTTTGCTTCTCTTTCCTCAACCTAGAAGGATAAGGTATATTGGAAGAAGAGGAAGGCTTTGGGAGTATAGGATCACTCACAGCCACGGGTGGAGGAGGGGTAGAAAGAGGTGGAGAAATTGGGGAAGGAGGAGGAGGAGGAATAGGAGCAGGCGACTCGTTCTCCTTAGTCACAACCACCGGTGGCGGTATAGGAAGCTCGGGTTCCTTGGTACCTTTACCACTTCTAGTAGTGATTGCTTTCATCTCCCCTCTTGGGTTCGCAACGGTGTTACTCGGAAGAGTACCCGAAGAAGAGGGTTGACTACTTTGGAAGAAACTAGCCATCATGTTCCTCAAGTCATTCGTCTGACTATCCAACGTGTTTCTCATATCAGCTCGCAAATCATTTCCTTGCTTGACCAAATCTGCCTTCAAGTTGCGCACTTCCTCTTGGAGATTTCCCACTATCACATCATTGGTCCTCATATAGGTGGCGACCTCTTGGTGTAGTGCAGTGTTGGTTTGGTTGGAAGGAGCATTGTATGCAGGTGGTTGGTAAGCAGGTTGTTGGTAGATTTGATTGTTACGTTGAGGTGGTTGTTGCTGCTTGTGAGGTGGGATATATGGTTGTCGAGGTTGTTGTTGTTGTTGAGTGGGGCGGTTAAGGTTTTGTTGTTGGTTTGGGTTGGTTGGAGGAAAGCCAGGTGGTGAAAGATAGTTGTTGCTGCGGTAGCTAAGCAAGTTACGGTCACCTTGAGGTCTAGCTTGATAAGCAGGTTGTTGGTAGGTGCCATATGCCGCATTCACATTCTCAGCAGGGTAATCTTGGGTGGCAGTACAAGTTGTGTAAGAATGGGGACCCCCGCATATCTCACAAGGTTGGCTGACAGCGTTGACTTGTGCGTTCTTGGCGTTGTTGCTGTTGTTGTTGCTGACGGTATGTGTGACAAGCGTTTCCAGAAGCGTAGTGAGTTTGTCTAATCGCTTGTCGCTGTCATTAGTGCTAGCACTAGCAACATTGGTCCTAACGCTCTTGGTTTGCACACGAGACTTGTTCTCAATGATATCCCAAGCAGCATTGGAAGTCTTAGCCAATAAATTACCCCCTGAGGCACTATTCAGTGAATCTTGGTCACTCATGCTTAAACCATTGTAAAAAGTATTTATTTGATGAACTTTGGTAAAACCATGTTGTGGGCATTTTCTTAAAAGATCTTTAAAACGATCCCAAGATTCACTGAAAGACTCATCGTACTTTTGTTCGAAGTTTATAATCTCATTCCGCAAAGCGGTAGTACGAGAGGGTGGAAAAAAGTAGTTGATGAACTTTGTTTCCAAATCCGCCCACGAGAGAATACTCTGTGGCGGTTCCTTAGCAAGCCAATGCCGGGCTTGTCCCTCTAAAGAAAAGGGAAAAAGTTGTAACCTTATCACTTCTTGTGAAACTCCATTGAACTTGACCGTGTTGGTGAGTTGTAGAAATCTCTTGATATGGTCGTGTGGGTCATCAATGGTGCGTCCCAAGAACGGTTGAGCAGATACCATCTGGATAAAGCCTGACTTGAGCTCGAAATTGTTGGCGGCAATTGGAGGAATGACAATTGGATCCGTGTTGCCATCAACATGAGCTTGCAGCAATTCGATCATTGGGCGATTATCCGGAAGGGGCTCATTGTTGTTGTTATTCATGTTGTTGAAAGGTGGGTTGTTGTTGTTATTATTGTTGTTCGGAGGTGGTATGTTATTGTTGTTTTGGACACCAGCCATGTCTAAGTTATCGAGAGGCTCGGGCTCTTGATAAGACGTGGATCGAGTGCGCATACACCTGCAAAAGAACGAACAAGGAAAAACAAAGCAAAAATATTTTTGGTTTTTATTGTTTTGTTAATTTTTAGGATTTTTGAAAATTTTATATTTTTTTTTTTTTGTTGTTTTTGAAGATTTTTGAAAAAGTAACGTTCACGGGGAACGGATCCCAAAATCCAATTTCTCACAAAAAACTTTTGATCTTAACGAGAAGAGCCGGCAGCGGCGCCATTTGATATTAGCATTTTGTATGGGTTCAGATTAAATCTCGGTATCCTCTCGAATTGATCTAGGCCTTAAGTGGAATGATTGTTCTTGGTTACTAAATAAAGGGGTTGGTTTTCTATTCTAATAATAAATGAAAATGAAAGTTTAAATCAAAGGCAATTACTCTAATTAAGATTAACAAAAACTTGGTTGCAAATTTAAAGTTCAAATTAAAATTAAAGTTAACATGTAAATTGTTAAATCAACAGTAAAACAGTAACATTAAAATACTCAAAAAAAAATAACTGATTCGGAACTTTAGACCTTGATTCGGAACTAACTGATTCGGAACATGCTCATTCGGAAGTTACTATTCACTGGTTCGGAACTTTGCTTGGTTCGGAAGTCACTGGTTCGGAAGTCACTATTCACTCATTCGGAACTCACTGATTCGGAAGTTCAGCTTCGTTCGGAAGTTGTGCTTGGTTCGGAAGTCACTGTCACTGATTCGGAACTTAGCTTGGTTCGGAAGTCCTTGGTTCGGAACTTATGGACTTCCGAATGAAGGTGTTGATTCGGAACTTTAGTGCTTGATTCGGAACTTTCCGAATGAAGGTTTCATTCGGAACCTTTTTTGTTTGGTTCGGAACTTCTGGGAACAGATACAGTAGCAGTAAAGGCGAAGAACACGGGACACAAAATTAATCAAAATCAAATCAAACACTTAAAAAGATTTTACCAATTTAAACACAAATCATTTAGACAATGTAAGCAACAAATCCCACTAATAAAAACACAAATCCGAACAACTTTTGAAGATCAAATCAAGAAAAATAAAACTTAAGAACTTGAAGATAAAAATGGAGATGAACAAGATGAAATAAAAGATTAAACAAGAACTTTGAATTGGATGATTGATGTTTTGACAAGATGAAACAAAGGTTAAAATTACAAGATTGAAGAACTAAAAATAAAAATCACCAATCACCCTAGTGGTGATGGTGTCAAACGAACCAGGAGAAAGAAAGAGAAGAAGAAAAACTAGCTCCAAAAATGTGTGTGGGATGGCCTATTTATAGGTGTTTCCTTTGGTTGGTGAGTGGGCTTTCTCCCGTTCTTCGTGTCTTTTCGTCTTTTCAGAAAAGTTTCCGTTTTCGATTCTGATTCGGGATTTGTCGTCGATTAAATTCAACTCGTCTTTTAATTTCTTCATTTAATAGACTTGAGTTTCTTCGACTTATATAAATCTTCCATCTTTGGTCCTTTTCTTCGATAAATCTTCGAATAGGCCCAGTGACTTCAAATCTTTTGCATCTCTTGGACAATAGACTTTATCTTGAGTCTTTTTCTTCAGTAAAACCCGTGCAATCCTATGTTTTCTTCAATATTTATCCGGTTGGCTCTGAAAACACAATAAACACAAAAACCACGCATAATCCCAAACAAATGATATTAAATACGTGTTTTGGTCTCGTTTTAGCCCGAATTAAGTGGTAAAAGGATGGGTGTTTACACACCTATCAGTAAACCTCTCATGGGAAATAGAAGTTTATCTAGATTATCTTCTACTCCACCTAGAGTACGGAATGACTCTAAGCCTAGAAGTAGAATGACAACGCGTACAAGAGATAATCAAAAGAACTCTCGAACTAGAAGTAAAACTCCAACACCTAGAAAGAACAATAATAATTCTAAACCTAGATCAAACACACCTAGGAGAAGTAATAAGCAACAAAATGGTTACATGAATTACTACCCTCCTCTATTTTGTTCTCCATGGGGAATCCCCACCTCATTCATGCATCCCAACCAAATGCAAGGGATGTTTGGAACTGACAATTTTGGACCCATGAGATATTGGGGACCAAATGTTTGATCTTGTGTATTGTTACCTAGATATGCTTGGGAATTGATTTGGAGCCCGACGAGTGGATTAAGGATAGTGGATGTTCTAAACATGACGGGTAATCGAAGTTTGTTCTCGCATTACAAAGCATATGATGGAGGTAACGTCACATTTGCTAGTAGTCTACGTGGTAATATCATTGGCAAAGGTACGGTTTCTCTTGACTCCATGACCATTGAAAATGTTGAGCACGTAGATAACTTAGGTTTTAACCTTTTAAGTATAGGTCAAATTTGTGATAATAAGTGTAAGGTCATCTTTTCGGAACATGACAGTGAAATCGTAAAAGATGGAAAAGACATTGGAAAAGGTGTTAGAAAGCATGGGCTTTATGTCATGAAGGTTAATAAGAAGTCAAAAGACAACATATGTCTTGCGACTATAGATGATAGTTCTACTCTTTGGCATAGGAGATTAGGTCACGCTAATATGCGTTTAATTCAATCTTTAGTCTCTAAGGAGTTGGTAAGACACCTCCCCAAGATTAAGTTTGATAGTCACTTTTGTGATGCTTGCAAAGTTGGAAAGCAAGTTCACTCAAGTCACAAAGCCAAGAATTTGGTTTCGACCTCTCGGTGCTTAGAGCTCTTACATATGGATCTCTTTGGACCTTTCGCCATACGGAGTTATGGAGGTAACCTTTATACCCTAGTTATAGTTGACGACTATTCTAGATTCACTTGGACTAGATTTTTGGCATCTAAGAATGAAGCTTTCGATCATTTCGAAATCTTTAGTCGAAGAATTCAAAACCAACTAGGATGTTCAATTGTTTCTATTAGGACGGATCATGGTAGGGAATTTGATAATGAAGTGCAATTTGGTGCCTTTTGTGAAGCTCATGGTATTATCCATAACTTCTCGGCTCCTCGCACTCCACAATCAAATGGGGTAGTTGAAAGGAAGAATAGGACTCTCCAAGAGATGAGTAGGACGATGTTAAACGAGCAATCTTTGCCTCAAAAGTTTTGGTGCAATGCCGTAGATACATCGACTTATATTCTCAACCGAATTCTTATTCGACCTTTTCTAGGAAAGACCCCCTATGAGATTCTTAAGGGTAAGAAACCCTCATTAGAATACTTTAGGGTGTTTGGAAGCATGTGCTTTATCCTCAACACCAAAGACTACCTTACCAAGTTTGACCCAAAGTCTTACGAAGGTATCCTTTTAGGTTATTCCCAAACTAGTAAGGCCTACATAGTCCTAAATAGAACCTCCGGGGCTATTGAAGAATCACTCAACGTAACCTTGATGAAACCCCTCCTTCACCCAAGACACCCCCATTGGTTGAGGATGACTTGGATGAATTAGAAGTAGTTAAATCCAAAGAGGTTAGAAAAATAGGAGTTGAAGACCTTAGTGTTGAAAAGGAAGTAAACATTAAGGAGTCTAGGGATCATACTCTCAATAATGTCATTGGTGACTTAAATCAAAGGACCCTAAGATCTCAAGTCCAAAACCAAAGCAACTTCTTTTGTTTTGTCTCCTTGATTGAACCAAAGAATGTTAAGGAAGCTTTGACGGATGAGAGTTGGGTCATTGCGATGCAAGAAGAATTGAATCAATTCGTTGCCAATGATGTTTGGGAGCTTGTTACTCCACCTAGAAGTTCTACCATTATAGGAACCAAATGGGTATTTAGGAATAAGCTAGATGAGAATGGTGTTGTGTCTCGTAACAAGGCTAGACTTGTAGCTCAAGGCTATAATCAACAAGAAGGGATTGATTATGACGAGACATATGCACCGGTAGCTAGATTAGAATCAATTAGAATCCTTTTAGCCTACGCTTGTGCCTTAGATATTAAGCTTCAACAAATGGATGTAAAGAGTGCATTTCTCAACGGTTTGATCAATGAGGAGGTATATGTGGCTCAACCTCCCGGCTTCATTGATTTTGAGAAACCGGACCATGTTTACAAGCTTAAGAAAGCACTTTATGGACTCAAACAAGCACCCAAAGCTTGGTATGATAGACTTAAAGCGTTTCTTGTTAAACATGAGTATACCATGGGTATGGTAGACAATACACTCTTTACAAAGAAGAAAGGTTCTCACCTCATAATCGTACAAATATATGTTGATGACATTATATTTGGCTCAACTTGTCAAGAATTGTGTGATGACTTTGCCAAAATCATGCATGATGAGTTTGAAATGAGTATGATGGGAGAACTTAACTTCTTTTTAGGACTCCAAATTAAACAAATGGACGATGGTATTTTCTTTAGTCAATCTAAGTACGCTAAAGAAATGCTAAAGAAATTTGGATTAGAAGAATCTAGACCAATGAAGACCCCTATGGCCTCGGATACTAAACTCACCGTAGATGATGATTGTGAGTCGGTAGACAACACCAAATATAGAGGTATGATTGGTAGTTTGTTGTACCTAACGGCAAGTCGACCGGATATCATGTTTAGTGTTTGCCTTTGTGCTCGCTTCCAAGAGGCTCCCAAAACCTCTCACCTTGAATCGGTTAAGCGTATCTTCCGATACATTAAAGGCACTATATATTTAGGATTATGGTATCCTAAAGGGACCGGCGTAGAAACCATTGTCTACGCGGAATCGGATCATGCGGGAGACTATGTGGACCGGAAAATCACTAGTGGAGTTTGTACCTTCATGGGTTGTTGTTTAACTTCTTGGTTCTCCAAGAAACAAACCGCTCTTACCATATCCACCACGGAAGCCGAGTATGTGAGTGCCGGTAAAGCATGCCAACAAGCTCTATGGATGAAGCAAGCGCTTGTTGATTACGGGATTTCTCTATATGATGTTCCCATCATGTGCGATAATAAAGGCTATAGACCTAAGCAAGAATCCCGTGCACCATTCGCGAACCAAACACATAGAAATTAGACACCATTTCCTTAGGGATAATGTTCAAAAGGGGAACATTACTATTGAAAAGGTGCCCTCCGAAGACAACTTAGCCGATATCTTCACTAAGCCACTTAAGAGGGAACCTTTCAATTACTTGCATCTAGGTCTAGGATTAATGGAACATCTTCCTTAAATTCCTTTCTTATTGTGTGTTTTCTATTATGACTTTGAGTCCTTGAGTCTTATAAAATCCTTTTGAAATATCTTCTCATCTCCTTTACAAAACTCTCAAAGTCTCTTTCGAAAATGGTTGAGAAATTCGTTTGACATTGTTAATTCAATCTAAAAACGATTTTTTTCATAGATTCTCGCTATTAATATAGAGCTTACATAATTCATATGTATGATTCTCTCAAACATAGCAAGAACAAGATTGAATCATGGAGGATTATTGTGTCATGACTTAAGGTCTTATCTTACACACCTCCTACATTGATTTTTTAAACCATGTATTTTTGTCAAATCTCTATTTGGTAAGTTTGCATATGTTTTCTTTGTCTATTTTTGCTTTTAAGCATATCCCTATGATAAGTTAGACTAGAAAAATAAGATTTGCTGAAAATCTTCCTCCAAACACCAAACCCTGCTTCTGCAGGCGGTTCCTTATGTGAACCGCGGTACCTTATTGATAAGGTACCGCCAGTATAGATAAGGAACCGCCTACAGTGGGATTCCTTTTCGGGTTTTTGTCTGAAACTCCAGATTTGCTCCAACCTTTTTGAGAATCTTCGTTTCAAACATTTTGACCATCCCAAAAATACCCTAAGCCTTCCCTATTTAAACCATAAGCATTTTGCATTACTTCACATCCAAAATGTCTTATTCTCCCAATGAAAGCCTTGAATCTCCTCCATTTTCTCCAATTGCTTTCAATCCAAACCCACCCAAGAACACTCTTAATCACATTTCTCCTACCAAGAATGTTGATTGTGGAACTTCTTTTCTTCCACCACCACCCTTTAGTGTTCTTCCTCCTTCTCATGATAATGTCATGCACCATGGAACATATTGTCATTGTTGTCAATATCAACATCTTGCTATGGCACACATCTATGAGGAGTTGAGCTACATCAAGAGTCTCTTAATCAAGCCTCCTCTTCACTTTGATTATGAGATCTCCAACAAGCCACCACCACCACCCTCCGCTATTACCTTGTCTTTCATATAAGCATTGATTGCTTATCCTCAAGACACCAAACTCAAGCAAATCTTAGAATTCTAGAATAACTAGGATTAGATTTATGCTTTTGGCTTGTTTCTTTTTTTTCATACTTCTTTGTATGATGTTTCTTTTAGTAACCTATCTTGGATCTTTGTCTTTATGTTTTCTTCTCTTTTAATTTTATTTTTGTGACCTATTGCTATATATTGTTGGTTGTTTCTTTTGTTCAACTAACCCTTCTATGTAGCTAGTCACCATATCTCGATTCCTCGGTGCCCCAAGCTAGGGGAGTAAGCACCAAGGGGGAGTCTTTGCAAAATCCGTTTCTTCAACACCGGATTACGCAACCTTTTTGCTCCGACAAAGGGGGAGAAATGAATAAACTCGTCTTCGAAAATCTTGTTTTTGTGTGATTGAGTTTATGTATTGTCGGAATCAAAAAGGGGGAGATTGTTAATGCAATAATGACTAAAAACGTTACTTGCATTTTTCGGTCTCGCTTAGTTTTGATTACGACAATATGTAAAAACAAGCATTTACGAAAACAACGAAAAACGAATTCTTGAGTTCAAGTATTTTTCATTTTACCCATTTTCACTTAAGGTATGGATAAACAAGTACTAACCTTAATCAAGTGATCAAGTGATTTAATCTTTTCTTAAAACTCACTTTTTATTAAAAGTGACAAGTTTTTATTAAACTTTATTTTTAAGAAAATGTTTTATTAAATTAATTATTTGAAATTTGAAAATGGCATATTCTTATAGCTGTTAAGAATATCCTTTCAGGATATTTTTATACCCAGATAAGACCTCCACCACTAAAGGACAAAAAGGAGCGG
This sequence comes from Glebionis coronaria, assembly GCA_025667525.1. Lineage (NCBI taxonomy): Eukaryota > Viridiplantae > Streptophyta > Magnoliopsida > Asterales > Asteraceae > Glebionis > Glebionis coronaria. The sequence goes on from CM046877.1 coordinate 435,125,162, forward strand.
AGTCTAGTCCGGCGGTACCTTAGCGCCTAGGCGGTACCTTATCGATAAGGTACCGCGGGTTGTGATAAGGTACCGCGGGCAGAAATAGCGGTTGGCTCCTTTGTCCTTTAAATAGTTGGCCATTCTCAGCTTTTCACCTCACCTCTTTTGCACATTTATTTCCAGATTCAAACCCCTTCTTTAATCACTCAAATCTTTGATCATTTGTTTGATTATTACTTGTTTAAGAAGTGAATCTTGTTCTTCCATCTCTTCCTCTCCAAGTGCAAAGAGAAGAACACTATCCTAGTGAAGTGTTGAGTCCACCACCAAAGATCTATTGAAGATCAATTTGTATATTCTTGTAGTTGTGTCATAGTTGTGAAGATCCAAGTAGTTGTGTCTATTTGGAAGTTGTGTATGTACTAAGTATAGTTGTGTAGATTGGTCCTAGCTACGATTAGGGCTCGACTTTTAGCTTAGAGTCGGAAATTGGTTAAGCGACGTGTACGGTTTTCTCCACCATAAGGAGCTTGTTGTGTAGTGAACTCTCGAGTAAGGAGTACTCGAGGAGTGGAGTAGGAACGAGGAGTGAGCTTCGTTGCCGAACCACTATAAATCCTTGGTGTTCGGTTTGATCTTTCTTTACCCTTAACTCTTTACATTCCTTATTACTTTTTGCATATACATGTGTTAATATTAGATTAGCTACACTATCATTCTTTATTCTTTGTGGATATATTTTTGTTAGTATTAGTTTAGCTATACTATCATTCTTTATTCTTTGTGGATATATTTTTGTTAGTATTAGTTTAGCTACACTATCATTGTGCATATTTGTGAATAAGAAGATTTCACATATTTCTCAAGCCTAAGTTTTTGAAAAAGGATTTTTGGAAACCATATTCTAACAAGTAAATTTTAAGAAACTATTCAACCCCCCCTTCTAGTTTCTACAGATCCTTCTTGTTATCTTAATTTTTTGACATCGTTGTCTATTAGGAGGGGTTATTGATTTGATGGTCTTAGTTACACCGTTAGGACTCAATTTTTAGACCTAAATCTCTATTATCGCATAAGTCAAACAATGTATCCTCGTGAAACATTCAAGACAAAATAAAATATAAGAGATACAACTTAGGAATAATGGGAGGATAAGTACGTGATTAGGGCATATGAGTAGTGTTAGCATTACTAACTTATAATGACAATGATCTCGTTGCATGCTTGGCATGGAATTGGAGTGAAAATCGAGGACGATGAAATTATTTCTAACGAAGCATTCACATGTTCTTATTCTATGAACCTAAACGTCCCATTTTGCGATGAAAATCATACATTATGTCTAAAACACAAGTAGAAGTAGCAATAGTAGTAGTATAGCTAGTTTATCATTCAATAAAGTGAATAAAATGAATTTTGGAGATGCTATGATACTCTATTCTAGCATTGCGTGAGTGCACGACAATGGTTTAGTATGGGGGAGTGATGAGACTGCTTTTATACATAGTCTCATCTTCCAAATAGGGCTTAAAATGCATTAAATATCATCAAAATACCCAAATATATGCTTGTGTTTGTTGCTTGTGCATTTTAGGTACGGATATTGAGAAAATGACAAAAGATCACAAGAATCATGCAAAAACGAACACGGGAAACGAAGCCGCACGATGAACCAAGCCCTAATGAAGAATTTTCCAAGAAAACCCTTGAAGATTTGAAGAATTATGAAGAAGGGTCCTCCAATATGGAAGAATTAACACTTTATACCCTTGTATCTTCATAATTACAAGTTTGGTCCCTAAAGTTTGTCAAAATTACAAAAAGGACCCTTAACTTTGAAGAATTGGCAAATTTAGTCCCTCAACAAAACTAAATTGTCAATATTGGTCCTCCAAGAAGTCAACAAACAAGTCAAACCTTGAAGAAGGAAGAAAATGCCAAAATCAGTCCTTCAAATATCATAAATTTACATTTGAAGTCCTTGATACAAGTTATAAAACATTTTGTGCCAAAAATGTCAACTGCCCAAACTTGTTTTCAAAGGAAAAGGAGTTTAAAGCTGTTTAAAACAAAGTGGAGAAAACTAGAAAGATGGGGGACTATTTCTGCCAGACAACCAATCCTACACCCTCCTATCACCTCCTGCCACATCACCCACCCAACTCCCTCCACCAATCAGATTCATCCCTCACTCCACGTCCACTTTCCACCCAATTAATAAACTGAATAAGTTTATTAAACTCATTTCCCACCCAAACACGTTTTTAAAATCTCTTAATCCCCAAATCAGATTAAAACCCCACACTAATCCCTTAGAAACCCTAGAACTCCCTAGGTCGGATTAAACACAAAACAAGGGGTTTTTGCCTAATTATTTCCAGATTGATAATTCATCACACCCTAATCCCATCCCAACTCCCAAAAAACGTCACCCTCATCCCCATATGGTTCTCCAACCCTCCCCTGACCCACAAATACGCTTGAAGACAAACCAGGCCAGAAGGATCAACGACCAAGTCTTAACTTCATATCCACGCATCAATTACACCCCTTGGATCACTTTTGCAACGTTGATTTCACCACAAGCAAACAAGAAAAGATCGCATGGGGCGAAAATTCAAAAATCACCAAGGGCATTTCTGGAAAAGCTAGCATTAGGGTTTCAGCTTTTGAATTTTTTATTTATAGTTCTAGAATCATCTTGTGACCCTATATAAAGGGCGTTTAGGACTTAGTATAAGCTGTTCTTGCTTTTCTTGTTCACATCCTTGTAAAGCCCTTTTTTATGAATGAAAAGTTGGTGAAGTGTTATGTGAAGAAAGCTAGTTCCATTTTACTTTCAGTTTGATACAATTATCATTGTTCAGTTTGATTTCAAGTTTTCAGCAAAGTTTATCAAGTTTCCAAGTTTTCAGTTTTCTTTTCAAGTTTTTCTTAGACCTTAAATTTTCATAAAAATCTGATAAATGGTGATGGAATATGTTAGTTTAGAGGTGTTTGAGATTGTTTATGTCCATGATACCATGGCTTGTTCTGGTATAGTGGGTACCCAATCTTAGACAGCCTTGGTTTGGTCCATTATTTTCCTTATTCTAGTTCTAACCCAAGCTCTAGTTTTCTTCTAGCTTTATCCATAAGCTAGGGGTAAGCCTTGAGATTTTACACAGTCTTTACCTTCTTTCTTAGCAGGCATACTATATCACCCCTTAGAAGACATATTGGGTGTGTGTGTCAACTGTGACCACCACCATCAACTCTCTACTAGCCACCTTGTTCTATAAGCCATCAGCACAAGCCACCAGCTTGTTGGAGGTGACTTTTCAGTCACTGTTGGGCCTGGATGTAGGCCCAACAAGGTAGCATCCTTATACCCTTGTTTTAGTTTTCAAAAGATTAAGATTCATGTGATTTGGTGAATTTTTGTGAAATTGCTTATTTGTTCGTTTCATCTGCTTGATTAGGATTTAAATTGTCTTTTATGCATGTTTAGATAGTAATTAATCAGTTTGGTAGAGTTTCATTAAGATTTGCTTTGTTAAATTTGTTTTTTAGAAGTTTAAGGGGTGTTTGGATTAAGGTTCTAGTAGGGTTTAATGTTATGCATCTTGGCTTAAAATCTGTTAAATATACTCAATAGGGTATTGTTAGGGTGTATGTTAGTTTGGGTTTCTACTTGGTGAAGTTTAAAGACATTTGCATGCTTTAAAATTTGGAAAACAGTCAAAATCAGTCAAGCCCCAATTCTGCCAAGTTTTTATGAAAATTTGTTCACCAAATCTTGAGCATTGTTAGATTATAGGCCTGTCTAGGATTGGTAATCATTTATATGCTAGTTGGTACATTTGTGTGCAAATTGTTGAGCTTTGAATCTCATTCTTGTGCTAAATAGATCAGTTAGCATTCATCAGTAAAGACTTACCATTCATCAGTAACATTCATATGCATGTTTGCTTGATTCTTGTGATAAAACTTGTGTTTTTGTGCTATATTTGACTCCCTACACTCCAACTGAGTGTAGGGGTGCCCATTTGTCCATCAAAAATGTTGATCCCAAACTTAGATCGATTAAGCTTTGTGTATACGAGATTAGATCAAGTAATACACGTAGAGAAACCTTTGCTTATGAATAAAGTAACTAAGTGTTATGCGGAATTAACACTTAATATAAAACACAAAGATGTTAAACAAACTTTCACTTGTATTAGAATAATCGAACTTGATTACAATGAAAGAGGTTTAACTTGTGAAAACTTATTATAACTGATGATTAACATTAACCTAAAAGATCTTCTTTTATAGATTAAGAAGTCTTGTACAAAAAGCTACGAATCAACTATTCTAGGTAAAGATAATAATGGAAAATACAATGTCGAGTTTATCTTTACCATATACAAATAAAGAAACAAAAGATTCGTATAAGATAACTTCCATCAGTGCTTGTCTTCCAGGCTATCAGCGTTGACTTTCCTAACTGTCAACGCTTGGCTGTCAGCGTCCAATGTCAACTTATCAGCGCTTGAACTCTTCTTATCAGCGTCTAGTGAACTGACCCATAATTTATTCCCAACAATCCTCCCCTAAACTTGATATCTATTCCAATGATCAAGTTTCTGAATAAAAACTTAAGGCTAGGAGGAATCTTACAAAAACTTCTTATGTTGGTGATAAACATATCTAATTAAGTCTTTGGCCACGTCACTAGTATAATCAATCTCCAAGGGTGTCTCCTTCATCTTCTCCAATACTTCTTTGGACAAGAAATAGTCAGCATCCACAAGTAGATACTCTGAAAACTTTGTAGAGCTCAAATGAAACACACCACAAGTAGAATAAAGCCTCCAATGAAGACCACTGAGGTCATCTTCAAGATCCTTCCATATAGCAGGATCTGCTTCCCTTGGACCACACAAAGTAAAAAATGTGTGCCATAGTCTTATTCCATTTGCTGAAGTAGGTGCTTCAGTTGTATACTTGGCCTCTATCAATCTCCATAGATGCACCAAGTCTTCTCTGTCTATGCTTGCAAAGATAGAAATAATTGAAGTGAAAGTGTGTACCTCCTTCCCAAACCTGCCAATCTTCCAAAATCCACACTCATCTTCATCAAAACTTATGATTGGATTTCTGGCATCTAGAGGTACTACATTAACCAAATCTGAAGCTTCCAATGGAGAAAGCTTGAGATGCTTCCTTATAATAGTTTCATTTGGATAATACACATCCATATCTTTGGGAAATTGGAGAGGATCTCCTTTCTTCACTGGTCTTTGAGCAATCCTCATCTCCTTTTGAATCTGCATTTCCTCAGCAAGCTCTTGTTTCCTTTCTTCTGAAAGAAACTGTAAGACATTATTTTCTTGCACATGCCTCCAAATAGGATGTGCCCTGTACTCTAGCTCCTCAAAAGATAAAGCCAACAACTTCTTGTATGTCCATCCAGGTTGATGGCATCTAAGCAACTTGTAATACAATTGCCTTCTATCTCTTTTAAGCCAAGTCTTGACCTCTTGTGCATTATACTTCAAAATCACCTTTATATCATCTTGTACCCTGAGAAGAATTTCCAACCCCCAAATTTGATCTGACAAACTCATCCCTGGGTTGTCCATTACCTTATCTTCCCAAGCATGGTACATTCTGGTGATTTCTGGAAGGTCCCAATCAATCTGCTTCTTCAAATCACTCAATCATTCTTTTGCCAACTCATCCCCATATTCAAGTCTTTCTGGATCTTCAATGATTTGAACACTTGAATCTGAGCTATCTCCTTCTTTTTCATCACCACTCTCTTCCTCACTCTCAGAAGTGGCAACAAATGGTGATCTACCACTCCTCTTTAAATCTTTTTCCAAAAGTTGTGCAGCCAACTGTTCATCAAATGCAATTTGTGCTGCATCTTTCTTTGGAACATCTTCTTCAACCATAATTCCTTTACCTTTGTCTTTTGGATCAATGATAGGTAAAGTAGATGAAGATACCTGTGTAGACACATCTTTGATGATTGTTGATGACTGGAATACATCAACACCACCTGCAACTTTGTCAGCGTTCAAGTTACCTTTATCAGCGCCCCGATTACCTTTGTCAGCGCTGGATGTGTCAGCGTTCAAACCTGTATCAGCGCCCATTGTTGCTGTGAAAGATCCTTCCAAGTTCAATGGAGTTACCTTGGATGTATCAATAATTGGGTGCTTCTTCAAGTTGGTGAGTGCTTCAGCAACATTTAAAGATTCACTAAATTGTGAACTCTTCTCACTGGCTGTATGAATCAGCTCATCCTCTTCATCCTCCCCTTTGGAAGATTCCTCCATTCTACTCCTGCTACTAGGATTCTCCAAAACAGTTACCCGCTCCCTCAATACTTGGAGTTCACGGCCCTGATTATTGACAATTTGTACAAGGCTGACATTTTGCTTTTGCAAGCTAATGACAGCAGCCGTCAATTCATTCAATGTCATAGGTTCCAATCTGCCCTCAGCTAGAATGGGGATTTGACCTCCCAAAATAGAATCATGGGGCATGGATGAGGTCTTAATGATGTTGGGACTGTCTTGACCAGCATCTAAGCTTGTGCCAATAGCCCCAGCCTCATCCATGTCACCAGCCACACTTGTGGAGGTGGTTCTCTCTACAACAAGGCTAGGACCACTAGAGGAGAACACTCCAGTAGTCCTTGGGCGTTTATTCAACCTAGATTGTAATGGGGTGGAAGATGAGGTAGATTGTGTGGGTGTTGGTTGGTTAAGGGGTGTTTGGGATTGTTCAGGGATGTCATCAGCGTTGGGATTGGCTGTGTCAGCGCCAACATTTTGAGTGTCAGCGTTGACATTGGCTTGGTCAACGTCCATGTGGTTAGGTGAAGGTAATGGTTCAAGGATAGGCTCAAGTTGAGGTGCAGGGCCTGGTTGTGGTTGAGCAGCCTGAATTACTTCAAGCATGGCTTGGGTGAGAGGTATAGGTCTGTTTGTGGAGATCATTTTGTCAAAAATGGTTTTCGTTTGCTTAGGGATCTCATAAAAAGTGTCATGATCCCTAGTACAATATTCTTGTAAATCAAACACCATTTGCAAAAATCTTGGGTAAGCCAAAGTCATTTTACTTCCCTTATTTTTACACATCCCTTCAAAAATCATTTTTGAAAAATTATACTTAAGCCCACGTGACATACAAACCAAAGAACTTGCAATGGACCTGTTTATTTCATTAAAAGCAGTACATTTTGGACTTAAGCATTGAAGAAGGACATGTATCAAATATTTCCAATCCGAGGGAAATTCCTGCTTATGATATTTATTTAAAGTTTTACCAGCAGGAATAGGATAACCCAATTCCCTAAGACCTTGTTCTATTGTTGCAATGGCAAGGGTAGTCACACCATCAGCGTCATCAAGACGCAAAGCTTGGCGAACCAAAGCTTCAGTGACCACCCATGTTCTACCATGAACAGTAGATGTCAATGTAGTCACTCCATTAGCTGTTGTGGAACTAACATTATTCTAAAACTGTCTTATGTGTGCGACAGGGACTAGTGGTTCATGAGAAAGTGCATACCTTATTGAGGATGCATTTAAAAATGCCACCATTTGTGAATACTGAGGGAACAAATCATTATCAGCGGCCAAGTAAGCTACCATATTATGTTGGCTCTTGAACTCCAATGTCAGATTGTTTGAGTTGAACTTTGGTGCCATGTTTAAAGCTGTTTAGGTTAAATGATATGGGAAAAATCTAGGAGAAAAATGTTAGACAAGAAAATATGAATACCCAGAATGAAAAGTTTAGCCAAATTTATAGGAGAGATGCATGATTATGATTGGTCAAAAATGAGGCAGTTATATTCAAAGAGTAATGATGAAAATATTGAATCAAATATAACTTATCTCATGCATTAATTAAAAGTAACAACTCCCCAAAATTACGGCCAAAGATTAGTCAAAAATAACAACTGGGTAGGGCCCACTAGGTGTCAACGGTCAAAAATAGGCCATCAACGCCCAACGGCTATATTTTCTTGTCAGCGTTTGCCTAAAGCCTTGTCAGCGTCACGATTGGTCGTAACAGCGTTTGGAGAAAAACTTGTCAGCGTCTAAAAATAAAAATAGTTAAAAAGAAAAAGACCTTAACAAAGTAATTTATCCTAAAGGAAATATCTTGCAAGTTGATAATAATTACTGGGCGGCAAGCACTGTCCACTTATGTACACTTGCTTAAGCAAGATAGACACAAATGTCCTCAAGTGTCCCTTGCTAACCAAAATACTTACCAACAAAGTTATTTCATAAAATCCTTTGTAACTCCCAGGTAAACCCATAACAAAATATTCCCAAGTCTCCCAACAGACCACAACCAATTCTAGGCCAAAAATGTCTTGGCAGCATGCATAGTTTGTCAACTTTGCATGCCACAGTGCCTCATGGTTTAGTAAAACTAACCCATACTCACCTGTGGACACAATCTAGAATTGTGATAAGAGTATTATAAGAATACCCAAAAGTCCTAAAGGTTCCTTAAACCTCCCCTTAAACTATGATACATGAGTTTCTCAAAATATATATGAACATTAAAAATTTATGTCAAGATAGGAATATAAATATTCCAACCATCATCCATAAACAAAAACATGTCCAAATAGCTCTTCAAAGATCCATAAGCAACTCTGTATCCAATGGCATAAATCTAACACCACCTACACATTTAGATTGAAAACCACAAAACTAACATTGTTGCTGACAGCGCCCCGACAACACTTATCAGCGTTGAAGGAACTCTTGTCAGCGTTAGACAATAATATCTCTAACAACGGCAAAATAACACTTGTCAGCGTTACATTTACCTTTGTCAGTGTTAGAAAAATAAAGTGGAAAAATCTAAATCATCACAAAGACCAATAACAATGCATTATCCTGTACATACTTTTACAAAAAGGTTCCAAAACACATATTAAGTGAGATTAACCATTCCAATATTTGTTACCAAATATTGAAATCTTCCAGCATCAAAAGGTTTAGTTAATAAATCAGCCACATTATCTTCTGTGTCTACCCTATCTGGTTGTATTAAACCTTTCTCAAAGCAATCTCTTATAAAATGATGTCTAATTTCTATGTGTTTGGTTTTAGAATGATGTACAGGATTTTTAATAATGCATAAAGTACTGTTATTGTCTACAAAAATCTTGGTATGCATGAAATTATACCCATAATCCAACAGCTGGTTCTGAATCCATAAGACTTGTCCACAACAAGCAGCTGCAGCTACATATTCTGCTTCAGTTGTAGAGTTTGCCACCACTGTTTGTTTCTTGCATTGCCAAGATATCAATCTACTCCCAAGAAATTGACATCCACCAGTTGTGGATTTCCTATCAAACTTGTCACCACCATAGTCACTGTCCGAATATGCAATAAGCTCCAATGGAGAATCTTTTGGATACCATAAGCCAAGATCTGGATAACATCTTAGGTACCTAAAAATTCTTTTCACAGCAAAAAGGTGACATTCTTTGGGAGTCACTTGATGGCGTGCACAAGCACACACAGCAAACATGATGTCAGGTCTTGAGGCTGTAAGATACATCAATGAACCAATCATTGATCTATAGTGCCTAACATCCACATCCTTTCCAGCTCCAATTTTTCCCCAAGGGTGTTCCCTATCCATAGGAGTGGAAGCACTCTTTTCATGTGGAGAAAAACCAAATTTCTTCAAGATTTCAGCTACATACTTGTCTTGGGAGATGAAGATACCATCCTCTTTCTGCTGAACTTGTAATCCTAGAAAGAAGTTCATCTCACCCATTGCACTCATCTTGAATTTATCTGTCATAAGCTTGGAAAAGTCTTCACTCATCTTTGGATTAGTAGATCCAAAAATGATATCATCAACATAGACCTGAACAAGTAAGACATCCTTACCTTTCTTCTTTGTGAACAATGTCTGATCTATGGTGCCCCTTTTAAAACCATTTTCCACCAAGTAGGTGGACAATGTACCATACCATGCTCTTGGGGCCTGATGAAGTCCATACATAGCTTTCTTCACTCTATAAACCTTGTCTGGATTCTCAGGATCTTCAAAACCAGGAGGTTGCATGACATATACCTCCTCAACAATTGTTCCATAGAGGAAAGCACTCTTCACATCCATTTGATAAACAGTGAAGTTCATACAAGAGGCATAAGCTAGGAAAATTCTTATAGCTTCAATTCTTGCAACAAGAGCAAAGACCTCTTCATAATCTATCCCTTCCTCTTGTGTATATCCCTGAGCTACCAAACGTGCCTTGTTTCTGACCACAATACCCCTTTCATCTTTCTTGTTCCTTAGAACCCATCTTGTCCCAATTGGTCTCACATATCTAGGACAATCAACCAGCTCCCAAACATCCTGTATAGCAAATTGGTGAAGCTCATCCTGCATAGCTTCCACCCAACTAGGTTCTTTGAGAGCATCAAAAATCTTCTTGGGTTCCTGTTGTGACAGAAAACAGGCAAACAAACATGTTTGTACAAGAGGGGTATCAACCTTCTTGTGGATATTAGCAATGAAGCTATCATGAGTCTGGTGAGATCTTCTAGTTTGAACAGGAGTCATGATATTCCCAATGATTTGAGAGGGAGGATGATTCTTCAAAGTAGATCTAGGAATTCCATTTTCAAGAGTTCTGTTGTCTTCAATATCATCCTCCATGTTGCTAATATCTTCTTCAGACTCTCTTCCATCTTGAACCTCTTCATTTATTCTTGAAGGTTCACCTTGTTCAAAAGTGGAAGATAAGAAATGCTCATGAGTGTTGTCAACGTTGGAAGTTTGCTTGTCAGCGCTGGAATTACTTTTGTCAGCGCCAGAATCATTGTTGTCAACGTTTGAGCCATCAGCGTCTGAATTGGTCTTGTCAGCGCTAGAATTGTGCTTGTCAGCGCCTGAATGACCATGCATGTTATCAACTGGTGGTATTGAAGAACCACCTTTATCCTTTCTAGCAGCAGCAGCAGCAGCATAATACTCATCTGTCCATATAGGAAATGTAACATATTCTTGTGTGGGAGATGACTCAACTGCTGGTGGTCCATCCTTCTTAGCAACCTGTGTACCTGAAACATTACCAATTCTCTTCTCCAAAACACTTGAAGTTACCTTCACAATGTCTGGATTAGTAACAGGCATATAATTTAAAGCTCTAGATAAAGGTTCCAAGTCAAACAACCAATTTGGACCACTTTCAGGATCACTAGGTTTACTCTCTAAAAACCTAACATGTACTTTTTCAAGTATACGTTTTTCCTTTTTAATGTAAACCCTATATCCTTTGCTCTGCACTGAATAACTCATGAAATAGCCTTCATCACCTTTTGCATCAAATTTACCTAGGGCATCACTAGTTTCTAAAAAAACTACATGACAACCAAAAGGCTTGAGAATTTGGCTTCCTTCCCCAAAGTAACTCATAAGGTGTCTTATTGTGTATTTTGTTGACCAATGCCCTATTTTGAACATAACAAGCTGTGTTAACAGCTTCAGCCCAAAAGGCTATAGGAAAGTGGGCATCAGCCAACATGGTTCTGGCTGCTTCAATTAGGGTTCTATTCTTTCTTTCAGCAACCCCATTTTGCTGTGGGGTTCTAGCTATGCTAAACTGCCTAGTAATCCCTTTCTTGGCACAAAAATCATCTAACAATTGATTTCTAAACTCACCCCCATTGTCACTTCTAAGAATTTTGACCTCATTACCATTCTTCTTTTCAATCTGGGTAATGAAATTAATCAAACTTTGGGCAGTTTCACTTTTCTTGGCTAAAAAGAAAGTCCATGTAAACCTGGAAAAATCATCAGTGATGACAAAACAATATGATTTACCCTTCAAACTTTCTATATTAGTTGGACCAAAGAGGTCCATATGCAATAAGTGAAGTGGTTTAGAACTAGAGTGCACCAGTTTAGATTTGAATGAGACCTTGTGCTGCTTGCCCTTAAGACATGCAACACAAGTGTGGTCATTGTGGAAAGCTTTTTCAGGCAAACCATCAACTAAACCAAGTCTCACAAGTCTATTGATATTTTTAAAGTTTATGTGCCCTAATCTCCTGTGCCAAAGATTACTTTCATCTACTGAAGCTTTAGCATAAAAACATGACATCATTTTATTATTCATCTTAATTCCATTAAGATTCACATTATATATGTCTTTATGCCTTGGTGTTCTAAATTCTATGTATTTCTCCTCAGGGAGCTTGTAATCTTTGCTTAACACCAAGCACTCAGTATCAGTGAAAAGAACCTTATTTTTGTTATCACACACTTGTGATACACTAAACAAATTATAATCCAGTTCTTTTACCAGGAAGACATTCTCAAAACGTAGATTATTGGTGATAAGGGTTCCTTTTCCTGTGATGGTGCCGTAGCCCCCTCCAAAGTATACCTTATCACCATCTTGAATAGGAGTGAAGTTTGTCAGATAGTCTTCCTTTCCTGTCATGTGCCTTGAGCATCCACTATCCCAATATCCATAATCATTGATCTTCTTCTGAATGCCCTGCACATAAAGAAAACACATTTGTTTTCTTTGGGAACCCAAGTCTCAGAAGACTTGGATTCATCTGGTTGTTCAATAAGAACAGTCTTAGTTCTCACAACAACCCCATTCTCATCCCTTTTAGGATGAAAAGTCCAGTTAACCCCAATTGGTCTTGACATGACCTTTGAAATATAATGAAACCTGTTGCATGTCATAGAAAGACCAATAGAATTAGGGTTTTGGTCTTGTTTTGGTCTCCATGTTAAACTAGTAGAAGCTTTAGACCTATTTCCCTGTGGTTGCAACTACCTAGGTTTGGCAGTGTGTCTGTCAGCGCTGAAATTGTTCTTGTCAGCGCCCCGATTGCCTTTATCAGCGTTGAACCTAGGGTTTGCTACAGGAACCCATTGCCTATTGGACCAAGTGTTTGACTTTTGGAAAGGTCTTAGGCCATGTGTGTTAGGCCCTCTAGAAAAGAATGGGGCTGGTCTAACAACTTGTGAACTTTTGTTCACAAAGGTTTTGGGTCTGACAGTGTTTGACCTATGTTGACTTTTGTCAGCGCTGAAATGGTTCCTATCAGCGTTGACATTTGAAGCGTTGACACATTTGTATGCCAAATGTGAAAAGCTACCACAAGTGTAACAAGCTTTTCTAGACATAGTCTTAGATCTAGAAGCAAAGAAGCCTGTTCCATGGTTACTAACTTGGCTTTTTGGTGACCTAGTATTCCTATACATCTCTGCATACTTAACACTAGGTTTTCTAACAGTTTGTGGGCCAAGGTCAACAGCTTTGCCAGTGGTTGGGTGTGTGATTTTAATAGGTGTAGGATCATGGCTCGTGATTGGTGTGGGCTCATTTGGACTTTCACACAACAACCCTCCCTTAACAAACAAAGTGTGGTTAGCTTTCTTCCACTCATCTAGGTCAGTCAGTTTTTGTTTATATTCTTCAACTGGGGAAGTCACTCTAGGTGGAGGAATGAATTCCTTCTCTTGGAGTTCTGGCAAGCCAGTCCAAGATAAGTCCTTTGATTGGACACCATAGAAATCCCCAGCTGGTGGTGGAACACCAGTATAATCTTTCATCCCAATCCTACTCATGTCTTTAGAGTCTCTTTGTTTGCTAACACACTCTCCTAGGGTTTGTGTGGCCTTATCAAATCTCTGGATTTTAAGACTTACATTATCTTTATTTTTGTTAGCCTCATCTAGCTTAGCTATCAAATCAAGATTAACCCTGTTTGTGATATCTTGAATATCTTTACTTTGATGTAACTCATGTTTTAAGATATTTATTTTATCCTTTAAGTCAAACTCCATTTTCTTATACTCAGCTACTGTCTTTTCTGTTTGGGTGAGAGCAATTTGATAATTAGATACTTTGCATCTTTCAGCACTTGCCTCATCTAATAATTTTACTATCTCTTGATTTAGTTTTTCAGTATTTAAACGATAACCCTTAGAACAGAAAGCATCATCATATACCTCATTATCTGATGAATAGGAGGAGTGTGCCATGAGAGCATATTCAACATGCTCTTCTTTAACTTCAGCAACCAAAGCTCTGTCCTCTTCCTCATCCTTAGCCAAAAAGTTCCAGCTCCAGTCCTATCCTCCAACACCATCAATTTGTTGAACAGCTACCATGGCCTTGGAATCTTGGCTCTTAACCATTTGGCTTGAAGGCTTACCTGCATCAGATCTTCTTGGAGATCTACATTCCCTTATAAAGTGCCCCATCCGATGACAATTGTAGCACTCAACTTTGGATTTGTCAAATCCAGCAACATCCTTAGCATCAAAGGTCATATTCTTCTTGAACCTTTTATTAAACCTGTTTGCTCTTAAACTTACAAGAGCCATAGTCCACTTGATGTCCATCTCTTCCAATTGCTCATCACTTATTTGCTCAAGATCCTCATATGTAATCCTTGAATCACTGGGCAAAGAAGCAATGAATGCACACACAGTATCTAGATCTAAACCAGCAGGTTTAATTCCATCAGCGCCAAAGTTGTGAGTGTCAACGCTTGAGTATGAAGCGTTGACAGGATATGATCCAGCGCTGACAGAATGTGTTCCAACGCTGATAGGATGTGATCCAGCGTTGACACATTGAGATCCAGTGACTGGATGTCCATAGGAGTTCATGGAATCAAATTGACCTTCACTTTGTGAGAAGAAGGCCATGTTGCTACTGTAAGATTTATTATCACTCTCCAAAAGCCATTCATTCTCCAACAGTCTTAGTTTGTTGAAGATGTCATCAAACCTAGAGGTCTTGTGGGTGTTATTGACAAGAATGGATCTTGCCTCAATCTTCCATACATCACCAAGGCTTTTGAGAAAAGTAGCATTCAAGTCAGGGTCATCAATCTGTGTTCCCATGAAGGAAAGTTGACTTGTAATGTCAAGCAGTCTACTTCTCACACTGGTGAGATTCTCATTGGGTTGAGCCTTAAAGACAGCATACTCATGCATGAGTTGCTTCTTCTTTTCTTCTTTTGTGTCAGCATTGCCACCATGTGCTACTTCAAGAGCTTCCCAAAGCTCTTTTGCAGACTCAAAGCGTTTGTACTTGTGCTGATTCTCATGACCCAAGGCGTGTTTCATGATGTTCAAAATTTTCATGTCCACCCTTTTCTTGGCTATATCTTCAGCAGATACAGCTCTTCCATCTTCAGGCTTTTCCTTCTTATCAGCTTCAGGACAATTAGGAACAGCTATCCTTGTGGCAATAGCATTAGCAATCTTTTGAGCTTTGTTGAATGTGTTCCCATATTCAACAATTTCCCAAAGAGTGTAGTCATGGATGGCTACATATTGCTCAAAATTGGACTTCCAAAGCTCGAAGTTCCTGGCATCAAACATGGGAATTTTGATACTAGGGTTTGTGGTGTTGTTTTGAAGCAAAACAGGAGCAGGAGGTTGTTCTGAGCCAGACATGATGTTTTTAGAGTTTTGAGAATTTTAGGGTTTTTAGGGTTTTTGGTGTTTTAGGGTTCTTGCGTTACTTAAAGATCAAAAGTTTCTCAACAAGCTCTGATACCACTTGTTGATCCCAAACTTAGATCGATTAAGCTTTATGTATACGAGATTAGATCAAGTAATACACGTAGAGAAACCTTTGTTTATGAATAAAGTAACTAAGTGTTATGCGGAATTAACACTTAATCTAAAACACAAAGATGTTAAACAAACTTTCACTTGTATTAGAATAATCGAACTTGATTTCAATGAAAGAGGTTTAACTTGTGAAAACTTATTATAACTGATGATTAACATTAACCTAAAAGATCTTCTTTTATAGATTAAGAAGTCTTGTACAAAAAGCTACGAATCAACTATTCTAGGTAAAGATAATAATGGAAAATACAATGTCGAGTTTATCTTTACCATATACAAATAAAGAAACAAAAGATTCGTATAAGATAACTTCCATCAGTGCTTGTCTTCCAGGCTATCAGCGTTGACTTTCCTAACTGTCAACGCTTGGCTGTCAGCGTCCAATGTCAACTTATCAGCGCTTGAACTCTTCTTATCAGCGTCTAGTGAACTGACCCATAATTTATTCCCATCAAAAAAACCAACAAAAATCAGGAACAAGACCTCTTGTTCATTGCTTCACAAGTGAAGAATTACTCTTTGTGTTCATCAAACAAGGATCCTATCTGAACACGTTTTTGATTCAAGTAGCTTTAATTCTTGCCTTTTTGTTATTTAATTTGTGTTTTAGAGTAATTTAAGCTACTGGTTTTGAGTTTTTAAAGTTTAAAAAAAGAAAAAAAAAGTTTTACAAAAAGGACGTGGCCAGGACTCGAACTTGCGCCACTCCTCTCACACACCAACGTGATAACCAGTTGCCCTAGGGTCTTTGACTGGTTATCACTTGGTTTGTTTATTATATAAGGAGAATTGTTTGTTAGCTTATTTAACCTAACAGCTTATTTAAAAGCTAATTCCAGCTTATTCTTTTAGGGTTTTTGCAGATTAGCATTTTTCTTGTGTTCTCATTAGGGTTTAAGACTTTTTGGTTTAAAAAGATTATTTTTCACGTGCTTATTTAATTTTCTAGGATTATTTTAAATTTAAATTTTGAAAAGTAATTTAAAAATAGGAAAAGGTATTTTAAAAATCTGGAAAAATAGTTTTTAGGTTTTTAATTATATCTTTGAGGTTTACAGCTATTTAAGTTTTCAATTTAACTTATTTTTGATTTTATAGGATTTTAGGGTTTTTAACCAACTTTAAAATTTAATATAAAATTATTAAATAGGTTTTAGAAACTTTTAATTGCATTTCTGTCTTAGTTACATTATTTTAGATTTTTGGTAATGTTTTAGAATTTTTTTATAATCTTTGAATTTTTTGAATATTTTAATATTATTTTATTATTAAAAATTGAAAGTTTGATTTTTTAAGTTTTTTCATTTTTCCTAGATTGTAGACACTTAATTAGGAGTTTTGTAACTTTCCAAATATTTTTAGGGATTTCCAATTTTCTAGAATTAATTTAAGTTTTAATTGATTTTAATAGTTTTTAAGTGTTTAAAAATAGTTTTATTTAGTTTTAAAATTTTAAAAAATACCTTTTAGCTTAATTAGGTTATTTTTCAGGTTTACAAACTTTAAAATCTTGTTTAGGGCTTTTAATAATTAATTGTGATTTTTAGGGCTTTAATTAGCATTAAAAAGTCATTATCTAATTAATTAAAAGGTTTTAACAAGTTTGGATTTTTGGTAAACTCTTAGAATATTATTGTGGATGTTTAGTAATTTTTAGGAGTTTTTAGGTTAAAATTTTAATTTTTGCACCATATAATCACAAATCAAATCAAAATCAATTCATTACACAACGCACTAGCCTCCTCGAGAACGAACTCACTTTTAGGGTCATTCACACACGGTTTTCCTAAATCGTCGTGCATACTTGTCCTAATTACCTTCCTTTTCCTAAAGGGGTAATTTTACTCCAATCAATTAGCAAACCACCATTTCCAAGACTTGCTTGCAGACTCATATAATTCCCTAATTCTGCTTCTAGGGTTCTTAGTGGTGGAGTCTGATGCAATACTTTTCTCAGGGGGGTTGCACCAGAATGGTTCACTTTGCGTTTGGGTTTTCTAGCACTAATAGGCATCGCGATTTGCTTCTTAGTTCTAGTAGCTACGCTTTTGACATTATTCGGAACACACATAACATGATTGGCATTAGCACACTTTCCACATTTCACACAAACAAACTTAAAATTCAAAGCAATCAAAGTCGAATCATTAAAATCGTCATTACACGCGATTACAGAGGTTTTATTCTTAGAGACATTGAAAATTCTAGGGTGCTCTTCTACTTCCTTAATCTTCCCTTGACTTTTGTTTTGCCAAACCTTTTCATTCATTTGAGTTCGCTTAAGCTGAGACCGGCTAACACTAGCAGTGGGGACTACTCTTGAGTAAAAGACACACGTCTATTAGTGTTTCTAGAAGTCTGAGGTGATTGACTTTCTTTGTTGTGTGTGGGTTTAGTGGCCAATCTATACATCCCTGGTTTAATCACATTTGTGTTCTTGATGCTTTGTGATCGAATATGTGTTTTGAGAGTATTATGGGGTAACCTATCCTTCCCATCCGTCTTGTGGGCAAACGCAGGTTTTGCAATGTAGAATTAGAGAAAACATATGGTTTTCCCAAGACAGAGGGTCTAGTCACTTTATGCGCATTGGGTTGTCTTACAACAGGTTTCTTAACACTAGATTCCACGATTTTCCCACCCATCTTAGCAACGAGTTTCTTCAACTCTGCTATCACTATTTCACTGTCTTGTAACTGAGCTTTCAACCCTTTAATTTCCAAACTCTTTTCATTCATTTCTCGACACATTTGGGAAAGTTTTTCTTGTAATTTATTATCAAGTGGAAAACTTCCTATGTCTATTTGCAAAGAAAGTTCAAGAGAATGACAATATTTGGAAGGAAATCAGTTTTGTGTTGAAGTAACTCAAAGCCTTTTTATCAACATTTTCTTTACGTTTTGAAAGCTCAAGTTCAAGACGCTCACATTCTTTAATTTTATCAAGATATTTGCATGCAACATCAAAATATTCATCGATATCAGCACAAGATTGAAGAGTAACACACAAAATATCTTTGGAGAGACATTCTTCTAAGAGTAGATCATATTCGTTTGAAAAATCAGATTTGTCATTTTGAAGTTCATCAATTGCTTTTTCAAGAGACTCACCATATTTCAAATCATCGTACATTTCAGACCAAATCAATTTTTCTTACTGAAGAACATTTTTTTTTGATTATCTTAGTATTTGGTATTAAAAGTTCTTTCACAAGAACAGTCATGTCGTGAGGAATCTCTGTTTTCCACTTATCTTTTTGACGTTTTTCACAATTGCTTTCAACAATTGATTGAACATTATCAATATACTGTGTGACAATCCGTCAATTTATGGTTTATATTTTATTCTCAAATATTATTTAAAAACATTATTTTAATGTTATATTATGAACTCACTTATTTTTGGGAAGAAATTTGGATTTACGTCTTGAAGTAGCATCGACTACGTCTAAACCGGAGGATTCTACGATACGTGCTTACGTTTACATACACCGTTTTGGTGACAGTCCGACATTTCAGGAAATAAATTTATCCGTGAATATTATTTTGGAATTTTAAATTTGTGTTGGTTCATAAACTCACAAATTTACGAGAAGAGATTAGGACTTGCGATTATAATTTAACGTCCTTTACGACTAAATCGGAAACCTTAGGATTACGTATTTACGTTTTCGAACTCCCTTTTTGATGAGACAATTTTTATTAGATTCATTTTGTGTCGTTGATTCATAATTTATAAAAACGTTTTTCGTAAAACGACCCGAGGGCACGCAAATCGAGGAAACTAGAATCAAGGAATACCCGTAAATTAGTGGGATGAGACAAAACAAGTTTTACCCCACCCCACTAATATGGGACGGCAACACTTAGCACCAACACAACCTTGGTGTCATTTTTATACACATAAAATGGACACTTGTCCATTCAAGCTTAACTTGTAAGTTACTCTTAACAAAACCAACCAAACCACTTTACTCAAACCATTTACAAACTTAATACATGCAAACCACTCATCCTCCCTTCCTCTCTCACTCTAAATTTCGTCCAAGAACCATCATCAAACACCCCATTTTGATCAATTCTAGCCATAAACTATGTGTTATCTACACATATAATGAAGAAACCTTGAAGCCTTGAAGATTGGAGGTGATCCTAACATCCAAGATGGTGATTTGGTGATGTCCAAGGGCTGATTTCTACAAGGAGTGTACAAATATTGGTGGTCTTGAAGATTGGTGTTGATCTATCACAAGTTTTCCATCAAAAATCCAAGCCTTGATCATAACCTACACAACCTTGGTGGTATAAAGATTGTTCTTCCTATCCTCTTGTTATTTTGATTATGTAATCTTGTAATTTATTTATTTATGTATATGTATATGATGATTAATGATGATTAAAAAATATTATGTGGGGATTTGGTGTTGATAGATTTGATAAACATGGTTAAAAAGATGGAAAACCATAGGTACCAAGGTTAAAATCTTGCTAAATATGATGGCTGTATAAAAACAGTAAGTAAACAAATGTTAAACTGATGAAATGGTGAAGTGGAATCAATATAAAGTAAGTATTAGTTGTTATACACATGTGAGAGTTGGCCATACAATGGAATCATAAAAATGAGTGAGATATGATCAAAACAAGTTTAGAGTGAAAATCTGCCTACACTGTTTTGGACGAATTTATTAAAATATTTAGATGTTGATTCATCAGTAGCTATACTGGAATAAAAAGAAGCACATATCATGTAGTTTCTGTGATAAAAATTTGAGGTCCTATCTCCATATAGAACTCTAGATATGGACATTTTAGTGAACTTAAAATTTAGGACTTATTTTGTGAAATTAAAGTTTAATATTATTATATAAGCACTCAAATAAATATAGTATAAAATGTGAATTAAAACCCACTAACTTATATATTACATTTATATAAATATGTATAAGGATAAATAAATGGACATTTTATAAAAATGGTAGTTTGGTAAGTTTTATAAGTTATAAAAACTATAAACATGATTTTTACGTCTTTTCGGCTAAAATCGAAAGATTAACGTTTTTGTCAAATAAAACTTAGACGGTCGGACCCGTCTAAAATAAACTTTTATAAACTCATATAATGATATATGAACTTATATAACAAGTAAAAAAAACGATAAAACCCTAACTTTACAAGATATAGACATTAACGGGCCAAAGTAGCCTTATTAGACTATAAACCCGACTAGTTAGTAAAACACTTATAAATTTACTTATTCGGCTTAGCCCACTTGGGCCCAATATGTAAAGTATAATACTGATAACAAAAGTATAAAATGGATTAATACAAGTTAATGGACTTCTAAAAGGCTTATTGGACCTAAAACATGTAAATAGGTAAAACTAGTAAACTAATATAAAAGTTGTCAACACATAACACAAAAATGAGTGAATGAGAATATATAAACCCACTTGATCATCATCATATGTATAAATTCATCATATATATACATAATTGTTATTTTGATAAAGTCATTGGACAAAACTCTAAGACGAGTATTATTTGTCTAGGTTTCCGTGATTGAAGCACGTACCGTACATCCGAATTGCCGATAACCCGCTTTCCCACATCAACGTGAGTTCATAGCCTCGCACTCTTTTAAATGTTTTTATGAAATGTTTTATAAACCCGCGAGGGAGATAACATGTTAGTTTTTATAAAATAGGACACTAATCGTCCCGATTGTCTGTTTATTGATTTGGACCCGAATGATTGTATGACCCGATGAATGATTAAATGACCCGATAGATGAAATGAAATGGATTATTAAAGTTAGGTTATGTCACTAAAAGTCCCATTAGCATGAATTGTGAACTACCGGGATTTGGTAGACGCTTATGCATATAATAGTACTATTTGGGGACGATCACCCCAGTTCGCGCCTTGACGATTGATCCCCGTCGTGCCACATTGATTGGTAAGCGAATTTATGTATGAGAAGATTTCTATATGCGTGATTATTGTGACGACACGCTGTTTTAGATGGGAAAATGATTGTCGGGTTAGCTACCCGTTGTTTGTTGTGGTAAGGTAACAATGTCATGCGGCTTATAATAATCCAAATTACGAAATACTAGTATACGCACCGAATTACAATGAATTGCCTAACTAGCAATACGGGGTCTTATTATTGATTTTATGTTCGTGTTTTGGTTTTTCATAACCATACTCATATAACGGTTTTTATTTAACTCTATACAACGTTATAAGACGTATTGTATGATGTTTTTACGACATTGGTTCATATAATGATCTTGAAGGCAAAAGCCTATATTATGATTTTGATAAGGATTTGTATAAAATATTTTTGGCCTATTTTATGGCCTACTACAAGGATTTGTACAAAATGATTTTCGGAAATAAATATATACCGATGATATATTTATGGTTTTATTAAACTCTATGAATTCACTCGGTGTTTTTGCTGACCCTTTCTTTTAACATGTTTTATCTCAGGTACTTGAAGGTAATTCTCGGGAAGACAACAAGAATTCATGGCCCGCACTTAAATAATAATTTCCATTCAAATGCTTTGTAAAACCTGTATGAAATACAATGACTTGGGACCTATGTAAATCCGATATTTATGAATGGAAATGCTTTTATTATTAAACGACGCGATTTTTATGCGTTGTCTATGATGTGAGTAATGTGTTATCCCGTAACACCAACGACTCTTCCGCTGTACTGAATTGTGTAAAATTGGGGGTGTTATAGTTTGGTACCAGAGCTCTCGTTATAGAGAACGAAAGATTTTTAAAATCATGGTTTTGAATAAACATTTCAAAATATTTTAACTATAAACATTTTTCTCAAAATGTCTAAAAATCTTTTGACTATAACGGTGCCGAAGAATTCCCGAGTTACCGACAAGGCCAGACTGAGAAGTGTTATATATATATATATATATATATATATATATATATATATATATATATATATATATATATATATATATATATATATATATATATATATATATATATATATATATATATATATATATATATATATATATATATATATATATATATATATATATATATATATATATATATATATATATATATATATATATATATATATATATATATATATATATATATATATATATATATATATATATATATATATATATATATATATATATATATATATATATATATATATATATATATATATATATATATAATTTGGATTATATATATATATATATATATATATATATGATGTAATTTTATTACATGATTGTTTGATGATTATTTTGATATTTATACGAGGTATTTATACGACGTAGTTTGTCACAAGGAACCTTAAATCCCCTAGTAAATTAATCGAAGCTATTCTCGTAGGAATTCTAGCTATCCTAGATCTAAACCAAGTTGTGGATATTTATGATCCCAACAAAATGGTTGATATTCGTAGAAATGTTGATATTAGTTGATTGTGATATTAAAGAAGAATTGGCGAGATTAAATCTGATATCGATGTCATGACGATCTTTCCTTATAGAGTGGAGTTTGACAAAACGTTACCACCTAGAAAGATGTCATCTGATTCGTTTTCATCCAATTCTTAAATTGAAATCGAAAGGGTGAATGTTGCACTTGAGGCTGTCATTGGAACCATTACCCAAAAGCCTCATGTCACAAGTACCTTTCCGAAAAGTCTAATTGAATTTATGAGTCATTTCATACTAGTGACTTATTTGATAACTATTGTTGTAAGAGCTATAGGATTGGAAATTAAGTATTGATCATATTGAGCTTTTATTGCCATATTAAGGTCGAAGAATAAGGTTGAAAGAATTGGAGAATGAGGTAGGATATCGAATTGAGTATAATTTGGTTGAAACTTGTATAAAGTAAAATTTAACCTGTATGGAATATGATATTGTTAAGAGGAAGTTGTTAAGTTCTATGATTGAATTATAAGGTTTTAATTGATTGTTGGTTCGTATTAAGGGTTGTTCTTAGGCCATTGTCCAATGACGAGGATGCCTAGTGTCCAAGAAATAAATTGAAGAAATCTTCTTCTGAATCGGGACCGATGGATCTTCTAGGACAGGTGGGACACCTAATGACTCTTGTAGATTAGTATTCATTGTGGTATCTTTTAAAAATAATCCCTAACTTAACTGAGACATCAGTTGGTAGGATGAGTTCTTGGAATTGTATGACATAGTGACACGTAATGTGTCACCGTACAATTTTGACTTGTTTGTGATTAATGAAAAGACAAACTTTGATTGCTAAATTCTACATGTATCGATGTTATCTATCTTTTCTTGCTTCTTTCTAATGCTCGCATTAGTGATGCAACCATTGAACAAGTACTCATCTCGAATTGAGTTACGTTGTGAATTAATCTTTTTGAGCGCCATCAAGGTCATGAACCTCATGATTATTTGGCTAAAGCTCATTTCCTAGCATATTGTAGTTAGTTCTTGGTGAAAAACTTTTCATCACTCTTTTGCAGATCACTCATTGTTTTTATAAGATAAAACAGTATCCCTTGAGAAAAATTGAATTTTCATCACTATAAGGATTATTCAAAGTGAGATTTATAAGTGATTGTTATCGAAATGAAGTTGTTTATAAAACACCTTGGAAAATTTAATTGTTTTCATAACAAAGGAAATCTTTGTAAATTTATTTTTGATTCTTATTTAAGCATTAAACATGAAAATGTTTTTATTATACACATGATGATAAAATTTTGACGAACTGAGTATTGCATCGTTAATCTTGAAATTGTATATAGTTGCGCGCCTACATACAATTTGGAAGGGACCATGCAAGGCTGATTAGTAGTCACCATAAAATTGTTAATAAACATTACATTTTCCTTGAAATTGTGAAGGATTGAAATTTTGTGAGATCTGCAAGAAGTGCGAAAATAGGGACATAGTGTTAGGGACAACTACATATGTGCCCGTACTATTTATTCTTCTGAACCGAATTTACTCATCTGTGGAACTTGTCTTATTTTACAATTGATATTCCCTCTTGTCCAATTCTCCCATGGCAAGATTCTTTGGAAAAAGTATCTGATTACCGAGTGTTGATACCCGATTGGATGTATCGACGTTCCTATCATTTCTTTTGATTAGATTTCATTTGAATGACATGGGTAACGATCCGAGGAGCTTTCGAATGCGTACTCAAATTATGAAAACATGGGATATATTCATATTCGTTAAATGTTTTCGTCCTTATCTGATTTAAAATTCTCTTGTGGGTAGATTATGCGTTGACCTTACTCTTTTAATGGTAGTTGTGTCTCCATATATCCTTGAATTTGTGAAGGATTATGAATTATTATTAGTCTTTTGAGAATTTCACATCTTATCAACGGTGATGAAACTGGAAAGTTGATAGTGCCAGTAGAATGAATTGATTGATTATGACATGACGACATTGTCTTAATTGATGGGAACTCGAGTAGAATTCCCCTAAAAGATAAGATGTTGATTATCAAAAGTTATTTAAATAATTCTTGATGAATGACCATATCCTGCATTTAGACTTGAAATTATACCATGAATGGTTGTGAACTAGTCATAGATATTATAATCTAGAAAGAACTTAAAAGTGAATGTATTAAAAGATGTTTCCGTTATCTGAAACTTTAGGAGGTATTTGTTGATGAATTACCTAGACTTTCGCCATTAAGGCAATTTGAATTTGGTATTGATTATATTCTCGGTGCTGCACCTGTGGCGTGTGCACTGTACGTCAGCATCATCTGAATTAAAGGAATTACCGTACAACTGAGAGAGTTGTCGGAGAAAGATTTTATTCTACCAAGCTCGTCATTATAAAGAGCTATGGTATTATCATTCCTTATATTTATTTATTACCGTGAACTAAGTAAATTGACGATTAAAATCTATATCCACTACCCAAGATGATAGATTGTTCGATCATTTACAAGGTTCTAGCGTATATTCAGGAATTTGATCCACGACATGGTTATCATCAACTTCGCATCCGCGAAAAAGATTATCTATTCCGATCACTACATCCAGAACTTGTAATGAACATTATGAGTTTCATGTTATGTCGTTTGGATTGACCAATGCACATGTAGCATCCATAAATTTGGTGAATCACGTGTGTAGGCTGTAATTTGATGAATTCATGCTTGTGATCATTAAGGACCATCTGTTTGTTTATAAGAATAAGAATGAGTTAATAATTATTTATAGATTGCCCTGAGTCGGCCGAGTAGTGAAAACTTGTACCTTGAATATTTAACATGTGATGAAAGACTTAATCCTTTACATTATTTGACCGTATGATTAATAGAAAATGGAAATATGTTTTGACAAATGTTTTAACAAAGGATTATTAAGGGATTATTCCCTTATACACAAATCATTTAACTAAACTCCTGTTTAGGGGTAAATATTTGTGTATACCTCAAGACAACCTAAGGGGGATTGAGGAAACCGTTAAACCATGACTTAATATTTGAAACGACAATTTTTGCTTTTCAACTAAGAAAATTTTTACCAAAGAATAAACGAAGGTTTTTCGAAGATTTACGGATCTTACTAATTATTTCCGGTAAATCAACAAAAAATCGTGTTAATTAAATTCAAATTTGTTTTGAAAATTTTATTATAATTGGTCGAACTAAGAAATTTAAACTTTTAACGTTTACGTTTCATAAAAACATAATATTTATTGTTAATTTACGTGTAATAATTATCGACGCTTTAAAACACCGGATCAAGCAAAACTGATAAAAATAATAGTTGAGATAGAACTAAGACTTAGAAAATATGAAGGAATAATTTCTGAATAAATACGGTCATGATATTTATTTCATCAAGGAAGGTGAATATAATTACTGACACATTATGTAGAAAAGATAAAGAATCAATTGGGATGCGTTCCTTAGAAATGATGGTACAAAATAAATTACCGAACAATTTAGAAATAATTGATGCTTGTAAGAAGGATAATATAGATAATAAAAAGGGGTTCGCGGCTAATGTGAACCATTAGAATTAAGAAGCCGATGGCATTAAATGTTTTAAAGGCCACTTGTGGTTGCCTAAATATGGAGATTTAGAGATTTAGTCATGTTGGAATGTCATAAGATTAAGTATTCTATTCCTGTCATTTCTGATTAAATGTATCTTTGTCTGAAGTGGTTGTACTAATGACAAATTATGAAGGCAGACATCGCCTCATACATTAGTAAACGTCTAACTATTGCAAAGGTCATCATCTGAATTTGATTCGATTTGGGTCATCGTCGACAGACTGACCAAATCTGCTAATACCATTCCTGTTAATGATAGATTCTCGATGAAGAAATTGAGTCTTTTTGTATTTAAAGGAGTTATGTAAGCATAGTGTGCCTATATCAATCATCTCTATCAAGATCCTCGCTTCACATCGAATTTCTAGAGATTTGCTCAGAAGTCATTGGGAACGAACCTTGATGAGAGTACTGTTTACCACCCCAATCGAAGGGACGAGGTAAAGTATAGATACAAAATACTAGAAGTCTTGTTTTATGTTTGAATGATTGACCTTTGGTAATAAACCATATAATCGCTTTCCTTTGGAGAGATTATCATTGATAATTATCATGTTAGGATCGAGATCGAATCTTGTTAGGCTCTAAATATTAGAGCATTTGTAAGAAGGAGTTGGGATGAAGACACCCGACATACACCCATTGTGAGTTGGACATGTCTTTTAGGTTTAAGGTTTCCTATGATGACAAACCTAACCTTACAAAATACCCGACCCGCGAGACCTGAATTGATTGTTGAAATTAGGATCTGATTATTGACTGCCAGTAGTAGGCAGGAGGTTATGTGAATATGAAATGTAGATCTTTAAGTGCCAGATGGGTAGCGAAGTTATGCCAAAAATTTTAACCATGGAAAAATGAATTGATGATCTGAAAGATCATGGGATATAAGTCCCCGTTGTATGGGACCATTGAGATGATGAAAAAGATTGGTTTGAAAGGCATATAAGCTGGATCTACCCTAGGACTTCAAGAGCTGCGTGAATTATATTTCGTATATCGAACTTGATAAAATGGCTATCAAGTGAAAATCTGACTATTTCTTAATGAAGTTTAGATCGGCGAAAAGTTGCATTCATCAAAAACCCGTGAACATCATGGATAGAGAAAGTAAGTCAACAATAAGCCTGATCTTATTCCCGTAGTTATGTTTGATGAAACTCGCTTATTTTAATGGATTACACTTGTGAGAAAACACCGAATGTGGAGGAAATACCCACATGGCTTTAACTATAAGAAGCGAGTAGTAAGATTAAATGATCTTTGAGGACAAAGATCCTGTTTAGGGGTAAATGCTGTGACAATTCTTCAATTTATGGTTTATATTTTATTCTCAAATATTATTTAAAAACATTATTTTAATGTTATATTATGAACTCACTTATTTTTGGGAAGAAATTTGGATTTACGTCTTGAAGTAGCATCGACTACGTCTAAACCGGAGGATTCTACGTTACGTGCTTACGTTTACATACACCGTTTTGGTGACAGTCCAACATTTCAGGAAATAAATTTATCCGTGAATATTTGATATGGGCAAAAACTCATATTAATTTATCAACAAATCACCCTAAAACACAAGAAAAATACCTAAACTTTGTGCTATAAAGCGGAATTATGTGGTATGTTTTGTGTTTGTGCTCAAATAGGTAAGAAGGATACAATTTCAAGCAAACAAAGGAAAATCAAGCTTAATTTGATGAAAAAGACAAAGAAGGATCAAAAGTGACATGACTTTGAAGACAAAGGACCTATCTTGACAATCTGCCAAAGATGAAGGACCAAAAGTGTAAATATGACAAAGTCAAGATTAAAGTCAAATCTGGTCAACTTTCAGTCAACTAAGTCAAAGGGATCAAATTTGTTCAAGAATGAAGTTTGAAGGACCATTTATGCCAAAGAAATGAAGATACTAGCTCAAAACCATATTCTGCCAAGTACAAGGGCTAATTCTGCCAACTTTGGAAGTTAAATTCAATTTCAATTCGTGTGCAAGCAAATAGACCAATCAGAAGAGAGTATTGGAAGGAAGTGGATTGCCAGCTGGATTGGTAATTAATACGAGAGATGTTAAGTGGGCGTATCCCAACAGTACCCCAACCCACCAATCATATTTCACAAAGCAGATAATGATCCGTGTGACACTCCCATATCTAATATAATCTTGCCACGTGTCATCTTCTTCAACAAATATTACCAGGAACGAGCTTGAGCTAGAGGCAATTTTAGAAGATGATGTAAACATCAAAAGTGATCGTTTTCAAGAGACGAATACAATGAACACAATCAATTACACCAAAAATCAACAACAAAGAAAAACCCAAATGTGTTCATAACCTGCAAAACTCAGTTGAGCAGAATTTTACACGTGGAAGTTTCTGATTGGTTCTAAACACGTCACCAACCCCAACCACTTCACATCTGCAGTCTATAAATACCTTAGTTTAGCTCTCATTTCTTGTATTGTAGAAAAGTGTGAAATTACACACACTTTTAGTTTTCTCTCATCTCATTATAGTTTTAGCTTAACAACTCAAGAGTCTGACAAACTCTTGAGTCTGTTATTAGTTAGTTGTAACAAATTACCAGCTTTGTAACTACTTTCTCAATCAAATTAATAAAAATTCACTTCATTTCCCTTAATCACTGTTCATACTTGCACCATTGATATTCTGTTGCTGTTATTAGTTAGTTATGATCACCACTTGATCATAATTAGCTATTTGTGAAGATTGTAGCTATTGATCCTGTTCTTTTCATCCAAGTCCAAGTTCTAGTTGATTTTGCAGAATTCAGTTCAACAATGGTGATTTTGGAGATTGTGGTTGTTGATTAGTAGCTGTTTGATGTGTTCTAGTGCTAAGGTGGTGGTTAGCACTAGTTTAGAGAGCTCAGCGCTCCTCTACTCCCCAATGGAGGCTTAAGCTAAAAGGTCTTACTTTCTGAATTTCTAAGTTCCACTCAAGTGTTGAATGCATGCTTCATTCTTAGTTAAATCTTGATTGATTGCATGATAAAATGTGTTCTAGCTTGTTATTGATATGATTTCAGCTTTTGAGTAGCCTTAGTGTAGCTTATACTAGCTTATTAGCCTTTATACTTGTCCTATTTTTCACTTTTATCAGTCCTTTTAGCTTCATAAGTCATTTTGAGTACTAGTTGGTTTAATTGCTTGTCACTAGTTCAAATATACTTCATTTTAGCTATTGAACTTAGTGCGATATCATTCTTGATTCAGTCTAAACATTTCCTTTAAAATCATTCATAAAAGTTTGAAATTGATCAGTTAAGTGGTGTTTGGTAGTAGCTTGTAATTGATTTTCAAGAGTTAGATTTTGGAAAACTTTGGTTCATTTCAAGTCAACTAGTTATAACAACAAGTTTTCAGTCACTTACTAGTCAAGGTTCTAGTCAAACAGGTAATTGGCACTCAAAAAGGTTTGGGTCAGTTTTTAACAAGTAAGTTTTCAGGAAGTTGTGATTTTCAAATGCTTGGCATTTCTTTAATCTTTGATGAAATTCTTTCAAACCAGTTCTGAACTTTTAGTCAATATATGAACTTTGAATGTGTATAAGGAAATTGTACAGTATCTAGAATTGAGTAAGAAATAAGCCAAAGTATAAGCACTAGAGCAAATGCAATTCCCTGTAGTAAAATGCAAACTGATTTCTCATATCTCATTTTCCACTTCATAAACTAGCTGATTTTCTTTCACATTTCCATTCCAAAAGTGTTCCTGAGTAGGTTTTGTGATTTTGAGCTTTTTGAAAATTCTGGTCAACGAAAGTCAACATAAGCTCAATTTTGGCTTATTTTCAGATTTATGGCTTATTTCTTGATCATTTTCTTTGAGACTTGATTTCCCGTCTTTCTTTTGAGCTGTTTAACAATTTTCATCATTAAAATCAAGTTGTGCAAGTCTAGCTTAATTGGTAGCTTAATTTGAGCTTATTAGGATTTGCTTATCAGAGTTCTAGTTACTTTCAGCTTAATTCCTTGGATAGGTCTAGCTTATTTTCAATTTTAAGTCGTTTGAAACTGGTTTGAGCAAATTTGGTTGAGAAATAAGCTCAAACGAGCTTATTGAAGTCTTGAAACCATTTTTGTTAAAATAGTGTCAAAAATTGCAATTAGGTCCTTCTAGTATTAAGCAGTTTGTAAACTTAGCTAAACTTCCAACTTTTTAGGGTTTTCAAAAGATCAGTCCTTGCATTTTTAAAAGTTGTTAAAAGTAGTTAGTTAGTTTCAAGTTAGTTGGAATTTGGTTACTTTGTTTGGATAGATTTCATTTTCAGTCCATATAGTTTACTGTTTTTACACTTTTAGTCCCTAGACTTTTTAACTTTACATTTTTAGCATTTATATTTCATAGAATTTACAATTTCAGTCCTAATAGTTTGTGGAATTTACATTTAGCATTTTAGTTGAATAAAAACTTGGTATGTGCACTTTGTTTTACATATAAGTAGACGTTATTTTTCATTTTAGTAAGGCTTTGTTTGAATTAGCAATAGAATATCCAAAAAACTTTACCAACCAAAAACAACTAAAAACTCGATCTTGTTAGGACTTTCAATTTTTTAAGAACTGAGAAAAACGAACTTCAACTATACACATTTCAATATTATTTTGGAATTTTAAATTTGTGTTGGTTCATAAACTCACAAATTTACGAGAAGAGATTAGGACATGCGATTATAATTTAACGTCTTTTACGACTAAATCGGAAACCTTAGGATTACGTATTTACGTTTTCGAACTCCGTTTTGGATGAGACAAATTTTATTAGATTCGTTTTGTGCCGTTGATTCATAATTTATAAAAACGTTTTTCGTAAAACGACGCGAGGGTAAGCAAATCGAGGAAACTAGAATCAAGGAATACACGTAAATTAGTGGGATGAGACAAAACAAGTTTTGCCCCACCCCACTTATATGGGATGGCAACACTTAGCACCAAGACAACCTTGGTGTCATTTTTATACACATGAAATGGACACTTTTCCATTCAAGCTTAACTTGTAAGTTACTCTTAACAAAACCAACCAAACAACTTTAATCAAACCATTTACAAACTTAATACATGCAAACCACTCATCCTCCCTTCCTCTCTCACTTTAAATTTCGTCCAAGAACCACCATCAAACACCCCATTTTGATCAATTCTAGCCATAAACTATGTGTTATCTACACATATAATGAAGAAACCTTGAAGCCTTGAAGATTGGAGGTGATCCTAACATCAAAGATGGTGATTTGGTGATGTCCAAGGGCTGATTTCTACAAGGAGTGTACAAATATTGGTGGTCTTGAAGATTGGTGTTGATCTATCATAAGTTTTCCATCAAAAATCCAAGCCTTGATCATAACCTACACAACCTTGGTGGTATAAAGATTGTTCTTCCTATCCTCTTGTTATTTTGATTATGTAATCTTGTAATTTCTTTATTTATGTATATGTATATGATGATGAATGATGATTAAAAATGTTATGTGGGGATTTGGTGTTGATAAATTTGATAAACATGGTTAAAAAGATGGAAAACCATAGGTAACAAGGTTAAAATCTTGCTAAATATGATGGCTGTATAAAAACAGTAAGTAACCAAATGTTAAACTGATAAAATGGTGAAGTGGAATCAATATACAGTAAGTATTAGGTGTTATACACATGTGAGAGTTGGCCATATAATGGAATTATAAAAATGAGTGAGATATGATCAAAACAAGTTTAGAGTGCAAATCTGCCTACACTGTTTTGGACGAATTTATTAAAATATTTAGATGTCGATTCATCAGTAGCTATACAGGAACAAAATGAATCACATATCATGTAGTTTCTGTGATAAACATTTGAGGCCCTATCTCCATATAGAACTCTAGATATGGACATTTTAGTGAACTTAAAATTTAGGACTGATTTTGTGAAATTAAAGTTTAATATTATTATATAAGCACTCAAATAAATATAGTATAAAATGTGAATTAAAACCCACTAACTTATATATTACATTTATATAAATATGTATAAGGATAAATAAATGGACATTTTATAAAAAGGGTAGTTTGGTAAGTTTTATAAGTTATAAAAACTATAAACATGATTTTTACGTCTTTTCGGCTAAAACCAAAAGATTAACGTTTTTGTCAAATAAAACTTAGACGGTCGGACCCGTCTAATATAAACTTTTATAAACTCACATACTGATATATGAATTTATATAACAAGTAAAAACCGATAAAACCCAAACTTTACAACATATAGACATTAACGGGCCAAAGTAGCCTTATTGGATTATAAACCCGACTAGTTAGTAAAACACTTATAAATTTATTTATTGGGCTTAGCCCACTTGGCCCCAACATGTAAAGTATAATACTGATAACAAAAGTATAAAAAGGATTAATACAAGTTAATGGACTTATAAAAGGCTTATTGGACCTAAAACATGTAAATAGGTAAAACTAGTAAACTAATATAAAAGTTGTCAACACATAACACAAAAATGAGTGAATGAGAATATATAAACCCACTTGATCATCATCATATGTATAAATTCATCATATATATATATATATATATATATATATATATATATATATATATATATATATAACTGTTATTTTGATAAAGTCATTGGACAAAAGTCTAAGACGAGTATTATTTGTCTAGGTTTCCGTGATTGAAGCACGTACCGTACATCCGAATTGCCGATAACCCGCTTTCCCACATCAACGTGAGTTCATAGCCTCGCACTCTTTATGTTTTCATGAAATGTTTTATAAACCCGCGAGGGAGATAACATGTTAGTTTTTATAAAATAGGACACTAGTTGTCCCGATTGTCTGTTTATTGATTTGGACCCGAATGATTGTATGACCCGATGAATGATTAAATGACCCGATAGATGAAATGAAATGGATTATTAAAGTTAGGTTATGTCACTAAAAGTCCCATTAGCATGAATTGTGAACTACCGGGATTTTGTAGACGCTTATGAATATAATAGTACTATTTGGGGACGATCACCCCAGTTCGCGCCTTGACGGTTGATCCCCGTCGTGCCACATTGATTGGTAAGCGAATTTATGTATTAGAAGATTTCTATAAGCGTGATTATTGTGACGACTCGCTGTTTTAGATGGGCAAATGATTGTCGGGTTAGCTACCCGTTGTTTGTTGTAGTAAGGTAACAATGTCATGCGGCTTATAATAATCCAAATAACGAAATACTGCTATACGCACCGAATTACAATGAATTGCCTGACTAGCAATACGGGGTCTTATTATTGATTTTATGTTCGTGTTTTGGTTTTTCATAACCATACTCATATAACGGTTTTTATTTAACTCTATACAACGTTATAAGAC
This sequence comes from Glebionis coronaria, assembly GCA_025667525.1. Classification (NCBI taxonomy): domain Eukaryota; kingdom Viridiplantae; phylum Streptophyta; class Magnoliopsida; order Asterales; family Asteraceae; genus Glebionis; species Glebionis coronaria. The sequence continues at coordinate 435,159,260 of CM046877.1, forward strand.
GTATTGTATGATGTTTTTATGACATTGGTTCGTATAATGATTTTGAAGGCAAAAGCCTATATTATGATTTTGATATGGATTTGTATAAAATATTTTTGGCCTATTTTATGGCCTAATACAAGGATTTGTACAAAATGATTTTCGGAAATAAATATATACCGATGATATATTGATGGTTTTATTAAACTCTATGAATTCACTCGGCGTTTTTGCTGACCTTTTCTTTTAACATGTTTTATCTCAGGTACTTGAAGGTAATTCTCAGGAAGACAACTAGAACTCATGGCCCGCACTTAAATAATAATTTCCATTCAAATGCTTTGTAAAACCTGTATGAAATACAATGACTTGGGACCTATGTAAATCTGATATTTATGAATGGAAATGCTTTTATTATTAAACGACGCGATTTTTATGCGTTGTCTATGATGTGAGTAATGTGTTATCCCGTAACACCAACGACTCTTCCGCTGTACTGAATTGTGTAAATTTGGGGGTGTTACATACTGTTTAAGAAAACCAAGTGTTTTTATACTTCTGCTTTTAGAAGCATCAAGAGGAAAATAGTTAATATATTTAAAAACATTCGTTTTACTCTTAGTAGCAAAAGCTTTCTTCCATTGAATTCGTCTTTGTTTACATTCTAAAAACAATTCCTCACGAGACTTCTGTTTTTGTGGAGTGAAAAAACCATAAAGACTGATTTCATAAGCATATTTATATGGTGTCACAAAGTCTTTGTTGACCGGTGATCTACTCTCTTCATCCCAAAGGGACGTCTCTTCACTATCGAGGCTAGCTACTGGGCAATAATGATCGGTCTATTCGGACTCATCAAGATATAAGTGAGGGTTAGAAGCTTGAGCTTGTTTGAGGTACTTGGGGCTTGCAAAACTAGGTTGACCTTTGAAAAACAACCGAGGTGCTATCATTCTAACGTTTGAATAGAGTCAGGCGTTTAATAAACAACCTTTTTCAAAAAATCGACTTGTTCTTCGAGATCCTTTACTTTTTCAGTATCTTTGCCTTGTCTATTTTTGAAATCTTGTTTTAATTTTTCAACCTCTTATTTCTTTTCGTCAATAATTTTAGTAGAATCAGTGGTATTCATAGAAAGTCTCTGTTCAAGTTCATTAACTTTTGTTGTGGCAAGGTTCGTTTTTTGACGTTCATCACTTAATAAGACATTAAATTGACGTTTTTTTGGTTAAAAAAGAAAGAGCTTCGTTGTATTTATTTACAAAATCTTCCTTTTTAACGTTGAGAACACGACTTTTGTACCCCTCAATCTCTTTGGTCATTTGAAGAAGCTCAACCCTATAACTGTCAATAGTCTCACTAGATTTTATAAGAGCGGCTTTGCTTTCTTCAAAGTTTCGAGTGAGCGATGCGTTTTCCTTCTTTAATTGCTTTTGACTCTTTCTATTTTCATTGACATCTTTTTGTAAACTAGCAATTAAATTAGCAAGCGCAACACGCTCCTCATCATCATACTCATTTGCATGTTGATCATCCTCAAACTCATTATTGCACATGTCTGATGAATCGGGTGTAGTATTGCAATTAACCATTTCCATCATACACGTGTCACGTGTCAGTAATTGTTGGGTAGATCACTATGCTCATGTGTATCACCAAACCCATTATATTCATCATCATGTTGTACCTTATCAATTGGCTCGGTATCAAAGATAGGACCATTGTCATCTTCCATGACGTTAAGGACCTCATGAATCTTTGCCATGTATGAATAATGTGCCTCGAGTTCTTGGTCGGAGAGTTCATCATCTGTGTCGTCAAGCATTTCTCCTTCCTCAGTTGATAACTTGATACTAGCTTCCATTTTCTTGCATAACAGCATCTTTTCCTTATGATAACCATAATCTTTGACCCTCTTTGGCTGCCTGCATTCCCTAGCCAAATGCCCATATGTCACACCCCACCATGGCAGAATATGGGGCGAGACGTATGGATATCATCACAACAATAACGTGTCTATAGAGTTAACTAAATGAAATAGAAATGTCATAAAAAGGTGACACAATGTCATGACAATATCTCAAATAATATAGGTGTCTAGGTAAGTAGGTAACAGGCCTACCTCTTACCAAAGACATTAAATAACACACATCAAAGATATAGGTATCAAACAATTTACTAAATCAAAAGACAAAAAAATCTAAGAGGAAAGGGATTCCTCCTAATGCAATCCTAGCAGCCTCTATACTCTAGCCACTTCTAACATCATCTTGCACAACTACCTCACCTAAAAATGACACTAAAATCTGTCAACAAAAAGTTGGTGAGAACATAGGTTTAAGTTATCAAAACATCATAAGAAACCTTGACATCCGCTGTAAATAAGTTGAAGAAAAACAATTTATAGTAATTGACCATAATGTGATAATCATGTTACATGCATCCACAACAAAACTTAAACCAAGTACCCACATCTACAATTCACAAAGCACGCTATAACAATAAAGAAGTATCCCGTCACACATACAAGAACACACACCATACTATCCGGATCTTTCCCACACCACCTGTGGAAGATGAACTATATCCCCGTCGAGATATCTTGCCTCCAAAGAGACGATGCACAAGTACTCAGGACGGATCGTGCCCCACGAACAAAGAACTCAGAACCAAGAACTCAGGACGGATCGTGCCCCACGCTCCACACACATCACAACTGGTCCCATAGACGCCCATACATCTATGTACCAATCCCAATCATAACACAATCAAGATTCATATATAAGAACACATATTAAAGAACCTATGAGAACACATAAGCACACAAGTCACACAATATCACATTTATGTCCACACATTTTAAAACATAGTACTAAATCATTTTAAGAACATTAGAAGTGTCATCTCCATCCCATACTGGAAAAACATTTAAAAACGTAGCAAAAATGGGACTATGAACTCACCTTACGAAAGCAATCCAAAGTCTCCTCACGAACAACCAATTACCTAAAGCACATAATACAATAATACGCACGTCAACATTGAATCGGGAACTCTAATCCTTTATCAATGTAACAATCCCTCTGATGGATACATCTCAAATTCTTTCTCAAGTCAGCCCCATGTTAGCCATCTAAGTGCCCATTAACCCAAAATACCCAAAACCTGATTTTAAGCCTTGTCGTACAAACACTAACCTTGAACTCGACACTTGTACAAATAATTCGACCAAGCTACTTACCTCCATAGGCTATACATTCTGATAATTTGAAAAGTACGTTCCGAGTACTTAAGTTTAGGCTATTGAATCACCCTAAAAGCTTTAAAAATGAATGTTATGACCAAAACGATTTTACCTAAAATCTGCCCAGACATTAGCGACGGATTCTGACAGTTTAGCGACGAATTCTGGCAGATTAGCGACAGTTTCTGCCTAATTCGATTTAAACCCTAAAAAACGATTTTAAACCTTAAAAACCCCTCATTAATTACCAAATTCAAGCCCTAAATTATTTTAATTCCATAAAATTAAAAACCCTAATCCATCATATGATTATTAACATGATTCTAACATAATTAATTAAATAAGAACAAGAATTTAATAAAGATCAATACCTTTAGATGATCAAAACCATGTTTTTTTCCTTTTCAAGAACCCTAACTTTTTCCCCATTTTTTTTCCTTTTCCTTCCTGCGTTTTTTTTTCATTTGTTGATTGTACTTGTTTTTTTATCAAATATATTTATATAGTATATACTACTAGTTCAAGCCCAATACAAAAAGCCCCCTTATTTTTCTCTTTTTTTTTCTTTTGCCGACTATTTCACAAAATTTTCCAAAAATATAAATTTATATTTATTTAATTATTAAATTCGTTTTTTAATTAATATTTCCTTATTTATATTTATTATTTATTTATTTATTTATTTATTTATTTATTTAGTTAGTTATTAATTACACCTAAACCTTTAAACTAATAAATTAAACTACTATATTAAAAATACATAAATTCCATTTCTAAATAATTTCATTCTTATAAAATCCCTAACTTATAACTCTTAAACTACTACAACTTATACTACTAATGCTTACATATATAATTACATAATAACATTATGTACACAATATTAAATACGTACACTCGAAAAGTAAAATAACAATATAATTACCATAGCTATTACATACACATATAATGACCTTAAAAATGCCATATCACTTCATAGTCACATCCATGTGAACTCATGAGCATGAACTATTCCCAATGTATCATCATATAACGTACCACGTACTACATAAACGATGTCTGAACCCAAGTCAAAGTCTCAAACACAAAAATATAACACATAAACGCACACTCAACACATAATCAAAGTCAAACATTCACAAATGGCAAATCTCAAAATTTAGGGTTGTCACAGCACTCCCTCCTAATAGAAATCTCGTCCCGAGATTTACTCCCAAACTCAAACTTATTCTCAGCAAACAAACAAGGATACATATCCCTGATAAAACCTTCACTTTCAAGCGTGAACTCAGTTTATACTAAATAATCTCAACTAACAACACATGAGCCTTAACCGTCTGCGAGGAAACTTATTAAAACCATAAAGTTATGTAACCAACCTAACTAAATCTCGCAACTCATCACACAAGAACTATCTTGAAACGAACTTAGGAGCCGTCACATAACTCGATGGGTTTAAAACCGTCACCCCGATTACAGTCTTACTCATAAATGCCATAAATAAAAACTCATCAAAATATAACCACGTGTTCTAAGGTCTAAAGAACTCTCAAATAATATCCCAACTCATCTCTATCATAAGAACGTAACTGGATCATCCGTATGACTACAACAACGCTCCCAATGAATATAAGTTCACGATAAATTTTAGGACTGATAGGTGTGAAAACACCCATCCTTTTACCACTTATTTCTGGCTAAAACAAGACCAAAACACGTATTTAATATCATTTGTTTGGAATTATGCGTGGTTTTTGTGTTTATTGTGCTTTCAGAGTCAACCGGATGAATATTGAAGAAAACATGGGATTGCACGGGTTTTATCGAAGAAAAAGACTCAAGACGAAGTCTATTGTCCAAGAGATGCAAAAGATTTGAAGTCATTGTGCCTATTTGAAGATTTATCGAAGAATAGAGCCAAAGATGGAAGATTCATATATGTCGAAGAACTCGAGTCTATTAAACAAAAGATCATAAGACGGGTTGGAATTATTCACCGACACTTCTCAAATTTCAAAGTCGGAAACGTTTATTTAAAGAAACGTAAAGACTAAAGAAGAAAGAAGAAAAGAAGCCCAAAACCAAAGTCCATTCACAAGCCCATAATCACACGCCTATAAATAGGAATTCACTTCACCATTTGGAGGCACTTAGTTAGTTTTTTCATTTTTTTCTAGTTTTAGAGTGAGAAAGTTCCAAACTTTCTCTCACTAAACTTTTTCTTTGTTTTCATCTTTTAAATTTAAGCTTTCTTTAATCTTTGTACTTTGGATTTCATTAATCTTATTCAAGTTAAGCTTTTAAGTTCTTTAATCTTCTTCTACTTTTCTTAGTTTACCTAAATCCTTGGTCCGATTGTTTAATTTCATACGGTTTGGATTTGTAGATGAGTTCGTGATCAAAGTTTAATCTTTCTTGTTTCTTTTTAAGCTCTCACACGTATAAGCTATAGGCCTTCTATGCTTATTGGCTTATTGCTTGTTTTAGCTTATTGGTTTTCGGATTTCATCAATGTTTTAGTCATTCAAAAGTTCCATTTATTAAGTTTATGATTTAACATTTCCAAAAGTTGTCAAATTTAACCTTTTTGAGTCGTTTAAGTTTTGGATTAGTTAGCTTATTGATTTTGCTTATTGAGTTTTTAAGTTACCACCAATTTCGGAACAAAATTGCTCCCATCGCAATAGTAGGTTTGTACACATTCCGACGGGGTCACTGGTTTGATCGCAATAACCCTTTGTGGTTTTACTTTGCGATCGGTTGTCATTCCCCCTTATTCCGATCTAGGATTGCGATCGCTTATTGCGATCACACATTCCGACGGGATTAAGGTCCTTTTTAAGTCGAAACTCTGGCCAATTTTTATTTACCTTATTCTGATCTGACATTGCGACAAAGGGTTCTTAGATATTCCGATCTGACTTTCCGATTTAGACATCATTCCGACAGCTTTGACTTTTAGTATTCCGATGGTGACTAACATGGACATTCCGATTGAACTTACCTTGACATTCCGATGGATCATTTTAGTTATATTCCGATGCTTATGTCTTTGATGCATTCCGATAGAAATAATTTTCAATATTCCGATAGAACAAGTTTTTAAGTATTAGTTCAATTAAGTTTTCAAAGTATTCGTCTAATCTTTTCTTTATGTTTTCAAGCATTCAGTTTTAACTTGTCAATCTAGTTTAATCTTTCAAAGCTTATAATCTACTCACGTCACTTACATTTATTTGCTATTATTCTAAATTAGATAAACAAACCAAACCCCCTATTTGTCACCAAGAACAATCATTCCACTTAGAACCGTGATCAATTTGAGGAGATACCGAGAGAACATAATCCCGAACCATAGCAAAATCACAAGTATCAAGGCTAGTGACTTTGCTCAATTGCATTACACGACAACCGAAAAAAAGCTTTTAGCTGTTGTCTATGCCTTTGAAAAGTTCCACCCCTATCTTGTCCTTTCCACCACAATCGTTTACACCGATCATTCCGCGTTGAAGTACTTGTTGACTAAGCAAGATTCCAAACCAAGACTTCTTCGCTGGGTTTTGCTACTCCAAGAATTTAAAATCGAAATTCGCGATAAAAAAGGAGCTGAAAACCTAGCCGCGGATCATCTCAGTAGACTTGAGGATCCTTACCAAGGGGATCATCCGAACAAAGAAATCAATGATTCTTTTCCCTTGGAGACCTTAATGTCTATCAACTCGACTTCTGATGAAACCCCGTGGTTTGCGGACATTGCAAACTACTTGGCGGGTGGAATTCTCGTTGACGGGTTAACATCCCATAAAAAGAAGAAGTTCTTCAAAGACATTAAGACTTGCTTTTGGGATGACCCGTATCTATTCAAACAATGTGCCGACTTGATTATTCGCTGATGTGTTGATGGACCGGCAGCTTTAGAAATCCTTGACGCTTGCCACAAAGGACCCACTGGTGGTCACTTTGGTCCCAAGTACACCGCCAAAAAAGTGTTTGACTCGGGATTTTATTGGCCCACCATCTACCGTGATGCTCACGAAATGGTTAAACGATGTGATGCTTGCCAAAAACAAGGCAAGAACACACATAAAGACGAGATGCCTCAGAATTTCATAAAAGAATGTGAAATCTTTGATGTTTGGGGTATCGACTTTATGGGGCCATTCCCTTCATCTAAAGGAAACAAATACATCCTTGTAGCCGTTGACTACGTTTCAAAGTGGGTTGAAGCCAAAGCTTTACCTACTAATGACGCAAGGGTGGTTTGTAACTTTTTGAAATCGCTATTCGCTAGATTCGGTGTGCCTCGTGCCATTATTAGTGATCGCGGGACTCATTTTTGCAATGACCAATTTACTAGAGTCATGGCTAAGTACGGTGTAAATCATCGTCTTTCCACCGCCTACCACCCACAAACTAATGGCCAGGCTGAAATATCTAACCAGGGATTAAAGTGAATTCTTGAAAGAACCGTGGGAGAGCATCGTGCCTCATGGGCTGACAAACTTGATGATGCTTTGTGGGCTTTCCGTACCGCATACAAGACTCCGATTGGTTGTACACCATATCGTCTCGTGTACGGAAAGGCGTGCCACCTCCCCATTGAGTTGGAGCACAAGGCTTATTGGGCCTTGAAGTGGGCTAATTTCGATATCAACAAAGCCGGTGACCTACGCAAGATCCAACTCAATGAGCTGAATGAACTCCGTAATGAGGCTTATGAAAATTCTTTGATCTATAAGGAGAAGACTAAGCTCATTCACGACTCTAAGATTAAAAACCGAGAGTTCCAAGTTGGAAACAAAGTTTTACTCTTCAACTCTCGGTTGAAAATCTTTTCGGGCAAGCTGAAATCTCGTTGGTCCGGCCCATTCACCATTGCCCAAAATTTTCCATATGGTACTCTCGAGTTCGCTCAACCTAATGGACCGAATTTTAAGGTGAATGGCCAACGAGTGAAGTTGTACTTTGGTGAGGACATCTCTCAAGATATGATTCCATCCCTCACCATGTTTCCCATGAACTAATTTTGGGTCGAGTCAGGCTCGTGACTCGGTTATCAAAAACAAGCGCTCCTCGGGAGGCAGCCCGAGTATCCATCCTTTTCTGTTTTAACCTCCTAAGTGTAGGGGGACCTATATAGGTGTTTGTATTTGTGTGGTGATGTGATTACAGGAATAAGTGCACTTTTGGAACCTTTGAAGAACCATGCTCCCATGTTATCCGAAATCCGGTTCTATCTCCTATGTTAGCTTAAGTTAACCAACGTGCACAATGTCATAAGTGTAGAAGAGACTTTTCCCACATGCTTAAACATTGAGGACAATGTTTATCTTAAGTGTAGGGGGGACTTCTATCGAAGTTTTAAGTGGACTTTTCCATGAAAATGCCTTCATTTAACCGGAAAATCATCTTTTTCAATATTTTTCAAATTTTTAATTAACTTTGGCCATTTAGTAGTAATTTTTAAATTTTTATCGTTGCTTTCATATGTATATATCCTGCAATAAAGTCAAAAATATTAATAAAGTGTTGTAGCTAGTTTTGAAATCTTTGACATATTAGGCCCGTTCTGATTATTTTGACTCAACCCGAATAGACTTATCCAAGTTTATTCTAGCTAGTATCCTTAACCATGTAGACCTTAATTGGTTTATTAGGCTAAGCATCCACGAGTCTCATTACTTGAGATTTTAAATTGTGGAGAACGAGAAATGATAGAGTCAATTATAAGTCGGTATTCTTGCACAAGCTCACTTGGTGTAATTATCTGCCTATTCTCCCATCACTTGCTAATCATTTATCTACAAAAAGTAAGGTCGTACGATTTGAAAAGTTACTTAGCTTCTAGCCCAAGATCGTTTAAAAGTTGCTCGGTAATGATAAGAGTTCATAGCCAAGGCATAACTTATGAAGCGGGGCGCGAAGATTGGCGAGTCCGAAAAGGCCCTAACAAGGCATGAGGATTCCATTTTATTGCTGAAGATCCAAAGTGATGTGAAAAGCATTATTCCCAAAATCAACATGAAGGATCAAGACTCACAAAGAAAAGCAATCAACTCCCATAAAAATCATGGAGAAGTCTATCCGAAAAGACCCTAACAAGGTATGAGGATAAATAGATCCAAGTCCGAAAAGGAGGCGGATCGTTGTATCTCAAAATCCCAATTAGCGATTGAAGAAATAATGATGAAGTCGTGGTCAACAAGTTGGAGTACCCCTCAAAAGTCTCCAAGTGAAGAAACTCTATTAACGATGAGAAGACCATTATCTCAAGAACGACTCTCAAGATATGAAGTATGAAGTACATGCCAAATATCGGCCCGAGAAAGGTCTCAAATCGTGAATCAAGTTATGCCAAGATATGAACTTTTTGATATCCCGAGAAGCAGTTTTAAGAGATTTTGTCCTTTAGCTAACTATTGATCAAATCGTCCTACTTTGCTTTCAGCCTAAATAACCTATCGAAATAAGTCCAAAAATGCATCTTCATGATCATTCTAAGACAAAAATAAAATATAAGAGATACACCTAGGAATAAGGGAGTTTAAGCATTTAATTAAGCCATGTGTGTAAGTGTTTGATATGCTAACTTATAATAACAATGATCTCGTTTTTAAGATTAGTTTGGGGAACGTGAAACTTGAGGGTGATAAATCTTCGCAGCACCAAAGCCCTAATGTAAGTCCTTGATCTCTTTGCAAGTTATTTCCATCCTTTTGTTTACTTTAAAGTTTTGATTTCTCTTAGTACTTTAATTTTTGTTTAGTAGTATGTTAATAAGGCCAAGGTTGATTGATTATGAGAAAAGTGTAAAATTGCTTTATCACTAAGCATTGCATGAGGGCATGGCAATGGTTAAGTGTAGGGGATTTGATAGGTGTGAAAACACCCATCCTTTTACCACTTATTTCTGGCTAAAATAAGACCAAAACACGTATTTAATATCATTTGTTTGGAATTATGCGTGGTTTTTATGTTTATTGTGCTTTTAGAGTCAACCGGATGAATATTGAAGAAAACATGGGATTGCACGGGTTTTATCGAAGAAAAAGACTCAAGACGAAGTCTATTGTCCAAGAGATGCAAAAGATTTGAAGTCATTGTGCCTATTTGAAGATTTATCGAAGAATAGAGCCAAAGATGGAAGATTCATATATGTCGAAGAACTCGAGTCTATTAAACAAAAGATCATAAGACGGGTTGGAATTATTCACCGACACTTCTCAAATTCCAAAGTCGGAAACGTTTATTTAAAGAAACGTAAAGACTAAAGAAGAAAGAAGAAAATAAGCCCAAAACGAAAGCCCATTCATAAGCCCATAATCACACGCCTATAAATAGGACTTCACTTCACCATTTGGAGGCAATTAGTTAGTTTTTTCATTTTTTCTAGTTTTAGAGAGAGAAAGTTCTAAACTTTCTCTCACTAAACTTTTTCTTTGTTTTCATCTTTTAAATTTAAGCTTTCTTTAATCTTTGTACTTTGGATTTCATTAATCTTATTCAAGTTAAGCTTTTAAGTTCTTTAATCTTCTTCTACTTTTCTTAGTTTACCTAAATCCTTGGTCCGATTGTTTAATTTCATACGGTTTGGATTTGTAGATGAGTTCGTGATCAAAGTTTAATCTTTCTTGTTTCTTTTTAAGCTCTCACACGTATAAGCTATAGGCCTTCTATGCTTATTGGCTTATTGCTTGTTTTAGCTTATTGGTTTTCGGATTTCATCAATGTTTTAGTCATTCAAAATTTCCATTTATTAAGTTTATGATTTAATGTTTTCAAAAGTTTTCAAATTTAAGCTTTTTGAGTCGTTTAAGTTTTGGATTAGTTAGCTTATTGATTTTGCTTATTGAGTTTTTAAGTTACCACCAATTTCAGAACAAAATTGCTCCCATCGCAATAGTAGGGTTTGTACACATTTTGACGGGGTCACTGGTTTGATCGCAATAACCCTTTGTGGTTTTACTTTGCGATCGGTTGTCATTCCCCCTTATTCCGATCTAGGATTGCGATCGCTTATTGCGATCGCACATTCCGACGGGATTAAGGTCATTTTTAAGTCGAAACTCTGGCCAATTTTTATTTACCTTATTCTGATCTGACATTGCGACAAAGGGTTCTTAGATATTCCGATCTGACTTCCCGATTTAGACATCATTCCGACAGCTTTGATTTTTAGTATTCCGATGGTGACTAACATGGACATTCCGATGGACCTTACCTTGACATTCCGATGGATCATTTTAGTTATATTCCGATGCTTATGTCTTTGATGCATTCCGATAGAAATAATTTTCAAAATTCCGATAGAACAAGTTTTTAAGTATTAGTTCAATTAAGTTTTCAAAGTATTCGTCTAATCTTTTCTTTATGTTTTCAAGCATTCAGTTTTAACTTGTCAATCTAGTTTAATCTTTCAAAGCTTATAATTTACTCACGTCACTTACATTTATTTGCTATTATTCTAAATTAGATAAACAAACCAAACCCCCTATTTGTCACCAAGAACAATCATTCCACTTAGAACCGTGATCAATTCGAGGAGATACCGAGAGAACATAATCCCGAACCATAGCAAAATCACAAGTATCAAGGACCCCCAACTTAAGATAACGGATCAAACCCATGGACGACTAACAGAAGTTTACATGAACGAATTTAAAAATATGAACCAAAACCACGAGACTCAAAAGATACTCAAACATATACATGTATCGACTCCAAACGAACCATGGAAACGGACCAATGACACAAGAAGCACCAAACGACAACCGAAACGTATTACAACCACATGAACCGAACTTAACACCACACTTGACTACCATCCTACTGAATTTATGTTTTCCTATGATCTAAAAACTCCAACAACAAATTTCGCTTTCTACTTACACGTTTAACCCCTCCGTTTGGTCTCTACGCCAAAAGTCGTTTTTACCAAAACTGATTTTCTGTAAATGCTAAATGTTTGTCATCAAAAGCCCGACCTTAACACCATAACTTTTATTGAAAAACTCCAGTCCTTTTACATACATTATAAAGAGTTCCCAAATCAAAAATATTTGGCTATCTTATCCGTTTGGTTACGTTTTGACTCAAATTCCCAAAATCCAAATTTATTCCTGAACAGCGCCCTGTTTTTGTAAAAATTGTTTGACGACCTTCCCGAACTCCATTTTCGACCAACCTTACATTTTTGAAAATTAGACTCTCTGAACTTAACTTTAAAAAAAAGAAACGCGACCAAAGGTGCTACCTACTACCCGGAACAATCAACACAAGACAACCCTAAATATCAGACGGTTTTACGCCTTTATACACCAACCCACTAAACATCATTAATTATCCCTAAATTCTTAACACAAACCCTAACATCATTGATGGATATTAATTACTACATATATATTTTTTTAACCACGTTTCCGACACTTTAACCTTATTTTTCACCGACTACCAACAACTATTTCAACTCTATGTAAATTCTAATTTTTTTACCATGTAAGATTCAACACAAAAGATACCGTTATCCCAAACGTAAAAACAAAGAAAATCATAAACTATCCCAATAGCCTCTACACCATAAGTACCGTACAAACAAACACGTGAAATGAGGACTCGAGAAATGTGCTACTACATAAGTTGAACATCTCAAAGAGAAACGAGCTAGCAACCATCCCAAGAATACAACTGATAAGTAGAAATAATTTTACATATATAGGCATAGGCGTACATACACTAAAATCCATCCAACATATACTATACAAGCATGTATTAACCCTCTTACATGCAACCATACTTAGGAATCCATTGATGTCGTGGTACTTGTGTAACTATGTTTGTTGATGCAAAAGTTGGTTGATCCTTACTAGACCCGAATTAGGCTTAATTCGGGTTGGCTGGGCTCCGGCTCCTGCACCAAGTGAATCGTCTGGTTGGGATCCTGCACACTAAACAACACGCGTTAATCTTACCGTGGGAATGTTTCCCACGAATAGACTCCGGCGTGAGAGTAAGTAATCGGTTTAGGGTTTATGTGAGTTTAGAGCACAAGTCGTAATACCTTTGTGGAACCCTTGGAGGTTCCTTTTATAGGCAGTGAAACCCTAGTGGGCTTTCACTGATGCTTCGACCCTAAGGAAGAGATAATCACCAGATTTTAGAATGATTGTTATCTTCTAATCTTGGTAGTGAATATCCTCTCCTATTGGGATAAAGATATTCTGACAGAATATGACTCTGTCTGATCTTATGTCGGCCGCCTTGGGCCGTGGGCCGCACATATGTGCGGGTACTGTTCACTCAAACCCATAAGCCTGAATGACATTTATCCACCCATCTGTGATGGGCCGGATACGGGTAGTACCCGTGAGCCGGGCTCATGACCCGGTTGGGGACTATACGTCATCATGTCCCCCCAGTCTAGTTGTTACAGCCGTAGGCGTAACCTCTAGACTATCAAGCTGCTCTCCGGACATATCAAGAAAGACCTAGGAAATGACACTGGAAAATTTGTTCCGGCCGCACGTGGCAACTGGTCGTAGGAATATACTTTAATGAATACTACCTCAGCCGCACGTAATGGCCGAGACAAATTAAATGCAACATTAAATACGGTCTTACGTAAGAGCCGCATAACCCGACAAGAATCCAGTCGCATTAATGATATTCAATAATCCAGTCGCCTGTCTGCAAAAAGTGCATGATTACTGACCACCCTTGAGCCACGCGAAACTGTTTAAGAAGTGACCCGTGGGTCCCCTACTGACGTTACAGAAATGTCAGAAACCCTATCCAATGGATAGGGAATGTGACTGACACGTGTCAAAGATCCACGGCACCTCGTAAACCGAGGCCACCCTATATAAGAGTGAGTATGCGTGTATGTTACACACACAACTCACTCATTCTTCCGCCATTGTTAACTCCAAGCTTTTCTCTCCAAAACTTTTGCCTTCTTTTCCACGGATATCCGTCACCGCAGGTTAGATTACCACGCCTTTAAAAACCTTTTCATAAAATATGGTCAAGGATAACCCCCTCATCACGGACGTCCTGAATGTGATGTCGGGGGAGAAATACCTCGACTTCTTGTCGAAGTATTATGTGCCCGAAAGCGTACACCCCACCTATCCGGGTGATGGTGAAGCTATTACGGATGCACCGGCGGGGAAAATAGGCATATACACACGCCTGTTTGACTCAGCCAACTACCGTATTCCGTTGTCTAAGTTCCTAGTAGACCTTCTTTTGTATTATGACTTTCATATCACCCAGCTCCACTGTATAGGGGCGTGTAAAATCAACCAGTTTGAGATTACATGCCATACCTGCAGGGTAACCCCCACCGTGAACCTTTTTAGGGCTTTCTACTTTCCGCAATTAGTGAACGGGTGTTTGTCGTTCAAGAAACGACCCGGGAATGCCCCGATGACATATAGGAAACCCCTTGACTCCCTGAAGAATTGGTACGACCATTACTTCTTTGTAGATGAGAAAGTATTCCCCACCCCCTTCGTACTTAAAACCAAAGCCCCAAAAGACTATCCGCCAAAATCCAAAGATTATAGTAGCCGGGACCTGAAAATACTAGATACCCATCGCACGGAATTTCATAGAGGGTTGCCGGAGCATTTTCTGTGCTTAGTAGGGATAAGCCGCCGTTACTTTGGGAGGGATGACTTATATCCGTGCTTCTTAACGGAACAGGGCGAGGGTAGGTCATATATATCTTGTAAATTTGATCTATCACATATGTGTAAAATGTTACTAACCCATATACTCCTACAATCATTTGCAGAGATGAACCTCCACGGATTACTTCGTCAAGGCGAACCCATGAAGGTGGCGGAAGGATTCCGGCCGTTAAAGCCGAATGAGCTCCCCTTGCTAGAAGCTTCAGCCGACCGTACGATTCCGCTGGAAGAGACAACCGAACCCAGGTCGGACGAAGAAGAGCCTGTTATCGAGAAGTCCCCATTGGACTTTCATAACGAAGATGGCGACGACCCTTTGCTGGAGGGAGGCACCATCAACCAGGAGGAAGAGCGCGATCCTAACGAAGACACTACGCAAGCTTCCGGATCCACCACACTTACTTCAAAAAAGAGAAAAACAACCAGGCGTGTGGCGAAGAAGACTGGGGAAGATGCCGGAGTTGCAAATGCTCCTCCCAAGAAGTTGCGGAAAGACCATCCTCAGTATCAAGAAGGAAGCAGCACCATGACTGGTCAAGCCGACCCCACCCCGACCATGAAAGGGCCAGTTCTGCGAGTCGCCCCTGTGAGCGCCATAGCTCCTACCGGCCCAGACCCTGCTATTGGCACCTCGTAAGTACCCCTCATGATTATGATTTGTATCTTCGTATGATATATGTAGACTAATTTTTTTTTTTGAACGACAGGGTGAATCCGGCAGTCGCAGCTCAAGGAGAAGAAGTGGGGAGAAATCCATCCCCCGCGGCTACTAACAACCCCCCCTCACCTATCACCGCCCGTGCCAAGGAACCGTGCCCCGAGGGGCCAGAAGAGAGCTTGCGCTTAGCATAGAACCTATCAAGCTTGACACGGCTGGAGGCCGAATCAGAGTGTTCGGAATTCATCGAACACATCACCCCGCCTGCCCTCGCACAAGATTTAGATGAACTAGACCATGAGGCCTTGATTGAACAGTTTGATGTATCATCCGCACATCAGGTGACGGTGGGTGCTGCGTTAAGACGCCGTCTGATCAAGGCCCTCACTAATGTGAGCCGTGCCGACAAAAGGATAGCCTGCCGCGAGGCAATGGTCGTGAAGAACGAGAAGACCATCGCATCCTTGCAGGCGGCATTACTGACCGCCGAGGCGACGGTGAAGGAGCAGGCACTTCACGCCGATAACAGAGAGAGGCGTATTGCTGAGTTGGAAGCCCTCGTAGCCGCATCAAACGAGAAGGTAAATTGTCAGAAATACTGTACATACACTCCTACTTCTATTATGCATGTAGCCCAGAAAGTATGTATACTTGTAGTAACTCCAGATTTCATACGCAGGTGTCTGCGGCTGAGGCTGCTACTAAGGCGGTGACCGTGCAATCATTCAGCATTGCCCAGGAGCGTGACGCACTGAAGGAGGAATTGACGCAGGCTCAAACCAACCTTGAAAATCAAGTTGCCGTCGCTGATGAAGAGTTGAGCAAGGTGGTTGTCAGCTGTGCGGAGAGAGTATGCCCCCCCTACTAACCGCGACAGCCGGTCGTAGGTGGATTATCGGTCAAGGACTGCGGCTTGCCGTAAGTGGGGCCCTGAACGCTCCACACCTACTGCAGGCATTTGATGGGGTTGTATCTGATGGGATCGACCGTGGTAGGCATGAAGGCCTGGCCCAAGCTGCGGAGATGATCGCAAAAGGTGAGGATATCACACAGCATCCGTATCACAATCCCTCCGTAGCGGGCAAGATGACTGCGTCCATGGATGCCTTGGCAGACCTTCAACACCCCCTCCTGGACGAGCTTGAAGCCATGAAAGATGCTCCAAACGAAGCAATAATGTCCCGGCTGAGTGCTGATCCAACTCCCTTGACGTTGGCCACTTATGATTCTGTATCCAAAGCCATGTCAGGTGAGAAGCTGCTTGGAGAAGCTCTAGATGCTCTTGCAGTCAAAGTTCAGGACGGGAAAGATGCTCGCGGGGAGGCCCTTCGTGCTTTAATTGAGGAAGGGAAGAAGGATCTAGGAGAATTCCTTCCCCCCTTGTAACTGATATGTTGTAAACATTTGTGATTATATTCGTCAGTGTATGTACACGGCTAAGACATATATGTAATAACTTGTCCTTTTATTTTAGAAGTCCGTGACAACCACGGCCATTTTGTTTATTGTTAATTTTGAAACTTGTATATTTCATTGTATTCCAATGCCGCGTGACGTATCACGTCTTACACATAAAGAAAAAATACATACAAGTCTATAATTTACTAGACATGGGACGTGCGTCTTTACTATGCAGAGTACCGTGTGGATACGGTACACAAAAAACTTATCACAACGTCTTGTGAATAAGGCGTCTAGTAAGGATACATGATCTGTGCGGCTGGGGTTGCATCCCTCTTACGCGGCAAGTTGAATTAGTAGGTTCACTTAATCCTCTTACCCCACCTGGAGGCGTATAGTACATGTACAGTAATTTGAAAGAATGCATATGAATGAAACATGGCATATTATAATACAAGTAAAATTCATACGACTAACAAAGAATCTAACAAAGAAAGGAAAATGATTTGCACGAAACAGGCCGTGGAGCTAGCTAGGCACCACGGCATTTTATTAGAACGTTTACACTTTTGTTTGAATAATGACGACAAGTCCTAAAAAACAAGAAAGGAAACTGAAACAAACATAAGAAAAAACAAACAAAACAAATAACCCGCATGGTTCTTTATTAAGACCGCCTATAGCGAAGTACCCATGCGGAAGCCGTAGATTTCAAAGATAGCACCTTTTAAGATTGGAGATATTCCATGTGCGCTCTAGGTCGCGGCCATCCATGTCACGTAACTTGTACGCGCCTCGTCCCAAGGTTTCAGTGACTTCATACGGTCCTTCCCATTTAGGGCCCAGTTTTCCTGTATTCTCCACTCGACTCGCTTCGTTTGCACGATAGACGTAGTCTCCCGGTCGAAAAGAAACACCCTTGACCTTGGCGTCATAATAAGCCTTCATCTTAGCCTTGGACTTAGCCTCATTGATGGCTGCTATTTCCCTTTTTTCTTCCAACAGATCCAGGTTGATTCGCAGTTGTTAATCATTTGTGACGACGTTAACCTCCGCCGTGCGGATAGTAGGCATCCCTATTT
This sequence comes from Glebionis coronaria, assembly GCA_025667525.1. Lineage (NCBI taxonomy): Eukaryota > Viridiplantae > Streptophyta > Magnoliopsida > Asterales > Asteraceae > Glebionis > Glebionis coronaria. The sequence goes on from CM046877.1 coordinate 435,177,314, forward strand.
CTGCTGGTATAACGGCTTCGGTGCCGTAAGCCAATGCAAATGGAGTATCTCCGTTGGCTGTTTTAATCATGGTTCTATGTGCCCATAGCACGTGTGACAACTCATCGACCCATTTGCCCTGTCGTTCATCCAGCCGCGCCTTGATTCCATTCCCCAAGCTCCTATTTGCTCGTTCGACAAGGTCGTTCGTTTGTGGATGCTTAACGGACGCGAAGCGCCGTTTGATGTTCAATGATGCACACCAATCTTTGAATGGGTTGTCTGTGAACTGCTTGCCGTTGTCCGAGATAATTTCTCCTGGTAGACCGAAACGGCAAACAATGTGTTCCCACACAAACTTCTTGACCTGCTTACCTGTGATAGACTTGACTGCCTTGGCTTCTATCCATCGTGTGAAGTAGTCCATTGCAACAATCAAGAATTTAACCCCCCCCCCCCCCCGCAGCTACAGGAAATGGCCCTGCAATGTCAATTCCCCACTTGTAAAATGGCCATGGGGACGTGATAGGTGTAAGCTCCTACTAGGGGTGTCGCGGTACTGGCCTATGCACTTGGCAATCATTGCACTTGCGGATCATGTCGCGCGCGTCTCTGTGCATGGTGGGCCAATAATAACCTGTTCGTAAGGCTCTAGCTACCACGGATCGTGGGCCTGCATGCATGCCGCACAACCCTTCATGTATGTCACTGATGACGTAAGCCGCCTGGCGTGGTCCAACACACCGCAGCCACGGCTGCAAGAAAGAGCGCTTGTAAAGGATGCCTTCTCGAAGTTCAAAATGTTGCGACTTCCTTTTAATGCGCCTTGCTGCTTTTTCCTCGTATGGGAGGGTTTCATTAGTCAAATAGTTGATGATTGGAGTCATCCACGTAGGTCCCTCCTCCTCAACTATAGCGGCTACTTCCCCTTCCGTGATAGATTTCTCCTTGAGTATTTCCACCAAAACTTGTTTAGACAAATGAGCGAAGCTCGTGGATGCGATCTTGCTAAGAGCGTCCGCTTTCTTGTTTTCGCCCCTTGGCACCTGCTTGATGGAAAACTTACTGAAGGTCGCGATTAACGACTTGACTTTTTCCAAGTATCTGACCATGTTGTCCTCCTTAGCCACATATCCACCTAGAATATGGTTCGCGACAAGCCGTGAGTCCACGTAGGCCTCAAGGTTGCGGACTCCCATTCTAGCGGCGATTTTTAAACCCGCAATTAATGCTTCATATTCCGATTCGTTGTTGGTGGCCGTGAACTCAAAACGGAGGGCGTACGTGAATTCCATTCCTTCTGGATTCGTGAGGATGAGACCTGCCCCGGACCCGTCGGTACATGAGGATCCGTCCGTGAATAGCACCCAAGGTTCCGTTGGGATCTCGTCTTGCTTAATAATTGGTTCTTCCTCATCCGGCTTCTCGATCAGGAAATCTGCCAAGATCTGGCCTTTAACCGCCGTCCTTGGTCTGTAAGATATATTGTGCCCCCCCAATAGGATGCTCCATTTCTCTAGCCTCCCTGCCACGTCTGGTCTAGAGATAACCTGCTTGATTGGCTGATCCGTAATCACCACAATTGGGTGCGCCTGAAAGTATCGGCGCAACCGCTTTGTAGCAAATACTAGTGCTAACACCAATTTTTCCATGGAGGAATAATTCAGCTCCGCCCCTTGTAGTGTTCTACTTATAAAGTAGACCGGAGTTTGTATTGTGTCTCTATCCGTCATAAGTACCGCGCTTATTGCGCCATGAGTAGCTGAGAGATACATAACGAGTTCCTCCTTTGGCCGGGGAGCTACTAGCATAGGGAGAGATGCGAGATGCTGCTTGAGTTGGCCAAAAGCTTCCTCAGCTTCCTTCGTCCAACGGAAGTCTCCCTTTCTAATACACTTCTTGAGTGTCTTAAATAGGGGTAATGACTTCTCTGCGGATTTAGATAGGAATCTATTCAGCCCGGCTAACTTCCCATTCAGGGACTGCACCTCCTTCCGTGTCTGCGGGGACGGTAGTCGTATCACTGCGTCCGTCTTCTCTGGACAAGGTTTGATGCCGTTTGGGTCAATCAAATATCCCAGGAACATTCCTTCTGTTGCACCAAACGTACATTTCTTTGGATTTAACTTCATGTTAATCCTTCTCAGCGTGTCGAATGTCTCCTGGACATCTCGGAGAAGTGCCTCCTCCGTGTGGCTTTTTATCACCAAGTCATCAACATATACTTCCAAGTTGCGTCCTATTTGTGATTCGAAAGCTTTATCCACCAACCGCTGATATGTAGCGCCGACATTCTTCAATCCAAACGGCATTTTTGTATAGCAATATACGCCCTGGCTCGTGTGGAACGCCGTTTTTTCTGCATCCTCCTCCGCCATCTGGATTTGGTGATACCCTTTATATGCATCCAGGAAGCATTTGAAAGGATATCCACACAAGGACTCCACCTTCCAGTCGATTTCTGGTAACGGGTAACAGTCCTGTGGGCAGGCCTTGTTCAGGTCCGTGAAATCCACACACATGCGCCAACTTCCGTCATGTTTCTTGACCATGACCGGATTAGATAACCACTCGTGGTAGTATACCTCGCGCATGATGCCTGCATCCACTAGCTTCCTTACTTCCTCCAGTATCACTTGGCTGCGCTCGGGCGCCTGACCGCGCTTCTTTTGCTTGATGGGTTGGTACCCCTGGCGGATCTGGAGCTTATGCTCTGCTATCGCACGTGGCACACCTGTCATATGTTTTGGCTCCCATGCGAATATGTCCAGGTTTGCACTTAAAAGAGATCACATGGCCCTTTTGCCGCTATCCGAGAGTGCCCCTCCAATGGATACCTCCTGTTCTGGGTAGTCAGGGTGAATGGCCACCTTCCAATTAGGAGGTGGTTCCCCATCCTTGGGTGGGACAGGTGGAGCCGGTGTTGTCACGGTGTGACACTCGGATGTTGGTACGACTGTGTTGTAAATAGTAACGATTCCCCCCTCAACGGGGAATTTGATCATTCCGTGTGCCGTAGAGGGTACTGCCCGGATAGGCAAAATGCCTGGTCTGCCTATGATTCCATTATACGGAGAGTGTGATCGTATCACCATGAAGTTCATCCACGTCGTAGTGGAATGTTCCTTATTCCCAATGGTGACAAGCAAACGCAATTGCCCTATCGGCCAGATAGTGTCTCCACTAAAGCCAGTAAGCGGCGACGTGGCCGGTACTAATTGGCTTCTTATTTCTGGGCATAACTGCACAAAGCAGTGTTCATACAGTACCTCTGCTGACGATCCTCCATCCACATACATGCGACGAACATTGTGTGTTCCAATGCTTATCTCAATAGTGAGAGGCGCATAAATCATATCGCTTGCTGTGATGGGAGGAAATGAGATTTCCCTGCCGCGTGAAAATTTTTGGCCAATTTTCTGTCTCGTGCGGCGCTGTCTGGATTGGATCATGTATATGGTAGAAGGCTTGTCCTTTTGGGGATCCTTCTTATCATACTTCTTGTTGTTGTCTTTTCCGTCCTTCCAATCCTTAACTAGGTGCTTGAGTTTGCCTGATTTGATTAGCGACTAAATATGCTTCTTGAGCTGGATACACTCCTCCGTGCCGTGTCCTTTGTCATTATGGAACTCGCAGAAGCGACTTCCTTGCCGACGTTCCGGGGGAGTGGTCATTGGGGGAGGCCTTGGAAAGTTCGCCCCTTCAGTCAACAAGATCTCCCGGTAGGACATCTTTAGGGGGGTGAACTTGTCGTCCGACCGTCCGCCTTTGCTTTGGCTCTTATAGTCCGAGCCCTTGTTATTGTTATGGTTACCTTGATCGCCCGACTGTCTCCGGGACTGGTCATTTGACCGGTACCCATTTCTTCGGGATGGGTAGGCCGCAGCAACAACTGTTTCTCCCTCTATGAAATTTCTGACCCTTTCCATGAGGTCATCATATCTCTCTGGGCGCTTGTCGTTGAGACGCCTGATCAGTTCTCTGTCTGTTATGGCGTGCATGTAGTCAGAGATTTTCAGGAGCTCTGGCATGGTTCTTGTGCGTGTGCACTCATCATTGAAGCGCTCAGTGAAGGCTTCTGTGGACTCCCCCGGCCGTTGCTTAACGGTTGCCAATGAGACCGGATCCCTATTATACTTCTTCCTTTGAGTATAATTGTTCTCGAACGCAGTGCGTAGTTCCGTGAAACTATCAATGCTCCGTGGGGGGAGTGCCTCGAACCAGTCACGGGCGTTTCCAATCAAGGTTGAATTGAACATTTGTCACCATATAGGCATGGGCCATCGCTCAATTTTAGCCTGAGTATCGAATATTTTGAGGTGATCCACAGGATCACCGGACCCATCATAAGTCTTGATACATGCCGGCATGCGACGTTTGGTGTCCTCAGAATAGTTCCGTATGCGGAGGGTGAACGGGTCTTCCCTGGGATCCGCCCATGGCCGCGTGAGCCTAGGGTCATCCCATGGTTCACACCATGGACGCGAGAGGTCCTCTGCTTCCGTATCTCGATAGTAAGGGCCACCATAATACTCCTCATTGTTTGGTGGAGGAGGCGTGCGCCTAGGCCGGCGGCGTTTAGGCGGATGGTCATCTGAGTCATCCCCAGACGGATCTGGGGATGGTGGTGGTGCCCTGTCTTTTGAATAGGGACCACTTTTTTTAGACGAACCAGGAGCCTTTCTCCCAGTGTTCATTCTATCCCATACGCTTGGGCGGCGTGTGGTTCTGGTCAGCTCTCGATCTGGCCGCTCGGGTGAGCCATCCGACCTTTCTCCTTCTTGAGACTGCGTTAATTCCTGTATAAGGAGATCTCCTATGCGCTCAAACACATTCCGGGGTTGAGGGTTTTCCTCAAAGGTTCCCTGCTCCTGAGGCCGAGTTCTCCTTCTTCTCCGGTTTTAGGAGGGGGTGGTTGGTCCACTGTCACCAAAGTTGAGTCTGGCTTGGAGGTTCCTCCCCAGACTCAATCTTGATGTGATCCCTGGGACGATCCTTTCGAAGTTCTGAGTGAGAACTCGAGTAAGATCCTCCTCACTGAGTGGTAGGGCTTCCACTTCTTCCTCCGTCGAGGGTCTGCGCGGTTCCTTGTTAGGAGGGTCTGACGCACTCCCTGGATCAGGGTTGTCCAGGGTGGAAGTAGGCGGGGGTGTTACCGAGATCGTGCTCGTTACCCCCGCGGGTTGAAAACCGCTACGGTTACCCATCCCGCCTGCGAGGCGGTTAGGTGATTGGTTGGGGATGAGAATCCCTTCCCCTTGGGACTTCCGGTTCCCAGGATTCACATTCCTGGGGTTAGTTGGCGGATGCCCCTTCGTCATTGGAGATTCGAGATGAGGTTTTGTTCTAGCTTAGTGTTATGGGTCCCACGGATGGCGCCAACTTGTTGATGCAAAAGTTGGTTGATCCTTACTAGACCCGAATTAGGCTTAATTCGGGTTGGCTGGGCTCCGGCTCCTGCACCAAGTGAATCGTCTGGTTGGGATCCTGCACACTAAACAACACGCGTTAAGCTTACCGTGGGAATGTTTCCCACGATTAGACTCCGGCGTGAGAGTAAGTAATCGGTTTAGGGTTTATGTGAGTTTAGAGCACAAGTCGTAATACCTTTGTGGAACCCTTGGAGGTTCCTTTTATAGGCAGTGAAACCCTAGTGGGCTTTCACTGATGCTTCGGCCCTAAGGAAGAGATAATCACCAGATTTTAGAATGATTGTTATCTTCTAATCTTGGTAGTGAATAACCTCTCCTATTGGGATAAAGATATTCCAGACAGAATATGACTCTGTCTGATCTTATGTCGGCCGCCTTGGGCCGTGGGCCGCACATATGTGCGGGTACTGTTCACTCAAACCCATAAGCCTGAATGACATTTATCCACCCATCTGTGATGGGCCGGATACGGGTAGTACCCTTGAGCCGGGCTCATGACCCGGTTGGGGACTATACGTCATCAATGTTGGCCACCATACTTATACAAGTCCCCTTTCTCCAATGCACTCCCTCCTATAATGATACTTATGAGATTTAATACTACACATAACATATCGGTCTACCAACTCAAATAAGCATATAGATCCTACAACTCATATAAGCACATAACCACATCATAAAATAAGTTCCGAAATTCCATGTATCAAAATAACGTAGCTAATGCATGAAACACATAAACTGGTAATCCAGCTGAACCACCGTAGACAAAATTCCAAATGGATAAAGAACATGAAAACGTAATTAAACGAAATCCAACAATGACTAGCGTATACGACTATAGTTCAACCCGCACTATTCAGAACTCGAAAAGACAAAAACATGTAGCTAAGTATGAACTTACTATGGTTCAATTCATACTAGTCAAAACATCACAATAAATAACATCCAAACACATTACTTAATATAAAATGCACACATAGTCCTATGACGCCTATATGCAGGGACCCTTAAGCTATAGACTAGGCTACACGACTAGGAAACCTAATTCTCTATAACCATTGTCTCTGATACCATTCTATCACACCCCACCATGGCGGAATATGGGGCGAGACATATGGATATCATCACAACAATAGCGTGTCTATAGAGTTAACTAAATGAAGTAGAAATATCATAAAAAGGTGATACAATGTCATGAAAATATCTCAAATAATGTAGGCGTCTAGGTAAGTAGGTAACATGCCTACCTCTTACCAAAGACATTTAAATAACACACATCAAAGATATAGGTATCAAACAATTTACTAAATCAAAAGACAAAATAAAATCTAAGAGGAAAGGGATTCCTCCTAATGCAATGCTAGCAGCCTCTATACTCTAGCCACTTCTAACATCATCTTGCACAACTACCTCACCAGAAAATGACACTAAAATCTGTCAACATAAAGTTGGTGAGAACATAGGTTTAAGTTATCAAAACATCATAAGAAACCTTGATATCCGCTGTAAATAAGTTGAAGAAAAATAATTTATAGTAATGGACCATAATGTGATAATCATGTTACATGCATCCACAACAAAACTTAAACCAAGTACCGATCACATCTACAATTCACAAAGCACACTATAACAATCAAGAAGTATCCCGTCACAAACACAAGAACACACACCACACTATCCGGATCTTTCCCACACCACCTGTGGAAGATGAACTATATCCCCGTCGAGATATCTTTCCTCTGAAGAGACGATGCACAAGTACTCAGGACGGATCGTGCCCCATGAACCAAGAACTCAGAACCAAGAACTCAGGACGGATCGTGCCCCACGCTCCATACACATCACAACTGGTGCTATAGACGCTCATACATCTATGCACCCATCCCAATCATAACACAATCAAGATTCATATATCATAACACATATCAAAGCACCTATGAGAACACATAAGCACGCAAGTCATACAATAACACATTTATGTCCACACATTTTAAAACATAGTACTAAATCATTTTAAGAACATTAGAAGTGTCATCTCCATCCCATACTGGAAAAACATTTAAAAACGTTGCAAAAATGGGACTATGAACTCACCATACGAAATCAATCCAAAGTCTCCTCACAAACAACCAATTACCTAAGCACATAATACAATAATACGCACGTCAACATTGACTCCGAAACTCTAATCCTTTATCAATGTAACAATCCCTATGATGGATACATCTCAAATTCTTTCTCAAGTCAGCCCCATGTTACCAATCTAAGTGCCCATTAACCCAAAATACCCAAAACATGATTTTAAGCCTTGTCGTAGAAACACTAACCTTAAACTTGACACTTGTACAAATAATTTGACCAAGCTACTTACCTCCATAGGATATACATTCTGATAATTTGAAAAGTACGTTCCGAGTACATAATTTTAGGCTTTTGAATCACCCAAAACGCTTTAAAAACAAATAAGTTATGACAAAAACGATTTTACCTAAAATCTGCCCAGACATTAGCGACGGATTCTGACAGTTTAGCGACGAATTCTGGCAGATTAGCGACAGTTTCTGCCTAATCCGATTTAAACCATAAAAAACGATTTTAAACCCTAAAAACCCCTCATTAATTACCAAATTCAAGCCCTAAATTATTTTAATTCCAGAAAATTAAAAACCTGTTGATGCCTTTGGTTGGATTTATATTCTGTTAAGAATTAGTATAATAGTTTGTAATCAAACTAAAACACTTTGAGCACTCTTACTAACACCAAATAAGTTATGCGGAATCTAACTTATAAAGCACAGAAGAACATAATTACTTTTAACTATTCGATTCTCTTATTAATCGACTTGAATGAGGTACATAAAAGACATTGTACCTATGTTCCTTTTATAGAGTAAGGAACCCTAGAAACCTTAGAACATTCTATAAAGATAACTATATCACAAACGATATATTATCAATATTCTAACTATTTAGGTATATCACATAAGATATACTCTAACTATAACTATGACATATCTTATACAAAGATATATTCGTCCTAATCATCATAGCAGTACTTACTTTATAAGTAGCCGTACTTACTATGTACCGCGTTAACACTAACGGTACTTACATAACACTAACAGTACTTAGAATATACTAACGGTACTTGACACTTAACAAATAATTCCCAACAATCCTCCCCTAAACAAGAAATGATAACTTGTTGTCTTCTTGTTTCTTTTGTACTGGATGTATTAAAAATTCATGTCTTCAGTCTTTCCTTCATCCTTGGATTGAACTTGGTAATTTGTTTTTGTATCCAACTAAATGTAGCCAAACACTTCAAATATAGATCTTCTTTTGATAAGATAATCTTCAAACATTATGAGTATCATCTTTGACTTCAAACTATGATCTTCTTGTGACTTCTAAACATTCATTCATCTTTGCAGCATCAGTTATTGTCTTCTTGAGTTTAGTCCTTGAACTCTTGATCATAAATCTTTGTCTTGATTTGATGATAACAAAACCTTCTAAGTATTATTTTTTTTAAATACTTCTTTTCCTGCAATCTTCATACCTGAAATAAAACAGTTAACAACAAACACCAATCTGTATTGGCTTCATGATTTTTAGCAAATCACCAGCTAACAACGGATTTGATAAATTCTTTACCAGTTAGCCGTACACTCTGGAATAGCCAATACTTTATTGGTAAAGAATAAGGTGTAATGAAAACCATACAATTTTTGGTAAATTGTCAAACCATCAATGGATTTGATGTAGTTTTTACCTCATACCGTTTGTCTAGGACTAGCCAACTCTTTGTCTCGAAACAAGGTGAGTTAGAACCATATAGTTTTTAACAAACTATCAGCTTTCAACGGATTTGATAAGTCTTTACCGCAAACCGTTTGCTTATGGACTAGCCAGTTCTTATGTGTGTTAGACATGGTGAACTAAGAACCATTTGTGAAGTGTGACTGAAAGTCAAACACTTAAGATTGTTTCTCAGCTTCTTCCTCATCTTTCAAATCCTTGATTTGTTGTTTAACCATTCTGATCAACTCCAAAGCATCAGCAGACTCTTTTGTAACTTCTAATTGTTGTTCTAACATCCTTTCCAACAATTTTCTTTTGAAGAGGTAAGTTTTCTCTTGCAGCATATAGTATGTAACATCATTTACATCTAAAATATGCTATCCACATGACTTGTAATATCTTCAATAACTAGGAACCTGATCCTCTAATACCTTCAACATTTCTTGATCACAGTTGTGTGGCTCATACATAAAGGGAAATTCCCTATATAATAGTGATACTTTAGTTTTACCTGCACTGGCTTCTTGAACTAACCTTAAAAGATCTTGAATATCTTGTCTGTCAAGAATGTGAAGAATATCATCCAAAAGTCTGAATATTCTTGTTGTGCCATCAGTTCTCTGAATTCCATGAGCTTCAAGTCCTTGATCTGTAGAGTAAATCCACTTAACAATGGATGCTCTTTTTCCAAAAATCTCTGTATCAATACATTGATCTTCAAATTTCACAATCTTTAAGTACTTCTTTAAGCTCTCATCATCATCACTATCTTCTGCTGTTGTTTTAGCTCTCTTAGCTTTCTTCATTAGCTTTGTTGATCTTTTCCTTTTAACACTCTTGGAAATTCCCTTAAGTTCTGTTGAACCCTCTTCCAAGCTTGTATGTACCGTTTCCTCAGTATGTACTGTTGTACGTACTGTTGACTATGTATGTACTGCATGTACATTTTCAGTCTAAGCAATACCTTGAGTTTCAACTCTTGTATTCATTCTTTGAGCAGCCTCTTCCTCCCTTGAACTTACTTTCTCCTTTCTATTCTTACTCACATAACTGGTCTTGATAGGTGGAGATGTACTTGTAGGTTCAGCAGTACTTGGCTCAATTCTAGGAGTACTACCAAATTGTCTTTGTTGTTGCAGATGTTTCTTGAATTCTTCAACAGCTTTCTTGTCTGCTTTAGATCCAATCTCAACAAAATCAATTCAGTCCTCTTACTTTGCTCATAAAAAGTCTTGATTTCTTCAAAATTCTTTTTGACCAGCTGAATATGAGTAAATCCTTTAATTTTCTTTAGAAAGTTCATCATCTGATTTCTAATCTGCATAGTAGTTGGAGGCTTAATCTTTTCTTTCCTTCTCTTTTCAGCAAAGAATCTTTGTTGCTCCCTTACCAGATCATCAATCAATTTTGATTTCTCTTCTTCATCATATGCATCTCTCTCTTCAGCTATCAATGAGTCTGCAAGAAGCTCACTAGCATGTATCTCAGCTCGAATCCTGTCATACTCTTGTATGTTCCATTCTTGTTGTATTCTTTTAGCTTCTAGCAAATCTTGCTTTGCTACAAGTTCTTCCTGCAATTCATTTTCACGAATTTGTGCTTGCATTCTATAAGCAAATTCCTCATCATGGTCTATTTGATTAAATATGTACATGACTTTGTTTAAATCATCATCTGAATCACTTTCATCTTCAGATTCTGATAATAATTGCTTCTTCCTCTTATCCTTTGGATTAATCTTAGGTAACTTCTTCTTCAGCTTGGCAGCTAATTCTTCATTAGATATCTGTTGAATGACTATACCTTTTGTAGGGTGTGAAGCTTGAACTTTCTTACCTTGAATTTGATCCTTTGTGGCAAGAACTTCTTGTTGTGTCTTTTTCTCTACTTCTGCTTGCTTAGTCTTCTCAACTAATTTCTTCTTTAAATCAAGCAGCAATTGGGCTAAAGTCTCATTTTCTCCAAAAGAAGTTTGACTTTTTAGTGAAGGATGATCACCAGCGGTACTTGCAATCGGCTTTGTTGGCTTAGCAGTACTTGGGTCTTCAACAATGTCAGCAGTACTTGCAGTCGGCTTAGTTGGCTTAGTAGTACTTGGATCTTCAACAATGTTGACTTCACCAGTATTAGACACACTTGTTTCTTCAATCACTGGTGTATCCCCAGATACTTTTTCTTCCATAGAAGCCATCATATCAACTTGCACTTCTTCAGTCTTATCTGATTTATTGCTTTGTGGTGATGGAGCAGGAAACTGAATAGAAATTTCCTCCAACTTCTCATAGAAAGCACTCCAATTAGCTTGAAGTGGTGGTAGAGCTGATGGTTTTGGCTGAGTTGCCAATGTTTTTGCAACTTGTGGCTCCTCTGGCTGATTTACCAACTTTTCTTGAACTTGTGGTTCCTCTAGCTGAGTTACCAACATTTCTTGAACTTGTGGTTCCTCTAGAGTAGGTTGTGGGTCTTGCTGTTTAATCTCCATATCTGAAGGTCCATCCACACCAGTCTCTAAACCAGTTCCATCTTTATAAGTCCCCATGACATCTTCATCCAATTCAAATTGATGTCATTTCCAGAGATCCTTGTCTGATTATCAGAAGAAGGTGGTTGTTCTTCATTATTCCTTCCCTGTTCTTCATTATTCCTCCCCTGTTTGGTTGCATTCAGTTGCCATTTCTTGTGGTTCCTGAATCTTTGCTTCTTGATTGCAGATTTCTGAACAGATCTATATTGCCTCATCCAATGTGACACTTTGTTCCTTAACTTAAGTAGGTTAGCTTCCAATTCAGCAATTTTCTTGTCTTGAACAAGCTTTTCTTTCTGCAATACCTGTACCTGTTGGGACAAACTTGTATACAAAGCAAATAAATTTACAACATCCACCACCTCTGGTGCTTGCGCTTGTGGTGAACCACTATCAGCAATAGAAGCAGCAGGTGTATGGATAATCTCATCAGTGATTGGTGGAACACCAACATTGTGAGAAAAAGATTGTGAATCTTCTAGAGAGTGGGAACTCTGGTTAGAAGGAGTTTGCTGAGAAGCACTAGCATTGCTAGGTTCCTCACCTTCTTGATTGGCAGGTTGGGCTAACATATGAGCAAACAATGGTGTTACTGTTCTTGTAAAGGCATTGCCTTGTTTGGTCAAGAAAGAGAAAGTTCTCTTTTTGAATGAAGGAACATCCCATGTATCAGTTAATTCTGGTAGGTTAGGTATTTGGTCACTAACTAAAGTCTGAATGAATCTAGGATACATTAAGAACTTCTTAGTCCCTTCCAAATTCCTAGTCATGCCTTCAAAAATTATTTTTGAAAAACTAAAAACCCTGTTATTTGCTAAACAAATACCAGCAGATGCCAATGCAGCAGGTATTTGATCAAAAGATGTACTTTTTGAACTTAAACAGTGAATAATAGCATAATAAAGCAATTTCCATTGAGGTGAAAATAATGCTTTAAAGAAAGTAAGACTTTCCCTACCACCCCTATAGCCCATGGCTGCAAGGCCATCATGGATCTCTGTATTATTAAGCATACTAAGTCCATTTTCGTCATTTAGTCTCAAACTTGCTCGTAGCAGTACCTCAGTGACATATATATTCCTATGATTCACCCTAGACTTAATGCAATGATTAAAACGAGTACCTAACACAACAGTATCCCAAAATTGTTCAACAATGGGTATAGAGACAACTGGACTTACAGTGAGTGCGAAACGAACATGACTTCGAGATAGAAAACCAAACATCTCATGGAAACCAAGAGAGTCATCATTTGTAGCAAGATTCGCAACCAAATTATGCTTAGAGATTACTTGTAAAGCAGCCATTAGTATTTTTGATGATCGAAAGATTAGAGAGAAGGTTATAGAATCAAGAGATAAAAATAAAAGATTAGGTGAATCAATTGTGTAACTGGGGTAAGTATTTAAGTAAATAACAAACCCAAGCGCGAAGAAACCGCCAAATTTACAAAAGAGACCCTTAACGGTACAACGGACATGTAGCGGTACATAGAACATAAGCGGTACTTGGTTTTGTGCTAGCGGTACTTGGAGTGACAACGGTGCCTTACAATTTTGACCAGTTCATGCTTTCCACTAGACATGAAACCTATTTTATCTTTTTCTATAAACCTCCCCTCAACATATGCAACATGTTATTGGTTGAGCATACCAATGTGTGTTACCAAGAATTCGAATTTCTATGCATCAAATGCCTTGGTCAACAAATAAGCTACATTGTTGTCTGTATGAATCTTCATGACTTGAATAAGCTTTTTGTCATAAGCATCTCTTATAAAGTGATGTCTTATTTCAATATGCTTAGTCTTGGAGTGAAATACTAGATTTTTTACAATGCATATAGTACTTTCATTATCAATGTAAATCTTGGTGTTCATGAAGTTAAACCCATAGTCCAAAAATTGATTTTGATCCAAGGTACTTGTCCACAGCAATGAGCAGCAGCTACATATTCAGCTTCAGTTGTAGAAGTAGCAACAATGGTTTGCTTCTTACACTGCCATGATATGAGTCTTCTGCCTAGAAATTGACAACCTCCTGTTGTGGATTTCCTATCATGATTTGCTCCAGCATAATCACTATATGAGTAAGCTTCCAATTCAAAGGTGGAAGCTCTAGGATACCATAATCTTAAATTAGGTTGACTTTTAAGATATTTAAAAATCTTCTTCACAGCAAGTAGATGTGACACCTTTGGATGAACTTGGAATCTTGAACAGGCACACACATCAAAAATTATATCTGGTCTTGAAGCAGTAAGATACATCAATAAACCAATCATTGACCTATAGAGATGAATGTCAACAACTTCTCCATGTTCATGTTTTGATAAAGATTTCTTGGCTTCAAAAGGTGTGCTTGTACTCCCTGTATCCATACATGAAAATTTCTTTAAGATTTCAGCAACATATTTATCTTGGCTGATGAATATTCCATCTTTCCTTTGTTTGACTTGTAGTCCCAAAAAGAAAGTTAGTTCTCTCATAGAACTCATTTGAAATATTCCTTTCATCAAAGCTTCAAACTCTTCACACCATGTCTTCTTGGTAGAACCAAAAATGATGTCATCAACATAGACTTGAACTAGAATGATGTCTTTGGCATTTTTCTTGATGAATAGAGTTTTGTCAATGGTTCCTCTCCTATATCCATGTTCTAGTAGAAATTTGGATAAAGTTGCATACCAGGCTCTTGGAGCTTGATGCAGACCATAAAGTACTTTGATAACTTTGTTGACTCTATTCGGGAATTTAGGATCTACAAAACCTGGAGGTTGTGAGACATATACCTCCTCTGAAATAGTACCATATAGAAAGGCACTTTTCACATCCATTTGATAGACTATAAATCCCATATATGATGCAAAGGCGAAAAATAACCTAATGGCTTCTATCCTTGCCACTGGTGCAAAAACCTCATCATAGTCTATCCCTTCTTCCTGTATATAGCCTTGAGCAACAAGTCTTGCCTTATTCCTCACAACAACCCCTCTTTCATCCTTCTTGTTCCTGAAGACCCATCTAGTACCAATGACTCTTTTACCTGAGGGAAGATCCACAAGAATCCAAACTTTTTGTAGCTCAAATTGTGTTAATTCTTCTTGCATGGCATCTACCCAACTTTCTTCATCAAGAGCCTGAGAGATGTTTTTGGGCTCTACTTGAGATAAGAAACAGGCAAACAAACAATGCTGAGTATCTTTATGATTTGTTCTCTGCTGTTGTTTGACATAACTCACTAGTGCATGAGTTTCAATATTGGTTTGCAGTTGTCTTCTGGTTTGTACAGCAGATTTTGGATCACCAATAATCTGTGTAGTAGGATGGTTGTTATTGACTTTATGAGTGGGAATAGAACTGACTGGAATTTCTGTTTCCAAATTATTGAAATCAGTTACTGCACCCTGCTCATCATAGGAAGCTTTGGAGAAGATTGCTTCAGCTGGACTGGCATATAAGTCTTCATCGTCCAATGCTTGCAAAATCTCTTCTAGGGAGTCAACAAATTTGGCAGATTTTGACTTAGTAGTACTTGCAGATGAAGTACTGCTAGGTATAGTATGTACTGCTGAGTGTTGTGACTCAAAAGATTCTTCTCTTGAATTCTTATTAGCAAATGTAGCATTCTTTTCTTGATCTTGAAGCCTCTGTAGCTCCTGGGAGGCTTGATCATCATCTGATGGCATGGTTTACTTTGCAATGAATATCCTACAAGATATCCTGGATCAGACTTTCCATCAAACTTTCCCAAATAATCAAGAGTATTTAGTATGGACACATGACACCCAAAAGGTTTTAAATGACTTATGTTTGGCTTTACATTAGTCAAGAGTTCATAAGGTGTTTTGTTTTGAGGCTTAGTTACTAGGACTCTATTTAACACATAACATGCAGTAGTGATTGCTTCTGCCCAAAAGGTATTTGGCAAAAGTGAATCAGCCAGCATAGTTCTAGCAGCCTCAATTAATGTCCTATTCTTCCTTTCAGCTACTCCATTCTGTTGTGGAGTTCTAGGATTACTAAATTGTCTCTTAATTCCTTTAGACCTACAGAATTCATCAAAATCAGCATTCTTAAATTCTGTTCCATTATCAGTCCTAATGATTAATACCTGTTTAGTGAACTGCATTTCAACTAAAGTGATAAAATCCTTTAGTAATTCACTTGTTTCACTTTTAAGTGCTAAAAAGAAAACCTAACTGAATCTACTATAATCATCCGTTATGACTAGACAAAAGGTCTTATGACTAATGCTTCTGATAGAAACTGGACCAAATAAATCCATATGCAAGAGATGCAAAGGTTTTGTCACAGTGTTTACAGTCTTGGTCTTACAAGAGGCTCTATGTTGTTACCTTTTTGACAAGCAGCACATGTGAAATCATTTTGAAAAGATTTGTTAGGTAGACCTCTAACCAAATTCCTTTTTACCAATCTATTAAGATTCTTGAAATTCACATGACCTAACCTTCTATGCCATAAGTTTGACTCATCTAAAGAAGCCTTAGCTAGCAAACATGTAATACCACCTGTTGGAGTAATAGTATGAAGATTAAAGGTGTACATATTTTCTTGCCTGGGTACTTTAAGCAGTATTTGAGATTCCTTAGGCATCTCAAAGTCTTTGGACAATACCAAGCAGTCTTTGTCTGTGAATAGCACCTTGTTCTTCTTATCACACATTAGTGATACAGAAAAGAGGTTGAACTCATTCAATTCTTTTACAAAGAAAACATCTTCAAACTCCAACTTTCCTATGTTGATTTTCCCTTTGCCAGTGATTCTACCTTTGCTACCCTCAAAGGCTACTGGACCTCCTCTGGATTCTTCAAATTCAGCAAGAAAATCTTTGTTTCCTGTCATGTGTCTTGAGCATCCACTATCTACAATTCCTTTATCTTTTAATTCATCAATGAGATGCCCCTGCACACAAATAAAACTCATTAGTTTTTAACCGGGACTCAAGCCACATTTGACTCGGATCTTGTGGGACCTACATATTTTGAGAGTTTGTACTGAAGCATTTCCAGTAATGCTACTTTTACTCTTATACTTCATGGTTTCATTTATGTAGTCAAATTCATAGGGTGACTCTATGTGCTCTGACTTCTTTTACTTAAGTACTGCTTTAGCGGTACTTGCTTTAACACATGGTATATCTCTTTTAGGAACCCACATTTGTACTGGTTTGTTCTTGTTCTTACTTCTATGTGTTTTAACTTTTTCAAAAACATTCTTAGAAGTCTTGGAGAACATGGTTTCTTTAAACCATCAGTACTTGAGTTTGGTCTAGCAGTACTTGTAGGTTTAGACTTGCCGGTACTTAGTTTACCAGACTTTAAGGATACAAGTCCTTGCTTCATAAGTACTACCCTAGGAACAAAACTTTTGGTAGGATTATTCTTAATCTGTTTAACTACCCTTGTGTGATCAAACTTAGGTTTTTCATCTTTAAGTTTCTGTTTCCTTTAACCCTGTGCATTTTTCCCATTACTGTTTTTCATGACCCTTTGTGTAGCCTTTTGTTTCACAATTTTATCTTCATGTAATGTACAGTCTTTGATAAAATGATTTAGACTACCACAAACATAACATCCTTTTCTTCTTAAAGAAGACCTAAAAGGTTGTTTTGACTTTACGTTTTCAAAACCTATCCCACCCCTTCTGACTTTATTATGTTGTACATTGTTTTCCAATATCTTGCTAGGAGTTTTTACCTGCTTGGGAGCAGAACTAGTCTTAGATTCCTTAGAAAAAAGTTGTTCATTAAAGGTGGATAAACAATATTCTTGGTCCTAGCAGTATTTTCTTGTGACATAGTACTAGAGTTAAAGACATTATTTTTCTTAGGTTCTTCTAACTCTATATTAGTATCATTACAAGAGGGCATGAAAATTCCTGATAATGGTGGAGGAACTGCCTTCATTCCTTCAGCATATCTATCATTTTCAGGTGTATCATCTACCTTACTAGAACTATCAAAAATCCCTTTTGATAAGTCTTTATTAGTTAAGGTTATCCCAGGTTGATCCTCAATATATCCTAGGCCTGTTTTATCATAATACCCCATTTGTGAATTAATCAATTTTCCCAATCCCTTAGAGGATTGTTGCCAATGACTAATCACTTCCCTTTCATTACAAAGACTGGTTTTTAAAGCTTCATTTTCTGAATTTATTTTTAAAAGTTGTTTTTCAAAAGCTTTTATTTCCACGTCTTTTTCCCTTATTTGAAGAGTCAAAATCCTTATTTTCTCTTCATAGTTTTGTTGAGCCTTTTTGTACAAAACTATATTTTCTTCTAATTTAACAACACCCTGTTTGAAAGATTTTACTTCTATAGTGCATGTGTTAACCTTTTGATACTGTTCCTCTAGTTCTACATTTAGGCTATAAAATTTAAGAATACAATCTCTAGAACAAGGATGTACCTCAGTATCTTCATGTGAGAGAGTCATTAGTCCAAGATCTTCTTCTTCTTCTTCTTCAGCCCAATTCACCACTCCATCTACAGTAACCAATGCTTTGGTTACTTTAGGACTCCTGCTGTTTCCTTTTAGAAAGCTTTCAGTTATTCTAGGACTGGTTCTAAAGCTGTTTTTGGACTTCTGATTGCTAGTCTCAGCTTTATCTCTAGAGAATTCTCTTGCAAAGTGTCCATTCCTTCCATAGTTATAGATTCAACTTTGGACTTGTCATATCCTAATGGCTCATTAGGATCAACAGTCATTTTTCTTCCAGTCTTCTTGAAGAACCTATTAGATCTTACTGACACCATAGCAGCTTGCCATTTAAGATCCATCTCTTCAACATCAGCATCATCCATTTGGAACAAGTCACTGAGAGTTAATCTTGGCCTGTTGTCTTGTCCAGCAAAGAATGAGAAGGCATCATTGTCACTAAACAATGGTGAAGACCTTCCATGTGGATTTTGAGAGACTATTGGACTGCTTTCAATACTTTGTGGATAAGTACTGCTTGTAAGTCCTCCAGCGGTATTTGTGAAGTATGTACCGCTTCTAGATCCACTAGCGGTATTTTGAAAGTAAGTACTGCTGTTCCCATCTGACACAAAAACCAAGTTAGACTTTGAAGTAGTTGTTGTCTTTACTTTAGTGCCTTTCACATCAATCTCATATGCTCTAAGATTGTTGTAGAGATGATCAAACAGAATTGTCTCCAAATCATCTCTTGTGAGGAAGTTCATAGCCATTGCTTTCCACTCTGGTGGAACACTTCTTAAGAATTTTAGATTTTCTTCTTCATTAGGAATTACTTGTCCATAAACTGCTAACTGAATAAGCAACTTACTGAACCTTCCATATCCACCATGTATTCCCTCTATACTGGTAATTGAGAAGTTATCAAATTCTTGCTTAAGAACAATATTCTTAATTTTCTTAGATTTGTCATTGCCTCCAAATCTAAGTTTTATAGCATCCCAATTAGCTTTGGCATCTTTATAATGATGAAATCTTGGTAGAATGTCTTCAGCAAGAGCCATAGCCAAAGCAGTTCTGTTTTTCTTTCTCTGATCTCTGCTTGTACCTCCTCAACAGTCACAGCAGGTAGAACATAGCAGGTATTGTTTGGCAACCAGTGTAGCTTCTTTGGTGTATTCCCATTCTTGATAACTTTCCACACAGTATAATCTGTGTGATTCAAGTAATGTTCCATCTACATAGCCCAAGTCTCATAATTGACACCTTTGAGAACTGGGAGTTTAACAGCAGACAGAGTATGAGAAGGTGTTGGTGTTGAGGTAGCTACAACATTTATGACTTGAGCACCTTGTGCTGGTGCAGGATGCACAACTTGTGGTTGTCCCTGTGGAATAGGATCAGGGATCTGGGCATCATCCAAGTGAGCATTATCACCATCTGGTTGAGACATTGAGATTTATGTGTGGAGTGTTTGAGATTGTGTTCTTCTTTTTCAGAGTTTCTCAACAAGCTCTGATACCACTTGTTGATCCCTTTGGTTGGATCTATATACTGTTAAG
Organism: Glebionis coronaria; assembly: GCA_025667525.1. NCBI lineage: Eukaryota > Viridiplantae > Streptophyta > Magnoliopsida > Asterales > Asteraceae > Glebionis > Glebionis coronaria. Next base: position 435,197,055 of record CM046877.1, read on the forward strand.
AATTAGTATAATAGTTTGTAATCAAACTAAAACACTTTGAGCACTCTTACTAACACCAAATAAGTTATGCCGAATCTAACTTATAAAGCACAGAAGAACAAAATTACTTTTAACTATTCGATTCTCTTATTAATCGACTTGAATGAGGTACATAAAAGACATTGTACCTATGTTCCTTTTATAGAGTAAGGAACCCTAGAAACCTAAGAATATTCTATAAAGATAACTATATCACAGACGATATATTATCAATATTCTAACTATTTAGGTATATCACATAAGATATACTCTAACTATAACTATGACATATCTTATACAAAGATATATTCGTCCTAATCATCATAGTAGTACTTACTTTATAAGTAACAGTACTTACTATGTACCGCGTTAACACTAACGGTACTTACATAACACTAACATTACTTAGAATATACTAACGGTACTTGACACTTAACAAATGATTCCCAAAAAAACCATAATCCATCATATTATTATTAACATGATTCTAACATAATTAATTAAATAAGAACAAGAATTTAATAAAGATTAATACCTTTAGATGATCAAACCATGTTTTTTTTCCTTTTCAAGAACCCTAACTTTTTTCCTTCCTGCGTTTTTTTTTCATTCGTTGATTGTATTTGTTTTTTTATCAAATCTATTTATATAGTATATACTACTAGTTCAAGCCCAATACAAAAAGCCCCCTTATTTTTCTCTTTTTTTTCTTTTGCCGAGTATTTCACAAAATTTTCCAAAAATATAAATTTCTAGTTATTTAATTATTAAATTCGTTTTTTAATTAATATTTCCTTATTTATATTATATTATTTATTAATTTATTTATTTATTTATTTATTTATTAATTACACCTAAACCTTTAAACTAATAAATTAAACTACTATATTAAAAATACATAAATTCCATTTATAAATAATTTCATTCTTATAAAATCCCTAACTTATAACTCTTAAACTACTACAACCTATACTACTAAATGCTTACATATATAATTACGTAATAACATTACGTACACAATATTAAATACGTACACTCGAAAAGTAAAATAACAATATAATTCCCATAGCTATTACATACACATAAAATGACCTTAAAAATGCCATATCACTTCATAGTCATATCCATGTGAACTCATGAGCATGAACTATTCCCAATGTATCATCATATAACGTACCACGTACTACATAAACGATATCTGAACCCAAGTCAAAGTCTCAAACACAAACATATAACACATAAACGCACACTCAGCACGTAATAAATGTCAAACATTCACAAATGGCAAATCTCAAAATTTAGGGTTGTCACACCATAACCTCGGCAGTTAAAACACTAAATCTCAGTTTGTTGTACAGCTTGAGTACCAACAGTTTCCCTATTTCCAACAATAGTAGCAACCCTCTGATTATCATACTTTGCGGTTTGTCGATCATACTTTTGAGGACTCTCAGCACGTCTTCGTGTGTCATACCTTGGAGTACTTTGAGCATAGTTGTTCCTCGTGTTAGATGATGTTCTGAGGTTGTTGTTGGTAGGTTTGTAGATTTTCCTGTATTGTTTCATAATAAAAGCCATTTGTTGCTTGAATTCCCTATCCTTTTGAGCAAGTTCTTCATCATTATCTTCTTCGGATGATTGCTCAGGTGTGGGTTGTGAGACCCCCAAAATCTGACAAGGAACAGTTAGGCAACGAGGGGATCACACGTCAAGGTACAAGTAACAATGAGTTATAAATGACACAAAAAATGACGTAATAGAAGACATATATATATTACATCACATTATATCAGAGTTTAGCAACATCGGTCACACAAGTTTTAAAACATAATAAAGTACCATAACATCATGGTTTAAAGTTTTAAGATAACAAAAGATCAGCGGAAGACTTTAACAACGTCATTTATAACAACGCATAAACATATCACAACACAGATCTTTCCAAGCTGCCAACATTCTGCGGTACCTCGTCCAAGCCCATTAAGCAGTATTACCTAAGATTAAAACATGTAAATCCGTCAACAAAAAGTTGAGTGATATTCATAGGTTTAGAAAACTAAGTAATGGAACACAATATACTTTGTAAAAACAAGTACTGGGGCGGATGACTACGTACATTCTCCATAGTCATGATATATTATTGCTATTTAGTTCATGAACCGAAGCTTAACTCAGTGTAAGTTCCCCTAGTGAGTATCCAGCTTAATACTCAAGTATAAATAAATGTAAGTGCATCAAGGTAATCGGGATGGGATAGTCAATCCCGATGGATCCACCCACAACATTCGCGCTTCGCGTAATGCACACCAGACAATTAACGGTTCATGATTAGGAGAGGAAACTTAAGGCTAGAGTTTAAAGGCAATAATATCAATGAATTCATCTAGCAGCATACAGTTCTGGATAGCATACAGTTTAAAAGATTGTGTTCCAACATGTTAATCTCACCCCGTGTTTTGAAACACTGAACAAGTAGCTAGAGGGGCTATGAACTCACCTTAGCTATATGGTGGAATCAACACGAAACTGAAGGGCTCTGTAGAAACAACAGAAAATCAAACAACCTTATGTCATCCGAGACCTACGATAACGGGACGCGAAAGTTTAGAAGACAAGAAATAAATGTTTATAAAAACACTTGAATTAAATGAATACATAATCAAATTATGACACATGAGACAAAAACCAAGCAAGGGGTACTTCTAGACTCCATCTAAACGTATACTTTTATTAGACCATGCTCTCGATAAAAACTGCCGGCACATACCAAATGTGCGGGCTGATTTACCTCACTTAGACACGTCAAATGTTTATGGTACTAACTGAGAAGCCCATTTAACATCTATAGAAAGACATATAAAAAGCTCGTCAACAGTTTTTACTTCTAAGACTCACTGCCCGACACATCTTCGGGTTACAAAATCCGGACAGAATTACGTCTTTGACTTGTAAAACCATTTTGACCTTTCTAAACAATACCACTTATAAACCCGAAACTTGAGTTTGATAATGGACTCACAACCCTAAGTTTATAATCCAAAAACAGCCTTTGAATATTTTTAAAACTCAACATACAGTCCCCGAGATTCGATCCAAATATCGACAACAATTTTAGATTATGTCGATACTCGTCTCCGGGTACACGAATAATCAAACTAACCCCATTTCTAACGCGTTTGGAGTTGGAAGCTCTAATTTATATCAAATCGAAGCTAACAAAAATATCTACAGCCCTATCTTATTAGTTTAATAATAAAACATGTTTGAGATACCCAAAACCTACCTCAACTTTCTGCCTGAATTTACCATCTTGAAAATCATAACAAAAAGCTTTTTCCACAAAATCTAATCATTTTTTTACTCATAAAATCATCCTAATATCATCCTGTAACATCCTACACCCTTGTATGCAACAAAAATCAAAAGATAAAAATCAAAACTTTGGTTTTTAAACATTCAAACAACAAAATCTAGGCATGATCATCCTAAAAACAATGATCAAACATCATCCCCACCAAGAAATCACCAAAAACATAAAGGTTGTTGCATGTGTATGAGTTTTTTATCTTTGGAATCACCTTCAAAATCTAGGAGGTGGTCTTTATTTTGTTTAGCTTAATTCAATATGGATGATGATGATTTTGGGGTGTTTTATTTGGGGTGTCACGGCAACAAGGAGAGGGGGTGGTGATATTTATGTTTTTTTATTTAAATGGTGATGTGTGTGAGAAAGTGGAAGAAAAAAGGTATTTATATGTCTAGTTAAGTGGAGGGACCATTGTTGCAACTTTTGAAACTTTAGAACTACAAAATAAATACTTTGTTAAAAATTGGAAAATGTCTAATAGTCAATTTCAAAAATATTTACGGGGCTCAGGTTTCGTAAAAATACTTTCTCAAAAGTTAAAACGCACCCAAATAAGATAATATAGATTCTCGACTCGACTTAACACGACATTAAAAGAAAACATTGAAACGCCGAACATTGAAACAATCGACAGTATAAATATGAAATACAAGAATTTATTACTGTGCCCGTTATCGGTCTAGACTTAATACAATGTAAAGATTAATATCTTTAAGTCAAAATATTTAGCCCTCGGTTCTCATTCCGTTGATTCAAGTAAACATTTGTAAAAATGCACGTGGGTGATTTTAAATCAAAATATTTGACTTAAATAAATATGAAATTATAAAATAAAAATAATTTTATAATTTCGAATAAGTACCAACAATGATTAAAATAATGAATACGAGTAAAATAATTACCAGGAAAATACGAGATCTCACAGTCTTCCCCCCTAAAGGAACTCTGGTCCATCAGAGTTTAACCGGAGATGGAAGAAGAAGACGAGAACAGATGGGGATACTTAGCCTTGAACTGCTCCTTACTTTCCCAAGTGAACTCAGCACCCCGACGTGAATACCAACGAACTTTAACGATAGGAATCTAACTACGTTTCAGGTTCTTGACTTGGCGATCCACGATCTCTATTGGTTCTTCAATGAAGTACATTTTCTCGTCCACTCTTATTTCTTCTAACGGTATCTGAACATCTGATTCGGCTAGACATTTCTTAAGATTGGAAACGTGGAATACGTCGTGAACACAACTTAACTCCTGTGGTAACTTTAGTCGATAGGCTACTGAACCAATACGCTCGACGATCTCGAATGGTCCTACAAAACGTGGTGCAAGTTTTCCTCTTTTACCGAACCTCACGATACCTTTCTATGGAGATACTCGTAACAGCACACGGTCTCCGACTTGAAACTCAAGAGGTCTGCATCTTTTGTCTGCGTAACTCTTCTGACGACTTCTAGCAGTTTTCAGCCTTTCCCTAATCTGTACAATCTTGTCTGTAGTTTCTAAGACTAATTCAGGTCCTATTAGTTGACTTTCACCTACTTCGTTCCACATCACTGGCGATCTGCACTTACGTCCGTATAAAGCCTCGAATGGTGAACACTTGACACTTTTATGATAACTGTTATTATAGGAGAATTCAACCAAAGTTATATGAGTGTCCCAGCTACCACCAAAATCCATAACACATGCTAGCAGCATGTCTTCCAGAGTCTGAATAGTGCGTTCACTTTGTCCATCCGTTTCCGGGTGATATGTTGTACTCATCAATACTTGCGTACCTAACGGCTTTTGAAGTGCTTTCCAGAAATGTGATGCAAAACGACCATCCTTGTCAGAAACAATTTTTATTGGCACTCCGTGCTTTGCACCAATCTCATTGATGTAGATTCGAGCCAATCTATCAGTTTTATAATCCTCGCGAATAGGAAGGAAGTGAGCAGATTTGGTTAATCTATCAACAATTACCCAAATTACCTAAAAACCACCACTGCTTCTAGGCAGCTTTGTGACTAAGTCCATTGTAATCTTTTCCCATTTCCATTCTGGGACTTATGGTTGTTGTAAAAGACCTGAGGGTTTCTGATGTATTGCTTTAATCTTTAAACAAGTCAGACACTTGCTAACGTATTCTACTATGTCCTTTTTCATACCTGGCCACCAGCAAATATCCCTTAAATCGTAGTACATCTTATCTGCACCAGGGTGAATCGAATATCTTGAAGCGTGAGCTTCGTCCATTATTACCTTTCTTAATCCTCCAACTAATGGAATCCATAATCGTCCAACAAAGTAAATTGTTCCATCTTCTTTCCTTTCAAACTGAGCATCTAATCCTCGTATCAATTCTGCTGGAGCCTTGATGTCCTTTGCAGCTTCTTGTTGTGCTTATAAAATCTTAGCCTTGAGGCTAGATTGAATGGTTATGCTCATAGCACGCACTCTCCTAGGTTTAAGTCTTTCCTTTCGACTTAGGGCATCAGCTACAACATTAGCCTTTCCTGGGTGATACTTAATTTCACCTTCATAGTCGCTAAGAAGTTCTAACCAACGTCTTTGTCGCATGTTCAAGTCCTTTTGGTTAAAGATATACTAGAGACTCTTATGATCAGTGTATATCACACTTTTCGTCACATAAAAATAATGTCTCCATATTTTCAAGGCAAATACTACTGCACCTAACTCCAAATCGTGAGTAGTATAGTTCTGTTCATGGGTTTTAAGTTGTCTAGAGGCATAAGCAATCACTTTTCCTCGCTACATTAAGACACGCCCGAAACCTTGGTGGGATGCATCACAATAAACAACAAAATCATCCGGTCCGTCAGGAAGTGTTAACACTGGATCATTACACAATTTGTCCTTTAATAAGAAAAAGGCTTGCTCTTGCTCTTCATTCCAAATGTATTCCTTGTTCTTTTGTGTAAGCAGGGTTAAAGGCTTAGCAATCTTGGAGAAGTTTTCAATGAATCTGCGATAGTATCCGGCTAACACGAGGAATGAACGAACCTCAGTAGGCGATTTAGAAGATTTCCAATTCTTAACTGCTTCAACTTTACTAGGATCCACGTGTATATCATCCTGATTTACCACGTGTCCTAAAAACTGAACCTCTTTTAACCAAAATTCACACTTAGAGAATTTGGCATACAACTTTTCTTTCTCCAAAAGACTTAAGATGGTTCGAAGATGATTTTCATGATCTTTTTCTGATTTCGAGTAAATGAGGATGTCGTCAATAAAGACTGTGACAAACTTATCAAGGTAGGGTTTGCATAAACGGTTCATTAGATCCATAAAAACGGCAGGAGCATTGGTAAGACCGAAAGGCATAACGGTAAATTCAAAGTGACCATAACGGGTTCTAAATGCGGTTTTGGAGATGTCACTTTCATGCACTCTTAACCAATGATAACCTGAACGAAGATATATCTTGGAAAAACAACAAGCACCTTGCAATTGATCAAATAAGTCGTCTATACGAGGGAGAGGGTAACGATTCTTGATTGTCAGCTTATTTAATTCCCTGTAATCAATACACATTCTCATTGCACCATCTTTTTTCTTAAGAAAGAGCACAGGCGCTCCCCACGGCGAATGACTCGGTCTGATGAAACCTTTCTCTTGTAGTTCCTTAAGCTGATTCGATAATTCACTCATCTCATACGGGGCTAAACGATAAGGGGATTTGGCAACAGGCAGTGCACCCGAAATTACATCGATACATAATTCAACTTCACGCACAGGAGGTAATCCCGACAATTCATCTGGGAAAACTCCAGGAAATTCACAAAAGATACGAATATCATCAAGCTTTTTCTGATCAGTCTTGATAGAAAGAAGAGAATTCGGATTGTCATCCGGCTTCTCACCGTGAAGTTCTAAGGTTTTATCCGAAGAAAGAGGAATACGCAAGATTCGGTTAGAACAAACAATGACAGCACGATGAGATGCTAACCAATCCATACCAACAATAACATCAAAACTGTCGAGACGCATTGGTAAAAGATCAATTAAAAACAAATGACTAAGTAAATCAAGGGTACAGTCACGCAAGACTGTATTGGTACTAACAATCTTACCGTCTGCTAATTCGACTTCATAGATAGTGTCTAAAGCAGAAGGGGTAATATCAATGAAAGGAGCATAATCAGACGAAATGAAACTTTTCTCAGCACCAGAATCGAATAAAACACTAACATAGTGATCATTAAGAATATACGTACCCGCGACCACCTGAGGATTCTACTGAGCGTTATTTCCCACATGATACACCCTGCCTCAAGCTCCATCGTTCTGAGGATCCTTAGCCTTTGAACACTTATACTGGATATGACCTTTTTCACCACAGCTATAGCACACTGGGTTACAGTTTCCTTCCTTATTGACAAACCTATTACAAACTGTACATCTAGTAGGACACACACCGATAGGGTGATGCCAATTACATCGATCACACTTAGGCAGGTTACCAGTATAACTTCGTCTGCCAGCAGGAGTAGCAGGATCAATAGGAGTAGCAAGAGTAACAGGAGCAGCTGGAGTAGCAGGAACAGCAATAGCAGAAGGAACAACAGGAGCAGCCGCATACATGGTTGTTGTCTCTTGTCTCTTGTTGGCTTGTCGGTTATTGTTCTTGTTGGAGTTTCTATTGTTGCCTCGGTTGTTGTTACGGTTATTGCCCTGATTGTTTCCTTTATTCTCCTCCTATTTCTGTTTGTTATCAGCATTAGACATAGCAGCTTTACCTTCCACAGACTGCTCGACCAATTCACGAGCCATGTTTACTGATTCATGTAGGGAAGAAGGTTTTGATGAAGTAATGTGTCCTTTAATCGTTTCAGGAAATCCCTTGACATACCTTTTCATTTTCTTCTTCTCATCTGGAACCAGTTCAGGACACATTAAGGCCAACTCATGAAACCTATTAGTCTAAGCTTCAATATCATCATTCTTCATTTGTAAGTTCCATAGCTCGTGTTCCATCCGATCTATCTCAGTCTCAGGGCAGTACTCAGTAGTCATCATTGTTTTGAACTCGCTCCAAGGGATTTGGTTTGCATTATCAAGACCTAAGGTTTTAATATTTCCATTCCACAAGGTAAGTGCAATACCTTCAAAAGTACTAGCAACATAAATTACCTTATCCTCTTCAGCACATTTGCAAGTTCCAAATACTTGCTCCATCTTTTCAAACCAACGTGTCAAACCAACGACACCTTCGGACCCTGATGAGACTGCTTTTATACATAGTCTCATCGTCCAAAACGGGCTTTAAATGCATAAAATATCATCAAAAATGCCAAATATATGCTTGTCTTTGTTACTTGTGTATTTTAGGTACGGATATTGAGGAAATGATCAAAGATCACAAAGAACATGAAAAAACGAACACGAGAAACGAAGCCGCACAAAGAACCGGACCCGAATCATGAATTTCCTAAGCAATCCATTAACCCAAATAAGTTTATTAATCCGTTTCAAACAGATTAAATAATTACTTCTTTTGGCGCTAAACACCCAAAAACCTCCCCAAAACAGATTAACAACCCTGTTCGTCTTTCTCCTAATCAAATGAACCATAACCTAAATTATTGTTCAAATCAAGGGGGTTTTTGCTTATACTATCCAGATCAATGATTCAACACCACCTTAACCTATCCCACACCCAAAACATGACCCCAACCAACCCATGTGAGCAGTAGGGACCTCCCATGCTCACGCCCCTATCCCCCAACTCCAATGAGGAGACCAAATGACTGGTTGGATACGAATCCTTGGTCCCTACTCTTCAACAAACGGATGAGATTACGTCTTGCAAGCTGGCAGTCCACATGCTTTCTCAAGATCAGGAGATACCACAATTAACCAAGACTTTTAAATCAAGACCAAGGGCCGACTTGGAAATTACTTAGCTAGGGTTTTAGGTATTCACTTGTAGCCTAGAATATTCTCTTATTCAGTATAAAAGGAGTATGCAGGATGTGCATTACCCTTTGTTCTAGTTTTTTAACAAAGTCTTTGTAACTTGTTTTTCTTAATGAAAGTTGGTATTTTTAGTGAAAATCTGATTCTTTTCAGTTATTTAAAAAATTGTATTGACTTGTGTGAAAAAGCTGAGTTCCAAAATCTGATTTGTTAAGTCCTTTGTGATTAATAGTTTCTTTTCAAGAAATATTAGTTAAAAGTGATTGTTTTTCAAAGATTCCTGTCAAGGATTTCTTGTTAAGGTTGTATAAGTAGGATAAACTTCTTTGGTGTTAAGGTTTAAGTGGAAAGAATAGGCAAAAGAAAACGTTTTTCTTAGATTTTCACTAGAACTTAAGGTAAAATTTCAGGTGGAAGTGAAAGTGGATGCCTGGGATTGGACATTTGAGTTTTAGTTGTTAATCTCAGTGGTATTTGTTGGTTGGTTTAATATTAGGTTTAAAAAGGATTTTAGTTTTTAGAAAGTTTGGTGGTTTCAAATCTTTTTAAAAGTTTTTGGTTACCATTTTTTATTTCTAAACTCACTGCTTATATAAGCTTGCTCATAAGTTGTTGACACAAGCTTATGAGCATCAGCTTATATAAGTTTGAAGGTGTTCTTGGTCTTGTGGTGTTGTGAAGGAACCAAACAAGAGTCAAGACCTCAACTCCATTCATTGTTAGTTTACTCATTTGAAGATATTGTTTATCCCTGGTTCTGTTGTAGACCTACCAACAGGGATCCTGTACTCATCTATAAGCTCACATAAGTTCTCTAATCAAACCCCTAGAAGGCATCAGCAGGTATCTACTTGAACCCTATTGGTTTTGTTTTTGAACTTTTCATGTGAATTTGTATGAATATTGTAAGTTACTTGTTTTATGTGTTTTATCTGTTTGTTTATGTGTGTCTATGTTCTAGATGCATGTTAGAGTAAATCTTAGTCAGTTTTAAGTAGATTTACAAGAAATCTCTTTGTTAAATTGCATTTACAGAAAATGAAGGGGTGTTTGGGTTTGCATGATAGGTTAAGCAGTTGACACCTAATTGGCCTAAAGTCTACTCTTACACACTTTATTTGTTAGCATTTGGTGTTATAAATACTTGGTTCTGAGTTTGGTTTGTTTAAAATAGAAAAGTGCATGCTAGTTTTTGGTCATAAGTGTTCTTAATATTCAGTAGGCCGTAATTCCTTTTATTTTCAATATTTTACCATCAAATCTTGTAATCAGTTAGGGATTAGGTTAAGGTAAGTTTATAACTTCTTGTTTCTTAGCTTGGTGTGCTAGATTGGTGGAATTGTCTGTTTAAATCTCACTCATTGACCAACTTTATCAGCAAGCTTTGCATCAGACCCCATTATCAATGATCAGTTACTGATTTTGGCCCATTGTGTGTATACTTGGTGCTTTTGTGTTATTATTGACTCCCTACACTCAACTGAGTGTAGGGGTGCCTTATCTTGCCAAAATATCCAACAAATTAACAGAAACAAGCCAAAGCAGGCCTTCAAAAGCATCAGTTAAACTTCCTGAGTCATCAGATAACGTCTCTTTGTGTTTATAACTCGGACTACACTAGTTTTTGATTCATTTCGTTACTGTAGCAAGTTTTATTAAACTGGGCTCGTTTTTGTAATTTCTAGGCTTTAATCTTGTTAGATTTTAAAAAGTTTTTGTGTTTTTGAAGTTAGTAAATAACCAGTATTTAGTTTTTATAAAAAGAAAAGTAAAAAAAAAGTTTAACAAAAAGGACGTGGCCAGGACTCGAACCTGCGCCACTCCTCTCACACACAAACGTGTTAACCAATTGCCCTAGGGTCTTTGACTAGTTAACTCTTGCTTTGTTTAATACTTAAGGTGTTTTAATTGTTGGCTTATTTAAACATTCAGCTTATAAATAAGCTGATTTCAGCTTATTTATCAAGGGTAGTTACTGTTTTTCAATTTTCCTTTGTTTTAGGATAGATTTAGGACTTTTTGAGATAAAAATCTTATTTTTCACGTTTATATTTAATTTTCTATGATTATTTTTAGTTTTAATTTTAGAAAGTAATTAAAAATAGAAAAAAGTGTTTTAAAAATTTGGAAAAATAGTTTTTAAGTTTTTAATAGTATTTTAGAGGTTTACATTCATTTAAGTTTTCAAATTAACTTATTTTTGATTTTATTTAATTTTAGGGTTTATAATTAAATTTAAAAATTAATATAAAATTATTAAAAATGTTTTGGAAATTTTTGTTTGTATTTTTGTCTTAGTTACATTTTTCTTGATTTTATGTAATTTTTTGGTAATTTTTTGGACATTTTCATTTTTCGTCGAATTTTACGATTTTATGTTTTTTACGTCGTAGGATAATTTTTAGCGTAATTCGTCTTTTTGTTTCTCTTTTCTCATCAATATAATCACAAATTAATCATCTCTTAACACACACACACACCAATCCTCCTTGAGAAAGATCCCACACAAAGGGTCATAAGTGCTTTCGTTTTCCTAAACGAACACTTGATACTTACCGCTTTTACGCTCTTTTTCCTAAAAGACGTATTTTACTCGAACATCAGTCCCTTTGAAGGAGTGGGGTTTTCCAGACATGAAGGTATTGTGTGAACATCCTTTTGTGCTTGAAGAACCTTCAGCTTTAATTTGAGTCTCTCGGCTCTTTTCGTATTCAGCAACAGCTTTCTTTACCCTTTTTGCAATAACTCTCCCCATAGTAGCCCGACGGGATCTCCTGGGTCCATCAGCTCTACGAATTCTGGTAGGCGGCATGTTTCTGTCAACAACACAATACAAAATTCAGTGTGAACTTGTATAAGTATGTTATTTCAAGATTCATGAATTTAGAGAAAATAGAATAAGAAGAGATTTTAGATATGCATAACTGATTGTCAACAAGGAATGCAACACTAAGGAGTGGAATATATATATAATACTAAGCAAGAGGGGTTTGGAAGGAGGTAATACGTATCACAATGAAACCAATGTAATACTTCAAATGAAATCAAGGTATGAAATATTATAAAAATAATTAAGGTAAACAATAAGGATTAGGGAGTTACCCGCGCAGATATTGAACAACATTGGCAGATTCTGTGTTTGACACTTGTAAAGCATGAAATATCTTGATATTTAGTTATAGACCAAGTTTTGAAATTTACTCAGTTCTCTATAACCATCGCTCTGATACCAATCTGTGAGACCCCCAAAATCTGACATGGAACAGTTAGGCAATGAGGGGATCACACGTCAAGGTACAAGTAACAATGAGTTTTAAATGACACGAAAAATGACGTAATAGAAGACATATATATTACATCACATTATATCAGAGTTTAGTAACATCGGTCCCACAAGTTTTAAAACATAATAAAGTACCATAACATCATGGTTTAAAGTTTTAAGATAACAAAAGATCAGCGAAAGACTTTAACAACATCATTTATAACAAAGCATAAACATATCACAATACAGATCTTTCCAAGCTGCCAACATCCTGCGGTACCTCGTCCAAGCCCATTAAGCAGTATTACCTGAGATTAAAACATGTAAACCCGTCAACAAAAAGTTGAGTTATATTCATAGGTTTAGAATCTAAGTAATAGAACACAATATACTTTGTAAAAACAAGTACTGGGGGGGATGACTACGTACATTCTCCATAGTCATGATATATTATTGATATTTAGTTCGTGAACCGAAGCTTAACTCAGTGTAAGTTCCTCTAGTGAGTATCCAGCCTAATACTCAAGTATAAACAAATGTAAGTGCGTCAAGGTAATAGGGACGGGGATAGTCAATCCCGATGGATCCACCCACAACATTCGCACTTCGCGCAATGCACACCGGACAATTAACGGTTCATAATCAGGAGAGGAAACTTAAGGCTAAAGACTAAAGGCAATAATATCAATGAATTCATCTGGCAGCATACAGTTCTGGATAGCATACAGTTTAAAAGATTGTGTTCCAACATGTTAATCTCACCCCGTCTTTTGAAACAATGAACAAGTAGCTAGAGGGGCTATGAACTCACCTTAGCTATATGGTGGAATCAACAGGAAACTGGAGGGCTAAATAGAAACAACAGAAAATCAAGCAACCATAAGTCATCCGAGACCTACGATAACGGGACGCGAAAGTTTAGAAGACACGAATTAAATGTTTATAAAAACACTTGAAAATACATAATCAAATTATGACACATGAGAAAAAAACCAAGCAAGGGGTACTTATAGCTCCATCTAAAAGTATACTTTTATTAGATCATGCTCTCGATAAAAACTGCCGGCACATACCAAATGTGCGGGCTGATTTACCTCGCTTAGACGCGTCAAATGTTTATGGTACTAACTGAGAAGCACACTTAACATCTATAGAAAGACATATAAAAAGCTCGTCAAAAGTTTTTACTTCTAAGACTCACTGCCCGACACATCTTCGGGTAACAAAATCCGGACAGAATTACGTCTTTGACTCGTAAAACCATTTTGACCTTTCTAAATAATACCATTTATAAACCCGACACTTGAGTTTGATAATGGACTCAAAACCCTAAGTTTATAGTCCAAAAAAAGCCTTTGAATATTTTTAAAACTCAACTTATAGTCCCCGAGATTCGATCCAAATATCGATAACAATTTTAGATTGTGTCGATACTCGTCTCCCGGTACACGAATAATCAAACTAACGCCATTTCCAACTCGTTTGGAGTTGGAAGCTCTAATTTATAACAAATCGAAGCTAAGAAAAATATCTACAGCCCTATCTTATTATTTTAATAATAAACCAAGTTTGAGATACCCAAAACCTACCTCAACTTTCTACCTAAATTTACCATCTTGAAAATCATAACAAAAAGATTTTTCAACAAAATCTAATCATTTTTCCACTCATAAAATCATCTTAATATCATCCTTTAACATCCTACACCCTTGCATGCAACAAAAATCAAAAGATAAAAATCAAAACTTTAATTTTTAAACATCAAAACAAGAAAATCTAGGCGTGATCATCCTAAAAACAATGATCAAACATCATCCCCACCAAGAAATCACCAAAAACATAAAGGTTGTTGCATGTGTATAAATTTTGTATCTTTGGAATCACCTTCAAAATCTAGGAGGTGGTCTTTATTTTGCTTAGCTTAATTCAATATGGATGATGATGATTTTGGGGGGGGGGGGGGTTGGTTGGGGTGTCACGGCAACAAGGAGAGTGGTGGTGATGTTTGTGTTTTTTTTATTTAAATGGTGATGTGTGTGAGAAAGTGTAAGAAAAAAGGTATTTATATGTCTAGTTAAGTGGAGGGACCATTGTTGCAACTTTTGAAACTTTAGGACCACAAAATAAATACTTTGTTAAAAAGTGAGAAATAACTAATAGTCAATTTTACAAATATTTACGGGGCTTGGGTTTCATAAAAATACTTTCTCAAAAGTTAAAACGCACCCAAATAAGATAATATAGACTCCCGAATCGACTTAACACGACATTAAAAGAAAACATCGAAACATCGAACATTGAAACAATCAACAGTAAAAATATGAAATACAAGAATTTATTACTGTGCCCGTTATCGGTCTAGACTTAATACAATGTAAAGATTAATATCTTTAAGTCGAAATATTTAGCCCTCTGTTCTCGTTCCGTTGATTCAAGTAAACGTTTGTTAAAACGCAGTTGGGTGATTTTAAATCAAAATATTTGATTTAAATAAATATGGAATTATAAAATAAAAATAATTTTATAATTTCGAATAAGTAGCAACAATGATTAAATTAATGAATACGAGTAAAATAATTACCAGGAAAATACGAGATCTCACATGGGTGATGGTGCTCTTACAACTTCTTTGCCTCGGGATCTTGTTGGAGCATGTGACTTAGAGACAGTGGATGATCGTGGTGATGATGATTGAGTGGAGTAGGTCTTTGGAACACGAGAACAAGAATCTGGGTAATGTTGAGTGGTAGACACCAAAGCAAGTGGATTTCAAACCTTTGCAGCACGTTCAGCTCAAAGTTCATTTGCTTTATTTTGAAATTGTTTCAAAACATCAAAGAGCGTGTGATATGAAACTTCATCTAACTTTTTTTTTTGTTTCACCAAGGTGACTGATGAGACGGCTTTTATACATAGTCTTATCGTCCAAAACGGGCTTAAAATGCATAAAATATCATTAAAACTGCCAAATATATGCTCGTGTTTGTTACTTGTGTATTTTTAGGTACGGATATTGAGGAAATGGCAAAAGATCATAAGAATCATTCAAAAAACGAACACGGGAAACGAAGCCGCACAATGAACCGGGCCCAAGTTTTGAATTTCCAAAAATACCCTTGAAGAATTGAAGATTGTCAATTTTAGTCCCTCAACTTTTGAAGATTAACACTTTATACCCCTCAAATATTCAAAATTATGAATAGGGTCCCTAAAGTTTAAAGATGTTACAAGATCAGTCCTTGAAGAACCCAAGAATTGCATTTGAAGCCCTTGGAAAA
Source organism: Glebionis coronaria (assembly GCA_025667525.1). Taxonomy (NCBI): domain Eukaryota; kingdom Viridiplantae; phylum Streptophyta; class Magnoliopsida; order Asterales; family Asteraceae; genus Glebionis; species Glebionis coronaria. The sequence continues at coordinate 435,212,911 of CM046877.1, forward strand.
AGTTTGGAAGTATTTGTGCCAATTTTGACAAGTCCTCCAAAGTTGTTAAGTGTTATATGGGCGTTGATGGCTTTTATTACAACTTGAAAGAAAGAGGAAACCTTGGGGGGCAATTCTGCCAGACAGCCAAAATAATACCATCCATTCACAAGCTGCCACCTCAGCAAACCCACCCATATACCCATTGCCCTACCCAAACCCGTAGCCCATAACCCACAACCCACCCAAGTTTATTTATTAAACCTGGTCAAACCCACCAGTCAAACCCCCCTTTTCCCACCAAACAACTTTTTAAATAAAAGTATTTCCCCTTTTGGATTAAACCTGCACTAATTACCCTTAAACCCTAATTTAATCCCAGGATGAACATCACTTAATTCAAAGGGCTTTTGGCTAATATTGTCCAGATCCTTGATTAACCTCACTCTCACTCAATCCCACACCAAAACCGTGCACAAGACACACCCATGTGTCTTGTGGGACCCTCCCCTGCCCCGTCCCTTTCCCTCAAAACCCTAAACCCGACCAAACCAACGACCCAGCTTAAACCCTTTGACCCCAAGCACAATTAAACGGCCAAGATCACTTTGCAACAGCTGGCTACAACAACAAGATCACATGGGCGATTTTGACTGATTTTGAAGACAAAGACCAAAGGCATTTTAGGACTTTCAGCTTCTAGGGTTTAGCTTCTAGTTTATTCCTTTCAGTAGTATATATAGGAGACGTATGTGTCCCAATAAGCTTGTTCCAGTTTTTAAGCTTTCTCATTTGTAATCCCTTTTTAATGAAATAAAAGTTTGGTGTTTGTTAAATCAAGTGTAATTCCTTTTTATGTTTGTTAAAAGTTGTGTGTTGTGTTGAAAGCTAAAAACTGAGTTCCTTTGATAACTTATTCAAACAATTTGTGTTTGAGATTTTCAGAAAGTTTCTGAAAGTTGGTGGATTGTGATAAAATCTTGTTTCTGAAAGATTTTGGTTTTCATGTTTGAAAGTAAATTGGTGTTAGTCTTTTGAAAGAAAAACGTGTAAGAAATTTGTAAGAAAGGTTTGAAAAAGAAAAAAAATAAAATCAGATTATATTGTTTGTTTCTTCATCTTCTCTTAGCAGGAAATTGCTTCATTGTTGATTGTTTTGTCAAAGGTCCTGCATAGGCCCGAGCCTATTGGAAGTGGTTAAGCAACCATTGAGGGACTTGGATGTAAGTCCCTCAAGGTAAAATCCTTTTTTCCATTTTAAATTTGGAGTTTTATGTGATATTGCATGATTTGCATGAAAAGGTGTTAAGTGTTTGTTTAGCTGTTAGATATTGCTCATGTTAGGTGTTTATGCATGTTAGAAGCATAAGCAATCAGTTTGGTTGTGTTTTGTTTTGATTCTGTTTGAAAAATTTATGTTCAGATTTTATAAGGGTGTTTGGATATGCATGTTAGCTAAGTAAATTGAAAGATTCTTGTGTTAAAACCTGCTTAGATACACTCTTAGGTTTGTAATAGGTTTTAGGCTAGTTTTGTTTTCAGTTATTGTAATTTAGAACTTACTTGCAGGCTTAAAATTTGGATTAAGTAGTCATGAAAATCAGTTAAGTCCATAACTGTTTATTTTTAATAGATTTTGCCTTCAAATCTTCATAGTTGTTAGATTAGAGGTTGTTTAAGGTTTGAGTATCAGTTGTATGTCATTTTGTTGAATATTATGCAAGATTTAAGAGTCTGAAAATCATATTTGTGCATTTTGAACCAGCAACAAGTCACCAGACCTACCCCTAGCATATCAGCAACCTGTTTTGTGCATTTTTGGTTTGAACTTGTGTGCCACCTGCTTGATTTGTGCTATATTGACTCCCTACACTCCAACTGAGTGTAGGGGTGCCATTTTGTCAAACAAAAACGCCACAAACCTCAAGGATCAAGCTCCTCTTGATCTGTTTTGCACAAGTGAAGAAAACAAGTTTTCTTTGTGTTCATCAAAAGAGTATCTGGGCACGTTTTTATAATCTGTTGGTTTCAATCTGGTTAAAATTGGATTGGAGTTGTGTTTTTGTGACTAAAAAGGTTACAAGTTTGGGTTTTTAAAGCTTAAAAAAAATATAAAAACCAAAAAGGATGTGGCCAGGACTCGAACCTGCGCCACTCCTCCCACAACCAAACGTGTTAACCAACTGCCCTAGGGACTTTGACTGGTATACTCTTGCAAGGTTTAATATATAAGGTGTGTTTGTTCTTTGGCTTATTTAGCTAACAGCTTAGTAATAAGCTGATTTCAGCTTATTCTGTTTAGCTTTTTCCCATTTATCATTTTTCTTTTGTTCTTATTAGGGTTTTAGACTTTTCTGTTTAAAAAGTTTATTTTTCCCGTATTTTATTTATTTATTAGGATTATTTTTAGTTTAATTTTTAGAAAGTTAATTAAAAATAGCAAAAAGCATTTTAAAAATCCAAAAAAATAGTTTTTAGGTTTTGATTTATATTTTTGAGGTTTACAGCTAAAAAAGTATTCAAAAAGTCTAATTTTTAATTTTATTTGATTTTAGGATTTTTTAACAACTTTAAAATTCAATATAAAATTATTAAATAGGTTTTAGAAACTTTTAATTTCATTTTTGTCTTAGATTATTTAGGATTTTTGGTAATTTTTTAGAATTTATTTATAAACTTTTTATTTTTTTAATATTTTATTATTATTTTATTATTAAAAAATGAAAGTTTAATTTTTAACTTTTTTTCATTTTTCCTAGATTATAGACACATAATTAGGAATTTTGTCACTTTCCAAATATTTTTAGGACTTTTCATTTATTTTCTAGAATTAATTTAAGTTTTAATAGATTTTAATAGTTTTTAAGTGTTTAAAAATAGTTTAATTTGGTTTTAAAATTTTTAAAAATACTTTTTAGCTTAATTAGGTTATTTTTGAGGTTTACAAACTATTAGATCTTGTTTAGGGCTTTTTAATAATTAATTGTGATTTTTAGGACTTTAATTAGCCTTAAAAAGTCATTATTTAATTAATTAAAAGGTTTTAGCAAGTTTGGATTTTTTGTAAACTCTTAGAATATTATTGGGGATTTTTAGGAATTTTTAGGAATTTTTAGGTTAAAATTTTAATTTTTGCCCTATTTACGATTTTACGTGTTCGCCTTTTTCGTCGTAGTTTAATCCGTCTTCGTAACCGTCTATTTCTTTATCATTTCTATTTTCTTTTCTCTTTTCTTCTTAATAAAATCATCAATCAAAATCGATTCATTACACAACACACGTGCCTCCTCGAGAGAACGATCCCCACTTAAGGGTCATAAGTGTTTACGTTTTCCTAAACATACACTTAACGCTTACCACTATTTTGTCATCCTTTTCCTAAAGGGTACAAAAACACTACATCATTTTTTGGCGCCGCTGCCGGGGAGGCGTGTTGTGTTTTGATTGAACATTGTTGTCTTTTATATTAGCCATAAATAGTATTTGTATTAGTAGCACTCTACTAATACGTATTATCGTTTTTTGGTTTTTGTGTATTATTACTATATTGTATACGTAGAACAATAAAATTCACAAGTACTCCAAATACGTGAGAAATCACAACCTTGACTTGGGAGGTCATTACCCAATCATTGTATTCGAATCTCAAACCAAAGAAAAGAAGGCAAAAATAGATAAATACTTTCGTGAAGCTCGATCTTGATAATACAAACTATAAGGTGGGTATAAGGCGGTTGTATTTCACAACCTAAAGGAAAAAGGCTCTTAAGTGCTTCGCGCCGCCTCGTTTCCTCCGCTTGCTTGTGCGTATTTGATTTTGAGAGTGAATCGAGGGTTTTGCCGCCCAAAGTATTATTACATATCATATATATTTTCTTGGTTTCTATTGATTAAACCCTCTTGAACGATTTGGTGTTCCACCATCGTTCTAAAGTCATCGAAGGCGTTCACTCCACGTGATCGTTTTCATTCCTTGAGGCTTCTTTAATAAAGAGATTTGATTAAGGAGGAGATTTGTAGATTTGTGTCTACTTAATACATTTCACCAATTTCCAAAAAGGTTAATACAATCAAAAACCACAAAAAAATTGAAAAAACACAAAATACCAAAAAGAATCTTCTTTGCTCGTCTCCACGTTGTACGTGACGTTTATGCTAACTCGTAATCAAGCAAAACGTGCACGTAGACGAAAGAACAAAACTCCCACTCCAACTCATTCTAGTGAGGAGTCTCCTATTGACGAACCCATTGTATGAGAAGCACCAACCATGGCGAATCGAACTATGATGGAGTTACTTCAAGCACCCACCGAGGGTTATGGAGAAGCTATTGTGATTCCCGCTATCCTTGCGGAGAATTTTGAGGTGAAAACGGGTTTGTTGTCGATGATCCAAAACAACAAATTCCGTGGTGATGAGAAGGACAATCCTCACAACCATATCCGCCAATTTAATCGTCTTACCGCCACGTGTAAATTCAAGGATTTCTCGAATGACTCGATTAAGATGATGCTTTTTCCGTATTCCTTAGCGGGGCGCGCTAAAATTTGGTTAGAGAAAGAGCCACCCAATTCTATATTGACGTGGAAGGATCTCGTTTCAAAGTTCGTGAACCAATTTTTTCCGCCCTCTAAGACTACGCATTTGAAAAATGAGATTTCTAAATTTTCACAAGAATCAAATGAAAGTTTTTCTACGGCTTGGAATAGGTTTAAGGAGATGTTACATGAATGTCCTCATCACGGTTTTTCCGACTTGCACCAAATCGACACGTTTTACAATGGACTTAACGATCATGAAATAGATTATTTGAATGCCGCCGCGGGTGGTAATTTTTTGTGTAAAACGGTTGAAGAAGCTTTGGTCATAATTGAGAATAGGTCTAAGGTTTATAGCCCTCGTAACACACCGAGTGTTGCCAAAATAGGCTCATCATTGTCTCGTAGTATCAATGCCTTACAAGATGAAGCTAATAAGGAAAATCGGTTTTTCGATAGGTTTTCAACCCTTATGTCCCATTGGAAAGCTCAAGAAGCTTCAAATTCCGCTTCGGTTAAAGCGGTTTCTAAGAGTTGTTTGTCGTGTGGGGGAGCTCATGATCTTTCCGAGTGCATTACCGCGGATGGTAACACTTCGATTGCTTATGTAGCCACGGGAACTTATAACCAAATCGGTTAAGGTTCCCGCCAAAATCAAGCTCCACCAAATCAAAATGCTAATAATTATCGAAACAACAACCAAGGTGGAAATTACCAAGGAAATCAAAGGAATTACAATAAGGGTAATTATCAAAGTGGTAATGGGCAAATTTCAAATCAAAACCAAAACCGTGATTTTCAAAACAATGCCCAAGGTTTTCAAAATGATCACACCAAAAATCTTCAAGGAGAATTTTTGAATTATGCAAAGGCTAATGATGCTAAGTTTGACAATATTCAACGTGAAATGGTTAGCTTAAGGTCCGAGTTGAAAAACGAGCTTAAAAACGAACTTGCTAATGAACTTAAAACTCATGCTAATAAAATGGAAGGAAGGAGCAAGGTCAACATGAGATTAAGCAAGAATTGTTAAAAGCGGATGCTAGGCAATCTAAGTTTGAAGACCGAATGGGAAAAATGTTTGAAGCTATCATGTGTAAGCCCTCTTCTTCGGGTGGTCTTCCTAGTGATACCATCGTGAACCCGAAAGGAGAATTGAAGGTTATTACTACTCGTAGTGGTAAAACTTTCAAAGAACCCATTTCTCGTCCAAGTACTTCTATGGAGAAGGAAAAAGAGAAAGAACCCGAGGTTGTGGTTGAAAAGGAGCAAATTACAAGCCCACGAAGTACCGCTCAAACCACACCTACGGTTGAACCAACACCAATCATGGAACCCGAGATTCCAAGGCCGATGCCTATGCCTACTTTGCCCCAACCCACACCACCTTTACCATACCCTTGAAGATGAGACAAGGAAAAGGCACAAGAACGAAATAATTATCAATTTGAACTTTTTATGAAAATGTTTCGTGACTTGCGTTTTAATATAAGTTTTGCCGACGCCTTAGTCATGATGCCTCGATTTGCCGCGAACTTCAAAAGTATGTTGAATAACAAAGAGAAATTGCAAAAATCGTCTAGTTGTTCATCGGTTTTTCTAAGCCGCATACCTCAAAAAGTCGGTGATCCTGGAAAGTTTTTAATCCCATGTGCTATACAAGACATGGAAGAATGCTACGCCTTGGCCGATCTTGGTGCTACTATTAATTTGATGCATCTTGAGATTTTTAAATCGCTCAATCTTCCAAATCTCAGTCCTTCAAGAATGTCAATCGAAATGGCCGATCATTCTATGATTCTAGCTTGTGGAGTTGCCGAGGACGTCTTTGTGAAAGTTGGAAAGTTCTACTATCCCGTAGACTTTATTGTTGTTGACATTCCTATCGATCCTAAAGTTCCGTTAATTTTAGGTCGATCTTTTTTGGATACCTCGAGAGCACTTATCGATGTGCATGCAAGAAAAATCACTCTTCGTTTCAATGAGGAAGAACTCGTCATTAATGCAACCCAAAACTCCACTCTTTCTCATGTGTATTCTATCACATCTTTGTACAATGTCAATCCTATCAAAAACATTTGCAAAAGAATTTCAAATAGAGTTTTAGGAGTTGTTGAGAAGAATGAAGTTCCGTCCCCTCCGCCGGTGGAGGTTAAGAGTGTTAAGCCTACGATTCCAATTGTGAATGATTCTTCGGATGATGAATACGTTGATCCCGATGGGGAGGTTTTCTTTGTTGACAAAAGATTTGAAACTTACCACCACCTAAACCAAAAAGATTTCAAAATGTGAGAATTTTTAGTGTGACTAACATTGCTTTAGATACACAAAATATTTTTGACATAATCAAATCGGGTTTTCACAAGGAGAGTTTTAAAGATGAAAAAAGAAAAGATTTTAAATTGAATTTAAAAGATTTTTCTACAACTCTAACTCTGTCATCACCGCGTGTATTGAGTACTACAAGCTCGTCTTCTCCTTTTGATGATGCTTTATGTGGACTTAGTATGGGGGAATCCCCTTATGTTCCCTCCCCTTTCTCCACCGAGGACGAGATATTTGATCCTGGAATTGCTTATAAAGGGAAATCTCGGTCTTCCACCGATGCAATAAATGGAAAATCTTTTCATTTGATTGGTGCGAGTCTACCTCGAGTAGCTCATGTTTTTAGAGACTTACCCATTGTCCCACCCTTCTATTTCTCATCTCTTTTCTTGAAACTCTTTGAGTTTTTGTTGACTATTGATGAAGTGGCGTTGATTTGTTTTTCCAATGAAAACAAGAACGCCATCTTCGATCCCGGTATTTTGCACCATCAAAGGACTTAGTCCTTTATACCGGTTTTTTTGGGCCTTGTTTATCATGTAAGCCCCACCAAAAATTGACCACACCATGATTATCCCTAAATGATCACATTTATGGGGATTCGAGTCGAGCTTTTGACTCGGTTATCAAAAACAAGGTGCCTCGTGGGGGAGACCCATGCTTATCCATGTACATATTATTGCTTTCTAATTAGTTAATGTGAGGGGATTTGTGCCCTTCCAACCTTTGTTCCGTGGTTGTTTGTGCATTGTGGTTTTTAGATCATGATCTTCACGATTGGAGCCTCTCGTGTTCGTTTATAGGAGCACTCGATCGTTTGCTTTGGAGACATTTCTCAATATCATGATATATCCTTTTATGTTCTAACCTTAGGTTTATAGCACACTTCATAAACGGCTATTAATTTATTGGTTACACCCTTTCCATGCTAGATTAGGCATTCGACTACGTCTCTAGTATGGGGGTGTTTGCACCCCTAGACTCGAAACATTGAGGACAATGTTTAACTTTAGTATGGGGGGGGTGAATAGATACTTGCCTTGCCAAACCTTCACGCTTTCCAAAGTTTATCGTTTTATTTATCGTTTTGTTGCAAAATAAGGCTAAAAATGGCCAAATTTTAAAATTTTTCTCATGTTTTATAAGTGTTTGAAGACACGAATGTAGGTTTTCCGATGGCGAGAATAAGAGTAATTTTTGACTCGACCGTGCGTGTTGAGCACTTAGCTTTGATTCCTTAACTACACAATAGGCTAAGTCTCTTAAATGAGGACGAGAAATGATAGAGTTAATTATAAGTTACTATGCTAAACGTAGAGTACTCGTATTCTTTCAAAAACTCATGTGTTCTCGTTATTTGCTTATTCTCCCTTCGCTTGTAAATATTTTTTTTGCTTAATAAATATTGACTTAGTGGTTTAGTTAGGATTGTTGGGTTTCTAGTCTTTTCTAGTAGCTTCCGTGTAATTAAATTGGGAAGACATTAAGGTATCGCCAGCGTCACGGTTTTGAAGTATTGGCACCCCAATAATCGAAAGCTTCACCCAATAATAAGATTTCAAGTGCTCACCTAAATCTAGCAAACAATTTGAAGCCCCACAAGGCCTAAAATCTATGCAAAATTGAAAGTGAATCAAGCCTTAATCTTCGAAGCTTTAAAGATCCAAAATTCGCTTTAGCGTAAGGATATACGTCTTTGGCTAATAAAACCACTGATGAGGCGGATAATAAAAGGCAAGGCAAGACCGAAGTCATAATAAAAGCTTCATGGCGAAGTTGAATAAAAGATGGAGGTAAACCAAAGATAATAAGGCCCTTCCGTTAGGGGGCGTATAAAAGTCTTGGTAATAAGTCTCATGTTCAAAACCGTTATAAAACCGTGTTTATCGATTCTTCTTGTCAACTTAATTTTTTGACATCGTTGTCTATTAGGAGGGTTTATTGATTTGATGGTCTTAGTTACACCGTTAGGACTCTATTTTAGACCTAAATCTCTATTATCGCATAAGTCAAAAATGTATCCTCGTGAAACATTCAAGACAAAATAAAATATAAGAGATACAACTTAGGAATAACGGGAGAATAAGTACGTGATTAGGGCATATGAGTAGTGTTAGCATTACCAACTTATAATGACAATGATCTCGTTGCACGCTTGGCATGGAATTAGGGTAAAAATCGAGGACGATGAAATTATTTCTAACGAAGCATTCACGTGTTCTTGTTCTATGAACCTAAACGTCCCATTTTGCGATGAAAATCATTCATTATGTCTAAAACGCAAGTAGTAGTAGTAATGGTAGTAGTGTAGCTAGTTTATGTCTTTAATAAAGTGAATAAAAATGAATTTTGGAGGTGCTACGATACTTTATTCTAGCATTGCGTGAGGGCACGGCAATGGTTTAGTATGGGGGAGTGATGAGACGGCTTTTATACATAGTCTCATCGTCCAAAACAGGCTTAAAATGCATAAAATATCATTAAAACTGCCAAATATATGCTCGTGTTTGTTACTTGTGTATTTTTAGGTACGGATATTGAGGAAATGGCAAAAGATCACAAGAATCATTCAAAAAACAAACACGGGAAACGAAGCCGCACAATGAACCGGGCCCAAGTTTTGAATTTCCAAAAATACCCTTGAAGAATTGAAGATTGTCAAGTTTGGTCCCTCAACTTTTGAAGATTAACACTTTATACCCCTCAAATATTCAAAATTATGAATAGGGTCCCTAAAGTTTGAAGATATTACAAGATCAGTCCTTGAAGAACCCAAGAATTGCATTTGAAGCCCTTGGAAAAAGTTTGGAAGTATTTGTGCCAATTTTGACAAGTCCTCCAAAGTTGTTAAGTGTTATATGGGCGTTGATGGCTTTTATTACAACTTGAAAGAAAGAGGAAACCTTGGGGGCAATTCTGCCAGACAGCCAAAATAATACCATCCATTCACAAGCTGCCACCTCAGCAAACCCACCCATATACCCATTGCCCTACCCAAACCCGTAGCCCATAACCCACAACCCACCCAAGTTTATTTATTAAACCTAGTCAAACCCACCAGTCAAACCCCCCTTTTCCCACCAAACAACTTTTTAAATAAAAGTATTTCCCCTTTTGGATTAAACCTGCACTAATTACCCTTAAACCCTAATTTAATCCCAGGATGAACATCACTTAATTCAAAGGGCTTTTGGCTAATATTGTCCAGATCCTTGATTAACCTCACTCTCACTCAATCCCACACCAAAACCGTGCACAAGACACACCCATGTGTCTTGTGGGACCCTCCCCTGCCCCGTCCCTTTCCCTCAAAACCCTAAACCCGACCAAACCAACGACCCAGCTTAAACCCTTTGACCCCAAGCACAATTAAACGGCCAAGATCACTTTGCAACAGCTGGCTACAACAACAAGATCACATGGGCGATTTTGACTGATTTTGAAGACAAAGACCAAGGGCATTTTAGGACTTTCAGCTTCTAGGGTTTAGCTTCTAGTTTATTCCTTTCAGTAGTATATATAGAGACGTATGTGTCCCTATAAGCTTGTTCCAGTTTTTAAGCTTTCTCATTTGTAATCCCTTTTTAATGAAATAAAAGTTTGGTGTTTGTTAAATCAAGTGTAATTCCTTTTTATGTTTGTTAAAAGTTGTGTGTTGTGTTGAAAGCTAAAAACTGAGTTCCTTTGATAACTTATTCAAACAATTTGTGTTTGAGATTTTCAGAAAGTTTCTGAAAGTTGGTGGATTGTGATAAAATCTTGTTTCTGAAAGATTTTGGTTTTCATGTTTGAAAGTAAATTGGTGTTAGTCTTTTGAAAGAAAAACGTGTAAGAAATTTGTAAGAAAGGTTTGAAAAAGAAAAAAAATAAAATCAGATTATATTGTTTGTTTCTTCATCTTCTCTTAGCAGGAAATTGTTTCATTGTTGATTGTTTTGTCAAAGGTCCTGCATAGGCCCGAGCCTATTGGAAGTGGTTAAGCAACCATTGAGGGACTTGGATGTAAGTCCCTCAAGGTAAAATCCTTTTTTTTCCATTTTAAATTTGGAGTTTTATGTGATATTGCATGATTTGCATGAAAAGGTGTTAAGTGTTTGTTTAGCTGTTAGATATTGCTCATGTTAGGTGTTTATGCATGTTAGAAGCATAAGCAATCAGTTTGGTTGTGTTTTGTTTTGATTCTGTTTGAAAAATTTATGTTCAGATTTTATAAGGGTGTTTGGATATGCATGTTAGCTAAGTAAATTGAAAGATTCTTGTGTTAAAACCTGCTTAGATACACTCTTAGGTTTTTAATAGGTTTTAGGCTAGTTTTGTTTTCAGTTATTGTAAAGAACTTACTTGCAGGCTTAAAATTTGGATTAAGTAGTCATGAAAATCAGTTAAGTCCATATCTGTTTATTTTTCATAGATTTTGCCTTCAAATCTTCATAGTTGTTAGATTAGAGGTTGTTTAAGGTTTGAGTATCAGTTGTATGTCATTTTGTTGAATATTATGCAAGATTTAAGAGTCTGAAATTCATATTTGTGCATTTTGAACCAGCAACAAGTCACCAGACCTACCCCTAGCATATCAGCAACCTGTTTTGTGCATTTTTGGTTTGAACTTGTGTGCCACCTGCTTGATTTGTGCTATATTGACTCCCTACACTCCAACTGAGTGTAGGGGTGCCATTTTGTCCAACAAAAACGCCACAAACCTCAAGGATCAAGCTCCTCTTGATCTGTTTTGCACAAGTGAAGAAAACAAGTTTTCTTTGTGTTCATCAAAAGAGTATCTGGGCACGTTTTTATAATCTGTTGGTTTCAATCTGGTTAAAATTGGATTGGAGTTGTGTTTTTGTGACTAAAAAGGTTACAAGTTTGGGTTTTTAAAGCTTAAAAAAAATATATAAAAACCAAAAAGGATGTGGACAGAACTCGAACCTGCGCCACTCCTCCCACAACCAAACGTGTTAACCAACTGCCCTAGGGACTTTGACTGGTATACTCTTGCAAGGTTTAATATATAAGGTGTGTTTGTTCTTTGGCTTATTTAGCTAACAGCTTAGTAATAAGCTGATTTCAGCTTATTCTGTTTAGCTTTTTCCTATTTATCATTTTTCTTTTGTTCTTATTAGGGTTTTAGACTTTTCTGTTTAAAAAGTTTATTTTTCCCGTATTTTATTTATTTATTAGGATTATTTTTAGTTTAATTTTTAGAAAGTTAATTAAAAATAGCAAAAAGCATTTTAAAAATCCAAAAAAATAGTTTTTAGGTTTTGATTTATATTTTTGAGGTTTACAACTAAAAAAGTATTCAAAAAGTCTAATTTTTAATTTTATTTGATTTTAGGATTTTTTTAACAACTTTAAAATTCAATATAAAATTATTAAATAGGTTTTAGAAACTTTTAATTTCATTTTTGTCTTAGATTATTTAGGATTTTTGGTAATTTTTTAGAATTTATTTATAAACTTTTTATTTTTTTGAATATTTTATTATTATTTTATTATTAAAAAATGAAAGTTTAATTTTTAACTTTTTTTCATTTTTCCTAGATTATAGACACATAATTAGGAATTTTGTCACTTTCCAAATATTTTTAGGACTTTTTATTTTCTAGAATTAATTTAAGTTTTAATAGATTTTAATAGTTTTTAAGTGTTTAAAAATAGTTTAATTTGGTTTTAAAATTTTTAAAAATACTTTTTAGCTTAATTAGGTTATTTTTGAGGTTTACAAACTATTAGATCTTGTTTAGGGCTTTTTAATAATTAATTGTGATTTTTAGGACTTTAATTAGCCTTAAAAAGTCATTATTTAATTAATTAAAAGGTTTTAGCAAGTTTGGATTTTTTGTAAACTCTTAGAATATTATTGGGGATTTTTAGGAATTTTTAGGAATTTTTAGGTTAAAATTTTAATTTTTGCCCTATTTACGATTTTACGTGTTCGCCTTTTTCGTCGTAGTTTAATCCGTCTTCGTAACCATCTATTTCTTTCTCATTTCTATTTTCTTTTCTCTTTTCTTCTTAATAAAATCATCAATCAAAATCAATTCATTACACAACACACGTGCCTCCTCGAGAGAACGATCCCCACTTAAGGGTCATAAGTGTTTACGTTTTCCTAAACGTACACTTAACGCTTACCACTATTTTGTCATCCTTTTCCTAAAGGGTACAAAAACACTACATCAGTGACAAACCGTGTCCACTCTGGTTGAAGTTGTTGTAGAAATTGGACATTGACTTGCATGGTGGAAACTTGCAAGTTGTTTCGGGTCATGTCATTCATCATTTTGTAGAATCGAGAGTAATAAGAATCAATTGATTCCCCATCCTTTGATCTAAACTTGCCAAAGTCCCAAGACATCTTAGTTTTCATGTCTTGTTTGTTAAGTGATTCACCTTGTTGCAATCTTTCAATAGCCGTCCACATTTCTTTAGTAGTAGAACAAGCATCAACCGTGAAATAAATATCATCTCCAATGCCACTGAGAAGCCACTGAGAATTAAGTAGATTGCTTCCTTTTCTGCATCAAAGCAAGCACGGTTCTCTGGTGTGAGGTCGTTTCTCTTTTCATCACGTTCATATGCAAGTTGTTCTTTAGTTGTGTCTGTGGCTGGTACTCCATGAACTTGAATCCTTGAGAGTTTATAGGGTCCATCAAAGACACATTGCTTTAAAGCATCGCCGTTAGGTTTTGTGTCAAGATAAGTAGAAAACGGGATTGCCATTGATCATATCGACCCGACACAAGCATTGGTGGTCTCTCTTTGTTACCCGCCACCAGTATGTTGTTGTTCGTCACACGATATTCTGCAGTAGAATCCATCTCAATATTCTCTGAAATGATGAAGTGAATATGGATCTTAAGTAGATGTGTTGTGATTGAGTTGTTGTTGAAATTCCAAAAATTGCTATTTTTCTCAGTCCGACAATAAATTCCTCAGTCCGACAAAACAGTAAGCCGAATTCAAGTTAGAAATAGCCAATAACTAGTAGGGAAAAAATTTGATTTTACTTAGGCCTAAAAATTTTGACTTTTTTTTCAATCTTCGTGTAAACTATGTTCCGGGACAAGTCTAGATAGTGGCTAAGTCTAAAAAATACTCGAACAAAAATTTAACAAAACAGATCTCAATGTCTCATCGGAATACCCATCGCAGTGTCACCCATCGCAAGTCTGATCGCAATGTCTAGATCGCAAGTCTGATAGCAAGTCTAGATCGCAAGTCTTATCGCAAGTCTATATCGTAAGTCTAGATCGCAAGTCTAGATCGCAATCCACGATCGCAAGTCTGATCGTAATCCACGATCGCAATTAGAAACCCCGAGGGCTTTCGTGATCGGAATACACGATCGTAATGTGTAAACCCCAAAGAATTACGATGGATAAGCAAGTACGAACCTTTAAGAAAACAAGTTATGATTTTCACAACGATTCCGTGTATGAATCCAAACCAAAGTAACCAAAATCTTACCACAAGTATGTAGATGATCTATAGTACGATTTAGAACACGAAAACATAAAAAATACTTGAATTCGAGATGATTTTAGAAGAAAATCACACGAACCAAATTGTATAGCAACAATGAATCACAAAAACTACCCCATGGCGATTGATACCAATTGTTGTCCCCTATATGTATGCTTATACAGATTTTAGTCAGTTCATTTATACTACGGTATTTATCTAAATAACTGTAGTTCAAGAATCATCAATATTCATTTAACTTATTTATATAAGTTCCATCTATAAGTAAACATAAAATGTTTAACTATTAATATCAGTTAGCATACATGTATTTATAGTAATCATTCAACTTACAATTAAGTTTCTTTATTTAAGTGGACATATAAGGTCTTACCTAAAATATTAATTTATGTTTTTCTGTTCAAGTATTATAATCACTCATTTACTATTATTAAGTAAACATAAAGATTTCACTTAATATTAGTTCATGTTCATAATTTATGTATTATACTCATTCATTTAAACTTTAATATTAAGTTTCATATTTTAAGTAGGACGTAAGATGTCCTGCTTAAATATTAACATTAAATTTTTCCATCGTTCTTATAAATTTTATTTTTCTAAAAGTATATAAGTTTATGTATGAGTATTACATATCCATAGTTGTTTATACAATTATTTCCTAAAGTAAATATAAATATAAAAACAATATAATATTTTATTTAACTTTAAAGTTTCCATAAATTATTTTAATATAAAATAATTTAAACTTAAGAATTTATACCTTAATTCTTATGATCTAAGTATTTTAATTATGTTTTATTATAATTAAAATAGGTTTTAGGGTTAGGGCTTGTTAATGTTTCAGAATATGGCAAAACTAGTCCCTCTATATTTTTAAACAATATAACTTTCGGATTTTACATATTTAGTACCTAGGGCTTGTTAAAGTTTCGGTTAATGGCGGATTTAGTCCCCCTAGTTATATCTAGGTTTTTGTAACTTTACTAAAATTGCAAAAACAGCCCCTAGGGCTTCTTAAAGTTTCAGCAATTTACAAGAATAGTCCTTAGGGTTACAAAATGACAAAATAACTTTTAGAAACTTTCAAAAATTGTCCTTAGGGTTTAATTTGCCATGGATAGTATTTATTAAACCCTAGACTTTTGGATATTTACTTTTTCAGTCCTTGTGTTTACTAGTTTATCAAAACAAGTTTCATAAGTTAGGGTTTTAGTCCTTAAGTTTCATAAATTGTCATTTTCATCCAAAAGTTTTTATAGTTATATTTTATTACAAAAAATTTTATTTTAACATTCAAACTTTATATGGGCTCATTAAATGGGCTAAACACCTAATGGGCTATTTTAGTGGGCTTAAATATATTTCAAGTCCACTACTTTATTTAAATGGGCCTTTAAATCATTTATTGGGCTTAATACATATTTAAGTCCTTTAATTAGTTAATTGGGCCTAAATGTAATCTTAATTCCATTTAAGCTACTAAGATTTATCAGATGGGCTTATTGGGTCCATTAAGTTTTAGATTAACATTTAATGGACTTAATTAGTCCATTAACATTACTTTATGTTTTATGTATGTTTTTACTTAGGATATTATTATAAGCTTATTATGAGCTTATTAATATTTAGTTTTAAATCTAAATAGATGAATAAAACTTAAAATTTGTTTTATGTGTTTTACCAAATTAGATATAGGTGTGTTATAAGGTTACAAGTAAGTCATAAGCCCTAGTAGGATCTTATATCCCACGGCTAACATTAGTTATAGCATATTAAGATAAGTCAATTCTCATTTTAAGGTTACATGTAAATTATAAGTGTTACAAAATTAGATCTAACTATGTACACATTAAGAAAATAAGTCACAAGTCCAAAATAAGATTTAAACTATGTCTAGACCTAAAAATCAAACATAGGTCCATGTACACTCATATATAGCTCACGTCTATACTTTTAGATCTTGGTATTTCCAAGATGAACACTTTAGCTAGTTTTTAAGTCTTGTAAATATTTACAAAAACACATCATGATTATCTAGGTTACATGCATGTTCCCAAGGCTACTATTATTCAAAGAAAAAAATGTATAACCCATGGTTATATTGTTTTCTCCCAATATTCCCATAAGATCTACTAGCTTATTTCATGTGTATCATGTTAAGTTAACACCTATCACTAGATATAGGTTTAAATAAGCATGCATGTACATCTAACACATTTTAGGTCTTGTATAACCCACGGCTATATTTATATACATAAGTTGTTTTTGTGATTTTTAATATTCCATTTAACATGTTACATTTCATATTCCATTATTCAAAACTTAGAAAACCAATCATATAGTCTCCACTTAATTTAGCCGTGACCTTTAAGGTCATGGTTTTCTTGATCTTTAAGTTGCACAAGTTCATTTCATGAGATCTATGGTTATTAGTTAACCAAAGTCCCATAAAACAAGATTTGTAACTCATGCAATGTCTAGATTTATAAAAGGTTTCATATGGTTTTTAAATCAAGTTTAAAACATAACATATAAGTCATAAGTTTCTTATTAAAAGATTTTTAAATCATGAACATGATTTGCATAAATATGCCGTGACGAATAAGGGTCATAGCTTTATCAAATCTTGGTTTTAACATGTTATTTACTTGTGTTTATAGGTGTATGATGACGCATGTATGAAAGAATGAAAGAATATGATGTGTATACTTTTCTTGCCTAAAGGTACCAAGAATGATCTAGATGAACAAAGAGGTTTGAGATCTACTCAAGGTGATGAAGAAAACCCTAATACAAGCCAACCTGTGGCCTTGATGATTTAGCTAGGGCTTGTTTATAGTGATTCCATGAGAACGATACTACTAATGATTTGTAGTAAAGATAAGACAAGGATCTTGCTGGATTTAAAACTTGGTTTTTGGATGTATATGGCTTTAAGCCGTATGATTGAGAGAGAAGAGAGTGAGAGAACAAGATTAGATTGCATGTATGTGAGGATGTGTGTGTGTTTCGGCTTAAAGAGGAGAGATAGAAAGGAATGGCAAAAGGTATGATTTACCTTGGTAAGACATATCATGCCAAGTGTCCCCCTTTGCCTTTCCAAGGAAACTCTTCTTCTTCCACACAAGCCTATGCCGTGTGACACTCACCAAAGAGGGGGAAAAGGATGGGCTTTGGTCATGGGCTTATGTTGGGCCTAAAACAAAGAGTACATGACCTTGGGCTAGTCCAAGAAGGTTTAGGGATGCCTATAATACGCATACATATATATACACGGCTATATATACATGGTGTAGCATATTTTCCAATTTTTGTTAAGTGTTGTTTAATCAAATGTGGGTTATGCATTTTTACTACTTGTTTTATGTACATAGTTTACATAGTCAACTTATTGTAACAAGTGTGCATGTAAAAATATATGTGCACATTGGACAAGTTCACACATGACTTACAGAAATATAATACATGAGCTTGTGTTCTAAGATTTAATGGGTGAAATTTCATTACATAAAAACATGGTAAAATCATGGATTTTACAGCACCACCCCGTTATTTTAGCTTTGTCCTCAAAGCTATTAAAAAGGTAGTTATCTTTTAAGTGATAGATGTTCTAAGTATATGATTCGTTTCAGGTTCTCTCTCAGGTACGGATGGCGACATGAACGCGAAGTGGTCTATACCTAGGTTACTTTTATACGTCTGATTCGGCATCAATGGAAACTTCTGTCATTACAAGTGAACAGAAGAGAATGCAAAGAGATTTTTATCCGGGTTGCACTGTTCATCCGATTGAGTAGTAAAAGAGATTTCTGCTATGGATGGATAGGAGCAGTGTAAAGAGATCTTTATCTGGGTCGCACTATACATCCGATTGAGCAGTAAAGGAGACGGCTGCTATGGATGGATAGGCAAGGAATACAAAGAGATCTTTATCGGGATCGCACTATACATCCGATTGAGCAGTAAAGGAGACTGCTGCTGTGGATGGATAGGCAAGGGATGCAAAGAGATCTTTATCGGAATCGCACTATACATCTGATTGAGCAGTAAAGGAGACTGAGGTTGTGGATGGATAGGCAAGGGATGCAAAGAGATCTTTATCTGGATCGCACTATGCATCCGATTGAGCAGTAAAGGAGACTGTTGCTGTGGATAGATAGGTAAGGGCTTGCCAACAGGCGTCGTAGTCATACCTTTCCAGGATCTGGGAGAAGACCAATGGCGTTGTGGATTTTGTTAGGAGGACAAATCCATTGCAAATGGTTTATGATATGAGGAAGACACACCAGCATGTTTTATACTCTAGGGAAGCTAGGGATGTACTATATCTGCATCCTTTTCATGGGTGAGATACATGTTATATCTCCACACCCAAGGATGAAAAATTGGGGGTTGAAGGTAAAACAAAACATTTTGAACTTTAACCCCTCTTGTATCAACTACTTTAAGAAAAGACCTACGATTTTTACCTCACGCTTGGGATACAACCATTAGTGAATAGTACTAAGATTTCTATCCAATAGAGAGGTTAAGATTGTGGTTGATGGCGATTGCATAAGAAGTTGCAAAGAATCTGCTTTATTCGCCGCGGGGCTGAGCGAGAGGAGCGCAGAAAAGCAGTACCTCAAATGGTGGAAATAAAAGAAGATACCAAGAATAAAGAAGTGCGCGCCTTGCAGGGTGCGGTAACAAGGGTTATGCATTCACTATTTCTGGTTCAAAATTTGTACAAATTCTGAGTTCTAAAGAGAGGAAATCACATCTCCCAGAGTCTAGTGGGTGATGGTATTGTCGAACTAATTGGACCCGAAGAGGAAAGAGGAATGTCCAAAAACATGGGACATTCAACATCTCCTTACGGGGGATGTCGGACATAGCCCTACAAAGTACACCCATTGTGAGTTGGATGTGCCTTTCAGGTTTAGGGTTGCCTAAGTGACGAATATAACCCTATAAAATACACCCATGGTGAGTTGGATGTGTCTTTCAGGTTTAGACAGGGGAGAAACAGGTTAGGGAAATGGGGTATTCTCGGACCAATTATTCTCTGGCCTATTGGTGCTAGAGATGACACTAAATCTAGTGTTAACTATATCGAGGTTATGGCTCCCCAGTATAATCAAGGTTTCATCTCACCAAGGTACACAAACCCATTTTAGGTCATATAGGATAATTGCGTGATACTTGCTAGTCTATTCATGCTAATGACGACATCATAGCTATCAATAATTTCTAGGATCTGATCGATGTAAAACGGCGACTTGGAAAGTTTTAAGGAACAACCTCGAATGATGGTGTTTAACTATCAGAACTTTTCCGTCGACTATTCCATAGTATAATAGGGGTCTAGAACTAACAGAGGGATTTCTAATTTCTTACTAAGTTTAGCAATTACAATGCTTTGGTCTACTCATGTATTAAAAGATAGATGCATATCATTGGTTTAGTAAGAACGTACCAGGTACGATGTCGGGGCCTGGGTTTGCTTGGGCATTTCCGGCCATGTACACTTGCGAAGAAGTTCCCTTGTTGTCCTTCTTCTGGTTGGGCCACTTGGGACAATCAGGTCTCAAATGCCCAGGGGTTCCACATTCATAGCATACCACCACTTTCTTCGGTCCGCTACTGCCCCACCAGTGGGGTTTCGGTTTCCCTACTGCCCACTTCCACTCCCACGTGCATTGGACTTGCCCTTGTTGCTGTTCCCGAGATTGGTATTGGGTCTACCTGGGGTAGCAACATTGGTTTGACAATCGCGAGCAAAATGGCCTTGTAGGCCACACTTTTAGCATCCTTGGCTTTGTCCTCCAGCAACATGATGGTAGTTGCACTTTGAACACTTAGGCTTGGTCCCTGAGTAGTTCTTGGTGCGGGTTGTGGGAGTAGTGTCATCCGCTTGCCCAACGTTTTGCTTTTTGGAAGGCTGCTGGTGTTGGCTACGGGAGTAATCATCGGATTACCTCTTGTTGTCTGTTTACCTCTCGAACAGATTGCGGGCTCGCTTGTTGATCAGCTCAGTCGGAAATTTCATAGAACCTTCAACGGTAGTGGGTCGTGAAGCTAGCACACCGTCATGAATGTTGTCAGGGAGTCTGCTGACATACTTTTCAATCTTGTCACTCCTTAGAGGAAACATTCTGGTGCACATCAAGCTTAGCTCTTGAAATCTTTGGTTGTACCAAAGGATATCATTGTTCTTACACTTGAGATCCCATAGCCCGACTTCCAACTTCTTCATTTCTCCTCTGGGACAATACTTTTCAGTCATTCTTTCCTTGAGGTTGGCCCAAGTGAGAGTATAAGCAGCGTCATGTCCAAGGATGGCGACCACAGAGTTCCACTAGGTAAGGGCACTCTCGAGTAGGGTGCACGTAGCAAACTTAACTCTGTTCTCGTCAGCACAACCACTGATGCGGAAGACTGTCTGCAGTCTTTCAAACCACTGTATCAATTCAACAACTCCTTCTTTCCTCGGTAGTATGAGGGTTTACATTTTAAGAATTTAGGGTAAGAGCAACCCTTGTTGGTATTGTTTCTGTGTGCATCAAAGTTTGGATCATCTTTTGCATTTGGGTCAGCTCCTCTGGCTACCATGGCTGCTGTGATGCCTTCGCTTATCATTTCCCGCAGTTGTGCGGCAGTGACATTTCGAGTAGCTTCTGGGGATTCAGCATTGTCGGCATTGGAAGTGGTTGCATTATTGGGATTTGACCTTGTAATCACCATTTGTCTATAATCATATACAAAATGATATTATTAGTTCAAGCGTTAGTACAGTTTTTATATTATTTGCACGAGGAAACTTATGCACTTATTTCATAACAAATTTGGATAACCTGTTAAGATCTCATAATATAATACATTGCACAACAAATATAATAAAGAAAGTGATTACATGTTACTTCCATGAGAAATTTAACAGTCATCTAGCATAACACAATCTAAGTCATAGGCTGGTCGGGCCTAATCCAAAGTAATGATACACACAGTCTTTAAAACATCATATCCCAAAGTTACATGTCCCAAAAGAAAAGAAAAGATAAGTACGGGATTACATCATCGAAAGCTGAAAAATAGATAAAAGTACAAAGGCCCTATGTCATGATAGCCGAGATGCAACCCGTAAGCTTATCATGACGTACAAGAAGTCTAGTACGTCTATACTAATCCTGCCTGGATGGTCCACTAGGTGATGTCGAGGCTGACGGTGCAGATGGAGCTGGTGGGGCTGCAGAATTCCTCCTGGTGTTCCACAAAGTCCGAACTGTCGTTCGGGTCTCCTTGAGCGTACGGAGTGCAGACAGTAGCTGGTTCCGGAGTCTATCAACGACCCATCGGAGATAAGCCATCTCCCCAGTAACCCCATCATGCCGGACAGTGGCGAGATCAAAGAAGATGGACAATGATTGCTCCTGAGCGGTAAGAGCAGCATGGGTCTGATGCTGCAGACCCTCCATGACCTGAATGCGTTGGTGGAGGCGGTTGTTCTCCTCCAATAACCACTTCAGTGCCTCGTCCGTCCTTGCCTGGATGCCCTTAGCGGTCTGAGAGTCTCCCCTCATAGTGCGAAAAAGAGTGTCGATACGATCATAAATGACAGCATGACTTTGTTGACTGACTGCCAACTGGCTGCGGAGGTCGGACATCTCTTGCTCATGGCGTGCAGCCAGTGCAGAGATCTGAGCCTGGACAGAATCGACACGTCCTGCCCCGGAGCCTTCCCCGGTCTCATAATTAGAGAGGGTGCGGGCCCGGAAAAATAGCCCGATGATAAGGATGGAGGCATGGAAGATGTTATGCTAGAAGGGCTCGGTCCTCCTTCATAGAGGTTGGGGCCAGTGTGGCTGATGCTGAGATGGAAAAAGGGTCCTCTGGGAGTACAGCTTCGGTGGCTGGGTCATCCTTTGAATCTGAGGCTGACAACCATCGACACTGCGTCGATCGTGGGGATGAACAAACAACTGGGGTAGGAGCTACTCTGGGTAGAAGAGTCGTGGATGCAGTAGGCGGAGTCATGATGCTCTGAAAAAGAATTATTTTAAGTTTGTAGTGAGTATAAGCTTACAAACAAAGAACAATATTATTTAGATTACATGCTTTATGAAATATATTCCTTTTAAATAATTATTATAATGTTTTAAGGTTACAAATATTAATATTTATATATATATATATATATATATATATATATATATATATATATATATATATATATATATATATATATATATATATATATATATATATATATATATATATATATATATATATATATATATATATATATATATATATATATATATATATATATATATATATATATATATATATATATATATATATATATATATATATATATATATAGACTTTGGATCAAATAAGAACTTTTTAAAGTTGATAAAATAAGAACAATTAAAGAACCAATAGGATTAGAGAGCAATATCAATCAAGTTAAATTTAACTAAAAAAACAACCAAAAACTAAATATCTAGCCAAAAGGATATTTTTGGAATTTTATACCTTCTCACTTTTTACTAACATAACCGTCCCCCATACTATTCATAAAAGAAAAAGAACTTTTAACAACCTCCATTTCCAGTTTTTGTTCTAATCGTGATTTTTTAGGAAAAACGAAATACTTGATCATCTTTCACTTATTTTATCCCACACACTTCACTTTAATACTTTATCCTTACTTTATCTTTATTATTCGTGATATCCATTTATTTTTTTAGATCTGATATTTATTTGTGACGTCCAATAATACACCCTTTTGGCTAATTGAATCAAACCAAGATCTTTATTTAGATTACACGAATAAAGATCTTATGTTATATATCGACTACGGTGCCACTATTGTCGGCGATATTTTTCATGCCGCCGTCGTGCCGCTGCTTCGTGCTACAGCCGACGGTACACCAGTGGTATATGATGCACACAACCCCATATACGAGGTAGCACATTTGTGATGGTGGTGGGTTGGTACCGCTAATTTACTAGTGTACGGGAGTCTGATGGTGATAGGCTGGTTCCTGCTGATGTACCGATGCAACTGTTCATGGTAATCGATCGAATAGGTAAATTGTGCATTTTATAATAAAATTTGGTTACGTGGTTGAATAATTTGTGAAAAAGTTTGTGATTATGAGTTTTTTAAGATTAGTATTGGGTTGACTTTTAGTTTATACAATGATGGTGTGAATAAATACATTTGAAAAATAGTTCATGATTACTGGTATGTCCGTATGTACAATCTTTTGCTTTTAATTCTACCGTGAACATGTTACTACGATTAGCTCAACATGATTGTTAGTTTATATTTTATACAATGATAATCTAACTTAATACTTTTGTAATGTCATTTTCAGGATGTACGTGCCAGTTATAGAATTTTTGAGATTAGCTCAACACGACGTAGCAAATATTTTTATAATGACGTGTTGCGGTGCATTATTTATTTTCGAGATGATGTATTACGATGCATCATTTATTTTGGAGATGATGTACCTCGAGGAATCAGTTATATTCGAGATGACATATTACATCGCATCAGTTATTTTCGAGACGACGTACACGACGCGTCAGTAACTTTTTAGATGTTGTACACGATGCATAAGTGATTTTTGAGATGACGTACCACGATGCAACAATTATTGTCGAGATAATGTAGCGGTGTACTTGTAAAAAATTTAGGGAGCGATGTATCAGCATCTTTATGTGTATTAGTTTGGTTACATCAGGTTTGAAAGAGATGTACCTGTGCACTTGTAAAAAAATTAGGAAGGGATGTATCAGATTATTAGGCGTTAGAACATCATCATTTGGGTTCATTTTTAATAAATGTATCGGTTTAAGCTATTTGTTGTGTATCAGTGTATTGTATTGAAATTTTAATCAAAGTATTTTTATGTTAATAATAATTATGTATCTATAATTATGCATATCTGTTGATTTTCAAATAAGCAAATAAAAAAGAAAAAAAGATTACGTATGTGTACCAGAAGGTTTTTATGTAATCTAGAAGCTACATCAAACACATTAAAATTGGTTGATCAATAACTTAATTATGTTCAAAAAAACTATAACTCAATTGTCTAAAGTACCCTTTACACAATATCTTTTTAATATAATGACATTAATTAATTATGAATCTCATAAAAATCAGCTAATGAATCCAATGGTTGTTATTTAGTTTTTACTTTTAAAACTTTAATTTTGTTCTTATATTAACCTTCCTCTATATATATATATATATATATATATATATATATATATATATATATATATATATATATATATATATATATATATATATATATATATATATATATATATATATATATATATATATATATATATATATATATATATATATATTATCATTTAAGTAGTTTATTTATCAATTTGTAAGTGCGAAGTTTGGTTTAGTATTACCCATATTTTCATTTCAGTATTTTACTATGTAGTGTAAAATTTTCAAGTTTAGCACGTCTAACATTTTTCATAGAAATAACTCACTAAGCAGTATTAATAATCAAGTTTAGTAAACATATATATATATATATATATATATATATATATATATATATATATATATATATATATATACAATTAGTTTACATAGCATAAAATGTCCTAAGATCTATATGCTTAACTAATACGGTCCCAAAATAAAATCCCAGTTTTTTTATAAGTTATAGTCCAGTTTTAAATAAAAGAAAAATCATTTTATTTTTATTTTATTTAAAATTTATCTGGTTCTCTATAACTAATGCTCTGATACCATTCTCTGTGACACCCCGGGTAGGGTCCAAATATGCGGAAATATCCACGGAGATGTCACTAGGGTGGATCGATAGCATATAGTCCATAGAGCATAAGATAAAAAGTTAGTCAAATCAGATTACATGTTTATTTAAACAAATAAATAAAAATTGTCTTAACATGGTGAAGAGTGATTGTTTGAGTTACCCAAATAGAACCCCGACGAGTCCTACAATGCAGATTACTAAGATGCTGGAGACCATGCACACACCACGTACTAACTTCATATTCCTGTTCAAAACATACTAACGGGGGTCAACATAAAGTTGGTGAATTTACATATTTTAACAATTAATTAGTTTGGACATACAATAATCATAGAAGTAATAATGCATAAAGCATTCTTACTAAAATGTAGATAACATTTGTTTATTATTAGAAACTGAAGCTTAACCTCCGTAGTCCTCCACAGATGAGGACGTAGTGTCTTACAAAAACACACCTATTCCAGTTCCAACATGGTACACCTCTGTTGTCCCGGCCAAGGCACAGTGAGCATGACTCACCCAGACGGGGATGGTCAATCCCTAATAGATCTATTTATAACATTCGGGCGATTTACAACAATTTAACAGTTTCAATAATAATCAATCATAGTCAAGTTTATACAATCCAGTTGTGTCCATTATGTGTTTGCATGTTTTCTTCCCCAAAAGGGAAAGTTTTATCAAAAGTTTATATGAGGCTGTAAACTCACCTGGGAGTAGGCAATTGTTGTTTAATACGAATACCAATTAAAGCTCACGCCAAAGTTACTCCTAATTAGATAGTACAGTCTTAATAGATAGTACAAAGAACATATATGTATGCTTATACAGATTTTAGTCAGTTGATTTATACTAAGGTATTTATCTAAATAACTGTAGTTCAAATATCATCAATATTCATTTAACTTATTTATATAAGTTCCATCTATAAGTAAACATAAAATGTTTAACTATTAATATCAGTTAGCATACATGTATTTATAGTAATCATTCAACTTACAATTAAGTTTCTTTATTTTAGTTGACATATAAGGTCTTACTTAAAATATTAATTTACGTTTTTCTGTTCAAGTATTATAATCACTCATTTACTATTATTAAGTAAACATAAAGATTTAACTTAATATTAGTTCATGTTCGTGATTTATGTATTATACTCATTCATTTAAACTTTAATATTAAGTTTCATATTTTAAGTAGGACGTAAGATGTTATGCTTAAATATTAACATTCAATTTTTCTATCGTTCTTATAAATTTTATTTTTCTAAAAGTATATAAGTTTATGTATGAGTATTACATATTCATAGTTGTTTATAAAATTATTTCCTAAAGTAAATATAATATAAAAAAAATAATATTTTATTTAACTTTAAAGTTTCCATAAATTATTTTAATATAAAATAATTTAAACTTAAGAATTTATACCTTAATTCTTATGATCTAAGTATTTTAATTATGTTTTATTATAATTAAAATAGGTTTTAGGGTTAGGGCTTGTTCATTTTTCGGAATATGGCAAAACTAGTCCCTTTATATTTTTAAACAATATAACTTTCGGATTTTACATATTTAGTACCTAGGGCTTGTTAAAGTTTCGGTTAATGGCAGATTTAGTCCCCCTAGTTATATCTTGGTTTTTGTAACTTTACTAAAATTGCAAAAACAGCCCCTAGGGCTTCTTTAAGTTTCAGCAATTTACAAGAATAGTCCTTAGGGTTACAAAATGACAAAATAACTTTTAGAAACTTTCCAAAATGGTATCTAGGGCTTAATTTTCCATGGATAGTATTTATTAAACCCTATACTTTTGGATATTTACATTTTCAGTCCTTGTGTTTACTAGTTTATCAAAACAAGTTTCATAAGTTAGGGTTTTAGTCCTTAAGTTTAATAAATTGTCATTTTCATCAAAAAAGTTTTTATAGTTATATTTTATTATAATTTTTTTATCCAAACTTTATATGGGCTCATTAAATGGGCTAAACACCTAATAGGCTATTTTAGTGGGCTTAAATATATTCCAAGTCCACTAATTTATTTAAATGGGCCTTTAAATTATTTATTGGGCATAATACATTTTTAAGTCCTTTAATTAGTTAAATGGGCCTAAGTGTAATCTTAAGTCCATTTAAGCTACTAAGATTCATCAAATCGGCTTATTGGGTCCATTAAGTTTTAGATTAACATTTCATGGACTTAATTAGTCCATTAACATTACTTTATGTTTTATGTATGTTTTTACTTAGGATATTCTTATAAGCTTATTATGAGCTTATTAATATTTAGTTTTAAATCAAAATAGATGAATAAAACTTAAAATTTGTTTTATGTGTTTTACCAAATTAGATCTAGGTGTGTTATAAGGTTACAAGTAAGTCATAAGCCCTAGTAGGATCTTATATCCCATGGCTAACATTAGTTATAGCATATTAAGATAAGTTAATTCTCATTTTAAGGTTGCATGTAATTTATAAGTGTTACAAAATTAGATCTAACTATGTACACATCAAGAAAATAAGTCACAAGTACAAAATAAGATTTAAACTATGTCTAGACCTAAAAATCAAACATAGGTCCATGTACACTCATATATAGCTCACAGATATACTTTTAGATCTTGGTATTTCCAAGATGAACACTTTAGCTAGTTTTTAAGTCTTGTAAATATTTACAAAAACACATCATGATTATCTAGGTTACATGCATGTTCCCAAGGCTACTATTATTCCAAGAAAACAATGTATAACCACGACTATATTGTTTTCTCCCAATATTCCCATAAGATCTACTAGCTTATTTCATGTGTATCATGTTAAGTTAACACTTATCACTAGATCTAGGTTTAAATAAGCATGCATGTACATCTAACCCATTTTAGGTCTTGTATAGCCCACGGCAATATTTATATACACAAGTTGTTTTTGTGATTTTTAATATTCCATTTAACATGTTACATTTCATATTCCATTATTCAAAACTTAGAAAACCAATCATATAGTCTCCACTTAATTTAGCCGTGACCTTTAAGGTCATGGTTTTCTTGATCTTTAAGTTGCATAAGTTCATTTCATTAGATCTATGGTTATTAGTTAACCAAAGTCCCATAAAACAAGATTTGTAACTCATGCAATATCTAGATTTATAAAAGGTTTCATATGGTTTTTAAATCAAGTTTAAAATATAACATATAAGTCATAAGTTTCATATTAAAATATTTTTAAATCATGAACATGATTGGCATAAATATGCCGTGACCTATAAGGGTCATAGCTTTATCAAATCTTGGTTTTGACATGTTATTTACTTGTGTTTATAGGTGTATGATGATGCATGCATGAAAGAATGAAAGAATATGATGTGTATACCTTTCTTGCCTAAAGGTACGAAGAATGATCTAGATGAACAAGAGGTTTGAGATCTACTCAAGGTGATGAAGAAAACCCTAATACAAGCCAAGCCGTGGCCTTGATGATTTAGCTAGGGCTTGTTTATAGTGATTCCATGAGAATGATACTACTAATGATTTGTAGTAAAGATACGACAAGGATCTTGGTGGATTTAATACTTGGTTTTCGGATTTATATGGCTTTAAGCCGTATGATTGAGAGAGAAGAGAGTGAGAGAACAAGATTGGATTGCATGTATGTGAGGATGTGTGTGTGTTCAGGCTTAAAGAGGAGAGAGGGAAAGGAATGGCAAAAGGTATGATTTACCTTGGTAAGACATATCATGCATAGTGTCCCCCTTTGCCTTTCCAAGGCAACTCTTCTTCTTCCACACAAGACTATGCCGTGTGACACTCACCAAAGAGGGGAAAAGGATGGGCTTTGGTCATGGGCTTATGTTGGGCCTAAAATAAAGAGTACATGACCTTGGGCTAGTCCAAGAAGGCTTAGGGATGCCTATAATATGCATACATATATATACACAGCTATATATACATGGTGTAGCATATTTTCCAATTTTTGTTAAGTGTTGTTTAATCAAATGTGGGTTATACATAGTTTACATAGTCAACTTATTGTAACAAGTGTGCATGTAAAAATATATGTGCACATTGGACAAGTTCACACATGACTTTTAGAAATATAATACATGAAATCAGGGATTTTCATTACATAAAATCCTAAAATCATGGATTTTACACAAAGTTTGTCAAATGAAAACCCTCCTAGTACGTCTCCTACACTTGTCAAAATGGATTTAACGAAGTTAATTCCACCGGTAAGTAAGGCGTCCGTTAGCTTAAATGCGGTACACCAAAACTTAGCCGATTTTGACAAGGTCATTTTGGAACGTACGACGGCTTCGGCCATAACGGAAGGTGAATGGAATTTTGAGCACACTAGAGCTGCGTTCCGAGACGAAATTGTTCCATTTGTAAACAATGTTAAAGCTCGTCTTAGTAATGTTGATCAAGATTTGCTTTTGGAAATCGAAGAAGTTAGACGTGTTTTCAATGAAATGGATGATGCTTATGAGAACAGTTTACTTGAAATAGAACGATTTTCACGCCAAAATGATCAGCTTCTGAAGCAAGTGATGTCTCATGATATAGTTTCCGTCTGTGTGAATAAAAGTGTTGATAATGATTTTATTGTGCATAATGTTGAATCTGTGGATAATGTGGTAGATAGTACTTGTCACAAATCTGACGCTGAATTTTTAAAGCTTCAAGATTCTTATACTTTGCTTTCAAAATTTTTTGATGAGATCCAAAAATGTTGTATTTCGCTTGAATGCAAGCAACAATTTATTCAATAGATCTTTAAAACTTCATTCAAAGGTGTTAATATAGATGAGGCAAATTTTCAAAAGAATTTTCTATCAAAACAGCGTCAGCAGAGTGACAAGGTTGCTAAATCATTGCCGATAGACATAGAGAAATCTAAGGAGCTTAACTGTGTGAACGTAATTGAGGCCGCTGAGAATATTAAACTTGATCTAGATAATCGAGTTTCCAAGATTTTGTCCAAAGTTGATAACTTAAAACAGAAAAATATACAACTCTTCGATTTAGTAAAGCTCGCATGTGCTAATACCACTGCACAAAATCAATCACTGATTGAAGAATTGAATCGAAAGTCGGTGGAAATATCTAATTTAAGGGAACAAATTTGTGATAAAAATCTTGCTTTGGCTGAGTTAAAGGAAACACTTCGAACTCTAAAAGGTAAGAATGTTGTGGATAACGCAGCTACTGTCTCAGCATCGTCCTCTAGTGCAATCAAAAGGAACCTTATCGCCGTCACACCACTTAACAAGGGCCCTAGGACTAAACCATCTCAAACTTTGGTCACTAATGATAAGGCGGAATCAAAACCAGCTTCTAATATTCATGTGTTGCCTTCTATAGGAGTAATCACCACTACTAAGGCTCAAAGATCTAAGCTTAAAAGAAACAAGAAGAATGATAGGATCTTGCCCCCATCTAGTAGTCAAGTGAAGAAGAAAGTAGAAGCTCATCATAGGAATGTTATTTCTGTTTTGAATAAAAAGAATCGTGTAGCTAAACCTAAAGGCTCTGCGGTTTTGCATCGTTCTAAGCCTACTATGAATTCTAATTTGAAATGTTGGAATTGTAATGAATGTATGTTTTCTAGTCGTCATGATTCTTGCTTTATTGACCATGTGAATGAGATGAATGCCCGGAAAAATGGTTTAGAATGGAAACCGACTGGGAAAGTGTTAACCCAAGTTGGTTGGATGTGGCGTCCCACTGGTAGAACTTTCACTATAGTAGGAAATGCGTGCCCTTTGACTAGGATCACTCCCACTACTGCGAAGAAAGCGTGCCCTTTAACTAGGAGTACCAAGGCTACCAAAACACAAACTTGTCCTTTAACTAGGAACACCAACACTACCATAGGAACCAAGTGCCCTTTAAATAGGTCTACTCCCACTCTAGTGCCCGCTATTACTCCAAAACCTCAGAAAATTGGAACAATAAAACCTATTAGTGATAAAACTCACATTAGAAAACGTAGGAAATTTAAGGGTCACAAAAATGTTAGCAATTCTGATAATATTTTATCTGTATCTGCTAACACTCTGGAACCAATAGTTTCCAATGAATTGTCTACTGTTGTTGTTGAAAACAGGTGGTCCAAATTGTTCTCTGGTATTTGGACTCTGGTTGCTTTAAACATATGGCAAGAGATCGTTCTCAGCTCAGAAATTTCGTCAGCAAGTTTCTTGGTACGGTTTGATTTGGAAATGATCATATTGCAAAGATAATGGGTTACGGTGAATATCATATTGGGAATGTTACAATTTCAAGAGTGTATTATGTGGAAGGTCTTGATCACAATTCATTTTCTGTGGGACACTTTTGTGATGCAAACCTAGAAGTTGCTTTTCGAGAGCATACCCACTTCATTCGTAATTTGGAAGGGGTTGATTTATTGAAAGGTACTCGAGGGAATAATTATGTTTTGTCTCTACAAGACAAGATGGCCGCTCCTCCCGTATGTCTTCTCTCCAAAGCATCAAAGACTAAGTCATGGTTATGGCATCGACGGTTATCTCATCTTAACTTTGACGCTATCAATCATTTGGCGAAAAACGAACTGGTTCGTGGTCTTCCTAAACTTACATTTAACAAGGATCATTTGTGTTCCGCGTGTATAATGAGGAAAAGCACTAAGAAATCATACAAACCCAAGACTGAAGACACCAACCAAGAGAAACTTTATCTGTTGCATATGGATCTTTGTGGGCCAATGCGTGTTGAAAGTCTTAGTGGTAAAAAGTACATCCTCGTCATTATCGATGATTACTCTCGGTTTACTTGGGTGAATTTCTTACAACAAAAAATGAGGCACCTAAATTCATCATCGGATTTCTCAAGATGATTCAAGTGCGGCTCAACACTACTGTCTGACGCATTCGTATAGATAATGGAACTGAATTTGTGAATCAAATCTTACGTGATCACTATGAAGAAGTTGGAATTTCTCATGAAACATCTGTTGCTCGCACTCCACAATAAAACGGTATCGTTGAAAGGCGAAATCGCACTCTTATGGAAGCTGCTCGAACGATGTTAATTTACGCAAAGGCTCCATTATTTTTATGAGCAGAAGCAGTATCAACAGCAGTTTACACCCAAAACCGGTCACTAATTCGAAAACGCCATGGTAAAACACATTATGAGCTTCTACATGGAAAAGTACCAGATTTATCATATCTTCATGTATTTGGTTCTCTTTGATATCCAAATAATGATGGTGAAAATTTGGGAAAACTTCAAACCAAGGCTGATATAAGTATTTTCATTGGTTATGCACCCATAAAGAAGGCATACCGAATCTACAACCGTAAGTCTCGTAAGATCCTTGAAACTATGAATGTTGATTTTGATGAGCTGACAGCAATGGCTTCTGAGCAAAGCAGCTCTGAACCCGCACTTCATGAAATGGGACTGATATGAGCTTAAACTCATATCCTTTTATCAACAAATAACCCTAAAACACGAAGCAAAATACCCTTTTATATTGTAAAAAGCAGTGTTATGTGGTATGTTTGTGTTTGTGTGATCTTATGTAGGTAAAAGGATACAATTTCAAGCAAACAAGGAAAAACCAAGCTCAAAAGGATGAAAAAGACAAGGAAGGATCACAAGTGACAAGTTTTCAAAGCTAAAGGACCTATCTTGACAATTTGTGAAAGTTGAGGGACTTAAAGTGCAAATACTGCAAAGTCAAGATCCAAGTCAAACCTGGTCAAACTACAAAGTCAATCAAGTCAAAGGGTCATTTTGTTGAAGAATCAAAGTTGAAGGGCCAAAATTGTCAAAGGAATGAAGTTTCTAGCCTTAAATAGAAATCTGCCAAGTCAAGGGACCTAATCTGCCAAGTTGGGAAAGTTTTGTAATGTTTAATCCAAGTGAAAGGCTATGGACCAATCAGAAGCAAGAAAGGAGTTCACACGGATCAAACATTAAATTCCCACTATAGCCGTCACAATTAATAACCCAATCATAACAGTGCAATCCGTGTAACACTTTTTCATCCAATCAAATTCTTCCACGTGTCCTTCTCCTTCACAAGAAATATTTTCCAGATCGCGTTTTCGATAGAATGCATTTCAAGAAAAGATCAAAACATCAAAGTTGCTCGTTTTGAAGAGACGAATCCAATGGTGTTAACCAATTAACATATAATCCATTGAATCAAAAACCCCCAAAGTGTGTTCATCACCTTCAAAGAAGATTGGCAGAATTCCTCCACGTGTCAAGCAATGATTGGCCCGAACACGTCACATCTCCAACAAACTCTCAAGTCTAGCCTATAAATACTTAGATTGTTCTTCATTTTCAGTAGTAGCTTAATTCTGAAAACACCTAGTTCTCTCAATTTCACTTTTCTCTTTTTCCCTCCTTTCCACCTAACAACTCAAGAGTCTGACAAACTCTTGAGTTAGTTAGTTAGTTAGAACCTTGTAACTACCATTTGTAACTGAATTCTTCAATAAAATTTCAAATTCCAGTTTTCCCGCCAAAACTTGTTCTTCAATTCCTGCTACTTTACTGCTGTTGTGTGATCACATTGTTGCTGTTTGAAGTTTGTTATGATCATACATTGATCATAACTGGCTTTGTTGAAGATTTGTTGCTGTTTGATCAAAAATTCAGTTCATTCCTAGTTCTTGAAGTTTTCATGGCAGAATGATGAGTTTTAGCTGTTATGGTGATTGATTTGAGTTGATAGCTAGTGATAGGTGGTGGTATCACTAGGGCAAGAGAGCTCAGCGCTCCTCTTCTACCCAAAGGATCTCTACAATAGGTTCTAAAGTTTCTGATTTTTGTTCCTCTAAACAGTTCTTGCCTGCTCATTTCTTAGTGTAAACTTTGATGGCTGCTTGATTATACTTGTTTAGTTGCTGTTTGATTGTCTTTGAGTGTTGTAGTTTAGTTGTTTGATACTTGATTACTTGTGATCAGTCTTGTAGTTTTTAGCTGAATTTCAGTACTTTTTAGTGCATTAGCTACTTGCAGTTCTAGACTTGGTTTTAACTTGTTCTTAGCTTGAAAACATTTCATTTTATCCATCTAAACTAGTTTGCTAATGCTCTTTAATCAGTCTTAATCATAACTCAAAAATCCTTTGAAAAAGTTTGATCAAAATCAGATAAGGTGTGTTTGGGAGTAGTTGTTAATCAGTATTCAAGTGTTGTTAATTGGATTTTAAGTGATCATTTGCAGTCCTTAGGAGTTAACAATTGATTCTAAGTCTTTTACTAGTCAATATAATAGTCAAAAAGGCAATTGGTTGATAAAAGGTTTGGGTCATTCCTTTAAACAGCTTTTAGTTCAAAACTTGTCAGATTCATTTGCTTATTTCTCTTTCAAAACTTAATGAAATTTGCTCAAATCAGTTTTCAGTCATAGCTTATAACATAATCTTTCAGACTTTAAAAGGAAATTCTACAGTATCTAGAAATAAGCAAGAAAACAGCTTATTAGTTAAGGACTGAGCATTTTGCATTCTCTGATGTGATTAGCTTACTGTTTCACTAGATCTCATTATCCACTTCATAAATCTAGCTGCTTTCTTTCACAAACCTGTTTAGTAAGAGTTGAATATGAGATTTTGAGATTTTGAGTTTTTTTTCAAAATCTGGTCAACGTTTGGTCAACATAAGCTCATTTGAGCTTATTTTCAGATATCTGGCTTATTTCTGGATGAAAATTGTTCTAATTTGATTTCCCCTTCCTTAAATCAAGAGCTTAATCAGTTTTGATAAAAAAATCAAGTTGTGGATGTTTGGATTAAGCTGTAGCTTATTTTGAGCTTATTGATAAGCACTCTTTTGCTTATCTTGAACTTTTAGCTTATTTCCTTGAACACACGTAGTTGTAATTGGATTTTAGAAGTTTTGCAAGTGATTTCAGCTTATTTGGTTGAGAAATAAGCTCAAACGAGCTTATTATTTCCTTGTGCCCGTTTTTGGTTAAAAGTTTGGTTTATTTGCATTTTAGTCCCTAGATTTTTAATCAGTTTTAATTTTTGGCTAAACTTGCTAGAATTTAGGGTTTGCAAAAGTTCAATCCCTGGACTTTGATAGTTTGTTAATTTCAGTTTTAAAGTTTGTTAGTTTGTTAACATTTGGTTAGTTTGTTAAAGTTTTTACAAGTTTAGTCCTTTTAGTTAACTGTTTTACATTTTTAGTCCTTGTAACTTTTAGAATTTACATTTCAAGCATTTACATTTCATAGAAATTACATTTTTAGTCCTTATAGTTTTATATTTTGCATTTTAATATTTTACTTGAATAAAATTTGGAATTTGCAATTTGTTTTACGTATAAGTAGGTTTATATTTTTCATTTTTACTTAGTGTTGTTTGAATTAGCAATAGATTACCAAGCAAGCTTGAACAACCAAAAACAATTATAAATTTGATATTGATTGGACTTTCTATTAGTTAAGAACTGAGAAAACGAACTTGCATTATACACATTTCAAATGGCGCCGCTGCCGGTTCTTTGACTACACGAGAGACTATCGATTGACGGTTTTCATTGGCTTTTGGGATCCGTTCACTTTGTGAACGTTATTTTTACGTATCATAAATCAAAAACAAATAAAAAATCAAAAATATAAAAATATATAAAAACTAAAAATTAACAAAACAATTCTTTTCCTAAAGAATTGACCAAAAAAAATTAAAAAATCCAAAAAGCAATCTTTTTCCTAAGAGATTGCACCCAAAAATATATATTATTGGATTCTCTCGGTTTTTATGTACATATAGTATTTTCCTTTAAAAAAACTCATAAATACAAAAATATTTTTCATATATTATTATAAGTACATACGTATACGTATAAGAACCATCAATCTACATATCTTCCATAAGTATTGCCGAGGCAATACACCGTGTTGAGGGGCGCTCCGGTCCTTGACACGCGTATCGATCAAACAAAATAAAGCAAGAATAGATAAATACTCTCAATAAGCAATAATTCGAAGAATACGAACATTTAAGTGAATAGAAAGGCGATGTGCTATAAAATGCCATCTAAGGGTCAATAGGTACTTAAGTGCTTCGCGCCACCTAACCCCCCGTTCACTTGGGAGTATTCTAAGAAGGAAAGTTTCATTGAGGGTCTTGCACCCAAAGTAGTATTACATATATTGTTACTTTCTTGTGGATATTTAATATCGAAACTCGAAGAGGATAATCTTATTCTTTTCAAAGTCACACGAGAGCTTCTCTCTCATTCCTCGTATTGAGTTGCATGCTCACTCGCGGGCGTGCACAAATACCGATTGGTGTACAACCTCTTCCTCCGAAAAGGAAGAAGAAAAGAAAGAGTAAGACCATCATCGTCCACCAAGCCGATCACGAGAATCGTGCTTTGTCACCACCACGAGGAGCCATGGCTGTTGATAACCGTACTTTGTTTGAACGTATGCAAACCAACATTCATGGATTTGTTAGTGCCATTAAGATTCCCGACTATCCCGCTAACACATTTGAGCTACATACATCTATGATCAATATGGTTGCTGCATCACCTTTCTATGGGAAACAAAATGAGGATCCCCATGCTCATCTTAAGAGATTCCTTTCACTTTGTAATACCATTAAGCATAATGGGGTTCCACCGGATGTCATTAGATTGTTGTTAGTATCATTTTCACTAGATGGGAGTGCTAAGCATTGGTTAGACACCCAACCACCCGATAGTATCACTACATGGGATGGTTTTACCACTAAGTTTTTGAACAAATTCTTTCCTCCACAAAAGACTATGGCTTTGAGAAATATGATTATGGGCTTTACACAAAA
This sequence comes from Glebionis coronaria, assembly GCA_025667525.1. Lineage (NCBI taxonomy): Eukaryota > Viridiplantae > Streptophyta > Magnoliopsida > Asterales > Asteraceae > Glebionis > Glebionis coronaria. Next base: position 435,249,852 of record CM046877.1, read on the forward strand.
ACCTAGTCAATCCTTTGGTGATGCTTGGGAAGAGTATAGTGAGTTGTTGAGGCGATGCCCTAATCATGGAATGGATGATCTAACCCAAATCAATACCTTCTACAATGGCCTTAAACCTCACCACCAAGATTCACTAAATGCTTCCGCGGGAGGGAGTATTCATTTCAAGACATACCAAGAGGCTTTGACCATTATTGAGACTAAGGCAATGGTTCAAACAAACGATCCATTTGAAGAAAGAGTTCATGTGATCCAAAATACTTCTAAAACCCCTTGTGAACTCCAAATTCTTCAAGAGATTCTTCAACAAGTCAAACAAGGACAAGAAATGACTCAAGGCATGATTCAAGATTTTAAGAGCATGACATTGAACAAGTCCTCAAACAATGTGAATGCCATCACCATTTCTTGTGTTACTTGTGGAGGCCCTCATTCTTATGAACAATGTGACAAGGTGCAAGGGTATCAAGGAGAATGCTATGCTTACCAAGAGGAACACCGTGAACACTTCAAGCCTAACATCAATCCAAATAATCTTTCTTACAAATCCCAAAATTACCTTACTCCACCCGGCTTTCCACCCCAACCACCCACCCAAATTCAACAAAATCCTCCTCAAATTTTAGCAAGGAATCAAGGGCAAAGACAACCATACCAAGGAAATAACTACAAGGCACCAAATCACTTTCAACCTCAAGCAAGTACCTTTTATCCACCAAATCAAGGATTTAACTCCCAACCTTTACCTTTCCAACCTCAAGGTTTTCAAGGTTATGTGCCACAAGAGTTAAACACAATGGATTTTTTGCAAAAGATGAATCAAGAGAATGAAAAGAAATTCCAAGCTATGGACAAGAAAATGAATGACCAATTCAATAAGCTTTTCATGGCATTAAATCAAAGACCACAAGGAGCTTTACCTTCCAATACACAAACAAATCCTAGGGCCAATGTCAATGCCATTACAACAAGAAGTGGTACAACAACAAAGGATCCTTCACCTCCTAAACCTACTATTGTTCAACCCACTTGTGCTCCTACTTGTGATAAGCCTTCTACTTCTACTCCACCTCCTCAAAGTGCTCCTATTCACTCAAACACACCTTCTCAACAACCTCATACTTCTCCTTCACCTTCCACACTTCCCAATGAAGAGGCTAACAAAGACAAATCTTCTACTACAACACCTATTCCACCTACACCCAAACCCACTCTTCCATACCCTTCAAGGTTGAAAAAGGACAAGTTAAAGAACAAAGATGACATACAAGTGTCCAATTTCTTAAGGATGTTCAAGCAACTCAATATCAACATATCCTTTGCGGAAGCTCTTGCTTATATGCCAAAGTTTGCTAAGATGTTCAAGGATTTGCTCTCAAACAAAGAAAAATTGGTTGACTTGCCCAACACATCACTTAATGAAAATTGTTCCGCGGTGTTACTTAAAACCTTACCAACAAAACTTGGAGATCCGGGGCGCTTCTTGATACCTTGTAATTTTCCCGGTGTTGAAAATTGCATGGCTTTGGCGGATTTAGGGGCAAGCATAAATCTCATGCCTTTATCGGTTTGGAAACAACTCTCTCTTCCCGAGCTCACCCCCACTAGGATGACTCTTGAACTAGCCAACCGAACCATAGCTCACCCCGTAGGTATAGCGGAAGATGTGTTTGTAGGAGTGGATAAGTTTACCTTTCCGGCCGACTTTGTAGTGGTCGATTATGACATGGATTCTAGAGTGCCTTTGATTGTTGGAAGACCGTTTTTGAGAACGGGTCGTACCTTGATAGATGTGGCGGAAGGAGAATTAATTATGAGAGTAGAGGATGAGAAAGTGGTGTTTAAGTTAGGGAAAGTTTGTGATAGAAAAGAGGTTAAGGAGTCTAGACCTTGTGAGACAATTAACATTGTGGATGTGTTAGATGAAGTGTGTAATGAACACTTTCATGATGCTTGTAAGAATGCTAGTGATGAGATTCCACATGTTGAAACCGTGGCCTCAATTGCTCCCTCTTTAACACCTTTTGGAGAGAGTGATTTCCTCTTGGAGGAATTTGAGTCCAACTTTCTTGGTGATGATGATTCTCCCATTAATTGGGAAGAAGATATTCTTACAATCCAAAAGTTGCTCAATGAGGACCCTATTCCTTCCCCTATTCCACAAGAGATTACCATTGAGGAACCTTCCATAGTGAAACCTTCCATAGAGAGTCCACCTCCCATTGAACTTAAGGAACTTCCATCCCACTTAGAATATGCTTTCTTAGAAGGAAAAGACCAATTACCGGTGATTATTGCTAAGGAATTGCAAGAGGATGAGAAGGAGCAACTTATTGAAGTCCTTAAGAAACATAAGAAAGCTTTAGCATGGAAAATATCCGACATAAGGGGAATTGATCCACATTTTTGTACTCACAAAATCCTTATGGAGGATGATTATAAACCCGCCATTCAAAACCAAAGGAGAGTTAATCCAAAAATTCATGAGGTTATTAAGAAGGAAGTGATTAAACTCTTAGATGCGGGTATGATTTACCCCATTTCCGACTCTCCATGGGTTAGCCCGGTTCATTGTGTTCCAAAGAAGGGTGGAATCACCGTGGTGCCTAATGAGAACAATGAGCTTATTCCCACGAGACTTGTAACCGGTTGGAGAGTTTGCATTGATTATAGAAAACTCAATGAGGCAACTAGGAAAGACCATTTCCCGCTTCCCTTTATGGATCAAATGCTTGAACGCTTAGCGGGAAATGAGTACTATTGCTTTCTTGATGGCTTTTCGGGTTATTTCCAAATCCCAATTGACCCTAAGGATCAAGAAAAGACCACATTCACTTGTCCATACGGTACATTTGCTTACAAGAGGATGCCTTTTGGCCTATGTAATGCACCGGGGACGTTTCAAAGGTGCATGATGGCAATTTTCCATGATATGATAGAGCAAACCATGGAGGTTTTTATGGATGACTTTTCCGTATTTGGGAACTCCTTTAGCTCGTGTCTCACCAATCTTGAGAGAATGCTTAAGCGTTGTGAGGAAACACGTTTGGTGCTTAATTGGGAGAAATGTCATTTTATGGTGAAAGAGGGAATTGTTTTAGGACACAAGATATCCAATAAGGGATTAGAAGTTGATCGAGCCAAAATTGATGTGATTGCTAAGCTTCCCCCACCCACCTCGGTTAAAGGTGTGAGGAGTTTCTTAGGTCATGCGGGTTTTTATAGGCGCTTTATACAAGATTTCTCTAAGATAGCTAGACCGATGACTCATCTCTTGGAGAAAGAGGCTCCTTTAATTTTTGACCAAGCTTGTTTAGAATCTTTTGAGACACTTAAGGAAAAATTGACAAAGGCTCCCGTTTTGGTTTCTCCAAATTGGGAATTACCTTTTGAGCTTATGTGTGACGCTAGTGATTATGCGGTGGGGGCCGTCTTAGGACAAAGAGTTAATAAGCATTTCCAACCTATACACTATGCGAGTAAAACCATGACCGGTGCACAACTTCATTACACTACCACGGAAAAAGAGTTGCTTGCTATAGTATATGCTTTTGAGAAGTTTAGACCATACCTTGTGCTTTCCAAGACCATAGTGTATACGGATCATTCCGCTCTCAAGTATCTTATGACAAAACAAGATGCTAAGCCTAGGCTTTTGAGATGGGTTTTGTTGCTTCAAGAGTTTAAGATAGAGATTCGTGATAAAAAAGGGGCCGAGAATTTAGCGGCGGATCATTTGAGTAGACTTGAGCATCCTTTTCAAGGAGATTTCCCACATCAAGAAATCAATGAATCCTTTCCCTTAGAGGAGATCATGTCTATCTCTTCCCAAGAGGATGCCACACCTTGGTTTGCGGATATTGCAAATTATCTTGTGGGCAATGTGCTTATTGAGGGTCTTACTTACCAACAAAAGAAAAAGTTTCTTAAGGAAGTTAAGTATTACTTTTGGGATGATCCATATCTTTTTAGGCAATGTGCGGACCAAATCATTAGACGGTGTGTAGATGGGCCCGAAGCATTTAAAATCTTAGAGGCATGTCATAAAGGACCTACGGGTGGACATTTTGGGCCTAACTACACCGCCAAGAAAGTCTTTGATTCGGGTTACTATTGGCCTTCCATTTACAAGGATGCTCAAGAGATGGTGAAATTTTGTGATGTTTGTCAAAGACAAGGAAAAATTACACAACGTGATGAGATGCCACAAAATTTTATCCAAGAGTGTGAGATATTTGATGTATGGGGAATAGATTTCATGGGACCTTTTCCATCCTCTAAGGGAAACAAGTATATACTTGTGGCGGTGGATTATGTGTCCAAGTGGGTGGAGGCTAAAGCCTTACCTACTAATGATGCTAGAGTGGTTGTAAAGTTCTTGAAACAATTGTTTGCTAGATTTGGTGTACCTCGGGCCATCATAAGTGATCGTGGTACGCACTTTTGTAATGATCAATTCACGAGAGTTATGAAGAAATATGGAGTGAATCATAGACTTTCTACCGCGTATCACCCTCAAACAAATGGTCAAACCGAGGTCACAAATCGTGGTTTAAAGAGAATTTTAGAGAGAACGGTGGGAGAGCATAGAGCTTCTTGGTCGGATAAGCTTGATGATGCTTTGTGGGCGTTTAGGACGGCTTTTAAGACACCAATTGGTTGTACTCCTTATAGGCTTGTCTATGGAAAAGCGTGCCACCTCCCATTTGAGTTAGAACATAAGGCATCTTGGGCTCTCAAGTGGGCTAACTTTGATTTAAACCAAGCCGGTTCACATAGGAAAGATCAAATCAATGAGATGGATGAGTTGAGAGCCAATGCCTATGAGAATTCTTTGTTATATAAGGAAAAGACTAAGAAATTGCATGATGCTAAGATTAAGAATCGTGAGTTCAAAGTTGGAGAGCCGGTTCTCCTCTTTAACTCAAGATTGAAGCTTTTTGCGGGCAAGCTTAAGTCGAGTTGGTCCGGTCCATTCACTATTGCTCAAGTGTTTCCATATGGAACTCTTGAGTTGTCCCAACCCGATGGTCCAAATTTTAAAGTGAATGGTCACCGTGTTAAGCATTACTTTGGGGAGGACATTTCCGTTGAAATGGTCCAAGAGGTCCCCATTTTCCCCATGAATTAATTCATTGAGGGACGAGTCGAGCTAGAGACTCATTAACTCAAGCATCGTATAACTAGGATAGAGTGTTGTAGGTTAGAAATAAAGGCATAGATTTGGAGATAAGTGTAGGGGAGACCTTCTTTTGTCTTCATGTTTGTTTGTAGGGTTGCTCACTCATCTCGTGCTTTGGAGCTTATGGAGGAGGCCCTTGTATCCGGTTCACTTCGTTATTTTAGTGATTTTTCATTGACACGTTGTGCTTAACCTTGATTTCACTAATAGTAGTCCTTTCCTTAACTTGGGTTAAGCAAAGTCTATTCATTGTCATAAGTGTAGGGGAAGTTTTTATACTTCCATGCTCTTAAACATTGAGGACAATGTTTAGCTTAAGTGTAGGGGGGTCTTCTATCGAAGTGACCTTACCTAGAACTTGTCATGGTCTTGCATGATAACATGGAAAATTGGATTTTCAACATTTTTCAAATTTTTGATCTACTTTGGCCAACAAAAATATGCATTCATAATTTTTGCATCAATCATTTTTCATTTGCATATCACATTTGCATTGTATATATTTCTTCTTTTATTTTTCATCAAAAATATATAAAAAGGAAAAATATAATAAAACATGGTTTTAACAAGTTTAGACTTCTTTGACATATTAGGCCCGCCATGGATATTTTGACTCAACCCGAGTTTGCTTATTTTAGCACTCTCTAGCTAGTATCCTTAACCATGTAGTCCTTCATTGGTCTATTAGGCTAAGCTTCCACCAATTTCATTCTTTGAAATTTTAAATTTGTGGAGAATGGGAAATGATAGAGTTGAAATAAGTGTAAAAGGGCTAGATAGACTTCATGGCAATTACTTGTGGCTAAACCCTTCTCTTCTTGACCTCTATTTTCTTCGCTTGTATATAATTGTTAATAAATAATCAAGTACGGTTTTAATTGGTTTGTAATCTCTTATGCATTTTTGGCTAATCATTCATGGTTGATATGAGTACGTCTTAAGATTCTAAGTTAGCACGTTTTATGTGTACTAGACTTGTGTCATGCTCCATATTTAGCGGGTGTTTTTCCTTTTCTTCTTTGCAAATTTCTTGGTGAGGAATAAAGAAAAATAAGAGCGGCTTATGAAAAAAAAAATGAGTGGCTAGAAAAAAAAGAAAAAGGAAAAAAAAAAATAATGCAAGACTCCCAAGAGGGGCAGTGTGGCGTTAATTATAGTGACTATTGAGTTCCAATATTACCTTGACGGGTTGCGGGGATTCAATAGATTGCTCCAATCCAATATTACCTTGACGGGTTGCGGGGTTGAAGATCCAAAATCTCAAAAAGATGCGGATGTAAATTATTGCGTGAGTTTTATTTTTCTTTCCTTAGCGAGTGTGTAGTTACTTATGAAAGCATGGCATGAGGATTTTACACATAAGGCGAATGACTTATTACTCTTAATACGGACTTATATTAATTGTGAGCGGTTTTTCAAGTAATGGATGAGAAGATTACTTAGGATTAAAACCGTCCTTCCTTATTTTTGGATTTTACATTTCTTATATTTCACACTTTAATAATGACGAATTTGCCCACAAGCAATTTGCTCAATTAATAACCGGTTCCACATTTAATTGTCATGAATAAGTTGATGCACTTTTTACTTGTGAATGCAATGATCCCATTTACTAGCTTGGTATGGGGAAAGTGAAACTTGAGGGTGATAAGTGTCCATGGTATCCAAGCCCTAATCCAAGTCATTGAATTCTTTATGAGTTATTTCCATCAAAACCATTTCAAGAAAAATCAAAAAGATATAGATACAATTGTATTTTAATTCATTGCATTGTTAAAAGTCAAAATCATGCATCATCTAGTTTAGAGTAGTGTAGATGCATCTCATATGGCCAAGGTGGATTAATTATGAGGGAAATGTAAATTTTTAAGCCTTGAAAGATAATATTGCATGAGGACATGGCAATACTCAAGTGTAGGGGAATTTGATATGAGCTTAAACTCATATCCTTTTATCAACAAATAACCCTAAAACACGAAGCAAAATACCCTTTTATATTGTAAAAAGCAGTGTTATGTGGTATGTTTGTGTTTGTGTGATCTTATGTAGGTAAAAGGATACAATTTCAAGCAAACAAGGAAAAACCAAGCTCAAAAGGATGAAAAAGACAAGGAAGGATCACAAGTGACAAGTTTTCAAAGCTAAAGGACCTATCTTGACAATTTGTGAAAGTTGAGGGACTTAAAGTGCAAATACTGCAAAGTCAAGATCCAAGTCAAACCTGGTCAAACTACAAAGTCAATCAAGTCAAAGGGTCATTTTGTTGAAGAATCAAAGTTGAAGGGCCAAAATTGTCAAAGGAATGAAGTTTCTAGCCTTAAATAGAAATCTGCCAAGTCAAGGGACCTAATCTGCCAAGTTGGGAAAGTTTTGTAATGTTTAATCCAAGTGAAAGGCTATGGACCAATCAGAAGCAAGAAAGGAGTTCACACGGATCAAACATTAAATTCCCACTATAGCCGTCACAATTAATAACCCAATCATAACAGTGCAATCCGTGTAACACTTTTTCATCCAATCAAATTCTTCCACGTGTCCTTCTCCTTCACAAGAAATATTTTCCAGATCGCGTTTTCGATAGAATGCATTTCAAGAAAAGATCAAAACATCAAAGTTGCTCGTTTTGAAGAGACGAATCCAATGGTGTTAACCAATTAACATATAATCCATTGAATCAAAAACCCCCAAAGTGTGTTCATCACCTTCAAAGAAGATTGGCAGAATTCCTCCACGTGTCAAGCAATGATTGGCCCGAACACGTCACATCTCCAACAAACTCTCAAGTCTAGCCTATAAATACTTAGATTGTTCTTCATTTTCAGTAGTAGCTTAATTCTGAAAACACCTAGTTCTCTCAATTTCACTTTTCTCTTTTTCCCTCCTTTCCACCTAACAACTCAAGAGTCTGACAAACTCTTGAGTTAGTTAGTTAGTTAGAACCTTGTAACTACCATTTGTAACTGAATTCTTCAATAAAATTTCAAATTCCAGTTTTCCCGCCAAAACTTGTTCTTCAATTCCTGCTACTTTACTGCTGTTGTGTGATCACATTGTTGCTGTTTGAAGTTTGTTATGATCATACATTGATCATAACTGGCTTTGTTGAAGATTTGTTGCTGTTTGATCAAAAATTCAGTTCATTCCTAGTTCTTGAAGTTTTCATGGCAGAATGATGAGTTTTAGCTGTTATGGTGATTGATTTGAGTTGATAGCTAGTGATAGGTGGTGGTATCACTAGGGCAAGAGAGCTCAGCGCTCCTCTTCTACCCAAAGGATCTCTACAATAGGTTCTAAAGTTTCTGATTTTTGTTCCTCTAAACAGTTCTTGCCTGCTCATTTCTTAGTGTAAACTTTGATGGCTGCTTGATTATACTTGTTTAGTTGCTGTTTGATTGTCTTTGAGTGTTGTAGTTTAGTTGTTTGATACTTGATTACTTGTGATCAGTCTTGTAGTTTTTAGCTGAATTTCAGTACTTTTTAGTGCATTAGCTACTTGCAGTTCTAGACTTGGTTTTAACTTGTTCTTAGCTTGAAAACATTTCATTTTATCCATCTAAACTAGTTTGCTAATGCTCTTTAATCAGTCTTAATCATAACTCAAAAATCCTTTGAAAAAGTTTGATCAAAATCAGATAAGGTGTGTTTGGGAGTAGTTGTTAATCAGTATTCAAGTGTTGTTAATTGGATTTTAAGTGATCATTTGCAGTCCTTAGGAGTTAACAATTGATTCTAAGTCTTTTACTAGTCAATATAATAGTCAAAAAGGCAATTGGTTGATAAAAGGTTTGGGTCATTCCTTTAAACAGCTTTTAGTTCAAAACTTGTCAGATTCATTTGCTTATTTCTCTTTCAAAACTTAATGAAATTTGCTCAAATCAGTTTTCAGTCATAGCTTATAACATAATCTTTCAGACTTTAAAAGGAAATTCTACAGTATCTAGAAATAAGCAAGAAAACAGCTTATTAGTTAAGGACTGAGCATTTTGCATTCTCTGATGTGATTAGCTTACTGTTTCACTAGATCTCATTATCCACTTCATAAATCTAGCTGCTTTCTTTCACAAACCTGTTTAGTAAGAGTTGAATATGAGATTTTGAGATTTTGAGTTTTTTTTCAAAATCTGGTCAACGTTTGGTCAACATAAGCTCATTTGAGCTTATTTTCAGATATCTGGCTTATTTCTGGATGAAAATTGTTCTAATTTGATTTCCCCTTCCTTAAATCAAGAGCTTAATCAGTTTTGATAAAAAAATCAAGTTGTGGATGTTTGGATTAAGCTGTAGCTTATTTTGAGCTTATTGATAAGCACTCTTTTGCTTATCTTGAACTTTTAGCTTATTTCCTTGAACACACGTAGTTGTAATTGGATTTTAGAAGTTTTGCAAGTGATTTCAGCTTATTTGGTTGAGAAATAAGCTCAAACGAGCTTATTATTTCCTTGTGCCCGTTTTTGGTTAAAAGTTTGGTTTATTTGCATTTTAGTCCCTAGATTTTTAATCAGTTTTAATTTTTGGCTAAACTTGCTAGAATTTAGGGTTTGCAAAAGTTCAATCCCTGGACTTTGATAGTTTGTTAATTTCAGTTTTAAAGTTTGTTAGTTTGTTAACATTTGGTTAGTTTGTTAAAGTTTTTACAAGTTTAGTCCTTTTAGTTAACTGTTTTACATTTTTAGTCCTTGTAACTTTTAGAATTTACATTTCAAGCATTTACATTTCATAGAAATTGCATTTTTAGTCCTTATAGTTTTATATTTTGCATTTTAATATTTTACTTGAATAAAATTTGGAATTTGCAATTTGTTTTACGTATAAGTAGGTTTATATTTTTCATTTTTACTTAGTGTTGTTTGAATTAGCAATAGATTACCAAGCAAGCTTGAACAACCAAAAACAATTATAAATTTGATATTGATTGGACTTTCTATTAGTTAAGAACTGAGAAAACGAACTTGCATTATACACATTTCAGGGACACAGTAACATTAGCTCTGGTTTTCTCCCAAATAACCCTACTTCATCATCATTTACACCACCTACTAGGACTGAATAGGATACGTTGTTTCAACCGTTCTTTGATGAATTCTTTACTTCTTCAAGTATTGTTGCACCAGAACCTGAGGTAATAGCTCCGGTAACCGAAGTTGTCGCTCCAACAACCAAAGCACAATTAGACACATCTGCACCTACAATTGGTCAAGGTATACCTTAAACGAATAATTCTCAACCAATACATGTTTCAACTACCCATGTCATGCCTACTGATGATGAAGAGGATGATGATGATCACGATTTGGAATTCGCTCAAATGCGTGAACTTCCATTCTTTGGTGTACCAATTCCCGATCCTAATCAAGCCGGGTAGTCCACCTCAGAGGAAGCTCCTACTACGGTTTACTCCGATCCACGGATTCGTGAACATGACAGCAATTGGACAAAGGATCATCCTATAGATTCTATTATTGGTGACCCTAATCGTCCGGTATCCACAAGAAGTCAGTTACAAGAAAATGCAATGTTTTGTCATTTTGATGCTTTTCTCACTAAAGTTGAACGTAAGACATGGCAAGAAGCTTTTACTCAATCCTGTTGGATAGAAGCTATGCAAGAAGAACTTAATGAATTTATACTTCTTGAAGTATGGGAACTTGTCCCATGCCCGAATCAAGTGTAGTTACTCACTTTGAAATGGGTTTACAAGGTGAAACTTGATGAGTTTGGTGGAATATTAAAGAACAAAGCTCGACTAGTAGCTCGTGGATACAAGCAATTATTGGGCATCGACTTTATGGAATCCTTTGCACCTGTTGCCTGTTTGGAAGCTATTAGACTATTCCTCGCATATGCAGCCCATATGAATATTGTAAAACCCGTATTTAAGAATTCCCGAACATTAAATACGCAACCTAAGTTAAACAAATTTTTACTATAAATAATTATTCAGGAAATAATTATTAGATCAGAATTATTAGTTACGTTTCAGAAAAATTAAACGTAGGGAAAATAAAAGCGCGAAAATTAAATCTTATCCAAGTGGGACTTTACCGTAATCATCTTATTGTTTATATTCGGTTAATACAATATTATAGATCCCATAATAACATAATACTAAAATACTATCATTTCATTGCTCAAAGTTGGACGTGTTTACCAATAGAAGAAAAATTCACTAGTACTAATTTTGCTTAAGTCAAATAAATATGCAAGTAGATTCAAACCGTTATTTTATTTTAGCAATGGTCAAATCTCATCATATCCCATCATTCTCGGTCAAAAATGAAACGCAATACCCGTTTCTTTCGCTTCACACGTTTGGTATTTAAATGTGATTTCTTTCCATCATTATTACGCTCATATATGTACACAGATATATACAAATCCCATAATTCATTCACACTATGGCTAAACTAGAACAAAGTGCCATTGTTCAAACCTAAGATTGAGTGCGTGTGCACTTCACGCCGGAGCAGCTTGGTTGGGTCGACCAGGGCGTGTTCGGGTTAAAGGTTTCGGTTCACGGGTGTGAATAGTTTATGCTAGAACTGAGTTTTCCGGTTCCTTCATTCGAATACATGTGGGTGTCGGTTTCAATAGTCTTTGATTCATATTCACGTTAGGTTTCGAGTTCGGCTGCTGCTCTTTTAAGGCCGATCCCATGTTCATTCGCCGGTAACTATTGTCTGTGGTCAAGACGGTTTTGGGTGTTGATTGCTACGTGTAAATATTCGTGTATATCTTGGTTTTCAGCCCGATGTTGTCTCATTGAATCTGGTGCGCATGTTAGTTGTCGATTTCGAGTTTGTGTCTTGCTTGTGGTCATTCGGCTCGTAGGTATTCCTCAAATAGTAAAATTTATCATCAGTAGTTTAGATTCTAAAGTGGCTAGGTGGTTTAAAGTCATTCAAGGCTTTGTAATAAAAGGAAAATGAATCAACCTTAATTTAGACAAGAACATGTCTTGCGATTTAAGCATATCATCTAGCTTAGAAATATGGTTTTGGACTTTTTCACGTCTCATAGTAAGAAAAAAAGAGAGTCGAGAAACGGTTTGAGATACAGGTGGTGGGGGAAAATATGGTGTAGAACACAATTCGTTAATTTTATTTACCATGCAAATATGATATTACATTTTCTATCCTAAGTTATCTTAAACATACTCAAATGAGCCTATCAAGTGTTTAAAGTTCCACTTTTGGTTCTTGGACTACAATTTCTCATGAGTTCATATAATAATAAAATAAATAATGTGATTGTTTTAGTAATCAGTAACTAATATATCATAAACGATTGATTTTTCATGCATTTCATAACTAATCAGAAAAAACAAGAACATATAACATTAAGGAAAGACACGATAAATCAGGAACAAGTAACTCATACATGAACAGGTAACACATACCATGAATAGGTAACTTATTCACGTCCTTTATTATGTAGTATCCGTGAAGTCAGAGTATATCTTTCAGCTTTCATTCTTTTTCATTACTGGACACAAGGTACGGATTTTCCGTCCTTTCGGTAAGGACTTACTTTCTATGCATGATTAGGATTCCCCGTCTACAGCCAAATGTTTTTCCCCAGTATATGTTTAAGCTTATCAGTAATCATGTTAATAACTAAATAAATTGCCTGAGCATTATATACAAGCATGACCAGTTTATGTACTAGTTACGGAGGTACCGTAACCATGGCACTAGAGGCACCGGTGTCGTGACTCACATGCAGGAGAGTGATATCCTGCATCGTCCCTTCATGTTTTGGCCATTATTATTATCATGTCATGTGGGGCGTATGGATGCATCCTAGGCTTATCAGTTTACAAGTTATCAGGTTGAATGTGGTGTATGCTCTACATCCTTCACATTGGAGCTGATCCCTCCACCCATCACAGTATTTAGAGGTCACCCCTCTATAGTTATTTAGAGGTCACCCCTCTACAGCATGACGAGGTCACCCCTCCAGTTATTCATGCACCGTTGTTACAGCACATGACCTATATAAGCTCTGGCAATTAAAATACAGTAAATGCATGTTTTCAGATTTAATAGATAACAGTTTAGCTTTTTTATTTATAAATCAGACTTTACAGATTATACAAAAATTTCCGCTACAACTTTGCTTATCAGTCTTACAGCTCTAGTATTTCATCATCTGTTTCATTTCAGTAATTCCTTATCATGCTTTATATCCGTTCACTGAGCGTTATGCTCAGCCATAGTTCCCTTTCATGTTCTAACGGCAGGTACACCGGGACGCTCTTAGGATTCTAAGAGCATGTGCATTTGGATGGAAGCTATCCAGACTTCTTACTTTATGTACTTACATTATTCTGCTTATTTGGACATTGTTTAGTCCTTTCCTTCAGTATTTTACTTTTCATGTTTTGGGATTATGTTTGGATTTCTGATGTTTGATTCCGGCATTTCCTTTATGGTCAGTTAATGTTTTAGGACATTTACCTTATGCTTTGATGACACGCCATAAATACACGTAACGGTCCACTTATCCAAGTGGGGTGTTACAATTATGGTATCAAAGCGCAAGGTTCGACCTGTAGGATCTAAAACTTGACATGTGACTAGTGGGTAGTCACCAGGAACTTCCTAGATTTTGGCGTTGTTATCTTTCATGTTTCTCATGCATTTATTAGTTAGTTTTCTTCAATTATCAGTCAGTTTTCTTAAAGTTTTTTACTAAGTAAAAGGTTGGTACATGACTGGCCATATTTAGTCGCATGTGCTTTTCTGCGAATTTTGTGTTGGTGAACCGACCCATAGGCATTCACCCTTTCCCGTTCAGATTTTTGTATTGGTGAACCGACCTGATGGTGTTCATCTTTACTCTTGACAGATTCATGCTTTCAGTCGAATATTACTTGGAGAACCAGCCCATATACATTCACCAATGTTCAAATCAAATTTCATGTTTTTCAGTTGAATGTTGTTTTGTGAACCGATCCATAGTTGTTCACCTTAGTATGAATCGGTTTAATCCACAGTATTCAAAGTAGGAAGCATGTGACTAAGTATGGGCGATTCTGTTTTGATCTATACCTGTCAAAATTTTTTGAGAACTGTCATGTATAGAAATGTACAATCTGGGACTAAATGTGGTTGGTTGTTGTCCAATTCATATTTGTCAAGATACAGAATGGGTTATAGTTAAATCGTGTTTTCCTAATAATCAGGTTTGGTCTTCATCAGTCATGTCTTCATGCTGACCATTGTTGAAATTCTGTTTAATCATATTCTTGAAACTCTATACAACCAGCTTTAAGTCCACGCAGAAATTACCAGGCTATCATGTTACTCATTTCAGTTCAATTTACTACCGTTTAAATCAATTTAATTCTTTGATCATGTCAGACAAGCGACACCAGTATCGATCATCCCATAATTTTTTTTTCCGCCAACGCCATGTACAGTATTCCATATGTACCCCATGTACAGTGTCTCAGATATGCTCCATGTGCAGTATTCATTTTGTACTTCATGTACAGTAGTCCAGGTGTACTCCAGGTACCCTACTCCATGAATATTGCTAATCGATCCTCAATATCACAGGTGTTTCCACTTGTCGATATTCTACCAGATGTTGATGTTGTTCATAAGTTGAAGATTTTACCAGATACTAATGCTGCTAACACTTTGAAGACTTCACAAACGCTGATGCTGCTGATACTTTGGAGATTTCTCAAGATGCAGATGCTGTTTATACTATGAAGAATCTACAGAACAAGGACAAAAACTAGAAATGTGAAATTTCTGACAAGAATAAATTTCTACCATCAAACACTACCATTCCATTCCATGCTTTTACCTTCTCAGTTTGATGTCACACTTCACTCAGCTAACCTTCCATTCAGAAGAGTGGGAACCGGAAACCAGCCGGCCACTCAGCAGAAATAGTTACATGAATCACGGTCATGATAACGACCGTCAGGAAACTGACAGACAAAGCAGTAGTGACAACCACCGTGCTTATAATTAATCAGCCAGTAACCATCGGAACTCCGGTATGGACGTGACCAGAAATACAAAGGTCTGTAGTCTAACCGGTCCGCCAATCCTAGCAGTTACCAAAAAAATTGTCAGCCTTGTCCAGATTCATCCACTAAAATACATGTCCAGACAACAGTCAAGACACATGTCTCAAGTATCATTTCGGAAGACACTTGTCAGGACACGAGTCAGGGTACACGTCATACGAATATCTTCTTAAGACACGAGTCAAGACTCGTAATATCAGTATTGTCTTCTAAACCAGGTCCTCAATAATTCAAGGTACCCTCCAAAAGGGTATGCCATTTTGTTATGCCACGCATAAAATCAGACCCTTACAATTCAGTTACAGCCACTGGGTATTATTCAGGTTAGACACGCAGTATTCATTCTGTGAGGTTACAGACGAACACATTCAGTGAAATTCGCCACGTTACTACACGTATTTCTATGTTAGCTTTATCTTAAATAAGATATTTACCAACCTCCGAGCCAGAAAAGACTCCACATTATCATACATATTTATAAAGGTTTTTCCTTCAGTTAAGACGAGATTTGTCTTACTAATTCCTAAATATATTCATTATGTTTTCTGCCCGAAAAATCAGTACAAATTGTTTATGCCTTACAAGCGTGTGACCTATCAGTCCATAGCTACGAAGACTTTATAGCCACCAGTTATAATCCACTTCTGAAGTTCTTAAAATTTATGATCAGCAGATTTTTCATCATTTCCAGAAGTAATTAAGAAGGTGTTCCAGAAATCCCTTCCTAACCACGAGACAAAATTTAACATCAAGCTTGTCTCAAGAATAGAACCTGTTTTCAAAACTCTTTATTCCAGGGCTTCAGCTAAGTTAAAAGAGTTGCATCAATTGCTGCAAGAGTACGAGGCTTTATTCGCCCTAGCGCACCACCATGAGGTGTATCGTTTCTGTCTATCAGGAAGAAGGCTGGTAACATGAGATCATATATCGACCACCGATATTTTGACAAGATCATCATTTTTAATCGATGTTCATTCTACGAATAGCAGGTTTATCTGATCTGCTATGACTTCTTATATATTTTCCAGAACAATTCATGATCATGTCACTATCAGTGGTGAGAGAGACATATTATAGTCACTCTAAAAATTTGGAATTATACTTCTGAGCTCCCTAATGCTCCAGCTATAGCATGAAATTTATGAATAATGTTTTTTATGACTTCACAGACAAAATCGTCAGTATGTACTTTGATAACATTTTCATCTTCTAAATTCTAGAGAGGTACAAGATAATCATCTTCTCACAGTTGTATAGATTCTCCGATATGAGAAAAATTATATACGCATCTTTCTAGATATGAATCCTAGTAGAACAAGGTGACATTTCAGGACTACACTAGTTCAGCAGAAAGGAATTTCAGACAATCCTGCGAAGGTGAAGGCCATCACCAGATGGTCACGACCAACGCTGGTGAACGAAGTACAAAGTTTCTAGAATTCAGTTGGCTACTACCGTAGAAATTACTGAAAGTTCTCATGATTAGATTTCTATGGCTAAGCTTTCGCATAAAGGAGAGGACCTACACTAAAATTTTGTATTCCATAAGATCCTACGCTACGAGAGATCTATTTTACCCAGACTCAAAATTCTTTCATGACTAATCACTCAGATTCCACCAGAAGGTACCGTAATCCCAGGCAGAATTTTGATAGAAGCAGTATAACATAATTGATGCAACTACGTTCATATCTGGATGCCTGACATACCTCAGGTTCAAGATAGGACACCGACATGCTACAAGAAATTCAACAATAGGTTGTATGATTCCAAAGTATTCCATCAACAATCATGTCAGATAGAATTCACGTTCGCGAATCACACTCACGTTCACGTTTGTGTCTCACGTTCACATTATGATGTTGTTTATGTCCATAGTTTGTGCTATCTCATGATTTAACTTAACGCTCGCGTTCATGACATTGTTCACGTTCAGGTTCTTGTTCCATCTCACGATACACGTTTCATAGCTTGTTACTGAACATGGTTACAGAAAGCTTGAGAAACGAGACTCAAGTCTAACATAACCTTTCCATACCCAGGCAGACGTTTCACGTCTCAGGCCGTATCGTTTGGCATTCTTTCCTCAGTCAGCATATGTTCATGATATGTCATAGCATCACGTTTACAGTATGTTTCATGTATCATCGGGCACAATATATTCCATGCCCAGCATTCCTCATATAATCGTGAACCACGTCCACAATTGCTCACGTAGTACGTTCACAATTGTTCACATAGTTCGTCCATTTATACTTTCAGCAGCTTACCCAGAGATATAAATGTTATCTTTCAGAATATTTACACGTACCATTTCATGTATCATACATGCTATAGTTATTCAGTCTATCAGATTCAGAAAATCCATCTTAAGTATGGAAACAGAAACTATTCAGCATCATCAGGACAGGGTCATCAGGACCAAGATTTTATTATGTTTAGATCCTTGAAGGAATCGTCTAGAGCGGGAAGCCACTCAAAACAGAGGAGTCCATCCGGACCTCTCATCACTTTCCTTCAATAAATCCAGTTAAGTTCTTTCAGTCAGGTTACGTTCCATGTTCACTTCAGTCAAGTCAGGGTTATACTTTTCAGCAGCATTAGATCCTAATTCGAGGATGAATTATCTTTCAGCTTATATGTCCTTCAGCTTTTACGTTCTTTCAGTCTCTGTGTCTTTCATCTCAGATAAACTTCACCAGCTTAAATTACCTTTAATTCGAGGACGAATTTTCTTTTAGAGAGGAAGAATTGTAAAACCCCAGCATAATCGCATCCTTAATTCGAGGACGAATTACATTTTTAGAGGGGAAGAATTGTAAAACCCGTATTTAAGAATTCTCGAACATTAAATACGCAGCCTCAGTTAAACAAATTTTTACTACAAATAATTATTCAGGAAATAATTATAAGATCAGAATTATTAGTTACGTTTCATAAAAATTAAACGCGGGGAAAATAAAAGCGCGAAAATTAAATCTTATCCAAGCGGGACTTTACCGTAATCCTCTTATTGTTTATATTCGGTTAATACAATCTTATAGATCCCATAATAAGATAATAATAAAATACTAGCATTTCATTGCTCAAAGTTGGACGTGTTTACCAATAGAAGAAAAATGCACTAGTACTAATTTTGCTTAAGTCAAATAAATATGCAAGTAGATTCAAACCGTGATTTTATTTTAGCAATGGTCAAATCTCATCATATCCCATTATTCTCGGTAAAAAATGAAACGCAATACCCGTTTCTTTCATTTCACACGTTTGGTATTTAAATGTGATTTCTTTCCATCATTATTACATTCATATATGTACATATATATATACAATCCCATAATTCATTCACACTATGGCTGAACTAGAACAAAGTGCCATTGTTCAAACCTAAGATTGAGTGCGTGTTCACTTCACGCCGGAGCAGCTTGGTTGGGTCGACCAGGGCGTGTTCGGATTAAAGGTTTCAGTTCACGGGTGCGAATAGTTTATGCTAGAGCTAAGTTTTCCGGTTCCTCCATTCGGATACATGTGGGTGTCGGTTTCAATAGTCTTCGATTCATAATCATGTTGGGTTTCGAGTTCGGCTGCTGCTCTTTTAAGGCCGATCCCATGTTCATTCGCCGGTAACTATTGTCTGTGGTCAAGACGGTTTTGGTTCTTGATTACTACGTGTAACTATTCGTGTATATCTTGGTTTTCAGCCCGATGGTGTCTCATTGAATCTGGTGCGCATGTCCGTGGTCGATTTCGAGTTTGTGTCTTGCTTGTGGTCCTTTGGCTCGTAGGTAATCCTCAAATACTAAAATTTATCATCAGTAGTTTAGATTCTAAAGTGGCTAGGTGGTTTAAAGTCATTCAAGGCTTTGTAATAAAAGGAAAATGAATCAACCTTAATTTAGACAAGAACATGTCTTGCGATTTAAGCATATCATCTAGCTTAGAAATATGGTTTTGGACTTTATCACGTCTCATAGTAAGAAAAAAAAAAGAGTCGAGAAACGGTTTGAGATACGGGTGGTGGGGGAAAATATGGTGTAGAACACAACTCGTTAATTTTATTTACCATGCAAATATGATATTACATTTTCTATCCTAAGCTATCTTAAACATACTCAAATGAGCCTATCAAGTGTTTAAACTTCCACTTTTGGTCCTTGGACTACAATTTCTCATGATTTCTTATAATAATAAAATAAATAATGTGATTGTTTTAGTAATCAGTAACTAATATATCATAAACGATTGATTTTTCTTACATTTCACAACTAATCAAGAAAAATAAGAACATATAACATTAAGGAAAGACACGATAAATCAGGAACAAGTAACTCATACATGAACAGGTAACACATACCATGAATAGGTAACTTATTCACGCCCTTTATTATGTAGTATCCGTGAAGTCTGAGTATATCTTTCAGCTTTCATTCTTTTTCACTACTGGACACAAGGTACGGATTTTCCGTCTTTTCAGTAAGGACTTCCTTTCTATGCATGATTAGTATTCCCCGTATTCAGCCAAATGTTTTTCCCCAGTATATGTTTAAGCTTATCAGTAATCATGTTAATAACTAAATAAATTGCCTGAGCATTATATACAAGCATGACCAGTTTATGTACTAGTTACGGAGGTAACGTAACCATGGCACTAGAGGCACCGGTGTCATGACTCACATGCAGGAGAGCGATATCCTGCATCGTCCCTTCACGTTTTGGCCATTATTATTATCATGTCATGTGGGGCGTATGGATGCATCCTAGGCTTATCAGTTTACAAGTTATCAGGGTGAATGTGGTGTGTGCTCTACATCCTTCATATTAGAGCTGATCCCTCCACCCATCACAGTATTTAGAGGTCACCCCTCTACAGTTATTTAGAGGTCACCCCTCTACAGCATGACAAGGTCACCCATCCAGTTATTCATGCACCGTTGTTACAACAAATGACCTATATATGCTCTAGCAATTAAAATACAGTAAATGCATGTTTTCAGATTTAACAGATAACAGTTCAGCTTTATTACTTATAAATCAGACTTTATAGATTATACACAAATTTCCATTGCAACTTTGCTTATCAGTCTTACAGCTCCAGTATTTCATCATCTGTTTCATTTCAGTAATTCCTTATCATGCTTTATATCCGTTCACTGAGCGTTATGCTCAGCCGTAGTTCCCTTTCATGTTCTAATGGCAGGTACACTAGTATGCTCTTAGGATTCTGAGAGCATGTGCATTTGGATGGAAGCTATCAAGACTTCTTACTTTATGTACTAACATTATTCTTCTTATTTGGACATTATTTAGTCCTTTCCTTCAGTATTTTACTTTTCATGTTTTGGGCCTATGTTTTGATTGCCGATGTTTGATTTCAGCATTTCCTTTATGGTATGTTAATGTTTTAGGACATTTACCTTATGCTTTGATGACACTCCATAAATACACGTAACGGTCCACTTATCCAAGTGGGGTGTTACAAATATGATCGTCTATCAGATGGATGTGAAGACGGTATTTCTAAATGGTGAAATCAAGGAAGAGGTATATGTTCAACAGCCGGATGGTTTTGTGAATCCTAATTATCCTAATCATGTGTACAAGCTTAAGAAGGCTCTCTATGGGTTGAAGCAAGCTCCACGCGCATGGTATGATCTATTGTCACAATTCCTCATTACGCAAGGCTTCGCTAAAGGCAAGTTGGATCCCACGCTGTTCATTTAGAAACGATGTAACGATATGATTATGGTACAAATATATATTGATGATATTATATTTGCAGCCTCGACCCAAACCTTATCCGACGAGTTTGGGAAACTCATGTCTTCCAAGTTTAAGATGTCTATGATGGGCAAGGTATCATTCTTCTTAGGACTTCAGATATCTCAGAGTCCCAGAGGCATCTTTATCAATCAATCCAAGTATGCCCTTGAATCGCTTAAGAAATATAAGATGGAATCTTGCGACCCCGTGGATACTCCAATGATGGAACGAACTACACTTGATGCAGATCCACATGGAGTTACCGTTGATCCGACACTTTATCGTGGAATGATCGGTACCCTTTTATATATCACAGCTAGTCGACATGATCTTTAGTTTGCTATATGCATGTGTGCTCGGTATCAAACTAGGCCTACTAAGTTACACTTAGCTACTGTTAAACGGATCTTTCGATATTGAATTCCACTTCTCGTGCAGGTGGTATGCCCGGAAGTTCTGCTGGAAATACATCTTGGAATTCCGACACTATTGGTTGATCCTGAATTAATGGAGATTCAGCATCCATGTCGTGAACCGTAGCTAGATAACCCTCGCAGCCATGTGACAGTAGTGCATGCGCTTGCAGGGTAGATATGATTTGTACAGACCGTCCGGGTACGAACCCGTTATGAATGTACTCCGGTGCATTAACATCATCGAAGATAACTCGATATGAATGGCAGTCTATGGTCGCATGATGCTTGGATAGCCAATCCATGCCCAAAATCATGTCAAAGTCATTCATGTCCAGCGGAAGTGCGTCAACAGGACGAACCTTATCGTCAAATTCTAGGGGAAGACTCTTGTATACATGGGTGATTCATACAGAGTCCCTCAAAGGCGTGGAAATAGTAAATCTATATTCTAGCGGCATGGGAAGCATCCTAATGTTCTAAGCATAGGCAGTAGAAATGACCGAGTGAGTAGCACCCGTATCAAAAAGAACACACGCAGCTTGACAATACATATACAAGATTCCACTGATGGTACCTGTAGACTTGTTGGCCTGGTCTCGAGATGTCGTGTAGACACGTCCAGTGGTAAGACGCGGCTTGGTATTAGCATGTCCTGATGTGCCCTCCATCTCGCCCTTACGGCAATCCTTCATGATATGGCCAGGAAGACCACACTTGAAGCATGCTTCAGTGTTACGACGACATGGCCCTAGGTGCCTACGGTGGCAAGTAGAGCAAAGAGGATGAGTATATCCTCCAGCAGGTGCTCTGGCTGGCCGAGGACCTGATAAAACATTTTACATGAGACATAATAATAGGGTACAAAGGAAAATGCGAATAATCATAAGATTGAATACCAGTGATAGCTGGCCGGCTAGGCTGTGAACCTCTCTAGTTCTGGTCCCTACCGTTTCCATGGTTCCTGGTAGAAGATTTGCTAGAGTGTCAGAATATGAGTTATAACATGAAATCATAAGAAAATGCGTAAGTATTAGGACCTGCTGCCGTTGGAGTGTCCAGCGTTGTTACGGTAACTATCATTACTGCCACGCCTATCCATAGCAGAACGGTCGTTAGTCTGACAGTTTTCTGCCTGGAAGATACAATTTAAAGAGATGAATAATTGACTTATATGGAAAGAATACAGATTGGTTACCGCTTGAATGCGAATGTTTACCTCTTGTCGGGTCTCTCAGCTTCCTCGAACTCATCTCTCTCCGTATACAACAGAGCACCTCCTAAGTTATTGGCGATCATTGGATTAAGAGCCCAACGAAAATGTAGTGCCTGCTCTTCAGTGGTGCCCGCAGCTGCTCTCAGGACACCGGCAAAACTAAGAAAACGCTGCATGAAGTCGTTTCTTTCTTCGTCAGGACGTTGTATAATGGTATACTATTCCCTCATGAGCCGATTCCTTCCTTCCATGGGGAAAATGTCAAGCGGGGGAGGATTGTTGTCGTTCTGATGAAGGATGTCTTGCATATCTGCATCAGTAGCTGCAAACATCTCCCAGAGATTATTTGTGTTTGTCATCTGACATTATAACATAAAACACATGATTAAACAGATCAAACATAAAATATATATACATGAAAAAAAAATTTATACCAATAATTCAAGAGAAAATTTTTATGCAAGAAAATTTGTGTATGAATGCATGATGCAGTTTTATGAAAACTTTTGTATGCTCGAGAGTGAACACCTATGGTCAGTTCACCCAAAATCAAAGACATGGCGAGGGGACGCCTATGGGTCGGTCCCAAATTTAAAAGTTTCGATAAAACACATGCGACTAAATAGGGCCAGTCCTGTACCAACCATTACTTAGTCATAAACCTACGACAATGACATATATATGTATGCATCAAATGATGAATGCATGAAAACGACTGTCAGTTCTAGGAAGACCATAGTGACTACCCACTAATCATAGGTCATAATTTGAGAGCCTACAGGTCGAAGCCTTGGCTCTGATACCATAATTGTAACACCCTATTTTGATAATGGAATGTCACGCGTAATTATGGCGTGTCATCAAAGCATACAAGGATAAATGTCTAAACATTACATGACCATAAAAGGAAAATACCGGAATCAAACATCGGTAGTCCAAAATTAAAGCTCATCACACACAAACATAAGTACTGTAAATGAAAGGACTAAACAATGTCCATGGCAAGAGTATCAAAGTAAAGATAATGCATAAAGTAAAGAAAGGATAGAAAGCTTCCAGTCCATATGCACGTACGCATAAAGTCTACGAGCGTCCCTGAGTACCTGCCGTTTTGGGAACATAGAAAAGGAAAACGGCTGAGCAATACGCTCAGTGCACGGATGTACAATAAAGCATGAACAATATAAGCATATAAGCATATAACAGCGGAAGAAACTAAGTCCCGAATAACCTGGTTAAGTCTTGGAAAAACTAGTTTTATAGTTTGAAAACCCTTATGCTTATCTTATAAAAATTGTTTAACATAATCTACCATTAGCCAAAATAGGTCATGAAAATCTACCGTGCATGAATACTTGGAGGGGTGACCTCATCATGAAAATTAGAGGGGCTGCCTCAAATTTAATATACTGGTTTGGGTAGGAGGGATCAGCTCCTTGTGAAGGATGCAAGGCACACACCACATTCACACTAAGTAATCTGCTGGAAACATGTAACTAGGAGGCACCCATACGCCCCACATGATAAATATAATAATATGGCCAAAAGCTGAAGGGACGCCACGAGCAATCACTCCGCCGTGGGGAAGTCATAACACCAGTGCCTCTAGTGTTATGGTTATGGTACCTCCATAACTAGGTGAAACTGGTCATGCATGTATATGGCTAAGGTATTCTAAATTAAACATAAGCAAATCAAACATATAAACTTATACTACGGGAAAACAATTGGCTACATACGGGGAAATCCTAATAAGGAAAGAATGTCCATACTGAAAGGACAGGAATCCGTACCTTATGTCTAGTGAACGAAGAAGACGAACTGAAGAGAGTCCTACTTCGGTATCACTAATGCTACATAAATACATACGTGTATAAGTATCTGATTACTAAATACGTAACTGGTTTTATGTCATGTCTTAGCTTATTTTATACGTTCATGTCATGTTTTACTGTTTTAAGCTTTACACTGTGTTTATCTTATATTCTGTCTATTCTGATTAAGTATTACTTGTATTTCATGTATTATTATACTTACTGTGTGATAATAAGTAACTTTCTAAAAATAGCAGGTTTCCTAAAATAGAAAGTTTCCAAAAATTGAAAGTTTCCAAAAATAGAAAGTTTCCAAAAATAGAAAGTTTCCAAAAATAGAAGGTTTCCAAAAATAGCAAGTTCCAAAAATAGAAAGTTTCCATAAATAGAATTACTGCTTAAAATAGATAAGTTTCTAAAAATAGAAAGTTTCCATAAATAGATTAGCTACCTTAATTAAATAAGTTTCTAAAAATAGAAAGTTTCCATAATTAGATATAAGCTGGTTAAATAAGCTAATTATATAAGCTTAAGTGTTTTCTGATTATTTTTCTAAGTCATATTGATATAAAGTATAGTTTATTAATTATTACATGTAATTTAAATAAACTATAGGTTAAAAGTATTTAATTAAATATATCATGTTTTTAATTAAATAAAGTTAAATAATTAGGTTAAAACATGTATTATTTATTATTAATAATATAACCTAAGTCATGTTAATTAATTAATTATAGCCATGATTTTTAATAATTAATTAATTATAAAGTCTAGAAAATATAAATACTTAGGTTAAAAATCCATGATCTAATAATTAAATTATAACCTAAGTCATGTTTATTAAATTAATATGTCATGTTTTATTAATTTAATCTTTAACATATAACTATTAAAATCATAAACCTTAACATAAACAATGAACCGGATCGTAACTAGAAACCATGAACCGGACCCGTAATCAACACCATACCCCGAACCACTTCGGGGTTTCCCCCTGTTTGCTGTTGCCGTGGGACCCACACCACCAAACCGAGACCATGAGGTCTCGGTGGTGGTTCATAATCCAAACCGAGACCCCTTGGGTGTTCGGTTTAGGCGTCGGCCACATCAAACACCCCTAAATCCCTTGTTTTGATTTACCCCATAACCATTTATATGTTTAATTTATGTTTTTAATTAGCTTTTTTAAAAACATCATGATCTTATTTAATTTATTAAATCAAAACATAAAAGAAAAGGATTAAAAAGGTATACCGAATGCGTGGATCAAAAGAGGATGAACACACACGAATACTTGCACAAAATTCAAGATCAAAAATCAACGAACACCCCCTTTTGTGTCTTTATATCCGGCTGCCAAAGAGAGAACAAGGAGAAGGAGAAAATCTTTTTAGGGTTTTTGTTATTTTATTGTAATGTGAAAAATGACTAAAAGTTTTTACCATAACCCCTTGTTAGTAAAAGTTTGATGGGCTTGGCCCATCCCCTTGGTGTAGTCGCGGGTAGGGGGCCCCACATGGGGTACCCGTACCTTTTTTCGAGTCTAATTATTTTAGTGTTCGTTCGTGTTTTATCGTGTTCGTGTTTTATGTGTTCTCGTTAATTATTAACCGTGACTTAATATATTTATTCGTGTTCGTAATAAATATATATATACGTAATTAATATTAGCTTGTGATTAATTTACGTTCATGATTTCATGATCGCATGTTCGTGATTGTGTGTTCATACGTAATAAATACGTATCATGTTCTAACACGTACGTAATACTAAAAATTCTAACACGTGAACGTAATCATACTATAAAAGGAAAGTTTTAATCTAGTACGTAAGATCTTAAGGGTACTATTCATGGTAAAAGCATGCGGGTTTTACAGATTCACTCTTTACATTCGCAGTCAGCTTTGGACGGTCGAGTAAAGAGAACGGGTTTACCCGCGAAATCTTGTCAAGGAGATTTTTAATTAAATATACCTGCCACAAGTACGATATTTTATATCGTCCAACGGTCTTCACCGACCGGAGGTAAAATGCTACTGAATTAGAATGAAATGTTCAAAGCCATTTTGTTCGTGTCTATTTATGTTGCGGCATTTGAAGACAGTGGCATTGCGGAATCCAAAAAGAAGTCGTCCCCGCATGCTTATACTTTACGCACTTAATACCTCATCTAATTTAAGAAAGCCTAAAAGTTAAGTCTTCCTCTGTATCGAACTCTGAAGCTTTCAAGAAATACGAAGGTATAAGTATGTGGGACACGGTGTCACGAAGAGGCGAAGATCACAAATGATGGATGCATAAGATCAAGGCAAGAGATTAATGCTCAAGATTGATATCTAAGATCACATCAACATGTTCACCAGAAATGAAAAAGAAAAGAAAGACGAAGACTACGAGCTCAAGACAATCATAGTATGCTAGGTTTATCTCATTATTGTAACTCGGGTAACGCCCTTGTTTGGAGTGACCTCCCTTAGGGGGAGATTGTTGGAAATACCTTTTTACGTATTTAGGAAGATTCGGTCACTTCGACAATATATTAAGTAGTAGCTCGTAGTCTAGATATCTTTTAATATACGAAACAAGGAAAAGCTCGGTCCATGCTTGTATGGTCGGCTCAATTGTAAGCCCAAGCCCATCTTATGGGCTTGGTATATAAACCCTCTCCTTGTGTGGTTTCATTTCAATTTTACACAAAGTTAATCACTTTCTCTCTCTAAAGTGTGTGTGAAATCATCTATCTTTTATCTCTTTCTCTCTCTAAAACATAAGCAAGATTTACATATCATACAATCTGCATAAAATACGGGAGATGTTTGCCATCAACTGTTAGCCATCGAGACTAGCGAGGTGTTAGTTATATGCCGTGGACGAAGGAAACCAACTATGACCCAATGACTAGCGCGAGGTGTTAGTTGTATGTTGTTAAAGTTTTCTGTGAACGACCCAAATCGTGGTAAAAGATGGAAAAAGCAATTTTTATTCAAGTTATCTCAAACATAAGTGTAACAACGGGGATTCTTAGCTTTATATATAGGGAAATGTTTTAAAATTCCCTTTTGCCAAAGTTTGTGTTGAATACCCCCAACTTTTGTTGAATTTACTGGCTGTTTATGCAAATTTTTTCATTGTTGAAGGGCTACTTTTGTAACCTTTTATGTTACTAATTTGTTTGCCAAGTGTGCCATTGTTTAGGGATTGAAGTTGTCAACCCTTCATACCTTCTGGAGTATATATTCATCACATATCTCATTTGTAGGTTTTGAATCAACCGTTTACTCTCTCTCTCTCTCTCTCTCTCTCTCTCTCTCTCTCTCTCTCTCTCTCTCTCTCTCTCTCTCTCTCTCTCTCTCTCTCTCTGACTAAAAACTCAAAAGATGTAAACGTTTGATTATTGTTTCTAGTTTAGTGATTAGGTTGTATTAATCATTTGTAATTCAGATTGTATCCATTTTGGGGACAATCTTTTCTATTGTATATTGATAGCACCTGTTTTGGGACTATCTGTTTTAGATCTTGAAGGTCTACGAAATCTTAGGATTTGGTAAACTATGATTAATCTATTGAAATGGAATGGAGAAAATGGAGGAAGAAGATGAACTAGAGAGAGAAAGAGGAGAGGAAAAGAAGGTAGAGAGAGAAAGTGTTTTTATTGAAATGAGAAATATGAAAATGAAAGAACCACCCCTCCTAACATGCTAGGAGGGGGTTTATATAGCCCACCCTACATGTGGGCCATATGGACTATATTGGATCACGAGCCCAATATCTTTGGAGTGATCGATCCTTTCTAAATACGTAAAAACGTATTTCCAACAATCTCCCCCTAAGGGAGGTCACTCCAAGTTACAATTTCCTAAATAGTCTAACAATATCCCCCTAAGGGAGGTCACACCATTTTACAAAATCTTAAACCTAGCATACGATGCTTGAGTCTTCGACCTTGTTCTTGTGAATATGCTTGATGTGATCTTTGACTTAAGTCTTGAGCATGTTTTCTTGCCTTGACCTTGTGCATTCGTCACTTGTGACATTCGCCTCTTCGTGACTTCATGTTCCACATACTTATACCTTTAAATTCTTGAAATCTTTAGAGTTTGATACAGCAGAAGACTTGACCTTCAGACTTTCTTGACTTTGTTGAAGTACTAATTGTATGTAGTATAAGCATGTGGTGACGACTTCTTCTGGATTGTACACCGCAATGCCACCTTCTTGTTACGCTGCATAAGACAGTTAGCAACAAACAATATACACGGATGAAATGGCCTTGAACATTTCATTCTAATTCGGTAGCATTTTACCTCCGGTCGGTGAAGACCGTTGGACGATATTAAATATCGTACTTGTGGCAGGTAGTTTCAATAAAGAACCTCCTTGACAAGATTTCGCGGGTAAACCCGTTCTCTTTACTCGACCGTCCAAAGCTGACTGTGAACGTAAAGAGTGAATCATTTGGATAATATTATCCGCATGATTTGAAGCCGTCAATTCATGTTCCTGGAACAAGTGAAGTTCAATTAAGAAACACACCATCGTTGCTTTCCAGTTGTCACGAGCTTGATTCGTATAGAATCTTGCAAGTTACCTACCAAGTGCTGTTTGATGTTAACACTAGAAGGATTTCCATTCGTCACTGTAAATACTTAATAGTATTACTCTGAATGTTCTGGCAAGATCACTAAGATATTGCGTAGAGGCCTGGAACATGTTTAAATTCATTTAAGAGTTTAAACCACTGTTGCTTTCCAGTTATCACAAGTTTGATTCATAAAGAATCGCACAAGCACCTACCATGAGCTTTTTGACGTTTGCTCAAGAAGGATTTCCATCTTCATTGTAAATACTTTCGTATTACTCGGATGTTCAGGCAAGATCATGAAGATTTTGCGTAGGACTCTTAAGAACTTTCTTACTTTTTCACAGTGTGTGAAGAAGCAAGGAAATATGAAAGTGTGTCCTAATGAGATATTTGATGATCTCAAATGGCTCTAGACTCGATCGTGCATTTTGGATTTTAGTGATCGGAGGCTGGAGAGGAGTGCCACCTTTTCAATACCAATTTATTCGGAGTGAATAAATCAATAGATAATGTGTTGTCTCCGTGTGATTAAAACAAATATCTTTTGAGAGATATCTGAGTTAGCTGGGATGGGTTGTGCCTTGCATCACTAGGTCCATGATGTCTATCTTCAATATCGAGAATCATAAATGATCTCAATAGCATATGAATTGACCCGGTTTCTGCCTAAGTTGTAAGGAGGGCTACTTTCTTTACACCCTTTATCTTTACAATTCTTTTTCATTCTTCAACCCCTTAAATGCTTACAATACGTCATAACTAGCACCTTGTTGTGATTGTTCCAGTGCTAACTTAAGTACTTGGTCGGCATTCAGCTACATTCACAATCTTTCTCCATCTTTCCTAAGGACTACTATTTCTAGCTATGGAATGTCCTTGGGAAGATTCCTCCGGTTCTAGAGAGATCATTGGACTTTAACCTATCCTACCATCCTTATGTCACCACAATCTTCACCGTCGTGAATAAAGATGTTTTGGGTAAGTGTATGTCACCATGAAATACATTTTGAAGTGTAAATTCATTTTGCTCCCCCTTAACATATGCCACGATATCCGAAAACATTTCGCACATGTCGAGATGAGCTAACACGTTAAGTCAAACCATTTGTGATTAATCATTTCCCATATTAAATCACATTTTCTCCCCCATATTAAAAATATTAACTCAATAGATGTTTTTAATATCAATTGATTTAATAGCATTTTAAGAAAATTTGGGAAGAAAAATGCAAAGCCAAGTATCTTCATGAGTTACACAAGCTCCCCCTCAAATTAATGAGGGTCTACTTGAAACGTAAATTAAATACCTTTTAAACACAAGTGTAAGGTATTTATCACGTGCAAAGATCATATATGATAATGAATTCACAATATTAGCAATTTACGAGGTTGGACCTGAATGATGGAGAACATCATATGAAAGAAGCACATGGTTCTTGTTCACGAATGTTGGTCTTCCTCGTAACTTCTGAAATTATCTTCCCCTTTACACCACATGGACAATTGATATCGTTGTCTTGACACCAACTTGTGAACTATGGCACTTCCGGCATCGAAGATTCTGAATGCTGGACGATTGCTCCCCCTCAATTGTTGACCCGTGTTCTACTTAAAGAGTTGTAGTTGTCGTTTGAGCAGTCGCATCGTCTAGTATGTAGATATCAATTGCAACGAGCTTCGGATTGTGGAGTTGATAACTTTGGATTCTGAAGTCAAAGCTTTCCGGTGAAATGCTTGACTTCAAAGTGAAAAGCGGGTTACTATCGGAAATAATAGCAAACCATATGGAGCATGTTTTAAATCTTTTAAACTTCTGTTCGAACTTTATTTACAACCCCGTGTCATTATTGAACGACATTTCTAGGATCGTAAATATTATCGATTCCAGAAGACATGCTCTTTTTATCAAAACGTATTTGAACACACAATTTTGAAAGATTTAGAAAAAACCTTTTGAAAAATTCTTGAAAAATTGTGTTCAAAGTTTTGAAAAACAATTACTTGAGCTTAAGATGTTGAATATCTCAAAAGCGAGCTCAATTCCGAGAAGTTGTGAACTTCCCGTTGTTAAGGATAAGTTACCATCGGCGATAAACTTTCCTTTTATCTGAAGGACGAGTCCTGACATTTACTTATAAGTCGTTTTTCATGAGCTTGAAAACTTTGACTGTTTTAACGGAAAGCTCATGACCGAGAAAGGTTAATTTCTCGTTATGAGGAAAAGTTCTCTTATTTAAAAGATACACTTTCCTTTCTGAGCTTAAAACTTCGAATGTTTTAATACAAGCTCATGACCGAGAAAGGTTAATTTCTCGTTATGAGGATAAGTTATCATTAATGATAAACTTTCCTTTATTTGAAGTTCGGGTCACAATCTGTCATTTAACTGTGAGCCATTGTGCATGAGCTTAAAAACTTGGAATGTTTTTTGATATAAGATCATGCCCGAGAAAATTGAATTTCTCGTTGTAAAGATAAGTTTATCATCGGCGATAAACTTTCCTTTCTTTGATGTACGGGTTATCGACTGATATTTAACGATAAGCCATGGTGCATGAGCTTAAAAACTTGGAATGTTTTATATATAAGCTCATGCCCGAGAAAAATTAATTTCTCGTTGTAAGGATAAGTTTATCATCGGCGATAAACTTCCCTTTCTTTGATGCACGGGTTATCGTCTGATATTTAACGATAAACCATTGTGCATGAGCTTAAAAACTTGGAATTTTTAGCTCATGCCCGAGAAAACTTAATTTCTCGTTGTAAGGATAAGTTTATCATCGGCGATAAACTTTTCTGCCTTTGAAGAGCGGGTTATAGACTGTCATTTATCTATAAGCCTTTATGCATGAGCTTAAAAACTTGGAATGTTTTTTATATAAGCTCATGCCCGAGAAAAATGAATTTCTCGTTATTAGGATAAGTTTATCATCGGCGATAAACTTTCCTTTCTTTGATTAACGGGTCACTGACTGTGATTTGCCTATGAGCCATTTACTAAGCTTAACCATGAATCCCCTGAGACACTTGTTTCTCCGATATCTGCTTCTTTAGCAACCAAACTCTAAGAGTATCCTTAGTTGAACGGTATACAATGATTGGACCGCTTCGTTCTTTTGGAACATCAACTTTGGTACCTGCATTCTCATTAGGAATTTGCTTGCTTTGACATGGGTTAGCGATATCAATTTTAGAAGCACGTGGGGGTTCACAGTTGGCTTTACTTGTGTCAAAAACGACCTGAGTAGATGATTCACTAGTCTTGGCTGACAAACGTTTCCTTTTATAGAAAACCTTAAGTTTAGGCTTAAGTGAAGTATCATCTTTATCAGTTTCCTCCCTAGTAGACTTAGTAGAATCGGAGACTATCCTAGTTAAAGGGCACTCGTTTCCTACAAGATTGAAAGTTCTACCAGTGGGGCGCCAAACTTTACCCACGGGTTTGATTTTAGCTATCCACTAGGTTTTAAGTCTAGCACGGGAGTTCACCTCATTAAGCAATTTTTTGACACAAGAGTCATGATTTGCCGTAAAGACACATTTTCTACATGTTTTACAAGTAGCATATTTAATGTCCGAGTAATTCCTAGACGATTGATCGATGCTCCTAGGAGACGTCATGCTACGGTTAGCAGTGTTAGGTAATCTAGAAGGCATCTGACTAGGTTGGACATTGCTATCTCTTACATGTGTCTTTTGAATAGCTTCCCTTTGACCAAAATCCTGGCGCACATCAGTTGAACTAGTTCTAGACGTGTTCATTGAACTATTCTTAGAGAAAGTAGAGGCAATCATGTGATGAGGTCTTGCTAAAACTGATTTAGTCACATTAGGCCTAGTTGGTGGAGTGACTGTTCTAGAAATATGACCCAAATAAACTTGGGAGGCAAACCGCGGTCTCGAGGATTGTGGTCGCTCGGATCTAAATGCAGTAGGTTGTCTGACAATCGGTTGTCTAACG
Organism: Glebionis coronaria; assembly: GCA_025667525.1. Taxonomy (NCBI): domain Eukaryota; kingdom Viridiplantae; phylum Streptophyta; class Magnoliopsida; order Asterales; family Asteraceae; genus Glebionis; species Glebionis coronaria. The sequence goes on from CM046877.1 coordinate 435,282,825, forward strand.
AACTGATTTGTAGGCGGTTTCCCCAAGATTGATGGTTTTTCAAGCTTAGTGTCCACACTAGGTCCTCTATTTTTCCTTAAATCGTTTTTCAACGCAGCTATAGCAAACACCTTTTCTTGAACTTGGGCTTTTAACGTCTCATTTTCTTTGAGCAATTCATCTTGGGATGCCAATTTAGACTCTAGTAACTGAATTTGTTTCAAAAGATTATCCTTTTCAGCTTTAGAATCTAAAACTTTTTGATCCAATTTTCTTTCAAGAACAACGTTAGACTTTTCAAGTTTTTCAAAGTATGCTTCAAATTTGTCCGTTTTCTTAGAAAATTCAAGTTTGGCATCCTCAAGATCTTTTGATTGTTGAGCTACAATCGTTTCGAGCTCTCTAATACTGGAATCGGAATCAGTTAACGAAGCAGTTATAAAGCCTTTATCATGATGTACTATAGCATTTTGAACACTTTCTCCCCCATTATGACTCACATCGGATGAATCAGAAGTGGTATTTCTATCACTCTTTTCCATCCCATGTTTGTCATAATTAGGTTCAGAATGCTCAATATGCGGCATGTCATCAACATATACATCATAAACAACATTACATTGTACCATGTTTGCAGGCTCTGCGTCATAAATGGGTAAGGTGTCATCAAGAGAAATCTCGTGAACATTCCCCGACGTGCCACTGGTATCATGTTGTCCTCCTGATTCCGTGTTCTTGCCATCGTTAGGCTCCAAGTTGTCAACCGTATGACCATTCTCCTCTTGCATCTGCGTCATTGATTCTTGCACTCCATTATCATACGCTTGCTGAAGTCGAGATCTTTCATAAATCGAAGACGAGACCGATGTCATGAGTTTCAAGATTGTATCACGGAACACTCGAAGCTCGGTATGTGTATCTCGAAGAAATGATTGGCAAATCACTGAACTTTCAGGCTTGATGATATTGAATTCGAGGAAAGGCGTGAGTTGTGTCACAAGATCCTTATATGCAAATGCCGATGCAGAGTGATTAAAGTTGTCATGGTTGAGTTGCTCGGCGAGTTGGGTCAAAGTGGTGAATATTGAGTCGATGAATATATGACGGTCTTGACCAAAGATTGTCACAAATTCGCTCCCTCCTTGAATCCATGAAAGAGTGACAAGATGAGACTGAAGTATTCGAAATGAAGTAATGCCATTATCACTAACTTTGTCTTGCATTTTATGCGCTTCTCCCATTTGACATGTCGAATCGAACGAATCCATTGAATATCGATTAAAAATGACGTGGATGTTGTTAACAGAAAGTCACGGAATATGACAAAACCAACGAAACGATCCGTAAATAAATTTGAAAAATACTCGATTGTAGATAAAAACCTTCTTCACGTACAAATAAGAATATCAGATTAAAAAATCCGTAGCCACGAAAAATAAAGCCCGTCACTTTGACTCGTCACTTTTGTTTTCAAATTCGGCCGCACAAACTTTTAACCCGTCAAATATGTTACGACTTTGGTTCTTTCGAAATACCCGCCTCAACACGATGTACCAAAAAATTAATAAACAAAATATACTAAATTAAAATACAAAAGTGACAAAGAACTTTTAAAATAAAAATTTAACTTGACTTAAAAAGAAATAATAATAAAAAAAAAAAACTAAAAAATAAAAATTAGAAAAAAAAAAAACTGAGATTTTCAAAAAAAACTGACGAGATATAAAGAGTTCAAGCTAATCCTAGAAACCTCCGCCTAATTTAATAATATAAGTTTCCAATGTTGAAACTTGCCAAAAACATGGCTTTGACAACCAAATACGTGCATCCCCCTTGTTTCCTCCGCCCATTAATAATATATATTACTCAAATCAGCATTGTAACCTCCGCCTCACACTAAATAAAAAAATAAAACCCAACCCTTATCACTTTAGTCAACCCTTCGTCTCTCTCTCTCACACCAAATAAAACTCTTCCGTCTCTTTTCTTCCCTCAACCCAAAAATTCTCTCAAATCCACATCTTGTTACCTCAGCCCTCTCTCTTCATCTATCTCCTTTCACCAAATCCCAAACTTAATTCTGCTCAAAACCCCACTTCTATGTATCCCGATCTGCTCAAATCCCAAACTCCATCTATCTCCTTTAACTCCCGTTTCGAACGAGAAGACAAGATCAAAAACTCGGCTTCAAGATCCTAGCTTAAAGGGTCTCGGGTAGGTTATTTTAACTTTTTGTTTTCGAGTCTGTTGATGAGTCGAGGTGGTGTTTTTGGAGAGCTTTTCGAGGCTGTTTACGAGGGTGAGTGAATGAGGGTCGAGTCTAGGCTCAAAAGTGGGGAGTCTTTGTTTGTGGGTTAGTTTTTGAACGAGGGTGTTTGTTTGTTTAAATGATGTTTTAAGTCAAAATATGTGTGTCGAGTGATGTGTGATGATGTGTGGGTTTTGTATGTTGTTTTTTTGTCTTGATTCGAGAGATGTTTTAGTTCGAGAGGTAAGGGACGTGTTGGTCTGTGAGGATGTTTGTGTTGGTGTGTGAGTCTGTGAGGATTTCAGTCGAGAGAGGAGACGGTCTCGAGGGTGTTGGGGGTGACCAAGAGTGTTAGAGTCAAGGGTGGGTTTGTTTGTAGTTTGTGATGTCTAATGAGTGTTTGTGATGTCTGAGTCTTAGGGTTGTTGAGGTTCTGAGGGGTGATTTTGTTTGGCAGCGGAGGGTCTCGAGGGTGAGTGAGTCTGGTTTGGTTAGTCGTTGAGAGTTTGATCGAGTCCAGTCCCGTTATGTTTGAATCCTTTTTTTTAGTTTCTTTATCCGGAATAAGCTGCTATTCAGAATAAGCTGCTATTCGGAATAAGCTGCTATTCGGAATAAGCTGCTATTTGGAATAAGCTGCTATTCGGAATAAGCTGCTATTCCGAATAATCTGTTATACGGAATAATCTGTTATACGGAATAATCTGTTATACGGAATATCTTGGCTTATCCGGAATAACAAGAAAAGGAAACAGAAAGTGTGATACTGACGATGGAGACCACTGATTACCAGGAAAAAAATTAAAAAATAAAATAAATAGAAAAAATAAAAATGAAAAATATATGATAGAAGATGAGACGAAAAGATAAGACAAAAAAAGATGAGACCAAAAAAGTGATGTAGAAAGACACTGATAGATATAAAAAACTGATTGATTTAAAAAAAATTTGATAAAACTGAAAGGTGATGATTTAAGAAACTGATGATTGAAAAAACTGATATTGGATAACAAAAAAGTTATAAAAAAACTAATTGATTTGATAAAAATTGATGATTTAAAAAAAATTGATGATTTTATAAAAATCCCAACAATAAAAAATTGATTCACAAAAGGAAATACGATCCAAAAAAAAATAAAGTAAAAAATTTAGAAAGAAAGGATTTTTACCATAAAATCAATAGATAAAAAGAAACGCAAATCCTAAGATTTAACCATGGCTCTTGATACCAATTGAAGGTCTACGCAATCTTAGGATTGTGCAATCTAAGATTAATCTATTAATAGAATGGATGGAGAAGGAGGAGGAAGAAGATGAGGGTGTAGAGAGAGAAAGGAGAGAAAAGAAAAGTAGAGAGAGAAAGTGAGATCTTATTAAAAATGAAAAGTAAGTGAAATGAAAGAACCACCCCTCCTAACATGCTAGGAGGGGATATATATAGCCCACCCTACATGTGGGCTATATGGGCTATACTGTTTACAAATGGATCACGAGCCCGATACTAGAATATATCTTTGGAGTGACCGATCCTTTCTAAATACGTAAAAACGTATTTCCAACAATCTCCCCCTAAGGGAGGTCACTCCAAGTTACAATGTCCTAAATAGTCAATAGCTCGTGATCTATGCTAATAATGATGTGACCGAGACTTTCTTTGGAAAAACGTATTTCCAACAGATCTTAAGTTAATAAAGCACGTGTGGTGGTTGGTTGAATACAATACTTGTGTGGTGTTATTAACTTTTACATGGTATCAGAGCGCCTGGTTGGATCTCTGATTTAATCTTTTCTGATAAAAAAATTAATTTTTGGGGGGTTTTAAAGGTTTTCTGTTTATCTTGTCTAAATATTACTAGATTTTTGTATTTTCTTAAAGAAAATCAATTTTAAGGAGGGGTTACAAAGTTTTTTGGCTTATCTTCGTTTATTATTAAAGGATTCATAGGTTATAAGGTTTTTTGTCACCGGATATTCATTTTTTGAAAATATAAATTTTTTTTGTTGAAAACCTTAATTTTTGAAATTTGGGGCTTTTGTGTTTCAAGTGTTTTTCTGATGATTCTAACACTGCAGGTACTCAATTGGAAGTTGTGTTGGTGTGTTCTCTTGGTTTATTGGTTAGGGTTACTTCTAGAATTGAATCTAGAATAACTCTTCCTGGTGGTGTTATGTTTAGGGTTACTTATAGACTTGAATATAGAATAACTCTTTATCTCTCTTCCGCTGTTTGTTTTGCTGGATGCAGTTGGCTATTGTAACACCTCTCACACCCTATCTTCTTTATTTTTTTTTATATATTATTTATGTTGTTCTCCGTCTTGTACTTGCTCTTGACCTACCACTTTAAGTGGTGTAGAATCCTGAGAACTAAGTGGTACAAGATCTAGAACTACTAGAACTAGGGTTCTTGATTGAACACTTAGGTTTTATTGCTTTTCTCTCTTTTCTGTTTGGTATCTCTTGTGTTGATTTATTGCTTTATTTGTGGTTATGGCTCCTGAAACTGTTAGTGGTAGTGGTACTAGTAATGTGATTAATGGTCTTGATGCAAGTAATCGTCTTCACTTACAAACTAATGATAGTAACAGTGGGTCTTTGATTATCTTTTGTTGGAAATACATTTTAACGTATTTAGAAGGATCGATCCCTCCAACAATATATTTAGTTAACAGCTCGTAGTCCTAGTAAATGTTATTAAGGAAACAAAGCAAAGCCTGGTCCATTTAAGTATGGTTGGCCCAATATTGTAAGCCCAAGCCTGACATGTGGGCTTGGGTATATGAACCCTCTCCTTTGATAGAGAGGGCGTGGTTTCACTCATAATAACACATAGTAAAAGGTGTTTTTCAATAATTTCTTTCTCTAAAAGTGTGTGTGTGATTTTACAAACTTTCTCTCTCTACTCTCTCTCTAGATAAGCAAAGTTTACATAATCCTACAAATGGTATCAAGAGCCATGGGATGATTGCTTTGTTTATGTGTTTGATATAAAAAATTCGTGTGTTTTTTATCCATTAAGCTCGCGCCCGATTTCTTTTTGTGTTTTTTATGGTTTAATCATGTTACAAATCGTCTACATAGTTGTGGTAGTGATTTAGGTTTGTTATTTTGGCTAAAAACACAAAATTTGGTGGCGTTTGGCTCGATTTTTGGTGAAAGATTGCGTTTTTTCTTGTTGTTATCCGAGATCGGAAATTTAAGCATGTCTGTTTGTTATTCCAAATTGGGGAATTTGTCATTTTCCGGATTGAGTTATTAGGGTTCCGCATTGAGGCTCTTTCCCAAATCGAGCATAGTGTTTCCCGAATCCAAATTCCGTATTGTGTTTCCCGAATCCACGAATTTGTCTAACATTCCGAATCCAATATACAAGAAATATTCCGAATCCACCTATTGACCATATTCTGAATCCACCTATTGACAATATTCCGAATCTAGATGCTTAAGTATTTATTCCGGATACAAGCTTCATTCCGAATACATTGTTAACTTTTCCCGAATCTAGTACTATTTGTTATTCCGAATCCAGTTTCATCTACTTCCCGAACCCATATCTCAATTTTTCAGAATCCAAATCCAGCTATCTTTTCCTGAATCGAATACATATTCCGAATCCACTGTTTATTTTGATAATCCGAGTTCATAGCTTTGTTTATCCCGGATAAAAAAATAAAAAGATAAATATACATTCCGGATTGGTGGCCTTCTGGATTCCGAATTGAAGACAAGGGAAGATTCCGGATTGCAGATAAGGGACATTTCGAATATAAGCTGAGGGATATTCAGAATTGATTTTTCAGACTCAACATTTCGAATAGAAGGTTTTTGGGGTATTCCGAATTAAGGTTTTTGAGGCAGATTCCGAATTCAGGTTTGGTATATATTCCGAATTTTTAAGAAATTTTTCAGAAAGAGTGATATAAAAAATTTCGAATCATGAGTTATTTGGTCTTGAGAATTTCTGGTTTATCGAGAACATAATTAGGGGATTTCTACATTTTTTCTCGACTTCAACACACGAAAGCAAGCACATTTACTTTCTCTCATTGTTCGGTCAACTTTTGTAAATCTTTTCTTATCGAAATGGAGTACACAATTCTTACAGATAAGTCCATCCTCTCGAGTATGGATCATCTTCCACCAATGTTGGTGAAGGAAATGTACGAGGATTGGACGACAAGGATGGAACTTTATATATTAAATAAAGAAAACAGACATCTCATTTGGGCATCGGTGCTCAATGAACCATTAGATTATGGTACCGTGACGGAAGGTGCAGTCACTCGTCCTCGCACAACAAGTGAATTGCCCGGAGATATGAAGATTCAAGATAAGTGTGATAAGCAAGCGGCAAATATCATTCTCCAACCACTTCCTCCAGATGTCCACAAACTTGTGAGTCAACATAAAGTTGCTAAATAGTTATGGGATAGAATTCGTGTTTTAATGCAAGGCACCTCGTTAACTCAACAAGAACGAGAGTGTAAGTTATATGATTCGTTTGATAAGTTTGTCAATGTTCTCGGGGAGACTCTCAATGACTACTACGTGAGATTCACGTTATAGTTGAATGAGCTCAACATCTATGGTTTGAAAATTCCAAATTTTCAATTAAACACCAAGTACTTGAACACTCTCCCTTCCGAATGGGGCAAGTATGTGACAGCTGTTAAATTGGCTATTAATTTTCATCAAACCAATGTGGATCAACTTCAAGCCTATCTTCAACAACATGAATGTCATGTGATCGTGGCTCGGTTTTCAACACCTCAAGTCCATGATTCACTTGCCATGATTGCTTCTCATCAAGTGACCCCTCAACACAACTTGGCATACTCTTATCAACAACCATCATATATGCAGCAAATAGAACACACCTATCAACCACAACAACCATCATATCAACCATTAATGATGCCACAACAAGCATCTCAACAAGTAAGTGTTCCTCAACAACATTTTACACATCAAGCATCTTCATATCAATATATCACTTCTCCAATGGGCTATACTCCTCAAAACTGATATTTTCTAATTGAGGCATCACAAGTACAAGCCTTTTACTCCAATGAACTTCCACCAATTCAAGCACCGTTTTTTACTTCAAATGATACTCCAACTGATGTCTTGAACCATCTCACGGCCTACTTGTCAAAACTTTTTGCAACTAGAGGCTTTCCACAAACAAACAATCAGCTCCGCAGATATTCAAATCCTCACCAATAAGCCAATATTCAAGATGGTCAAGTGACGGTGCAACCAATTCAAGGAAGGCAGAATTCATTTAGACCTCCAAGAACGGTGAATGCTCAAGCTGATGGAAATGAAAGCTTCAATGGTCCTCAAAAGGTTGTCACATGCTATAATTGTCGAGGACAAGGTCATATAGCTAGGCAATGCACTCAGCCAAAAAGGAGAAGGGATGCAACATGGTTCAAGGAGAAGATGTATTTGGTAGATGCTCAATCTAAGGGAAAGATGTTGGATTCAAAGGAATTAGAATTTCTTGTAGACCCAGGGGCGACAAATAATAAAGGCATTGCAGTCGTTTCTACTTAAAATGTAGCATTTCAAGCGAACGATCTTGATGCATACGATTCAGATTGTGATGACATTCATTCAGCCCAAGCTGCTCTTGTTGCTAATCTCTCTCCCTACTGTTCTAATGTCGTCAGCAAGGTCCCTATCACAAAGAATATTGTTCAGGATAACCCACATCAAGTTGAGCATAATAATAACAACCTCGAACAGCATCCGATAAATATGAACTCAAATGATGGGGTATCCAATTCTTCACATTTGAGTGAAACTCAACCAAATTTTACGACGGGTATGGAATATTATGATCAACAAGATTTTATAAGTGTGCCTAAATATATTCTTGATGAAATGAATATAGCTATCCAACGAACCTTAGGTCAGAATGTCACCCTAAACACTGAGCTTGAATTGTATAAAGAAAAGGTCAAAACTATTGAAATGGTCCCTCAAGAAGAGAAAATCACTTATTCTGAATTTTACCAATTTCGTTTTGAAAAGATGGAACACTTAAAAGAAATAGAAACATTAAGAGCTACCCTTTCTAATGAATTAAAGGAAAAAGAGTCGGTTGTTAATAATTTTCAAAAACATAAAATGGATTTCGAAACTCTCGAGTCTAAAAAGGTTGAAACGGAAATTAATGCTACCAAACTTCTTAAATTCAAGGAACAACGGCTTTTAAAACAATACGCTTCCACAGAAAAGGTTCATTTATTAACCAACTCATTTAAGAAACTAGAACTTAAGCGTCTTCAAAATTTACCACCTAATCCGGGTTATGCAAAACAAGCTCAGGAATATATCCCTTGTATTTTTTATGCGACCCTAATTTGAAAATCGAAAGAAGCCCCATATGTTCGTGATGATGAGGAAATGATGTCACTTGCGGAAGAAAATCGTTTAAAAATGCTTTCGAAAAATAATCTTAAATGTGATTATGATAAGGAAAATAAACCGGTTTTTGATTCTAAGATCCGCTTTACACCACAACGGGATATTTATTACGTACCAGTAAATGTGTCTCAAAGTTCTTCCACGGAAAACGTAGCTAATACGATTCCCACACTTGTCAAAAAGGATTTAACTAAGGTACTTCCACCGGTAAGTAAGGTATATTTAAGCTTAAATGCATTGTACCAACACTTTTTTGAATTTGATATGGTCATTAAGGAACGTATGACAGCCTCAGCTCAAACGGAAAGTGAATGGGACATCGGACACACAAGATATGCGTTTCATAATGATGTTATCCCATTCGCCGATAATATTAAAGCGTGTTTTACGAATCTTGATCATGATTTGGACTTGGCAATTCAAGATGTTCAAAAAGTTTTCTATGAAATGGATGATGCCTATGAAACGGTTTAATTGAACAAGAACAAATTTATGATCAGTTTCTAATACAAGTGATATCGAATGATATTATAACCGTTTGTGTGAATAATTGTGTTGATAATATTTCTATCGTGCATAATGTTGAATCTGTGGATAATATGGTTGATAGTACTTGTCACAAATCTGACGCTGAATTTTTAAAGCTTCAAGATTCCTATAATTCGCTTTTAAAATGTTTTAATGCAATGGAAAAACATTGCATTTCGCTTGAGTGTGAAATACAAACTGTTAAAGATAATTTTGAAACGTCACACAAAAGTGTTAATATAGATGATCAATCTTTTTAGCAAATTTCGAAACAGTGTCAGAAAAGTGATAAGGTGGCTAAATCTTTGCCGATAGCAAAAGATAGTGTTAAGAAATTGAACATAGCTACAGTGCAACCCACCAAGCATAGTCTCATTACCGTCACACCACTTAACAAGGGCCCTAGGTCTAAACAATCTCAACCGTTGGTCACTAAAGATAAGGCAACATCTAATCAAACTAATGTTCCCGTGTTGCCTTCTACAGGAGTAATCATGTAAAACCCGCATGCTTTTACCATGAACAGTACACTAATAATCGTACGTACATGATTAAAACTTTCCTTTTATACATTGAACACGCGTCACGAATATTAATTACGTTGGATTAAGTATATAAATGCACACAATAATTATTACGTATTATAAATATGACATGAACATTTAAAACACGAACTACACAAATATTTAAAATACATGAACACGTTACGTAGTTAATTAAACACGACAAGTAATTACGTAAATTAATATTATGTATAACATGTGAAATTACTACAAAGATAATTCACGACATAAAAATACACGAACCCGAGTACGTATTTAATTAAACGCGTATTATAAAACAAATGTTTTACGTGTTGTCGTTTGGGCCGATTAGACAAGAGAGGACAAGAAGAAAGACTTGGGCTCAAGGCTCAAGTGGGTTTAGATCGACTAAAAAGAAACAGACGGGGAGGGAGTATGTATTTTTGGACAAACATAAAATCACACATAAAACCCTAAATAAACAAGAGTGGCCGCCACTTGTTTTCTTTTGTGTCTTCTTCCAGCTGTCGACCAAACAAAAAAAAACAAGGAGAATCAGACGTGGGTTGGATCTAGAACAGGATTGGTGTTCGTTATATTTTCAGTCCTAAACCCTAACACGCGAAACTAGGTAATTGAATCTCGTTTCTTTTTCTTTTGTTTAATAGGTCACGAATCAAGGGTTGGGTTTAATACATGTTAAAACAAATTGGAATAGGGGAGCAGTCGTTAGTGGTGTTTAAAATCGGTTTCCCATAAACCGAGACACATATGTGTCTTGGTGGTAAAAACTAGTCACCAACCGCAACCCTTAATGGGTGTGGGCTTGGTTTGTTCTGTCATTGGCAACCCCAGCAGGTGGTTTGGTCAAGCAGTGGTAACCGAGACCCTAGTGGTCTCGGTGGGAAGATGGTTCAAGCAGGGGGGAGTATAGCCACTGTCGGTGGGATATTGGCTCGTGCAGGGGGAAGTAGCCACTGCCGGTGGTAATAACACCACTGCTAAGGGTTGACTGGCAGTTAAGGGTGTGTTTGGTTCGTAGTTAAAGGGAGTTAAGGGTGTGTTTGGGTCATAGCTTAAAAACAAGTAATGGGGCGGTTTGGTTCGGCTTATACGTTCGACTTATATTAAAACACGGAAACGAGCACGAGATTTTTTTGTTACAAGTCCTATTTTTTTACAAGAATAATTAAATTAATTAAACATGATTAATAATTAATTTATTTTAAACATGGACTTAGGTTATATTTATTTTAATAAATAATACATGTTTTAACCTAAGAATTTAATTATTTAATTTAGATTATAGTAATTAATTAATTATTTTAGCATGGAATATAATTAATTAATAAACACGACTTAAGTTATTATTAATACAATATTAATACATGTTTTAACCTAAGTATTATATACACTTTAATTTAATTAAATTATGATTATATTTAATTAAATCGTATAACATATAGTTTATTTAATTAACATGTTATAATTAGTTACATACTCAGTAAACAGAATACTTATACACGTATACTATTTATGTAGCATTAGTGAGATCGAAGTAGGACTTCCTTTTGTTCGTCTTCTTCGATCACTGGACATAAGGTACGAATTTCCCGTCCTCCAGTAAGGACAATCTCTTCCTTCGTTAGGATTTCCCGTATGCAGCCAACTGTTTTCCCCAGTAGTTACAGATTAAATGCTTATGTTTTATTAGTTACCTTAGCCATATACATGCATGACCAGTTTCAACTAGTTATGGAGGTACCATAACCATAAAACTAGAGGCACTAGTGTTATGACTTCACTACGGTGGAGTGATAGCTCGTGGCGCCCCTTTTTAGTTATTTGGCTATTATATTATTATATTATCATGTGGGGCGTATGTGTGCATCCTATTTACATGTTTCAGTCAGGATTTCATGGTGAATGTGGTGTGTGTCTTGCATCCTTCACAAGGAGTTGATCCCTCCTACCCACTTACTAGTTAATTAGAGGCATCCCCTCTAATTTGCATGACGAGGTCACCCCTCCAAGTATTCATGCACGTTTGTTGACCTCATGACCTATTTTAGCTATTTTGGTACATTAACTAATACAGATTTTCATAAGTAACATAAGCTATGTTTTCAGAACTAAAACCGGTTAACATGAAAGACAACTAGGTTTTCCAAGACTTATACGTTTCCGCTGCTATTAGTCTTATTTATGTTTCAGCCATTCATACTATGTTGTATATCCGTGCACTGAGCGTTATGCTCAACCGTTACTTTCCTTTCCATGTCCCAAAACGGCAGGTACCCAGGGACGGACTCGAGCATTTGGAGGAAGTGCATAGGATGGAAGCTGCCATAGACTTCTTCTCCTTTTGCGCATATACTTATGCTTGTTTAGTCTTTCCTAGTTCATTTACTTATTATGTTTTGGGCTTATGTTTGGGAACCGATGCTTGATTCCAGTTTTCCCTGTGGTCATGTATGTTTTACTACATATTACCTTGCATGCTTTGATGACACGCCATAATTACGCGTAACGGTTCACTTATCAAAGTGGGGTGTTACAATTATGGTATCAGAGCCCAAGGCTTCATCCTGTAGGCTCTAAAACTTGACCTGTGACTAGTGGGTATTCACCAGGAGCTTCCTAGGCCAACGCTTGTTATTCCACGTATTGATGTTTTCAGCACCTTGTTGTTTTAACCATGATGTTTTCAGCACTTTGTTGTTTTAACCATGATGTTTTCATCAGTATTGCTTTTACTAATATGGACTGAACAACCGTCATCCATACTTAGTTATGTGTCATTTATTTATGCATGATGTTTCTTGTGAACTGTGGCTATGTAGACTGAACCCCAGTAGTTCATAATTAGTCACATAAAATTTTTCTGTTAAGTTTTGACAGCCGAGTTTCACTCAGTTATTCCATGTATCATTGTCGCAGGTTTATGACTAAGTAACGGTTGGTACAGGACTGGCCCTATTTAGTCGCGTGTGCTTTTATCGAAACTTTTAACTTTGGGACCGACCCATAGGCGTCCCCTCACCATGTCTTTTTTTTGGGTAAACTGACCATAGGCGTTTACCCTCGCGCATTTAAAGGTTTTCATAACTGCATCATGCATTCATGCACTGTTTACATGCATAAAAATTTTCTCATGATTTATTGGCATAAATGTTTTTCATGTCCCCTCATAAGTTACTATGTCTTTATGTCAAGTATGTTTTCATACTATCATAGTTAACTTCATTTTCATGCTGATTATGTAATATACTCCAGCATGTTAAGTTGTTTCATGTTTCTTCATGATGATTTTGTCTTCATGTTGATTACCTCTTACGTCTATTTTGTTGTTTATGCTTTCATGCAAGACATTGTTGGATTTCATTTAATCCTGCTTTCATGATAGTCATGGTTGGTTTTCATTAATCATGCTTTCAGGAAGGTCATCGTTGGAATTCGTTCAACCACACTTTAGCGTTTCTCCGTGCACCCAGAATGAGGTATATATTGGCATTGTTAGGTTATCATGATGGTTTTTCTAACCGTTTAACCAATTATTTTTCTTTAAAATCATGTCAGATGATCGAACCCATACCGATCATTTCACGAGCATTCCATGTGTAGTCCATGTACCGTATTCCATGTGCGTATTCCACTTGCTGATATTCTACAAATATGCTGATGTCGCTCATAACTTAGAGTTGTTACTAAAGGTTGATGCTGCAGATATTTTAGAGACGCTACGAGATGCTGATGTTATTCACAACCTGTAGATCTTACAAGACGAAGAGAAAGGCATTAGATCAAATAGATCGAACGAGAAGATGCTTCACCACCAGATGATTTCCTTCAATCATTGTCCCTAATCCTTAGTTACATGTCATGTTATTCAGTTGTCGATTCAGTCATATGAGTAAGAACCGATACCAGCCGGCCACTCAGCTGAATAGTTACATGAATCACAGTCATGAGAATGACTGTCATGGAACTGACAGACAAGATGATAATAATCACTACTGTGACAACAACTATCCTATCATTTGCAACAGAAGCTCTGGCCACGGACGTGATTAGAAATTCAAAGGGGGTCAATTATCCAACCGATCCGCCAATTCTGGCATAGTAACATAATATTTGTATTCCATTTGTTTCACACCTCGAGACACATGTCAAGACATCAGTTAAGACACATGTCTCATGTATACCTTCTAAAGACACATGTCAAGACACTAGTCAAGACACATGTCATGCTTATATTTCCCAAGACACGAGTCAAGACACATTAATTACGTCCAATTTAGGAACATCCCTAAGAAAATCAGGGTACCCTCCAAAGAGTATATCCATTTTGTTGTGCCATGTATTAATCAGGCCACAAGAGTTTCAGTACCATCACCGGTGTATCAGTGAGATCTGTCACGGTTGCTCGATGACACTTTCATTTCTTGTACCCATATTTCATATATTCATGACCATGAAGGATGCCATTAGTATCACCCATGTATACGAAGGTTTTCCTTCAGCCTAATGATAAGATCCAAGCTGCTAACGCATTTCCTCGTACAGATGCGAGTTGAATTTAATCCTAATTATGGACTACGAACAACACACCATACTAAGATTCATGATTATGTACGGTAATGTTCAGGCTCTTGAATACATTCAGCATGGTTTTCCATCAGGAAAATCTGTACAAATTATCTATGCTTTACAAGCACGTGATTTGTTAGCCATGACTTCTAAAATTTTCTAGCTGTCAGTTAAGACACAACCACTGAAGTTCCTTTTACGCATAAACAACCGATTATTCCAAAAGCATCCCATACATTTCAGAAGAACCTTCAAGGAGAAGGAAGATAACATGAGATTATGTGTCGACTACCGTCGATTTAAACAAATCACCATTCATAACCGTTATTCTCCTCCACGTATTGACAACATGTCCAATCGACTTTAGGGTGTTAAACACTTTTCCAAGATCGGATTAATGATAATAAAATGAGTTTCCATGAATTGATGAACAAATTCATCAGTGTTTTTATCGAGGACAACCTGATTGTCTCTAAGTCTAGGAAGAGTAGGAAGACCATATTTGCACTATGTTGCAAATTCTACAACAGGAGAAATTTCACCCTGAAATTTTCCAATATAAATTCAGGTTGATTACAGTGACACGCTGGATCACATGGTTTCTCACGGCTAATCTTACCATGACTCAACTTATGCGTAAAAGGTGAGAACCCTACACTACGTTAGGTGTTCAAAGAAAATCATACGCTAAGAAAAGTCTAATTTCAGAGACTCATAGTTACGCAAACATCTATGTATCAAGTTTCTACGAAGCAAGATACAGTTACGTTCATATCTAAGTACATGACATACCAACAGGCTAAGATAGAACACCAACAGACTAGGATGTTTTTCCATCATCAGAAATTGTGAACATAAATGGGACAAGATCTCCATGGATTTTGGTTACCAGATTACCGCAAACTCAGTAGAAGCATTAAGCTATCTGGGTTATCGTCGACAAGTTGACCAAGTCTGCAGAATCCCTACATAGGCAAGGATTCCAGAGTTGGCAGATTTTCAAACATTTTCCAGCCAAGGATCATCCGATCACTTGGTACTTCCTCAGCTATCAGACCAGAAAAAGATTCACATTTGTGTTCCAAGTTTACGTTCATGTCCTTTGTCCAAATTTTACGATTTGCTTTCACACTCATGTTCATGACACTATTCATGTTCATGACGGTATCCTGGCTTACGATTTTATGTTCATTTTGCGCGGCAGGGCTGCGCCTTTTCAATCAATCTCCGGCCGCTCCGCTATTGGTTCTAGAGTCAAGCCAGCAAAGAAGTAGACTCATTCCTTTTTCACTGGCTAGGGATATTCGACGTTTAATGAGATAGTATAGTTCTAGACTAAAGCTAGCAAAAAAACCTCTAGCAGATGGTTTTAAATTGATTATAAAAGAACCTATTTCACCAAGTAGTGCAAATTTCTCCATTTTTAGAATGGCTCCAGTGGCTACATTTATGTTAAGTCTGGTCGCTCGGGTCGTTGTACCTTTTGATTATGGTATGGTATTGTTAGATCCGAACATAGGGCTACGGGAGGCTTTGCAAGAACTTGAGAGACCAGACTCAAGTTTAGTATAACTCTCTATTCTCAGACAGATGTTTCATGTCACATTCAACGTCTCACCTTATAGCGTTTGGCATTACCGCCGCCGTATTCCATGTTTACGATATGTTTCACATGTCATGTTCATTCCACGTTTCTTATATCACGTTCACGATAGGTATCATGGATCTCCAGATGTTTTCATATTACACTCACCATATCTCCACGTATCACGTTCACAATTATTCACGTATCACGTTCACAGTTGTTCACGTACTACGTTTCAGTGTGTCTCGCACATCATTGCTAAGACGTTACTATTATCAGTTAGTTTTGCATCATAACGTTTCAGTTACCCTTCTTATTCCGTGGATCAAATTCAGGGGATATGTCTTACATTGATAACCATAAACTTTTACGTATTTTCCAGTCAAGGTCAGGAGGACCAAGATTTATCAGTTGTGTCAAGATCTTGTGGAGGAACCGTTTGGGAAGTCACTTGGAAACGGAGGAATCCATTCGGATTCTATCCTCTCATCCTTCCATAATTCAGTCATATTCTTTTCAGGCACGTCACGTTCCACGTCCATATTCTTTCACTTTACGTTAGCTATAATTCGGGGATGAATTATTCTTTTTAGGGGGGAAGAGTTTAAAACCCGCATGCTTTTACCATGAACGGTACAATAATAATCGTACGTACAAGATTAAAACTTTCCTTTTATACATTGAACACGCGTCACGGATATTAATTACGTTGGATTACGTAAATAAATGCAGACTATAAATATTACGTATTATAAATATGACATGAACATTTAAAACACAAACTACACGAATATTTAAAATACGCGAACACGTTACGTAGTTAATTAAACACGACAAGTAACTACGTAAATTAATATTACGTTTAGCATGTGAAATTACTACAAAGATAATTCATGACATAAAAATACACGAACCCGAGTACGTATTTAATTAAATGCGTATTATAAAACAAATGTTTTACGTGTTGTCGTTTGGGCCGATTAGACAAGAGAGGACAAGAAGAAAGACTTGGGCTCAAGGCCCAAGTGGGTTTAGATCGACTAAAAAGAAACAGACGGGAAGGGAGTATGTATTTTTGGACAAACATAAAATCACACATAAAAATAAGAGTGGTCGCCGCTTGTTTTCTTTTGTGTCTTCTTTCGGCGGTCGACTTAAATAACAGAAACAAGGAGAATCAGACGTGGGTTGGATCTGGAACAAGATTGGTGTTCGTGATATTGTCAGTCCTAAACCCTAACACACGAAACTAGGCAATTGAATCTCGTTTCTTTTTCTTTTGTTTAATAGATCACGAATCAAGGGTTGGGTTTAATACATGTTAAAACAAATTGGAAAGGGGAGCAGTCATTAGTGATGTTTAGAATCGGTTGCACACAAACCGAGACACATATGTGTGTCTCTCGGTGGTAAAAACCAGTCACCAGCCGCAACCCTTAATGGGTGTGGGCTTGGTTTGTTCTGTCAGTGGCAACCCCAGTAGGTGGTTTGGTCAGGCAGTGGGAACCGAGACCCTAGTAGTCTCGGTGGGAAGATGGTTCAAGTAGGGGGAGTGTAGCCACTGTCGGTGGGATATTGGCTCGTGCAGGGGTAACTAGCCACTGCCGGTGGCAATAACACCACTGCCAAGGGTTGACTGGCAGTTAAGGGTGTGTCTGGTTCGCAGTTTAATGGAGTTAAGGGTGTGTTTGGATCATAGCTTAAAAAACAAGTAATGGGGCGGTTTGGTTTGGCTTATACGTTCGGCTTATATTAAAACACGGAAACGGGCACGAGATTATTTTGTTACAAGTCCTATTTTTTACAAGAGTAATTAAATTAATTAAACATGATTAATAATTAATTTAATTTAAACATGGACTTAGGTTATATTTATTTTAATAAATAATACATGTTTTAACCTAACTTTTTAATTATTTAATTTAGACTATAGTAATTAATTAATTATTTTAACATGTAATATAATTAATTAATAAACATGACTCAGGTTATTATTAATACAATATTAATACATGTTTTAACCTAAGTATTATATACACTTTAGTTTAATTAAATCATGATTATATTTAATTAAATCGTATAACATATAGTTTATTTAATTAACATGTTATAATTAATAAACTATACTATTAGTCACATGACTTAATATATTTAATCAGTAAAACTTAAGTTTATCTTATTAGCTTATTAATCCAACTTTTTTCTAATTATGGAAACTATCTATTTCAGGAAACTTACTATTTTAGAAACTTCCTATTTTAGAAACTTATCTATTTTAAGAAGTTAATATATTCTTGGAAACTTTCTATTTTTAGAAACTTTCTATTTTTGGAAACCTGCTATTTTTAGAAAGTTACTTATTTTTACACAACAAGTATAATAATACAAGGAATACAAGTAATGCTTAATCAGAATATACAAAATACATGATAAACACAACATAACGTTAAAATCAGTAAAACAAGACATGAACATATAAAACAAGCTAAGACACGATATAAAATCAGTTACGTACTCAGTAAACAGAATACTTATACACGTATACTATTTATTTAGCATTAGTGAGATTGAAGTAGGACTTACTTTCGTTTGTCTTCTTCGTTCACTGGACATAAGGTAAGGATTTCCCGTCATTCAGTAAGACAATCTTTTCCTTCATTAGGATTTCCCGTATGCAGCCAACTGTTTTCCCCAGTAGTTACAGAAATGCTTATGTTTTATTAGTTACCTTAGCCATATACATGCATGACCAGTTTCACCTAGTTATGGAGGTACCATAACCATAGCACTAGAGGCACTTGTGTTATGACTTCACCACGGTGGAGTGATAGCTCGTGGCGTCCTTTTTCAGTTATTTGACCATTATATTATTATATTATCATATGGGGCGTATGGGTGCATCCTAGTTACATGTTTCAGTCAGGATTTCATGGTCAATGTGGTGTGTGCATTGCATCCTTCACAAGGAGCTGATCCCTCCTACCCACTTACCAGTTAATTAGAGGCATCCCCTCTAATTTGCATTAGGAGGTCACCCCTCCAAGTATTCATGCACATTTGTTGACCTCATGACCTATATTGGCTATTTTAGTACATTAACTAATACAGATTTTCATAAGTAACATAAGCTATGTTTTCAGAACTAAAACCAGTTAACATGACAAACAACTAGGTTTTCCAGGACTTATACATTTCCGATGCTATTAGTCCTATTTATGTTTCAACCATTCATACTATGTTGTATATCCGTGCACTGAGCGTTATGCTCAGCCGTTACTTTCCTTTCCATGTCCCAAAATGGCAGGTACCCAGGGACGGAATCGAGCATTTAGAGGAAGTGCATAGGATGGAAGCTGCCATAGACTTCTTCTCCTTTTGCTCATATACTTATGCTTGTTTAGTCTTTCCTAGTTATTTACTTTATTATGTTTTGGGCTTATGTTTGGGAACCGATGCTTGATTCTGGTTTTCCCTATGGTCATGTATGTTTTACTACATATTACCTTGCATGTTTTGATGACATGCTATAATTACGCGTAACGGTTCACTTATCAAAGTGGGGTGTTACAAATCGAAACCTACTAAGGATCAAAGATCTAAGCTAAATGGAAATTTAAAGAAAGATAGGATCTTGCCCTCATCTAGTAGTCAAGTGAAGAAGAAAGTAGAAGCCCATCCTAGGAATGTTATTTCTGTTTTAAATAAAATGAATCATGTAGCTAAACCTAAAGGCTCTGCGGTTGTGCAGTGTTCTAAGCCTAATGTGAATTCTAATTTGAAATGTTGGAATTACAATGAATGTATGTTTTCTAGTCATCATGATTCTTGCCTTATTGACCATGTGAATGAGATGAATGTCTGAAAGAATAACTTAGCATGGAAACCGACTGGGAAAGTGTTAACCCAAGTTGGTTGGATGTGGCGCCCCACTGGTAGGACCTTCACTATAGTAGGAAATACGTGCCCTTTAACTAGGATCACTCCCACTAAAGCGAAGAAAGTATACCCTTTAACTAGGAGTACCAAGCCTACCAAAACACAAGCGTGTCCTTTAACTAGGAACACCGACACTACTGTTGGGAATAAAATTAACAAAGTCACTGGGACGCTGACAAAAGGAAATTGGACGCTGACAAGAGTAGAAGAGGCGCTGACAGCTGGAACACTAACAAAGATTATTTGAGCGATGAAAAAGGGAAGTTCAACCACTGATGGAATACTTAGTCTACACGTTTTGTAAACTTAGTAAAGATATGTTCGACACTGTATTTTCTATATTTATCTTTACCTAGAATAGTTGATACGTATATTATTGTACACGACTCCTTGTGCTATAAAAGGAGGTCATAGGGTTCATAGTTTAATATACGTTTTACACTTTCATTGTACGCAAGTTTGTTTATCAATATAAGTGAAAGTTTGGTTTATATTGTTTTGCACAGTTCTTTGTTCTAAGTGTTAATTCCGCATAACACTTAGATTGTTGTTAACACAAAGTTTCTCTACGTATTACTCTTGATTTATCTCGATAATACAAAGCTAAACCGATGAAGTTTGGGATCAACAAGTGGTATCAGAGCTTGTTGAGGAACTTTGATCTAAAGAACACAAAACCCTAAAAACCCTAAATTACCAAAAACCCTAAATCGTAGAAAACACTAAAACCCAAACACTATGTCTACTACAGAATCTTCATCCTCATCAAATCACAATCTCAAAATTCCCATGCTCGACCCTGATAACTTTAAACAATGGAAGTTCAACTTTGAACAGTATCTTCAAGTTAATGACTATGCTCTTTGGGAAGTCATTGAGTATGGTAATCAATTCAATAGGGCATCTAAGATTGCCACTGCTATTTGATCGGAGAGAAAGAAGAATTCTTGGGAGGTTTGGAAGAAGAGGAATCATGAAGATCCTTGTTCTTCTTGATCCAGACGGGTCAAACCGAGATTTTCGTTTTCTTGGAAAGCTTAGAAGAAGATGCTTTGGGTGAAGAAGTTTGTGACAAGGAGATTTCAAGGTTAGTGTTAGTGCAAACATTACGATGCTTTGTCGATATAATCTATTTGTGTATTGTTGATGACAAACGTATAATTCGCAATACATTATGTAAAATGTTAAGGTACTCGTAATCACTCAAGAATACATTTGTATACTTCTCTCGACACCTCTAAGATCACATTCAGCATGAATCACTCAAGGTATGTACAAACAAGTCATTAACCTTACTAAGTGATCAAGGATTAATATTTTCTTAAAACTCACTTTTATACAAAGTGACAAAGTAATTTTTAATTAACTTTATTTTAAAAAAAATGTTTTATTAAAAAGAAAATGGAAATTTGAATTTGGCATATTCCATATGCCAAAGGAATATCCTTGAGGGTATAAACTACCCAGATGGCATATCCTCACTAAAGGACAAATTTGCACGGACTCCAAGCCGGAGGTTCCTTAAAGGAGCCCGCAGATCCTTATTGATAAGAAACCGCGGGTGAGAGATAAGGAACCGAGGGTCTTTAGAGCTGTTGCACTCTTGTCCTATAAATAGTGGATCATTTCCAGCTTTTCTTTCAACCCTTTTTGAACAGTTTTTCAAAAACATCTTCAAAACCTTGATTAGTTAGTTTTGATTAATCTTGTTTATGATTTGATTCTATCCTCAATCCTCTCATCCTCTCAAGTGCAAAGAGAAGAACACTTTCATTACCATGAAGTGTTGGGTTCACTACATGATGAAGATCTCTCCTTCTATAGATCTAAGTTATGTTTTTAGTCATCCTACTATGTAAACATGAAGTTCCAAGTGATGTGTATACTTGAAATTGATGGTGTGTAGAAGATCCAAGTGTTGGGTTCACTTGGATGTGTTATAAGGGTAGTATATCCAAGTGATGGGTATCATTGGATTAGGTGTTAGGTTTTTAGATCCAAGTTGTGTGAAACTTGGATATTGTGTTAGAATCATAGATCTAAGTGTTGTGTGCTTAGATCTATATGGTTTATGTGTTTAGGCCATAAAATACAAGGTTTGTTATGTTGGGCCATAAAACATAACTAGTGGGTAGATTGGTGAAGATTCGTGTAGATTGGTCCTACCTAAGATTAGGACTCGACATTTAGCCCTGTGTCAGAAAATGGTGAAGTAGGCGACGTGTGTAGATTGGTCCTACCTAAGATTTGGAATCGACATCTAGCTTAGTGTCGGAAATGGTGTAAGCGACATGTATGGTTTTCTCCACCTTAAGGAGCTTGTTGATTAGTGAAGTATCTCTCGAGTTGGGTACTCGAGGAGTGGAGTAGGGCGAAGAGGATCTTCGTGACCGAACCACTATAAATCATCGTGTCGGTACTTTCCTTTACATTTATGTCTTTACTCTTATAGTTTCATATTTGTGTTGTTTGTCTTTGTGTGCATCACACAATCTAAACAACTAAGTTTCGGAAAAGTTGTGGCTTAGTACGTGTGTGCTTCATGTTTAGATTATGATCAAGTGTTCATCCGTTAGTATAAATATTTTAGTTGTGGAAAAGCTTATGCTTAGTATGTGTGTGCTTAGTGTTTATACTATTGCTTGATGTACTCTTGATTTGATGTGTTTGTGTGTTTACTTACTTGTAGTATCTATCTTTCAATCAAACAGATTTCATATCTAGTCAAGCTTGATCGAGAATTTGATAGCAAGGATTGTTGAAGTTTAACATGTAATAAATGGCATCGTCCACTATCGGCGGTTCCTTAAAGGGACACGCGGTTCTTTAGTGATAAGGAACCGCGGGTATGTTTAAAGAACCGCGCACAGTGGTTTATGTGAAATGTTTTGAAAATTAACTAGAAACTATTAAACCCCCCCCCCCCCCTCTAGTTTCTATAACTGGTATTAGAGCGATGGTCACACAAGATCTTTGAAGTATATTGTACTTTAAAGCTTGGATCGATCTTTGCTCTAGTTTTTCAAAACAAACGGTTTTTAAAATAGAAACGATCATTGTATTAAATTTCCTATGAAGAATGATTACTTATGAAATGTGTTTTATTGTTTCATTCGTACAGTTGTGGTGGTAATTAAACTTTGGGTAATAGCTTGACTTTAAGTATTTTTATTTTTGGAAGTATAAAAATCTTTTGTGTCATAATTAACTTTAATAAATTAGTTCTATGTGTCTAGAATGATTTTTTAGAGTCCTAAGTCCTTCCAAAATGTTACTAAATGATTTTGGTCAAAAACCAATTTTTTTCTTCTGACCGCGGTTCTTTATTGTTCCCCGAGGTTTAATAAGTGTGTAAACACTTATCCTTTTACCACTTAAAACAATGAAAATCGAGACCAAAACGTGCAATTAATATCATAAATGTCGGAATTATGCGTGGTTTGTGTTTTTATTGTTAAATAGGTTCAAAATATCAAAGGGGAAGAAAACACGGGATTTTATGGTCAATTATTGAAGAAAAGGACAAAAGTCAAGGTGAAGAAAAGGCAAAACGACCACGTGATTGGAAAGAGCACGAAATTACGAATCCAACGTTTCTGACCTCGCATTGTAACTCCTCACGGTTTGTTCCCTACGAATTTTATTAGTTTAATTAGTTTTTAAATTAAATTAATTAGTTTTTCTAAATAGATAGTTTTTAATAATTTTAATACATTAAATTTCCAAAGTTAAAAAAATAAAATAAAGTTTTTATTAAAATTAATATTAACTTTCGTAATACTTATATTATTATTATTATTATTATTATTATTATTTTTATTTTTATTTTTATTATTTTTTTATATAAAATCATCACTTTTATTAGAAACAAAAAGGGATTTACAACAAACTGGATGGGAGTCGAGATACTATCTGCGCTCCCACCCCTTTAGCAATGGTAAAACCTATTCTATGAAAATTATGTATAGCAGCGCGCGCTCCAATGTCTTGAGCCTTATTATTATTATTATTATTATTATTATTATTATTATTATTATTATTATTATTATTATTATTATTATTATTATTATTATTATTATTATTATTATGAAAAATATGATGTGTTGTTTGATATTTATTCTAAGGTTGGTGTGTCGGTGAGGAAAGAAGCTGATATGGGATTTGTTTCTGATGGTGGGCGTGATCTTCGGCCAGCAGATTTATTGCTTCACAATTGGTCCCAGGGCAAAGATGCGTGTTTAGATGTTACAGGGGTTTCTCTGTTTGCAGGGGCGGGGTTGGATTCGTGGGTTCCTGGGAGTGCTTTGCAGTCGGTTGTTCAGAAGAAGAAGAGGAAGTATTCTTCTATTTGTGTTGAGCATGGTTACTCGTTTATTCCATTCGCCTTCTCGACTTTCGGGGAGTTTGAGGAGGAGGCGATGGGTACTCTCTCGCGTCTTAAGCGGTTAGCTGGTTGTCATTCTAATGACGCGAGGAGTGGTGGTTTTTTGATGTCTAGACTTAGTTTTTGTATTCAAAAAGGGGTGGGCGCGCAGCTTATTTCGCGGCTCCCTTCCAATTTTGTGTGATTAATAAAATTGGAATTTAATAATAAAAAAAATATATATATATACATTATTATTATTATTATTATTATTATTATTATTATTATTATTATTATTATTAAAATAGGCTGGTCAATAGGGGTCAATAGTTGCCAGGGGTCAAAAAGGGGTAGGGTTTTATAAAAAACTTTGTGTATATAAACTTAAGGGACTGCCCAGCTCAACTGGCAGCCCTTGGGTTGTTAAGTTTGCAACCCAAACGATGCAGGTTCGATCCATGTGGGTTGCCTTGGCTGAGTTTATATAGCCTATGCCACGTGGCACTCCCTGATTGGTCCACGTGGCAGACCCGATCCAGACCCGGACACGATCCAGACCCGGTTCAAACCCTGTTCAGAACGGCTGACGTCAGCAATGACGTCAGCAACACGTGGCGGTGGCTGGCCAATTCCAGCGCGTCACGTGGCACTGATAACAATTATTATTTTGTAGGTACGAGGTACAGGTGTCAGATGATGTGGCGGCGGCTGACACGTGGCAGTACGAGATAGGCGCTGACAGTGGCAGTGACGGCGCTGACATGTCAGTCCTAGGATCAGATGTGGCAGAGCACAGTTGCAGCTGACCATTCAGATGTTTACACGTGGCGGCGCTGCCGCCACGTCAGTACCAGGATTCAATGATCAGTACGAGGTGGCAGTGTGCCAGTGGCGGCTGACCACTCACAGCTCGCCACGTGGCATGTCGATGATTACAAAGTTGGAAAGGGCGTGTGGCAGAATGACTTACGCGTGATCCAAGTAAAATTCTAGAAGCAATAAAAAACAATAAAGGATTCGGAGGCCAGTTGTCCAAAGTTTTGGTGAAAACAAGAAAATGGCAAAGTGAAAAGACGAATATACCCTCCAAATATCAGCTTATAAATAAACATCCTCCCTTTCATTTGGAGTGGTTAGATAGTTGGGAAAAATTAGTTTTCTCTCTAATTTTCTTTGTATTTTTGTAAATGTAATTTTACTTTCTCAAATTTTGTAATCTTCCAATTTTAATAAATTCAAGTTTTAGTTTAATTGTTTATCTCTTAGATTAATTCTCATTCTTCCTTTTTTTTATTTTCTTTATAATCTATCTTATTATTTTGGGATAAGTTTTTATAACTTTTTCCAAATAAGTTAGATTTATATAAAGTATGAAATAATTAATTTTATTTCAAGCTTATTTTCCTAGATCTAGCTTATTGTTGGAGAAATTATTTAATTAGCTTTTATCTTTTTAAATCTCATAAGTTCTAAGCTTAGGCTTACAACTTATTAATAAGCTAGTTTTAATTTAGTACTTTCATATTTTTAGTTTACATCTTTAAATTTTTGCAAGTAGATTAATTAATTTAGCTTAGATTTATTTTTATCTTAGATTCATCCTTTTATAATTTTGTAGATCTCTTATTTTTAGCTTTAAAATTATATAACTTTTATAAAATCCAAAACAATTAGTGTAGATCTAGTATTTATTTTTATAAATTAGTGTAGATCTTTTATCAGTTAGTTTAAAAATCAAAGTATTTTTATAAATTCTTAAAAAATAGTGTAGATATATTATTAATCATCATAATCATATAATATTGCTTATTATCCTAACTTCTTATTTTTTATTTTAATATCGGCGTATCGATCTATCACTTTTGAGAAGAGGCTTATGGGTTGAATAGTTTTGGTTGATTGTTGATGAATTATTTAGATCTTTTTGTTGGTGAAAGTTTAGAGGTTTTGTTTTAGTTTGAGATTAATTTGGGAGGCCGAGTACTTTACGGACCATGGTTGTTGATTATTGTTGATGGTTGTTTTTTAGAGCGATTTCAACGGACCACGGGTACTAAGTTCTTGTCTTTTTAATTTTCTAGCTTAATCGTTTTAGATTAATTAATTAGATTAATTTTGTTTAAATCGTTTTCAAAATAATTTTTCTCTTTTTAAATTTTTTAATTTTTAATAGTTTTAGAAGATATTTCGTTTGTTTTAAAACTAAATTTAAAAAGTAGTTTTCAATTTGATAAGCTTATTTTTAGTTTAAAGTTTACACCTTTTGTGATTTTTAAGCTTATTAGTGTATAAAGCTTCAAGCTTTATTATCTAATAAGGTTAGTAAGCTAAAAAGGTTAAAGCTTTATGCTTTAATCTTAAGTTTATCATTTTTAGATTTTAATTTTTATCATTTTTCCTTGCTTGATAATTACGTGTTGCATCTAGCTTAATTTTCATTTAGAATAATTAATTTTTATTTTTAGTATAATTTTATTGCATCGTAGAATTAACTAGTTTCATATAGATTTAATTTCTTGCATTTTCTAGTTATACTTTTAGCTTAATTGTTTTTACGTGCAATCTGTTTTAGATTAATAAGTATTTAAGTAATCATAGTATTATTTTTACATTTTTGCTTGCTTTTCATTTTAAATAACATAAACTCCAAAAAATATATCATAACTAAAAACAATAAATCTCTTGTGATAAATTGGATTTTAATTCGAGTCGAATAAAGGAAAATATATTTATAATACTTGGTAAAATCCGGTTATTAAATTGGCGCCGCTGCCGCTTCGCTCGTTACGATTGAAGATTTTTCGTGAGAAAATTTAGATTTTGGGATCCGTTCGATTTTTGGACGTTACCTTTGTTGTAACAAAAATAAAAAATTCAAAAAAGTAAAAAAAATCACAAAAAGCATTTCTTTCCTAGATTTGCACTAAAGAAATAGAAAAATCCAAAAAAGTAATATTTTTCCTAAAATATTACACCAAAACGTACGTATCATATATATTTCTTCGTTCGATTTTTCATCTCGTTTTTACGTACATATATTATTTTTCTTTTTTTAAAAAAAATACAAAAATACAAAAATACAAAAATATTTTTTCTATTTTTACTATAAGTATTTACGTATACGTATACGAACAACCAATACACAATATTCCAAAAGTATTTCTTGCAATACACCGTATTTGAAGGCGTTCCGGTTCCATATACGTGTATCGATCAAAGAAAAAATAAAGTCAAAAATAGATAAATACTTTCGTTAAGCAAGAATTCGAAAAAATACGAACTATACGGTGAATAGATAGGCGGTTTTGCTATAAAAGGCAAACCTAAGGGAAGCTAGGTACTTAAGTGCTTCGTGCAACCTCATTCCCCGTTCACTTGTGAGTATTTTTAGAAGAAAATCTCATCGAGGGTTTTTCCACCCAAGTAGTATTACGTATATTTTTATACTTTTGTGATTTTTAGAAAATATCGAAACTCGAGAGGGATAATACCTTTCCTCTCAAAGTCTACCGAGGTCTCCTACCTCATTCCTCGTTGTTAGTTGTATGCGCACTCGCGCGCGTACACACATACCGAGTGGTGTATCTCGTCCTCCCAAAAGGGCGAAAAAGAAAAACGTTTTTCAAGCCGATCATGAGAATCAGGCTTTCGACAATACGATGGCAACGTATAATCGACCTATGATTGAGATCTTGCAATCCCACGTGGAGGGCAATGACGACGCGATTATTGTACCGGTTATTGGAGCAAATACTTTCAAACTTAAATCGGGTTTTATTCAAATGGTTTCCGCTACCCCATTTTTGGGACGTACTAATGATGATCCTCACGCGCATATTAAAAGATTCATACAATTAGCAAATACCGTCAAGTACAATGGGGTGACTCAAGAGGCCATTCGTTTACTCCTCTTTCCTTTTCCCTCGCGGGACAAGCCCGGATTTGGCTTGATAAGGAACCACCCCAAAGTATTACTACGTGGTTGGATTTAGAGGCGAAAATTATCAACTACTTCTTTCCACTATCACGTACCACCGCTTTGAGAAACGACATAATTACATTTGAACAAAAATATGGGGAAGCGTTTAGTGAGTCTTGGGATCGTTTTAAGGAACTTTTACGAAAATGTCCTCAACATGGTTTTACGAAAGTGTATCAAATTAATACGTTTTATAATGGATTAACTTTGAATGACCAAGACTCACTAAATAGTGCTTCGGGGGGTAATATTCTTGTGAAATCAATGAATGATGCGTGGGACATAATTCAGGATAAGGCTATAGTGTATACGAAGAGCGTGAGAGCTCATGTGGCTAGTGTTAGTGGGGATAAGGAAGTTAATAATCAAATAAAAGAGCTTACTAATATTGTGAAAACTCTTGTTTTACGTGAGGCTAAAGCTCCCACTAGTCACGTACATGCCATGAGTGAGTCCTTTGAGACATGTGGTGGGCCACATTTGTATCTTAATTGTGATAGGGTTTATGACCCATCTCAACAAGAAGTGTATGCGTATAACACTAATGAGAGGGTCCATTTTAAACCGAATGTCGATGTGAACAATCTTTCATATAAGTCTACTAATTATTTGGCTCCCCCGGGGTTTCAACCACAAGTTAGACCACCACCACCTCAATTGACAAATTCACAATACCCACTGCGGAACCAAGCTCCTCAAAGAGGAAATTTTCAAGGAAATTCGAATGTGAGTAATAATTTTCAATGGAATTCAAATCAAGGGAATTCAAATCAAGGGAATTTTAATGGGAAAAATCAAGGTTTTCAAAACCAAGGGTTTCAAAATAATAATTTTAATCAAGGTTTTAATAACAATGGTTTTCAACCTCAATATCAAAACCAAGGTTTTCCTAATCAAGGGTATAATCAAATGAACATGCATAATCCTCAAATGGACTTGGTTCTAAAAAATTAACCGAACATGAGCGAACCATGAAATAAATGCAAGAATCGACCGATAGGAAATTTATGCAAATGCTTCAAACCCTTCGACCACAAGGTGCCCTTCCTTCGAATACCGAGACCAATCCTACGGATAATGTGAATGCTATAACCACAAGAAGTGGGAAAAACGTTGATGGACCTTCCATCTCTTCGCCTATAAAGGAGAGACAAGGCTCGAAGGTCATAATAAGTAATCCTACTCCCCCTTCGGTGATCACTCACTCAACCACTTATTGTGACATTCCTCCATTAAGTGACCCTATCCCTTCGATTCCTACATTGATTCCTTCACCTACCATCCCCACTCCACCACCAAAGGATGTGAGTGATCAATCCACTCTAAAGCCTTCATCTCAACCCAATATACCTTATCCATCAAGGTTGAGGAAAGAGAAATCTAAGAACAAGGATCAACTTTCGAACTTCTTAAAGATGTTTAAACAATTGAATTTCAATATCACTTTTGCCGAGGCGCTTGCTCACATGCCTAAGTACGCTAAAATGTTCAAAGATCTCTTAAGCGATAAGGAGAAGCTCCTCGATATTTCTCAAACCCAACTTAACGAGATTTGCTCCGCAGTTCTCTTAAGGAAATTACCGACTAAACTCGGTGATCCGGGTCGCTTTCTCATTCCGTGTAATTTTCCAGGGGTAGAGAATTGTATGGCCATAGCCGATCTAGGTGCTAGTATTAATCTTATGCCGCTCTCGGTATGGAAGCAATTATCTCTACCCGAGGTAGTCCCCACTCGTATGACATTGGAATTAGCTAACTGTACGGTTGCTTATCTGGTGGGGATAGCCGAAGATGTCTTTGTTGGTGTCGAGAAATTCACCTTTCCGGCGGATTTCGTTGTCTTCGACTACGAAATGGATCCTAGAGTTCCATTAATCGTAGGTCGTCCATTCTTGAGGACCAGACGCACTCTTATCAATGTCGCCACGGGCGAATTAATTATGAGAGTCGGTGACGATAAAATCGTTTTCAACATGGGTAAACTCTATAAGCAACCTTATGAACACGAGAGTGTTATTTTCATTGACGTACTTGATGAGGTTTGTGAAGAACATTTCCAAGACTCTTGTAAAAGTGGTCTTTCTTCTATACCCATCATTGAGACCGTAGCCTCTATTGCTCCTCCATTGACTCCTTTTGGAGAAAGTGATTTCCTCTTAGAAGAATTCGAAGCAAGCTTAGGAAATATTAATCTAAGAGTCGACGATTCTCCCACCGATTGGGAAGAAGATATTCGTACCCTCTAAAAACTTCTAAACGAAGATTCGATCTCTCCTTCTTCTCCTAAAGAGGTAACTAACAATGATCCATCATTATTTAAACCATCTATCGAAGATCATCCTATTCTCGAGCTTAAGGACTTACCTCCTCATATCGAATATGCTTTCTTAGAGAGCGATGATCAACTTCCGGTTATCATTGCTAAGGACTTAAAAGACGATGAGAAAACACGTCTCATCGATGTTCTTAAGAAGCATAAGCAAGCAATAGCATGGAAAATTTCTGACATCCGCGGAATTGATCTTAACGTTTGCACTCATAAAATTCTTATGGAGGACGATTTCAAACCCGTGGTTCAAAGCCAAAGAAGGGTTAATCCGAAAATTCATGACGTAATCAAAAAACAAGTTATCAAACTTCTTGATGCGGGAATGATTTACTCTATCTCGGATTCACCGTGGGTTAGTGATAGTTGTAAAAATACACTTTTTTTAGGAAAAACAAAGAGCGTAATTAGGGGTAAGCACGACGGTTTAGGAAAACCGTGCACAAATGACCCAATGAGTGAGTTCGTTCTCAAGGAGGCTAGTGTGTTGTGTAAGAAATGATTAATTTTTGTGATTATGATTATTAGAAAAGAAAATTGAAAAGGATGACGGTTACGATTCTAAATTACACTAAGACGAAAAGTAGTGCACGTAGAACCGTAAAAAGTGACTAAATTTAAAAAGCACCCTAAAAATTCCTAGAAAATTGTAATAAATCCTAAAAAATGTAATTAGAGTTTAAAAAAATCAAAAATCACTCAAACCTTTTATTTAATTAAATAATAATTTTTTAATGCTAATTAAAGCCCAAAAAATCAATTTAATTAACAAAAAGCCCAAAATGAGATTTTTCACTTTGCAAACCTCTAAAATAACTTAAATAAATTAAAAGCTATTTTTGAAAAATTTAAAATTAATTAAAACTATTTAAAAATGATTAAAACCTATAATAATGTTAAAATAATTCTAAAAATTAATTAAATGACAAGAAAATTAATATAAAAGTTTTAAAATTCCTAACTTAATGTATTTAACCTAGGAAAAATGAAAAACTTGCAAAAATATTAAAAACTAATTTTAATAATAAAATAATATTAAAATAATATTAAAAATTCAAAATTTATAAAAAATTCAAAAACTTGCAAACAAGTTTATTTTAACCTAATTAAATAGTAAATGAACTTGAAATGACCAAACTATCCCTAGTGGGCCCCCAAATAGGCCAAATAGTAAAACAGACCCTTAATGGGCTTAATTAAGGCCCAATAAGCAAAAGTTCACAAAAATGGCCCAAAACTTCTAGTTAAGCTTAAAATTCAGTTTTAAACACAAAATTTCAAAGGCCCAAAAGCTGAATGTGAGCTTTATCACAGCTTATTTCAAAACAGCTTATTCTTAATGGGCTTTTTAGCCCATTAAGCTATAAGTTGATGCCATAAGCTGAAATTTGACACACAAACTTCTCTTGACCTAATTAAGCTGTTTGTAAAAAGAATTTTTGAATAAGCCCAAGAAATAAGCCTGAAATAAGCAAAAGCTCTCTACACCTAACGACAAAATAGTCGTTTTCGAGTTCTTGGCTACCTCAAAAGCTGATTCAACTTGCAAAATGTTTTAAATGACAAAACTAAGCTTAATCAACAAAAAGTTTTCCAATAAGCACACTCAATAAGCTGAAATAAGCAATAAGCTGTTTCTGGAAAAGACAAAATAGTCGTTTTCTAGTCAAAAGCTAAAACCAAAAGCTATAAACTTCAAAGCTGACTTATAAACTCAAAATAATAAGATCTATCACAAAATAAGTTGTTGCACATAAGAATAAGCTAGAATGGATTATAAATAAGTTGTTGACCAATTTGAACTAGCAGTGGCTAGCAGCAGGGGAAAGGAGTTCCCGCTTCTTTGACTTTTTGACTTTTCTTTTTAGAGAGATTCACTTGATGATTTTGGACAATAAGGGCACCCCTACAACCAGTGAGTTGTAGGGAGTCACAATCAAGAAAGAAAACACAATTACACTTAGCCAAATGATACAGTTTAATCAATCTATGCTCAGATATGGTCCAAATATGAAACATGCAGGTCTGGTGATATAAGCTAATGTTTAAGCTAGTATAAGCTAACCACAATCCACCAAATGGATACACAAGCTCAATACAACCTAGTGACACATAAATTAATTCATTTCATACACTGATTCCAAGTTTAGAACAAGATTCAAGCATAAACAGGTCACTGATGAACAATAAACAGACAAGAATAATGTTTGTTGAACTAATTTACCTCAAATCCAAATTCAAGGCCTCATATCTATTACTTAGGTTGCAATAACTATGATTTAACACTTGTTATACCTATATTAAAATGCAAACTAGGTACATAAGATTTCAAGTCAAAACATCCTAGAACAAACTCAATAAGCTAAGATTTCAGATTTTAAGTTATAAAGCACAAAACTTGTAAATAACAACTTAAAAACACCTTAATAACATATATAAACTCAAACAATACAACAACCCCTACTCAAACTCATGCAAACTTGAACCAACAAACAATCCCAAACACCCTTTTAACTTTTTAAATCCAATTTTAAACAAGTCAAAGTATTCTCAAGACTGAATTATGCCCAAATAAGCATCATAACATCCAATATGTGAATCGAGAACCAAGTTGCATGCATGAAAACACACATACACCAGCAGAATCACAAAAATTACTTAGAACCAAGATTTTATCAGTTTTTTGGAGAAAATGAAACAAACCTCATGAATGTACATCCACACTCACGAATTTTTGAGCTTTTGTGGTAGCTTAACAACCACAAGCTTGCAACAAGCTGCTAAGAACAACAAGGTTAGCAATAAAACAGATTATATGAACAAAAATGGAAAATGACCAAGATCTTTTCAAGATTGATCCCCACCCCTTGATGCTTCCCAAACCACAAGCCTCTCAACAACTTTATAAACTCCTTATCAGGGTGTTATGATCAACTTATAGCCCAAAAAGTTCAAGTGTTTGAACAAGAACTTAGAAAAATCAGGTTTTTAGAAAACTTTTGCAAACTTGCACAATACTTGAAACCAATCTTTCAAACTTCAAAAACATAAACTTAGAACATAAAAAACAAGATTAAATGAGTGGAACTTGGAATTCATCACAGCTTTCAAACACTTTTTTCATTCACTTGAAACAAAGGATTTATAGAAACTTGACCTAAGAAAACCAAGAACAAAAGGTAATGTAGCAGTCCTAATGCCTTATATAGGCTACAAACTATCTAGAAATGCTGAAAATAAAGTGAAACCCTAGCACATGGTCTTCCAAAAATGCCCCTTCAGTTTGAATTTATGTTGAACATGTGAAGGAATTTGGCTGTTTGTGAAGGTGTAAAGGTGGTGAGAATTTGATCAAGGGTCCCTAACAAGCTTAGGATTGAGGCAGATTTGTGGGACATTGGATTGCTGGCATGTTTTGGCTTCTTCCCCAAAAACGTGTGCAGGGGAAGGCTCATGTGAACTTTGGGGTGATGTGGCAAGGTAAAAGTGAGTTGGGTTTTGTTAATATCATCCTTAATCACAAATCTGGAGGTTATAGGGGTTTAATTGTTGCATAATCACAAACCTCTAATTTGTGTTCATGTGTGAATAGGTTTTGATTCGGATTAGGATTTGAATTTGTGTTAACCGCCACATTTAACTTAATTAAATAAGTTGGTTATAACCGGTTTTAAGTGGAAGGTGATGTGGCAAAAGGGAGTGTGGTGATTGGTTGAAATGAGTTAGTGGGACACGTGGTGTGTTGTGGTTGGTTAAGGTAAGGTTTCTTGTCTGCCAGCTTTGGTCCCTCAATTCCTTTGTTTCTTTCATTTCAGGTTTGAATAAGTATAAATTAGGTTTCCTTTGAAATGGAAGTTTGGTTTTTCACACTTTTGCCACAAAAAGTTTTGCAAAATGTTTTCAAGGACTTGTTTTGCCATTTCTTGATATTTGAAGGACCAAACTTGTAATGTCTTCATTCTTCAAGGTCTTGACTTGTATTGTTGACTTTGTGGAGGACTAAAAGTGACAAGTCTTCAAATATGAGGGACCATTCTTTCTAATTCTTTAAAGTGGAGGGTCCTTTTTGTAAATTTGACAAACTTTAAAGACCAAACTTGTAACTATGAATATACAAGGGTTTGAAGTGTCAATTCTTCAATATTGGAGGACCCTTCTTGTACAATCTTCAATTCTTCAAGGGTTTTTCTTGGAAAGTCAACTCTAGGGCTTGGTTCATTGTGCGGCTTCTTTTCCCGTGTTCGTTTTTCTTTGATTCTTGTGATCTTTTGTGATTTTCTCAATATCCGTACCTAAAATACACATGGAACAAACACAAGCATATATTTGGCACATTTTATGATATTTTATGCATTTTAAGCCCATTTTGGATGATGAGACTATGTATAAAAGCAGTCTCATCACTCCCCATACTAAACCATTGTCGTGCCCTCACGTAATGCTAGAATAAAGTATCTTAGCACCTCCAAAATTCATTTTTATGCACTTTTATTGAATGATAAACTTGCTACACTACTACTACTTGCACTACTTACGTTTTAGACATAATGTATGATTTTCATCGCAAAATGGGACGTTTAGGTTCATAGAACAAGTACACGTGAATGATTCATTAGAAATAATTTCATCGTCCTCGATTTTCACCCTAATTCCATGCCAAGCGTGTAACGATATCATTGTCATTATAAGTTAGTAATGCTAACACTACTCGTATGCCCTAATCACGTACTTATACTCCCATTTTCCTAATTGGTATCTCTTATATTTTATTTTTGTCTTGAATGTTCACGAGGATACATTTTTTACTTATGCGATGATAGAGATTTAGGTCTAAAAATAGGGTCATAACGGTGTAACAAAGACCATCAAATTAATAACCCCCCTAATAGACAACGATGTCAAAAAATTAAGTCAACAAGAAGGATCGATAAAAACGGTTTTATAACGGTTTTGAACATGAGACTTATTACTAAGACTTTTATACGCCCCCTAATAGATGGGCCCTATTATCATAGGTTTACCTCCATCTTTTATTCAACTTCGCCATGAAGCTTTTATTATGACTTACGTCTTGCCTTGCCTTTTATTTATGTTGGGAATAAATTAAGGCCATATCACTTGAGCGCTGACAAGAGTAAAACAAGCGTTGACAAGAGCAAAACAAACGCTGACAGCCTAAGCGTTGACAAGATAAAGTCAAGCGTTGATACATTGAAGACAAGCACTTATGAGAAGATATACTCTATGCGTTTATTGTATTCTAGATTACTTCTAGTAAAGATAGGAACAACAATGTATTTTCTATATTTATCTTTACCTAGAATAGCTGATACGTAGATTATTGTACAAGGCTTCTTATGTCTATAAAAGAAGACCTTTAGGTTAATGTTTCATATAAGTTTTCATTCGTAAACTACTTTCATTGTAAGCAAGTTTGATATCATTAATCAAAGTGAAAGTTTGTTTATATCATTGTGTGTTCTTGTTTAAGTGTTAATTCCGCATAACACTTAGATTATCATAAGCATATACAAAGATTTCTCTAAGTGTATTACTTGATCTAATCTCGTATACATAAAGCTAAATCGATCTAAGTTTGGGATCAACAAGTGGTATCAGAGCTTGTTGAGGAACTTTTGATCTTAAAGAACACAAGAACCCTAAAAATCACCAAAACCCTAATTTTCTCAAAAACCCTAACAACATCATGTTTGAAGCAATAACCTCCTCCTCCTCACCTTTACCAAACATCAAGATTCCCATGCTTGATGCAACCAACTTTGAATTGTGGAAATTCAGTTTTGAACAATATCTAGGGATCTATGACTACACACTCTGGGAGATCATTGAATATGGAAACACATTCGATAAAGCCCAAAAGATTGTTGATGCTATTACTCAAAGATCAGCTGTTGCTGGATGTTCTAAAGAGGATAAGAAAGAAAAACCTGAAGATGGTAGAGCTGTGGCTGCTGAAGACATAGCAAAGAAAAGGGTTGACATGAAAACCCTAAATATTCTGAAACTCTCGTTGGGACAAGAGAACCAGCATAAATATAGAGGTTATGATTCTGCTAAACATCTTTGGGCAGCTCTTGAAGTTGCATATGGTGGTAATGCAGATACTAGGGAAGAAAAGAAGAAACAGCTCATGCATGATTATGCTGTTTTCAAAGCACAACCCAATGAGAAGTTGAGTAGTGTGAGAAGTATATTGCTTGACATTACAAGCAAATTGTCCTTCATG
Source organism: Glebionis coronaria (assembly GCA_025667525.1). Lineage (NCBI taxonomy): Eukaryota > Viridiplantae > Streptophyta > Magnoliopsida > Asterales > Asteraceae > Glebionis > Glebionis coronaria. The sequence continues at coordinate 435,319,565 of CM046877.1, forward strand.
GGGACACAAGTTGGTGATGTTGACATCAATGCTACTTTTCTTAAAAGTCTGGGTGAGGCGTGGAAGATTGAGGCAAGATCCATTCTTGCCAATAATACCTACAAAAGTTCCACGTTTGATGACATCTACAACAAACTAAGGCTGTTGGAAGATGAAACTCTTTTAGAGCATGGAAGCAAGTCTACCACCAGTAACATGGCCTTCTTCTCTCATAGTGAAGGTCAATTTAATCAGAAGGACTCTTACATGCATCCAGTTACTGGATCATCATGTGTTAGCGCTGGAACAAGTCCTGTCAACGTCTCCTTTTCAGACGCTGACACATTCAAAAGTGACTCCCCAAGAGTTAAACCTGCTGGTTTAGATTTGGATACTATATGTGCTTATATTGCTTCTCTGCCCAATGGTTCAGTGATTACATATGAGGACCTTGAGCAAATAAGTGATGAGCACTTGGAAGAGATGGACATTAAGTGGAACATGGCTCTTGCTAGTATAAGAGAAAATAGGTGGAATAGAAGGTTTAAGAAGAAGATGACCTTCAATGCAAAAGACACAACTGGATTTGATAAATCCAAAGTTGAATGCTACAACTGTCATTGTATGGGGCACTTCATGAGGGAATGCAGATCTCCTAGAAGATCTGATGCTGGTAAACCCTCAAGTCAAGTTGTTAAAGCTCAGGATTCCAAAGCTATGGTTGCAGTTCAAGGAATTGATGGTATGGGATGGGATTGGAGCTATCTGGCTAAGAATGTTGAAGAGGATAAAGCTTTGGTTGCTGAGGTTGAAGAAGAAGAGCATGTTGAATATGCTCTCATGGCACACTCCTCCTCTTCATCTGATAATGAGGTATAAAATGATGCTTTTTGTAGTAAAGGTTGTAGGTTAAACACTGAGAAACTTAACAAAGAAGTGTTAAGATTAATGAGTGATGTGAGTACTGAAAAGTGCAAACTATCTAATTACCAACTAGCTCTCACTCAAACTGAGAAAACAGTTTCTGAATACAAGAAAATGGGATTTGACTTGAAAGATAAAATAAATATCTTAAAACATGAGTTAAATGCTAGTATGGATATTAGAAACATCATGGAAAGGGTTAATGGTGAGTTATAGGCTAAATTAGATGAGGCCATTAAGAATAAGGATAATGTTGGCCTTAAAATTCAAAGATTTGATAGAGCCACTCAAACCCTAGGAGACTGTGTGGGTAAACAAAGGGATCCTAAGGACATGACTGGGATTGGGATGAATGATTACTCTTTGGTTCCACCACCAGCTGGTGACTTCTATGGTGTCCAACAGAAGGACCTATCTTGGACTGGTTTGCCAGAATTCCAAGAGGAGGAATTCATTCCTCCACCAAGAGTTGTCACTCCAGTTGAAGAGTACCAACAAAAGTTGACTGACCTGAATGAATGGAAGAAAGCTAACCCTACTTTATTTGTTAAGGGTGGCTTACTATGTGAAAGTCCAAATGAGTGAACACCCATTAAGGTTACTAACCCAATCATTGGTAAAGCTGTTGACCTAGGCTCAAACACTGATAGAAAACCTAGCATTAAATATGCAGAGATGTATAGGAATACTAGGTCACCCAAGAGGCAAGTCAGCAATAATGGAATAGGCTTCTTCTCTTCTAGACCTAAAGTTGTGTCTAGAAAAGCTTGTTACACTTGTGGTAGCTTTTCACACTTGGCATACAAGTGTGTCAACGCTTCCAAAGCCAGCGCTGACAGGAACAAATTCAACACTGACAGGAACAAAGTCAACGTTGTTAGAAAGTCAAACGTTGTCAGACCCAAACCTTGTGTGCAACAAAGTCCACAAGTGATTAGACCTGCCCCATTCTTTACTAGAGGGTCTAACACTCATGGACAAAGACCATTTCAAAAGACAAACACCTGGTCTAATAGGCAATTGGTTTCTTTAGCAAACCCTAGGTTCAACGCTGACAAGGGTAATCTCAGCGTTGACAAGACCAATTCCAACGCTGACAGAAACGTGACCAGACCTAAATATTTGCAACCACAGGGTAAGGGGTCTAAAGCTTCTTCAAGCTTAACATGGAGACCCAAGAAAGATCAAAACCCTAATGATAATTGGATTTCAATGACCTGCAACAGATTTAATTACATTTCAAAGGTCATTATAAAACCTATTGGGGTTAACTGGGTATTTCATCCTAAAAAGGATTAAAATGGGGTTGTTGTAAGAACTAAGTCTGTTCTTATTGAACAACCAGATGAATCCAAGTCTTTTAAGACTTGGGTTCCCAAAGAAAACTAATTTGTTTTCTTTATGTGCAGGGCATTCAAAGAAAGGTCAATGATTATGGATATTGGGATAGTGGATGCTCAGGGCACATGACAGGGAAGGAAGACTATTTGACCAACTTCACTCCCATTAAGGATGGTGATAAGGTTTACTTTGGAGGCGGATATGGTACTATCACAGGCAAAGGAACCCTTCTCACCAAGAACTTGCGTTTTGAAAACATATTTCTGGTAAAAGAACTTGATTACAATCTTTTTAGTGTATCACAAGTTTGTGATAACAAAAATAAAGTTCTATTTACTGATACTGAGTGTTTGGTGTTAAGCAAGGATTATAAGATCCCTGATGAGAAATATATTTAGTATAGAACACCTAGGCATAAAGACATATACAATGTGAATCTAAATGGGATTAAAATGAACAATAATATGTCTTGTTTTTATGCTAAAGCCTCAGTAGATGAAAGTAATTTGTGGCACAAGAGACTAGGGCACATAATTTTAAAAATATAAATAGGCTTGTGAGACTTGGCTTGGTTGATGGTTTGCCTGAGAAGGCCTTCCACAATGACCACTCTTGTGTTGCATGTCTTAAAGGCAAGCAGCACAAGGTCTCATTCAAGTCCAAACAGGTGCATACTAGTTCTAGACCTCTTCATATGCTACACATGGACCTCTTTGGTCCAACCAATATAGAAAGTTTGAATGGTAAGTCATATTGCTTTGTCATCATAGATGACTTCTCTAGGTTTACTTGGACATTCTTTCTAGCTATGAAGAGTGACACAGCTGATATTCTAATTGATTTTATCACTCAGATTGAGAAGAGGTCTGGCAATGAAGTTAAAATGCTTAGGAGTGAAATGGTGGTGAATTTAGGAATAAGAAGCTAGATGATTTATGTGCCATGAAAGGAATTACTAGGCAATTTAGTATTGCCAGAACCCCACAGCAAAATAGGGTTGCTGAGAGGAAAAATAGAACCCTATTTGAAGCAGCCAGAACAATGTTGGCTGATGCTCATTTTCCTATAGCCTTTTGGGCTGAGGCTGTCAATACAGCTTCTTATGTTCAAAATAGAGCATTGGTTAACAAAATTCAGAACAAAACACCTTATGAGTTACTTTGGGGAAGAAAACCTAATATTGGTTTTCTCAGACCTTTTGGTTGTCATGTAGTAGTTTTAGATACTAGTGATGCCTTAGGGAAATTTAGTGCAAAAGGTGATGAGGGCTACTTCATGGGGTATTCAGTGCAGAGCAAGGGATATAGGGTTTATCTTAAAGAGGAAAAACGTATACTTGAAAGAGTACATGTTAGGTTTTTAGAGAATAAACCTAGTGATCCTGAAAGTGGTCCAAATTGGTTGTTTGACTTGGAACCTTTATCTAGAACTTTAAATTATATGCCTGTCACTAATCCAAACATTGTGAAGGTAACTTCAAATGTTGTGGAGGAACAAGTTGTTGATGTTTCAGGTACACAGGATCATGAAAAGATTGGATCACAAGCAGAAAAGACATCTCCTATACAAGAATATGTTACAATTCCCATTTGGACAGATGCTTTTGCTGCTGCTACTGCTGCTGGTAAAGATAATGGTGGTTTCCAAGTACCACAAGATACAAACATGCATGGTCCTTCAGGCGCTGACAAAGGCAAATCTAGCGCTGACAAGACCAATTCAGACGTTGATGGTTTAAACGTTGACAACAACAGTTCAAGCGTTGTTAGCCCAAGCGCTGACAAACAAGGTTCAGGCGTTGACAACACATCTGCACATATTTTCTCTTCCATTTTTGAACAAGGTGAACCTTCCAATATCTATGAAGAGGTTCATCCTCATGTTGATGAGAGAGAGTCTGATGAAGAAGACATTGGCAACATGGAGAATGATGTTGAAGATACCAGATTGTTTGAGGGAGGAGTTCTTACTTCAGTTATGAAGAATCATCCTCCTTCTCAAATCATTGGTAATGTTAATACTCCAGTTCAGACTAGAAGATCTCATCAAGGTCTTGGTGGATTTATTGCCAATATTCACTAGAAGGTTGATAACCCTCTTGTGCAAGCATGTTTGTTTGCCTGTTTTCTGTCACAACAGGAACCCAAGAAGATATTTGATGCTCTCAAAGAACCAAGTTGGGTGGAAGCAATGCAAGATGAGCTTCACCAATTTGCAATTCAGGATGTTTGGGAGCTGGTTGATTGTCCCAGATATGTCAGACCTATAGGGACAAGATGGGTTCTAAGGAACAAGAGAGATGAAAGAGGCATTGTGGTCAGAAACAAGGCAAGGTTAGTGGCTCAGGGATATACACAAGAGGAGGGGATAGACTATGAGGAAGTCTTTGCACCAGTTACAAGGATTGAAGCTATAAGGATCTTTTTAGCCTATGCATCCTGCATGGGCTTCACTGTCTATCAAATGGATGTCAAGAGTGCCTTCCTCTATGGAACTATTGTTGAGGAGGTATATGTGATGCAGCCTCCTGGTTTTGAGGATTCAGAGAATCCAGATAAAGTGTATAGAGTCAAAAAGGCTATGTATGGCCTTCATCAAGCCCTTAGAGCATGGTATGGTACTTTGTCTACCTATTTGGTGGACAACGGATTCAAGAGGGGCACCATAGATCAGACACTGTTTACAAAGAAGAAAGGCAAGGATGTGTTGCTTGTCCAGGTCTATGTTGATGATATCATTTTTGGGTCTACTGATCCAAAGATGAGTGAGGATTTCTCCAAGCTTATGACAGACAAATTCAAGATGAGTGCTATGGGGGAGATGAACTTCTTTCTTGGTTTACAAGTTCAGCAGAAAGAAGATGGTATCTTCATCTCCCAGGATAAATATATGGCTGAGATCTTGAAGAAGTTTGGTTTTTCTCCACATGAAAAGAGGGCTACTACTCCCATGGATAGAGAACACCCTTGGGGAAAGATTGGAGATGGGAAAGATGTTGATGTCAGGCACTATAGATCCATGATTGGATCCTTGATGTATCTTACTGCCTCCAGACCTGACATCATGTTTGCTGTGTGTGCTTGTGCACGCCATCAAGTGACTCCCAAAGAATGTCACCTTTATGCTGTGAAGAGGATCTTTAGGTACCTAAGATATCCTGGTCTTGGTTTGTGGTACCCAAAGGATTCACCATTGGAGCTGATTGCATATTCAGATAGTGATTATGGAGGTGATAAATTTGATAGGAAATCCACAACTGGTGGATGTCAGTTTCTTGGGAGCAGGTTGATATCTTGGCAATGCAAGAAACAAAAGTGGTGGCTAATTCTACAACTGAAGCTGAGTATGTGGCTGCAGCTGCTTGTTGTGGATAAGTTTTGTGGATTCAGAACCAGTTGTTGGAATATGGGTATAATTTTATGCATACCAAGATATTTGTTGACAATAACAGCACTTTATGCATCATTAAGAATCCTGTACATCATTCTAAAACTAAACACATAGAAATTAATAAGAGATTGCTTTGAAAAAGGTTTAATACAACCAGATAGGGTTGACACTGAGGAAAATGTGTCAGATTTACTAACTAAACCTTTTGATGTTGGGAGGTTTCAATACTTGGTAACAAGTATTGGAATGGTCAATCTCACATAATATGTGTTTTGGGGTCTTTTTGTAAAAGTATGTACAGGATGATGCATTGTTATTGGTCTTATGATGATTTAGATTTTCCACTATATTTTTCTAACACTAACAAAGGTTGCTTGAACACTGATAAGTGTTTTTGTAACATTGGCAGCAATATAATTGTCTAACGCTGACAAAGCTTCCCTCAACGCTGTCATGTGTTATCAGGGCGTTGTCAGCAACAATGTTAGTTTTGTGGTTTTCAATCTAAATGTGCAGATGGTGTTAGCAGTATACCATTGGATATAGAGTTGCTTATGGATCAATGGAGAAGCATTTGGACAAGTTTTTATTTATGGATGATGGTTGGAATGTTTAATTCCTATCTTGACATAAATTTTTATGTTCATGCATATTTTTGGCAACTTATGTATCATAGTTTAAGGGGAGGTTTTAGGAACCTTTAAGATGTTTGGGTATCCATATGATACTCTTATCACAATTCTAGATTGTGTCCACAGGTGAGTATGAGTTAGTTTTACTAAATCATGAGGCACTGTAGCATGCAAAGTTGACATACTATGCATGCTGCCAAGACATTTTTGGCCTAGAATTGGTTGTGGTCTGTTGGGAGACTTGGGAATAATTTTGTTATGGGATTTACCTGGGAGTAACAAGGGATTTTATAAGGTAACTTGGTTGTTAAGAGTTTTGGTTAGCAAGGGACACTAGAGGACTGTTATGTCTATCTTGCTTAAGCAAGTGTGCATAACTGGACAGTGCTTGCCGCCCTATAATAATTATCAGCTTTTTGGTTATCTTCTCTAGGATAAATTACTTTGTTAAGGTCATTTTTCATTTTTAAACATTTTTATTTTTGGACGCTGACAAGTATATTTTCAAGCGTTGTTGTGACCAATTTAGACGCTGACATGGCTATAGGCAAACGTTGACAAGATTATAGCCGTTGGGCGTTGATAGATTATTTTTGACCGTTGACACTCAATGGGACCTACCCGGTTGTTACTTTTTGACATATTTTTAGGCCGTAATTTTAGGAGTTGTTACTTTTCATTTAATGCATGAGATAAACTTATAATTTTTCAATATTTTCATGATTGCTTTTTGAAAAAACTTGCCTATTTTTGGGCCAGTCACATGCATTTTCTTCTCCTATAAATTTGGCTCCTATTTTTAAACAGGGTATCTATAATTCTTGTCTAACATAATTTTCTCTTATCAACTTCATCTTCATCAATCAATTTTAACAGCTTTCAACAATGGCACCAAAGTTTAAACCATCAGAATTGGAATTGGGGTTTAGAACTCAACACAACATGATCGCGTATCTTGAAGCTGATGATACTCTGTTTCCTCAATACACACAAATGGTGGCGTATTTGAACGCATCTCCTCTTAGGAATGCTCTTTCTCATGCACCACTCATTCTAGTCACACATATTAAACAGTTTTGGAACACTGTTAGTTCCTCAACAATTAATAGAGTGACTACATTGACTTCTATTGTTCATGGGAGACCTTGGGTGGTTACTGAGGCTTTGGTACGCCAAGCCTTGCTCTTGATGATGTTGATGGTATAGCCACCCTTCCCATTAATGAAATAGAACAAGGGCTATGGGCCTTGGGATATCCTTTTCTTGATGAAGGTACCTTAAACAAGTATCATAAACAAGAGTTTCCCCCAGCCTGGAAGTACCTCATACATGTCCTCCTTCAATGTTTGAGTCCCAAATGCACTGCACATAATGAGATCAATAGATCTATTGCAAGTGCTATGGTGTGCATTACAACAGGGCAAAAATTTAATTATTCAAAAATGATTTTTGAGGGCATGTGTAAAAATAAGGGGAACAAAATGACTTTAGCTTATCCCCGATTTTTGCAAATGGTTTTTGATGTTCAAGGATATTGCACAAGGGATCATAATGATTTTTATGAGATCCCTGTGCAAAAGAAAGCTATTTTTATGAAGATGAACTCACCACCCCATCGTGACCTACCTTTAACCCAAGCTATGCTTGCTGTCATGCAGCAGCTCAACCCCAACCAGACCCCCAACCACAAATTAACCCAATACCTGAACCATTACCTTCACCTGAACATATGCAAATTGACCAAGATCCCTTCAACGCTGACACATTAAATGTTGGCGTTGATGTGCCTATTTCCAACGTTGACATACAACCTTCACAAACCCAAACACCCCTTAACCAACCCACATCCACCCAATCTTCCACACCATCTTCCACACCCCCTGAATATATGTTGATGAAACGCCAAAGGACTACTGGAGTGTTCTCCTCTGGCGGTCCTAGCCATGTAGCAGAGAGAACCACCACCACAAGTGTGGCTGGTGACATGGATGAGGCTGGGACTATTGGTTCTGGCTTAGAAGCTGGCCAAGGCAGTCCCACCATCATTAAGTCCTCATCCATGCCCAACGAATCTGACTTGGGAGGTCAAATCCCCATTTTAGAAGAGGGCAGATTGGAACCAATGACTCTACTTGAATTGACGGCAGTCTGCATGAGCTTGCAAAAGCAAAATGCAGAATTGGTACAAGTTGTCAGCTCACAAGGCCTTGAACTCAAGCAATTGAGGGAGAGGATTGTTGTTTTGGAAACTACAAGTGCAAGGAGAGGTATGGAGGAATCTTCCAAAGGGGAGGAAGATCCAATAAATCTGAGTGATAAAGGCAGCCATGATGGTCAATCTTTGGATGTTGCTGAGGCCCTTATAAGTTTGAAGAAACAGACAGGTTTTGATACGTCCTTAGTCTCTCCTACCAACTTGAATTTATCATTTACAGCTATGTTGGAGGAGATTACAAAAGGCGCTGAGGCAGGAAATTTGGGCGTTGACAAGGAGAATTTGGACGCTGACAGAAATATTTTGGGCGCTGATAGAACAAAATTGGGCGTTGACAGACCTGCACATGGGGGTGATGTATCCCATTCATCATCCATCATCAAGGAGGTTTCTTCACAGGTATCACCATCTACCTTACCAACAATTGATCCACTAGATAAGGGTAAGGGTATTATGGTAGAAGAGATTGTTCCAAAGGATGAAGTTGAGTTTGATAGAAGATTGGCTGCACAGATCATGGAACAAGATAGAAAGGAGGTGAAAGAGTCACCATTTGTGATTACTTTAGAGGAAGGAAGTGATGGAGCTAGCTCAGACTCAAGTGTGATGATTATAGAACCAGAAAGACTTGAGTATGGAGAAGAGTTGGCCAAGGAGAAGTTGAGAGAATTGAAATTGCAGGTTGACTTTGATATGCCAGAGGTGGTTCAAATGTATAATTCTTGGGAAGAAAGATGTATGGAGAATCCACACTTGACCACTTCAGATCAGATATGGGGTTTGGAGATTCTCCTCAGAGTTCAAAAAGATTGCCAAGTAATTTTGAAACACAAGGAAAGCAATATTCTCTCAGAGTTGAAAATGGATAGAAGGGAGCTATACTGCATGTTGCTCAGATGTCATGGAGTAGGATGGACTTATCAGAAGTTGAAGGCATTGACATTTGATGAGTTGGAATGCAAGGATTATCCTATTTGGGTGAGAGTGCAGGAAGCAAACACTCTCAGACTTCTTTCTGATGAAAGAAAGGAAGAACTTGCAGAAGAAATGGAGCTCAAGAAAGCTATGTTTGTTCCCAGACCAGTGAAAAAGGGAATTTCTCTTGAGTTTCCCAAAGATATGGATCCACTATATCCAAGTGAAGCTATCATAAGAAAGAGCCTCAAGCTCTCACCATTAGAAGCTTCAGATATGGTGCAAGTGTTACCATTAGATTCCAGAAATCCAATTGTGAGCTATGAAGAAGATGAATGTGGGTTTTGGAAAATTGGCAGGTATGGCAAAGAGGTACACACTTTTATCACTCTCATATCTTTGTTTGCAAGTTGTGATAGAGAAGACTTGGTAGACCTATGAAGGTTGCTAGAGACCAAGTATGAGGCTGAAGCACCAACTTCAGCTAATGGAATAAAACTGTGGTCCACATTCAAAAGAATGTGTGGACCAAAAGATGAGGATCCTGCTATTTGGAAGGATCTTGAAGATGACCTCAGTGGTCTTCAATGGAGATTATATTCAGCTGCTGGTGTTTACCATTTGAGTTCTACAAAGTTTGATGAGTATCTACTTGTGGATGGTCAGTATTTCATATCCAAGGCTATTTTGGAGAAGATGAAGGACACTCAGCTGGAAATTGATTATTCAAGTGACGTGGCAAAAGACTTGATCAGATTTATTCATTACCAATATGAGAAGGTTTGTAAGATTCCTCCTAGTCCTTAATGCTTATTCAGAAACTTGATCATAAGAGTGGATATCAAGTTTAGGGGAGGATTGTTGGGAATAAATTAAGGCCATATCACTTGAGCGCTGACAAGAGTAAAACAAGCGTTGACAAGAGCAAAACAAACGCTGACAGCCTAAGCGTTGACAAGATAAAGTCAAGCGTTGATACATTGAAGAAAAGCACTGATGAGAAGATATACTCTACGCGTTTATTGTATTCTAGATTACTTCTAGTAAAGATAGGAACAACAATGTATTTTCTATATTTATCTTTACCTAGAATAGCTGATACGTAGATTATTGTACAAGGCTTCTTATGTCTATAAAAGAAGACCTTTAGGTTAATGTTTCATATAAGTTTTCATTCGTAAACTACTTTCATTGTAAGCAAGTTTGATATCATTAATCAAAGTGAAAGTTTGTTTATATCATTGTGTGTTCTTGTTTAAGTGTTAATTCCGCATAACATTTGATTATCATAAGCATATACAAAGGTTTCTCTAAGTGTATTACTTGATCTAATCTCGTATACATAAAGCTAAATCGATCTAAGTTTGGGATCAACAATTTAACCTCACCATGAAGGTGTTTATTATGGCCAAAGATGTATATCCTCACGCTAAAAGCGAATTTTGGATCTTTAAAGCTTCAAAGATTAAGGCATAATTCACTTTCAATTTCGCATAGATTTTTCGGCCTTGTGAGCTTCAAATTGTTTGCTTGATTTAGGTGAGCACTTGAAATCTTATTATTAGGTGAAGCTTTCGATTATTCGGGTTGCCAATACTTAAAACCGTGACGCTGGAGATACCTTAATGTCTTCCCAATTTAATAACATGGAAGCTACTAGAAAAGACTAGAAACCAACAATCAAGACTAAACCGCTAAGCCAATACTTATTAAGCAAAATATATATACAAGCGAAGGGAGAATAAGCAAACAACGAGAACGCATGAGTTTTTGAAAGAATACGAGTACTCTACGTTTAGCATAGTAACTTATAATTAATGCTATCATTTCTCATCCTCATTTAATAGACTTAGCCTAATATAAAGTTAAGGAATCGAAGCTAAGTGCTCAATATGCATGGTCGAGTCAAAAATTACTCTTATTCTCACCATCAGAAAATCTACATTCGTGTCTTCAAACACTTATAAAACATGAGAAAATTTTTAAAATTTGGCCATTTTTAGCCTTATTTTGCAACAAAACGATAAACAAAAAGATAAACTTTGGAAAGCGTGAAGGTTTGGCAAGAAAAGTATCTATTCACCCCCATACTAAAGTTAAACATTGTCCTCAATGTTTCGAGTCTAAGGGTAGGATACCCCCATACTAGAGACGTAGTCGAATGCTTAATCTAGTATGAAAAGGGTGTAACCATTAAATTAATAGCCGTTTATGAAGTGTGCTAAAAACCTAAGGTTAGAACATATAAGGATATATCATGTGTGAATATTGAGAAATATTTCATAGTAATTGGTCAAGTGCTCTCATAAAACGAACACAAGAGGCTCTAATCGTGAAGATCATGATCATCTAAAACCACAATGCACAAACAACCACGGATCAAAGGTTGGAAGGCACAAATCCCCTCACGTTACTACATTAGAAAGCGATAATATGTACATGGATAAGCATGGGACTCCCCCACGAGGCACCTTGTTTTTGATAATCGAGTCAAAAGCTTGACTCGGATCCCCATAAATGTGGTCATTTAGGGATAATCATGGTATGGTAAATTTTTGGTGGGGCTTACATGATAAACAAGGCCCAAAAAGCAACCGGTATTAAGGACTAAGTCCTTTGATGATGCAAAATACCGGGATCGAAGATGGCGTCCTCGTTTTCATTGGATAAACAAACCAACGCCACTTCAACACGTGCCAAAAACTCAAAGAGTTTGAAGAAAAAAGAGATGAGAAATAGAAGGGTGGGACAAATGGTAAGACAAACTTTTGAGCTACGCGAGGTAGACTCACACAAATCAAATGAAAGTATTTTCCATTTATTGCATCGGTGGAAGACCGATATTTCCCTTTATAAGCAATTTCGGGATCAAATATATCGTCCTCGGTGGAGAAAGGGAAGGGAACATAAGGGGCTTCCCCCACACTTAACCCACATAAAGCATCGTCAAAAGGAGAAGACGAGCTTGTAGTACTCAAAACACGAGGTGATGACGGAATTAGAATTGTAGAAAAATCTTTTAAATCCAATTCAAAATCTTTTCCTTTTTCATCTTTTGAAAACTCCTTATGAAAACCCGATTTGATTATGTCAAAATATTTGGTGTTTCTAAAACGATGTTAGGCAAACTAATAATTCTCACATTTAAGTCACGTTTAGGTGGTGGTAAGTTCTCAAAACGTTTATCAATAAAGAACACTGCCCCATCGGGGTCAACATATTCATCATCCGAAGAATCTTCCATGATTGGAGACGTAGGATCAACACTCTTAACCTCCACCGGCGGAGGGGATGGAAAATCGTTTTTATCAACAACTCCTAAAACTCTTTTTGAAAATTCTTTGCAAATGTTATTGATTGAATCAACATGGTTCAAAGACGTGATGGAATAAACAGAGAAATCGTAGAGTTTTGAATTTCATTTATGGCAAGTTCTTCCTCATTGAAACGTAGAGTGATTTTCCTAGCATGAACATCAATTAGTGCTCTCGATGTATCCAAAAATGATCGACCAAAAATTAGAGGAACTTTAGGATCGATGGGAATGTCTACTACGATAAAGACCACGGGATAGTAAAATTTTCCAACTTTCACAAAGACGTCTTCGGCTACTCCACAATCTAAAATCGTAGAATGATCGGCCATCTTGATTGACATTCTTGAAGGAGTGAGATTAGGAAGATTGAGAGACTTAAAAATCTCAAGAGGCATCAAATTTATACGATCACCAAGATCGGCCAAGGCGTAGCATTCTTCCATATCTTGGATAGCACACGGAATTAAAAATTTACCGGGATCGCCGACTTTTTAAGGTTTGCGACTAAGAAAAACCGATGAACAACTAGACGAATTTTGCAATTTCTTTTTGTTATTCAACATACTTTTGAAGTTTGCGACAAATCGAGGCATCATGACCAAAGCGTCGGCAAAACATATGTTAAAATTCAAGTCATGAAACATTTTCATAAAAAGTTCAAATTGATAATTGTTACGTTCTTGTACCTTTTCCTTGTTTCGCCTTGATGGGTAAGGTAGGGGTGGTGTGGGTTGGGGCATAGGTATTGGCCTTGGAATATCGGGTTCCACAATTGGTATTGGTTCAACCGTAGGTGATGTTTGAGCGGTACTTTGTGGGATTGGGATATGCTCCTTTTCGACCACCACCTCGGGTTCTTTCTCTATTTCCTTCTCCCTAGAAGTACTTGAACGAGAAATGGGTTCCTTGAAAGTTTTACCACTACGAGTAGTAATAACCTTCAATTCTCCTTTCGGGTTTACAATGGTATCACTAGGAAGACCACCCGAAGAAGATGGTTTACACATGATTGCTTCAAACATTTTTCCCATTCGATCTTCAAATTTTGATTGCCTAGCATCCGCTTTTAACAACTCTTGCTTAATCTCATGTTGACCTTGCTCCATTTTATGTTGATTTTGTTGGAGACGTTGAACATTTCCTTCCATTTTATTAGCATGAGTTTCCAATTCATTAGCAAGTTTGTTTTTAAGCTCGTTTTTCAACTCGGATATTAAGCTAATCATCTCACGTTGCATGTTATCAAACTTAGCACCGTTTGCTTTTGCATAATCCAAAAATTATCCATTAAGATTTTTTTTGTGAGCATTTTGAAAACCTTGTGTAGTGTTTTGAAAATCACGGTTTTGGTTTTGATTTGAAATTTACCCATTTCCACTTTGGTAATTACCCTTATTGTAGCTACGTTGATTTCCTTGATAAGCACCATTTTGGTTGTTATTTCGATAGTTGTTAGCATTTTGATTTTGTGGAGCTTGATTTGGGCGGGAACCGTGTCCGTATTGGTTATAAGTTCCCGTTGCTACATAAGCACTCGAAGTGTTACCATCCGCGGTAATGCACTCGAAAAAATCATGAGCTCCACCACACGAAATACAACTCTTTCCAACCGCCTTAACCGATGCGGAATTCAAAGCATCTTGTGCTTTCCAGTGAGTCAGAAGCGTTGAAAACCGATAGAAAAACCGATTCTCCTCATTTGCTTCATCTTGCAAAGCACTCATGTTACGAGACGACGATGACGAACCCATAGTGGCCACACTCGATGTGTTACGAGGGTTGTAAACCTTAGACCTATTCTCAATTATTTTCAAAGCCTCATCGGTCGTTTTGCACAAAAAATTACCACCCGCGGCGGCATTCAAATAATCTCGTTCATGATCATTATGCCCATTATAAATAGTGTCAATTTGGTGCAATTCGGAAAAATCATGGTGTGGACATTCATGTAACATTTTTTTAAATCTTTCCCAAGCCATAGAAAAACTCTCATTAGACCTTTGAGTAAATCGTGAAATCTCGTTTATCAAATGTGTTGTTTTAGATGGTGGAAAAAATTGATTCACAAACTTAGAAACGAGATCACCCCACGTCAAAATCGAATTTGGGGGTTCTTTCTCGAGCCATATCTTGGCGGGTCCATCTAACGAGTATGGAAACATCATCATCTTAATGGCATCATGGGGTACATTCTTAAACTTTCTAGTCGCGGTGAGACGATAGAATTGCCTAATGTGATAATGTGGGTTGTCTTTTTCGTTTCCGCGAAACTTGTTTTCTTGAAGCATAGACATTAAACCCGTCTTGATCTCGAAGTTCCCCGCAAGGATGGCGGGAATCACAATGGCCTCTCCAAAACCCTCGGTCGATGCTTGAAGCAACTCCATCATAGTACGATTGGCCATGATAGCTTCTTGTTCTACAACGGGTTCCTCACTTGGAGTCTCTTCGCTAGAAGGTGTTGGTGTGTTTTCCTTTCGATTAAGACGTTTACGTGCACGTCTTGCTTGATTTCGAGTTTGCATAAACGTCACGTACAACGTAGGGATGAGAAAAGAAGATTCTTTTTGGTGTTTTTGACTTTTTCCAAATTTTTGTGGTTTTTGATTGTTTTTACTTTTTTTGGATTTCATGATGTATTACGCAGACAAAAATCTACAAATCTCTCCTCAAATCAAATTTCTCGATTAAAAGAGCCTCAAGGAATGAAAACGATCACGTGAAGTGAACGCCTTCGATGACTTTAGAACATTGGTGGAACACCAAAACGTTCAAGAGGGTTTAATCAATTGAAAGCAAGAAAATATAGATACTTAGATAATACTTTGGTTGGCAAACCCTCGATTAGCCCTTTTTATCTAAACACGCACAAGCAAGCCGAGAAACGAGGCATCGCGAAGCACTTAAGAGCCTTTTCCTTTAGAGTATATTTTATAATACCCGCCTTATACCCACCTTATAGTTTGTGTTTTTCAAAATTAAGCTTCACGAAAGTAATTATCTATTTTGCCTTTTTTATTTGTTTGAGATTCGAATACAATGATCAAGTGATGAAATCCTGAATCAAGGTTGTGTTTTCACACTCTTGGAGTACTTGTGAATTTATTGTTACGTATACAATATAGTAATAATATTCACACAAAAACGAAAAAACAATAATACGTATTAGTAGAGTGCTACAAATACAAATAGTTATTATGGCTAATATAAAAACAAAATTGTTCAAATCAAAATACAACACACCTCCCCGGTACCGGCACCAAAAATGATAGTTGTAAAAATACACTTTTGTTTTAGGAAAAACAAAGAGCGTAATTAGGGGTAAGCACGACGGTTTAGGAAAACCGTGCACAAATGACCCAATGAGTGAGTTCGTTCTCAAGGAGGCTAGTGTGTTGTGTAAGAAATGATTAATGTTTGTGATTATGATTATGAGCAAAGAAAATAGAAAAAGGATGACGGTTACGATTCTAAATTACACTAAGACTAAAAGTCGTGCACGTAAAACCGTAAAAAGTGACTAAATTTAAAAATCACCCTTGAAAATTCCTAGAAAATTCTAATAAATCCTAAGAAATGTAATTATAGTTTATAAATAATCAAAAATCACTCAAACCTTTTATTGAATTATTTAACAATTTTTTAATGCTAATTAAATCCCAAAAAATCAATTTAATTAACAAAAAGCCCAAAATGAGATTTTTTACTTCGTAAACCTCTAAAATAACTTAAGTAAATTAAAAACTATTTTTGAAATTTTTAAAATTAATTAAAACTATTTAAAAATGATTAAAACTGTAAAAATGTTAAAATAATTCTAAAAATTAATTAAATGAAAAGAAAATTAATCTAAAAGTTTTAAAATTCCTAACTTAATGTATTTAACCTAGGAAAAATGAAAAACTTTCAAAAATATTAAAAACTAACTTTAATAATAAAATAATATTGAAATAATATTAAAAATTCAAAATTTATAAAAAATTCTAAAAACTTAAAAACTAGTTTATTTTAACCTAATTAAATAGAAAATGAACTTGAAATGACCAAACTACCCCTATTGGGCCCCCAAATGAGCCAAATAGTAAAACAGACCCTTAATGGGCTTAATTAAGGCCCAATAAGAAAAAGTTCACAAAAGTGGCCCAAAACTTCCAGTTAAGCTTAAAATTCAATTTTAAACACAAAATTTCAAAGGCCCAAAAGCTGAATGTAAGCTTATCACAACTTATTTCAAAACAGCTTATTCTTAATGGGCTTTTTGGCCCATTGTGCTATAAGCCGATGCCATAAGCTAAAATTTGACACACAACCTTCTCTTGACCTAATTAAGCTGTTTGTAAAAAGAATTTCTGAATGAGCCCAAGAAATAAGCCAGAAATAAGCAAAAGCTCTCTACACAAAACGACAAAATTGTCGTTTTCGAGTTCTAGGCCACCTCAAAAGCTGATTCAACTTGTAAAAAGGTTTTAAATGACAAAACTAAGCTTAATCAACAAAAAGTTTTCCAATAAGCACACCCAGTAAGCTGAAATAAGTAATAAGCTGTTTTTGAAAAAGACAAAATAGTCGTTTTCTAGTCAAAAGCTAAAACCAAAAGCTGTAAACTTCAAAACTGATCTATAAGCTCAAAATAATAAGATCTATCACAAAAAATAAGTTGTTGCACATACGAATAAGCTAGAATGGCTTATAAATAAGTTGTTGACCAATTTGAACTAGCAGTGGCTAGTAGTAGGGGAAAGGAGTTCCCACTGCTTTGACTTTTTGACTTTGCTTTTTAGAGAGATTCACTTGATGATTTTGGACAATAAGGGCACACCTACAACCAGTGAGTTGTAGGGAGTCACAATCAAGCAAGAAAACATAATTACACTCAGCCAAATGATACATTCTAATCAATCTATGCTCAGATATGGTACATATATGAAACAGGCGGGTCTGGTGATATAAGCTAATGTTTAAGCTAGTATAAGCTAACCACAATCCACCAAGTGCATACACAAGCTCAATACAACTAGTGACACACGAATTAATTCATTTCATACACTGATTCCAAGTTTAGAACAAGATTCAAGCATAAACAGGTCACTGATGAACAATAAACAGACAAGAATAATGTTTGCTGAACTAATTGACCACAAATCCAAATTCAAGGCCTTAGATCTATTACTCAGGTTGCAATAACCATGATTTAACACTTGTTATCCCTAGATTAAAATGCAAACTAGGTGTGCACAATATTTCATGTCAAAACAGCCTAGAACAAAATCAATAAGCCAAGATTTCAGATTTTAAGTTATAAAGCACAAAACTTATAAATATCAGCTCACAAACACCTTAATAACAGATATAAACTTAAAAAATACAACAACCCCTACTCAAACTCATGTAAACTTGAACCAACAGACAATCCCAAAAACCCTTTTAACTTTTTAAATCCTATTTTAAACAAGTCAAAGTATTCTCAAAACTGAATTAAGCCCAAATAAGCATCATAACATCCAATATGTGAATCAAGAACCAAGTTGCATGCATGAGAACACACATACACCAGCAGAATCACAAAAATCAAATAGAACCAAGATTTTATCAGACTTTTGGAGAAAATGAGACAAACCTCATGAATGTACATCCACACTCATGAATTTTTGAGCTTATGTGGTAGCTTAACAACCACAAGCTTCCAACAAGATGCTAAGAACAACAAGGTTAGCAACAAAACATATTATATGAACAAAAGTGGAAAATGACCAAGATCTTTTCAAGCTTGATCCCCACCCCTTGATGCTTGCCAAACCACAAGCCTCACAACACCTTGATAAACTCTTTATCAGGGTGCTATGATCAACTTATAGCCCAAAAATTTCAAGTGTTTGAACAAGAACTAAGAAAAATCAGGTTTTTAGAAAACTTTAGCAAACTAGCACAATACTTGAAACCAATCTTTCAAACTTCAAAAACATAAACTTAGAACATAAACAACAAGATTAAATGAGTGGAACTTGGAATTCGTCACAACTTTCAAACACTTTTTTCATTCACTTGAAACAAAGGATTTATAGAAACTTGACCTAAGAAAACCAAGAACAAAAGCTAATGAAGCAGTCCTAATGCCTTATATAGGCTACAAAATAAATGTTGAAAATAAAGTGAAACCCTAGCACATGGTCTTCCAAAAATGCCCCTTTAGTTTGAATTTATCTTTAACATGTGGTGGAATTTGGTTGTTTGTGAAGGTGTAAAGGTGGTGAGAATTTGATCAAGGGTCCCTAACAAGCTTAGGATTGAAGCAGGTTTGTGGGACCTTAGATTGCTGGCATGTTTTGGCTTCTTCCCTAAAAACGTGTGTAGGGGAAGGCTCATGTGAAGTTTGGGGTGACGTGGCAAGGTAAAAGTGAGTTGGGTTTTGTTAATATCATCCTTAATCACAAATCTGGAGGTTATGGGGGTTTAATTGTTGCTTAATCACAAACCCCTAATTTGTGTTCATGTGTGAATAGTTGAGGTTTTTATTCGGATTACGATTTAAATTTGTGTTAACAGCCACATTTAACTTAATTAAATAAGTTGGTTTTAACCGGTTTTAAGTGTAAGGTGATGTGGCAAAAGGGAGTGTGGTGATTGGTTCAAATGAGTTAGTAGGACACGTGGTGTGTTGTGGTTGGTTAAGGTATGGTTTCTTGTCTACCAGCTTTGGTCCCTCAATTCCTTTGTTTCTTTCATTTCAGGTTTGAATAAGTATAAATCAGATTTTCTTTGAAATGGAAGTTTAGTTTTTCACACTTTTGCCACAAAAAGTTTTGCAAAGTGTTTTCAAGGACTTGTTTTGCCATTTGTTGATATTTGAAGGACCAAACTTGTAATGTATTCATTCTTCAAGGTCTTGACTTGTATTATTGACTTTGTGGAGGACTAAAAGTGACAAGTCTTCAAATATGAGGGACCATTCTTGCTAATTCTTCAAAGTAGAGGGTCCTTTTTGTAAATTTGACAAACTTTAAGGACCAAATTTGTAATTATGAATATACAAGGATTTAAAGTGTCAATTATTCAATATTGGAGGACCCTTCTTGTACAATCTTCAATTCTTCAAGGGTTTTTCTTGGAAAATCAACTCTAGGGCTTGGTTCATTGTGCGGCTTCTTTTCCCGTGTTCGTTTTTCTTTGATTCTTGTGATCTTTTGTGATTTTCTCAATATCCATACCTAAAATACACATGGAACAAACACAAGCATATACTTGGCACATTTAATGATATTTTATTCACTTTAAGCCCATTTTGGATGATGAGACTATGTATAAAAGCAGTCTCATCATTTAGTCCGGTCCATTGTGTGCCTAAGAAAGGCGGAATTACCGTTGTTCCCAACGAAAACAACGATTTAATTCCTAATCGTCTCGTAACGGGTTGGCGAGTTTGCATTGACTATCCTAAACTCAACGATACCGCTCGTAAGGATCATTTTCCCCTTCCATTTATGGATCAAATGCTAGAGTGTCTTGCAGGTAACGAATATTATTGTTTCTTAGACGGTTTCTCGGGTTATTTTCAAATACCCATCAATCCTAAAGATCAAGAGAAAAACACATTCACTTGTCCCTACGGAATTGCTTACAAACGAATGCCTTTCGGTTTATGCAATGCTCCCGGGACTTTCCAAAGGTGTATGATGGCCATATTCCACGACATGGTTGAACAAACTATGGAAGTATTTATGGACGATTTCTCGGTCTTTAGTGACTCTTTCACTTCTTGCTTTGCCAGTTTAGAACGTATGCTTAAACGATGTGAAGACACTCGTCTCGTTCTTAATTGGGAAAAAGGCCATTTCATGGTAAAAGAAGACATCGTTCTCGGTCACAAAATTTCAAAAGCCGGTCTCGAAGTAGATCATGCTAAAGTAGCTGTGATCGCAAAATTACCTCCTCCTTCAACCGTGAAGGGAGTGAGAAGTTTTCTCGGTCATGCGGGTTTCTATCGTCGATTTGTTCAAGATTTTTCTAAAATCGCGAGACCGATGACCCACCTCTTAGAAAAAACTGCTCCTTTCATCTTTTCTAAAGAGTGTATCGAATCCTTCGAAATTCTTAAGGATAAATTAACTAAGGCACCGGTCTTGGTTTCCTCTAATTGGGATTTACCTTTTGAATTGATGTGTGATGCTAGCGATTTCGCCGTAGGTGCGGTTTTAGGACAACGAATTAATAAAGATTTTCAACCAATACATTACGCTAGCAAGACAATGACGGGGGCTCAATTGCATTATACTACGACCGAAAAAGAGCTTTTAGCCGTTGTATATGCTTTTCAGAAATTCTGCCCCTATCTTGTTCTTTCGAACACCATCGTTTACACCGATCACTCTGCTTTGAAGTACTTGTTAACGAAACAAGATTCGAAACCGAGACTTCTACGTTGGGTTTTACTCCTTCAAGAATTTAAAATCGAAATTCGCGATAAAAAAGGAGCCGAAAACCTAGTGGCGGATCATCTTAGTAGACTCGAGGATCCTTATCAAGGGGACCTTCCATATGGAGAGATCAACGAACTCTTTCCCCTTGAAACCTTAATGTCGATTCATTCCATGATCGATGATAACCCATGGTTTGCGGACATTGCAAACTATTTGGAGGGTGGAATTCTCATCGAAGGGTTAACGTCCCAACAAAATAAAAAATTCTATAAGGACGTAAAAACGTACTATTGGGACGACCCTTATCTTTTCAAGCAATGTGCGGATTTGATCATTCGTCGTGTGTTGATGGGCCCGCGGCTTTACAAATCTTGGAAGCTTGCCACAAAGGACCCACCGGTGGTAACTTTGGCCCTAACTTCACCGCGAAAAAAGTTTTTGACTCGAGATTTTATTAGCCCATCATTTATCGTGACGCTCACGCAATGGTTAAGGGTTGTGATGCTTGCCAACGCCAAGGCAAGATCACATATAAAGACGAGATGCCTCAAAATTTCATACAAGTGTGCGAAATATTTGACGTATGGGGCATCGACTTTATGGGGCCATTTCCATCTTCGAAAGGAAATAAGTACATCCTCGTAGCCGTTGACTACGTATCTAAATGGGTTGAAGCGAAGGCCTTACCCACTAACGATGCGAGGGTTGTCGTTAATTTCGTAAAGCAATTATTTGCTCGATTCGGTGTTCCTCATGCTATTATTAGTGATCGCGGTACACACTTTTGCAACGATCAATTTGCAAGAGTTATGGCTAAGTACGGTGTTAATCATCGACTTTCCACCGCTTATCATCCTCAAACCAACGGTCAAGCCGAGGTGTCCAACCGTGGATCAAACGAATCCTAGAGCGTACCGTGGGAGAGCATCGTGCCTCGTGGGCCGATAAGTTAAATGATGCTTTGTGGGCTTTCCCTACCGCTTATAAGACACTTATAGGTTGTACTCCATATCGTCTTGTGTTCGGAAAGGAGTGCCACCTCCCCATTGAGTTGGAGCATAAGGCTTATTGGGCCTTAAAATGGGCTAATTTTGATATCAGTAAAGCCGGTGATCTTAGGAAAATCCAACTCAATGAACTCAATGAACTTCGGAATGAGGCTTATGAAAATTCTTTGATCTATAAGGAGAAAACTTAGCTCATTCACAATTCCCAGATTAAGAACCGAGAGTTACAAGTTGGAGATCAAGTTTTACTCTTTAACTCTCGGTTGAAAATATTTTTGGGAAAACTTAAACCGCGTTGGTCAGGTCCATTCACCGTTGCATAAATTTTCCCATATGGTACTATTGAGCTAGCTCAACCAAATGGGTCCAATTTCAAAGTGAATGGCCAACGGGTTAAGTTGTACTTTGGAGAGGACATCTCTCATGAGATGATTCCATCCATCTCCACTTTTTCCTTAAATTAATTCGAGAAATCCGGGCGAGCTAGAGACTCGTGACCAAAAATCAAGCATCGTTTAACTAGGTTATATTTTTACCTTTTCCACCATTTCCACCTTTTTCCTCTGCATCGATTTCCACCAATAAGCGTAGGGGGAACCAAATAGGTTGTTTGTTTTGATGTGTTGTAGGGACGTGCTTTCGTGCTCTACTTTTGGTACCTTTGAAGAACCGTTATCCCGTGTTACCATTGTTACCGGTTCTATCTTTACTATTGTGATTCAATTTCTGTATATAAATAAAACGTGAAAAATTGATCAATTTAGTTGTCTCTTCCTTAGCTTGATTTAAACTAAGTGCACAGTGTCCTAAGTGTAGGGAAGATTTTTCTCACATGCTTAAACATTGAGGACAATTTATATATTAAGTGTAGAGGAGACTTCTATCGAAGTAATAATTGGGATTTTCCATTAAAATGTCCTCATAATAAACCGAAAAATCAATATTTTTCGCCATTTTCAAACTTTTAATTGATTTTGGCCAAGTAGTTGTAATTTTCATTTATGTCTTGTATTTCCTTTCCTTTCATCATTATCATATGTATATATCCCATAATAAAGTTTAAAAAAATGAAAAATGAAAAATATAAATTAAGTGGTTTTAACAAGTTTAGAGGTCTTTGATATATTAGGCCCGTTGTGAATATTTTGACTCGACTCGAGTTTACTATAAAAAGTTTACTCTAGCAAGTATCCTTAACCATGTAGACCTTAATTGGTTTATTAGACTAAGCATCCACGACTCTCATTACTTGAGACTTTAAATTTGTGGAGAACGAGAGATGATAGATTCAATTATAAGTTTTTTAATCTTTCATGAATTTATGTGAGTTAATTATAAGCATATTCCCATCGCTTGTAAATAAATAAATGCAATAAATAAGGTCGTACGATTTGAAAATAACTTAGCTTCTAGCCCAAAATCGTTTAAAAGTTGCTCGATATTAATTAGAATTCATAGCCAAGGCATAACTTATTGAATCAAGAAGCGAAGATTGGCGAGTCCAAAAAGGCCCTAACAAGGCATGAGGATTTCATTTTACTGCTAAAGATCCCAAGATGATGTGAAAAAATCATTATTCCAAAATCAATATGAAGGATCAAGACACACGACGAGAAGCAATTTACTCCCATAAAGATCATGGAGAAATCTATCCAAAAAGACCCTAACAAGGTATGAGGATAAATAAATCCAAGTCCTATAAGGAGGCGGATCGTTGTATATCAAAATCCAAAATAGAGATTGAAGAAAAACGAAGAAGTCGTGGTCCAAGTTTGAAGTATCCCTCAAATATATCAAGTGAAGAAATTCTATATATGAAGAGAAGACCATAATTTCTAGATCGTCTCTCAAGATTCGAAGTATGAAGTAAATGCCAAATATAGGTCCGAGAAAGGTCTCAAATTGTTGAAACGAGTTATGCCAAGATATGAACTTTATGAGATTTCGAGAATCCGTTTTAAAAGATTTTGTCCTTTAGCTAAATATAGATTAAATCGTCTTACTTTATTTTTAGTCTATATAAATTACCGAAATAAGTCAAAAATGCATATTTATGATCATTCAAGACAAATAATTAAAATATAAGAGATACACCGTAGGAATAAGGGGGTCTAAGTGAATAATTAAACCACATGAATGAGTGATTGTTTTACTAACCACATGAATGAAGCAATAACCTCCTCCTCCTCAGCTTTACCAAACATCAAGATTCCCATGCTTGATGCAATAAATTTTGATTTGTGGAAATTCAACTTTAAAAAATATCTGGGGATCTATGATTACACACTCTGGGAGATCATTGAATATGGAAACACATTCGATAAAGCCCAAAAGATTGCTGATGCTATTACTCAAAGATCAGCTGTTGCTGGATGTTCTGAAGAGGATAAGAAAGAAAAACCTGGAGATGGTAGAGCTGTGGCTGCTGAAGACATAGCAAAGAAAAGGGTCGACATGAAAGCCCTAAATATTATGAAATTCTCTTTGGGACAAGAGAACCAGCATAAATATAGAGGCTATGAATCTGCTAAAAACCTTTGGGAAGCTCTTGAAGTTGCATATGGTGGTAATGCAGACACTAAGGAAGAGAAGAAAAAGCAACTCATGCATGATTATGCTGTCTTCAAGGCTCAACCCAATGAGAAACTGAGTAGTGTGAGAAGCAGATTGCTTGACATTACAAGCAAGTTGTCCTTCATGGGGACACAACTTGGTGATGTTGATATTAATTCTACCTTTCTTAAAAGTCTTGGTGAGGCATGGAAGATTGAGGCAAGATCCATTCTTGCCAACAATACTTACAAGAGTTCCTCGTTTGATGACATCTACAACAAACTAAGGCTGTTGGAAGATGAAACTCTTTTAGAGCATGGAAGCAAGTCTACCACCAGTAACATGGCCTTCTTCTCTCATAGTGAAGGTCAATTCAATCAGAAGGACTCTTACATGCATCCAGTTACTGGATCATCAAATGTCAGCGCTGGAACAAGTCCTGTCAACGTCTCCTATTCAGACGCTGACACATTCAAGAGTGACTCCCCAAGAGTTAAACCTGCTGGTTTAGATTTGGATACTGTATGTGCTTATATTGCTTCTTTGCCCAATGGTTCAGTGATTACATATGAAGACCTTGAGCAGATAAGTGATGAGCACTTGGAAGAGATGGACATTAAGTGGAACATGGCTCTTGCTAGTATAAGAGCAAATAGGTGGAAAAGAAGGTTTAAGAAGAAGATGACCTTCAATGCTAAAGACACAGCTGGATTTGACAAATCCAAAGTTGAATGCTACAACTGTCATCGTATGGGGCACTTCATGAGGGAATGCAGATCTCCTAGAAGATCTGATGCTGGTAAACCCTTAAGTCAGGTTGTTAAAGCTCAGGATTCCAAAGCCATGGTTTCAGTTCAAGGAATTGATGGCATGGGATGGGATTGGAGCTATCTGGCTAAGAATGTTGAAGAGGATAAAGCTTTGATTGCTGAGGTTGAAGAAGAAGAGCATGTTGAATATGCTCTCATGGCACACTCCTCCTCTTCATCTGATAATGAGGTATACAATGATGCTTTTTGTAGTAAAGGTTGTAGGTTAAACACTGAGAAACTTAACAAAGAAGTGTTAAGATTAATGAGTGATGTGAGTACTGAAAAGTGCAAATTGTCTAATTACCAAGTAGCCCTCACTCAAACTGAGAAAACCGTTTCTGAATACAAGAAAATGGAATTTGACTTAAAAGATAAAATAAATATCTTAAAACATGAGTTAGAGGCTAGTATGGATATTAGAAACATCATGGAAAGGGTTAATGGTGAGTTACAGGCTAAATTAGATGAGGCTATTAAGAATAAAGACAATGTTGGCCTTAAAATTCAAAGATTTGATAGAGCCACTCAAACCCTAGGAGACTGTGTGGGTAAACAAAGGGATCCTAAGGATATGACTGGGATTGGGATGAATGATTACTCTTTGGTTCCACCACCAGCTGGTGACTTCTATGGTGTCCAGCAAAAGGACCTATCTTGGACTGGTTTGCCAGAATTCCAAGAGGAGGAATTCATTCCTCCACCAAGATTTGTCACTCCAGTTGAAGAGTATCAACAAAAGTTGACTGATCTGAATGAATGGAAGAAAGCTAACCCTACTTTATTTGTTAAGGGTGGCTTGCTATGTGAAAGTCCCAATGAGTCAACTCCCATTAAGGTTACAAACCCAATCACTGGTAAAGCTGTTGACCTAGGCTCAAACACTGATAGAAAACCTAGCATTAAAGAGATGTATAGGAATACTAGGTCACCCAAGAGCCAAGTTAGCAATAATGGAACAGGCTTCTTCTCTTCTAGACCTAAGGTTGTGTCTAGAAAAGCTTGTTACACTTGTGGTAGCTTTTCACACTTGGCATACAAGTGTGTCAACGCCCCCAAAGCCAGCGCTGACAGGAACAATTTCAGCGTTGAGAGGAACAAAGTCAACGTTGTTAGGAAGTCAAACGTTGTCAGACCCAAACCTTGTGTGCAACAAAGTTCACAAATGAACAGACCTGCCCCATTCTTTACTAGAGGGTCTAACACTCATGAACAAAGACCATTTCAAAAGACAAACACCTGGTCAAATAGGCAATGGGTTTCTGTAACAAACCCTAGGTTCAACGCTGACAAGGTTAATCTCAGCGTTGACAAGACAAATTCCAACGCTGACAGAAACGTGACCAGACCTAAGTATTTGCAACCACAGGGTAAGAGGTCTAAAGCTTCTTCAAGCTTAACATGGAGACCCAAGAAAGATCAAAACCCTAATGATAATGGGATTTCAATGACCTGCAACAGATTTAATTACATTTCAAAGGTCATTACAAAACCTATTGGGGTTAACTGGGTATTTCATCCTAAGAAGGATGAGAATGGGGTTGTTGTGAGAACTGAGTCTGTTCTTATTGAACAACCAGATGAATCCAAGTCTTTTAAGACTTGGGTTCCCAAAGAAAACTGATTTGTTTTCTTTATGTGCAGGGCATTCAAAGACAGGTCAATGATTATGGATATTGGGATAGTGGATGCTTAAGGCACATGACAGGGAAGGAAGATTACTTAACTAACTTCACTCCCATTAAGGATGGTGATAAGGTATACTTTGGAGGCGGATATGGTACTATCACAGGCAAAGGAACCCTTCTCACCAAGAATTTGCGTTTTGAGAACGTCTTTCTGGTAAAAGAACTTGATTACAACCTTTTTAGTGTATCACAAGTTTGTGATAACAAAAATAAAGTTTTGTTTACTGATACTGAGTGTTTGGTGTTAAGCAAGGATTATAAGATCCCTGATGAGAAATATATTGAGTATAGAACACCTAGGCATAAGGACATATATAATGTGAATTTGAATGGGATTAAAATGAATAATAATATGTCTTGTTTTTATGCTAAGGCCTCAGTAGATGAAAGTAATTTGTGGCACAAGAGACTAGGGCACATAAATTTTAAAAATATAAATAGGCTTGTGAGACTTGGTTTAGTTGATGGTTTGCTTGAGAAGGCCTTCCACAATGACCACTCTTGTGTTACATGTCTTAAAGGCAAGCAGCACAAGGTCTCATTCAAGTCCAAACAGGTGCATACTAATTCTAGACCTCTTCATATGCTACACATGGATCTCTTTGGTCCAACCAATATAGAAAGTTTGAATGGTAAGTCATATTGCTTTGTCATCACAGATGACTTTTCTAGGTTTACATGGACATTCTTTCTAGCTATGAAGAGTGACACAGCTGATATTCTAATTGATTTTATCACTCAGATTGAGAAGAGGTCTGGCAATGAGGTTAAAATTCTTAGGAGTGATAATGGTGGAGAATTTAGGAATAAGAAGCTAGATGATTTTTGTGCCAGGAAAGGAATTACTAGGCAATTTAGTATTGCTAGAACCCCATAACAAAATGGGGTTGCTGAGAGGAAAAATAGAACCCTAATTGAAGAAGCTAGAACAATGTTGGCTGATGCTCATTTTCCTATAGCCTTTTGGGCTGAGGCTGTTAATACAGCTTGTTATCTTCAAAATAGAGCATTGGTTAACAAAATTCAGAATAAAACACCTTATGAGTTGCTTTGGGGAAGAAAACCTAATATTGGTTTTCTCAGACCTTTTGGTTGTCATGTAGTAGTTTTGGACACTAGTGATGCCTTAGGTAAATTTAGTGCAAAAGGTGATGAAGGCTACTTCATGGGGTACTTAGTGCAGAGCAAGGGATATAGGGTTTATCTTAAATAGGAAAAATGTATACTTGAAAGAGTACATGTTAGGTTTTTAGAAAATAAACCTAGTGATCCTGAAAGTGGTCCTAATTGGTTGTTTGACTTGGAACCCTTATCTAGAACTTTAAATTATATACCTGTCACTAATCCAGACATTGAGAAGGTAGCTTCAAATGTTGTGGAGGAACAAGTTGTTGATGTTTCAGGTACACAGGTTCATGAAAAGGTTGGATCACAAGCAGAAAAGGCATCTCCTATACTAGAATATGTCACAATTCCCATTTGGACAGATGCTTTTGCTGCTGCTGCTGCTGGTAAAGATAATGGTGGTTTCCAAGTACCACCAGATACAAACATGCATGGTCCTTCAGGCGCTGACAAAGGCAAATCTAGCACTGACAAGACCAATTCAGACGTTGATGGTTCAGACGTTGACAATAACAGTTCAAGCGTTGTTAGCCTAAGCGCTGACAATCAAGATTCAGGCGTTGACAACACCTTTGCACATCTTTTCTCTTCCACTTTTGAACAAGGTGAACCTTCTAATTCATATGAACAAGGTCATCCTTATGTTGATATAAGAGAGTCTGATGAAGAAGATATTGGCAACATGGAGAATGAAGTTGAAGATACCAGACTTTTTGAGGGAGGAGTATTTACTTCAGTCATGAAGAATCATCCTCCTTCTCAAATCATTGGTAATGTTAATACTCCAGTTCAGACTAGAAGATCTCATCAAGGTCTTGGAGGGTTTATTGCCAATATACACAAGAAGGTTGATACCCCTCTTGTGCAAGCATGTGTGTTTGCCTGTTTTCTGTTACAACAGGAACCCAAGAAAATATTTGATGCTCTCAAAGAACCAAGTTGGGTGGAAGCAATGCAGGATGAGCTTCACCAATTTGCAATTCAGGATGTTTGGGAGCTGGTTGACTGTCCTAGATATGTCAGACCTATTGGGAAAAGATGGGTTCTAAGGAACAAGAGAGATGAAAGAGGAATTGTGGTCAGAAACAAGGCAAGGTTAGTGGCTCAGGGATATACACAAGAGGAGGGGATAGACTATGAGGAGGTCTTTGCACCAGTTGCAAGGATTGAAGCTATTAGGATTTTTCTAGCCTATGCATCCTGCATGGGCTTCACAGTCTATCAAATGGATGTCAAGAGTGCTTTCCTCTATGGAACTATTGTTGAGGAAGTATATTTGATGCAGCCTCCTGGTTTTGAGGATCCATAGAATCCAGATAAAGTGTATAGAGTCAAAAAGGCTATGTATGGCCTTCATCAAGCCCCTAGAGCATGGTATGGTACCTTGTCTACCTATTTGGTGGACAATGGATTCAAGAGGGGCACCATAGATCAGACACTGTTTATAAAGAAGAAAGGAAAGGATGTGTTGCTTGTGCAGGTCTATGTTGATGATATCATTTTTGGGTCTACTGATCCAAAGATGAGTGAGGATTTCTCCAAGCTTATGACAGACAAATTCAAGATGAGTGCTATGGGGGAGATGAACTTCTTTCTTGGTTTACACGTTCAGCAGAAAGAAGATGGTATCTTCATCTCCCAAGATAAATATATTGCTGAGATCTTGAAGAAGTTTGGCTTTTCTCCACATGAAAAGAGGGCTACTACTCCTATGGATAGAGAACACCCTTGGGGAAAGATTGGAGATGGAAAAGATGTTGATGTCAGGCACTATAAATCCATGATTGGATCCTTGATGTATCTTACAGCCTCCAGACCTAATATCATGTTTGCTGTGTGTGCTTGTGCACGTCATCAAGTGACTCCCAAAGAATGTCACCTTTCTGCTGTGAAGAGGATCTTTAGGTACCTAAGATGCTATCCTGGTCTTGGTTTGTGGTACCCAAAGGATTCACCATTGGAGCTGATTGCATATTCAGATAGTGATTATGGAGGTGATAAATTTGATAGGAAATCCACAACTGGTGGATGTCAGTTTCTTGGGAGCAGGTTGATATATTGGCAGTGCAAGAAACAAACAGTGGTGGCTAATTCTACAACTGAAGCAGAGTATGTTGCTGCAGTTGCTTGTTGTGGCCAAGTTTTGTGGATTCAGAACCAGCTGTTGGACTATGGGTATAATTTCATGCATACCAAGATATTTGTTGACAATAACAGCACTTTATGCATCATTAAGAATCCTGTACATCATTCTAAAACTAAACACATAGAAATTAGACACCATTTTATAAGAGATTGCTTTGAAAAAGGTTTAATACAACCAGATAGGGTTGACACTGAGGAAATGTGTCAGATTTACTAACTAAACCTTTTGATGCTGGGAGGTTTTAATACTTGGTAACAAGTATTGGAATGGTCAATCTCACATAGTATGTGTTTTGGAGTCTTTTTGTAAAATTATGTACAGGATGATGCATTGTTATTAGTCTTATGATAATTTAGATTTTCCATTATATTTTTCTAACACTGACAAAGGTTGCTTGAACGCTGATAAGTATTTTTGCAACGTTGTCAGCAATATAATTGTCTAACGCTGACAAAGCTTCCCTCAACGTTGTTATGTGTTATCGGGGCGTTGTCAGGAACAATGTTAGTTTTGTGGTTTTCAATCTAAATGTGCAGATGGTGTTAGCAGTATACCATTGGATACAGAATTGCTTATGGATCAATGGAGAAGCATTTGGACAAGTTTTATTTATGGATGATGGTTGGAGTTTTTTTTTAATTCCTATCTTGACATAAATTTTTATGTCATGCATGATTTTAGCAAACTTATGTGTCATAGTTTAAGGGGAGGTTTTAGGAACCTTTAGGATATTTGGGTATCCATATGATACTCTTATCACAATTCTAGATTGTGTCCACAGGTGAGTATGAGTTAGTTTCACTAAATCATGAGGCACTGTAGCATGCAAAGTTGATATACTATGCATGCTACCAAGACATTTTTGGCCTAGAATTGGTTGTGGTCTGTTGGGTGACTTGGGAATAATTTTGTTATGGGATTTACCTGGGAGTAACAAGGAATTTTATAAGGTAACTTGGTTGTTAAGAGTTTTGGTTAGCAAGGGACACTAGAGGACTGTTATGTCTATCTTGCTTAAGCAAGTGTGCATAACTGGACAGTGCTTTCCGCCCTATAATAATTATCAGCTTTTTGGTTATCTTCTCTAGGATAAATTACTTTGTTAAGGTCATTTTTCATTTTTAAACATTTTTATTCTTGGACGCTGACAAGTATATTTCCAAGCGTTGTTGTGACCAATTTAGACGCTGACATGGCTATAGGCAAACGTTGACAAGATTATAGCCGTTGGGCGTTGATAGGTTATTTTTGACCGTTGACACTCAATGGGACCTACCCAGTTGTTACTTTTTGACATATTTTTAGCCGTAATTTTGGGAGTTGTTACTTTTCATTTAATGCATGAGATAAACTTATAATTTTTCAATATTTTCATGATTTCTTTTGAAAATACTTGCCTATTTTTAGGCCTATCACATGCATTTTCTTCTCCTATAAATTTGGCTCCTATTTTAAACAGGGTATCTATAATTCTTGTCTAACATAATTTTCTCTTATCAACTTCATCTTCATCACTTAAATTTAACAGCTTTCAACAATGGCACCAAAGTTTAGACCATCAGATTTAGAATTGGGGTTCAGAAGTCAACATAACATGATCGCGTATCTTGAAGCTGATGATACTCTGTTTCCCCAATACACACAAATGGTGGCGTATTTGAACGCATCCCCCTTAAGGTATGCTCTTTCTCATGCACCACTCATTCCAGTCACACATATTAAATAGTTTTGGAACACTGTTAGTTCCTCAACAGTTAATAGAGTGACTACATTGACTTCTATTGTTCATGGGAGACCTTGGGTGGTTACTGAGGCTTTGGTACGCCAAGCCTTGCATCTTGATGATGCTGATGGTATAGCCACCCTTCCCATTAGTGAAATAGAACAAGGGCTTAGGGCTTTGGGATAACCTTTTCCTGATGAAGGTACCTTAAACAAGTATCATAAGCAGGAATTTTCCCCAGCCTGGAAGTACCTCATACATGTCCTCCTTCAATGTTTGAGTCCCAAATGCACTGCACACAATGAGATCAATAGATCTATTGCAAGTGCTATTGTGTATATTGCAACAGGGCAAAAATTTAATTATTCTAAAATGATTTTTGAGGGCATGTGTAAAAATAAGGGGACCAAAATGACTTTAGCTTATCCCCGTTTTTTACAAACGGTTTTTGATGTTCAAGGATACTGCACAAGGGATCATAATGATTTTTATAAGATCCCTGAGCAAAAGAGAGCTATTTTTATGAAGATGAACTCACCACCTCATTGTGACCTACCTTTAACCCAAGCTATGCTTGCTGTTATTACAGCAGCACAACCCCAACCAGACCCCCAACCCCACATTGACCCTCAACCACAAATTGACCCAATACCTGAACCATTACCTTCACCTGAACACATGCAAATTGACCAAGATCCCTTCAACGCTGACACATTAAACGTTGGCGTTGATGTGCCTATTTCCAACGTTGACACACAACCTTCACAAACCCAAACACCCCTTAACCAACCCACATCCACCCAATCTTCTTCACCATCTTCCACATCCCCTGAATATAGGTTGATGAAAAGCCAAAGGACTACTGGAGTGTTTGATGAGACTGTATTTATACATAGTCTCATCGTCCAAATCGGGCTTAAAATGCTAAAAATATCATCAAAATACCCAAATATATGCTTGTGTTTGTTCATTGTGTATTTTAGGTACGGGTATCGTGAATTCACCAAATGATCAAAGGAATCAAGCAAAAACGAACACGGGAAACGAAGCCGCACAAAGAACCGGACCCGAATCATGATTTTCCTATCAAGTCCTTGAAGTTTGAAGAATTGGCAAGAATGGTCCCTCAACTTTAGAAGACTTGTCATTTTAAACCCTTGAAAATCCTCAATTTTACACTTGGGTCCCTAAAATGATGAGATATTACATGATCAGCCCTTGAAGAATGCAAATTGTGCATTGAAGACCCTTGAATCATGTTTGAAAAGTGTTTGTGCCAAAAATGACAAGATGAGCAAAGTTGTTTTCAAAGGATGGAAAGTTTAGAGCTGTTTAACTCAAAGTGACAAGAGAAAGGGAGTAGAAGGGGCAAACTGGGCAGACAACAAAACTTCCCTCACCCACTCATAGGTCGCCACGTCACCCCCCAACCAATCACCAGCATCCACCTCAAATCTCCACCCACGTCATATTTCCACTTAACCCATTTTTATATTAACAAAATTTTTAAATGGGAAACACGTTTTTAAACGTTAATCACCATCAAACCACCCAAATCCCCCATCCCTTTTCCTATAAACCCTAATCTCACCCAGGGTCAATTGACCTTAATTCAAAGGGGTTTCGCCCCATTACTTCCAGAACACTAATTAACAACATCCCAATCACTTCCCAACCCCAAGAAACAAGACCTCGTGACTATAGTGGCCCCACCTTGCTCCCTTGTATGCTCAAAAATGGCAAATAAGGAATCCAAGCAGATGATCAAGGGCTCTTAAACTTTACTTGTCCTCCACAACTACAAATGAACGACTCAAGATCATTTTCATAGCTGTCAATCACATGGAGCCACTTTTGACCAAGCATCAGTCAAGACTCAAAGGTCAAAACTGGATTTTCAATATTTAGGGTTTTCCCCCTTGTATTTTTTTATTCACTAGTCTAGAATCTTCCTTCTTGTAGTATAAATACAATGCCGGGTTGTGGCATTGTTCTTGTTCCAGATTTTGGCTTGTAAATTTTTTATGTTCAATGAATATTTAGAGTATTGTTTAAAAACCTTTGCAATCCATATCTGAGTTCCTTTTTATAGCTTTCTTAGTTTAAAGTTTTACTTTCATGAAGGATAGTTTAAGATTTATTAATTGAATTTGGTTCAAAAAGTTTTAAGATTTTTCAGAAACTCAGTTCAAGCACAAGAGGAAGTGAAAGTGGACTCTTGTGCTTGAATTTGTTGTTATTGGTTTGATAATTTCAGTTCATTTCAAAGGATTCCAAGTAGGGTTTTCAAAAGTTCAGATTTCTTAAAGATTTTTACAAGTCTTGGTCATTTTTTTTTGTCTATTGTTCAGTTACTGTTCAAGAAGCTTATACACAAGCTTGCTTGACAAACAAGCTTGTGCATAAGCTCCTTGGTAGTTTTCTTGGTTTGCTTTATTCTTTTCAGGTTCCTTTTCAAGATATTGGGTGGTGGATTTGAAACAATCCACTCACCATCATCTCTACATCAGCAGACCTATTAGCCAGCACAAGCCCGAGCTTGTATGGAGATGGCATTGCAGCCATAGTGGGGCCCGGATGTGGTCCCACAAGGTAATCCCTAGGCTTGAACCCTTCATGCTTGTTTGACTTGTTAAATTTTGGTTTTTTAAGGATTTTCTGTTTAGATGTTATTCTTAGTTGTTGTGTATATCAGTTTATGCTTCTTATGCTTGTTTGAGTATTGTTCAATCTTTATAATTTAGGTTTAAGTGTAATTGGTTTGTTAATTTTCAATTTTCTAAACTTAAAGGGGTGTTTGGCATTAGGGAATTAACTGGTTTAGGGTAACTTTAAGCTAGGTAAGATTGCCCTAGCACACTTGGTTTATTATTTGGTACCAGTTTGCAGTCATTGCTTTAAGTATTGAATAGGTTTTAAGCAATTGGTGTGTTCAAATCTAGCTGAAAATCAGTAGGCTTTAAAACAGCTGTGTTCTAGTAATTTTTGAGTTAAAAAGCTTGTAATCTGTTAGATATTAGGAGCACCTAGGGTTTTATTGACCTTGTTAGTGTATTGGTTGGATTGTGTGCAAGTGTTGAGCTCTTAAAATTCGTCTTTGTGCACATTGCACCAGCAAAAGTCCATCATACCCCTTTCTGAACATACAGTAACTTTCCTTGGCTTGTTTGTGCAATTCTTGTGAAGTGCTTGTGAGTTTTATTGTATTTATAGACTCCCCACAACCCAACTGGTTGTGGGGGTGCCCTATTGTCAAAAAAAGCCACAAGATAAGCTTTTCTAAGCTTATCAGTCACCAACACATTTTTTATAACTAGCAGTGGGAACTCATTTCCCACTGCCAGTGTTAAAATTCCCACTGCTACACAAGCAGACAAATTGTCCACAAGTGTCACTATCAGTTTCCTTACATTTTTGTATTTAGTGAACTAATTTAGGATTTAAGATTTAATTTTTGTTTCAATATTTTTCTTATTTTAATCTTGATTTTTCTGTTTAATTATTTTTTAAGTTACTGTTCATTTAGTATTTTTTAGATTTATTTGCATTTTTAATTACTTTTTAACATTTCTGTTTTTGTCTTTTAGTGTAGAAAAGTAATATTTTTCAGTTTTAAAATTTTTCTTATATTTAGAAAATTAATTTAAGATTTTTAGTTTAAAAATATTTCACTGTTCAATTTTTTAATTATTTTTTATAATTAAATTAGTTTAATTAGGGTTTAATTATTAAACTGTTTTGTCTTTTAGTGCATAATTTTACTTTTTTCAAACTTTTTCAATTTTCTACTGTTCATTAGTGTAATTTAGGATTTTTAAAATTGTCAAATTATTTTTGGCATGATTTTATTATTTTTTTTTATAATTATTTTAGTTTAAAAATAGTTTTTAGTCATTTAAAAATAGAAAAATAGTTTTGAAAATTTAGGAAAAATACTTTTTAGTCTTTAAATAATATAAGTAACTTATTTGTTCAATAAAATTATATTTTGGACATTTTGTTAATTATATTTAATTTTAGGGCTTTAATTAGCATTAAAAATTGAATATTTAATTAATAAAAGGTTTAAAAATATATTTGTTGGATTTTAATTCTTATTTATATCATTTAAGACTTAGTTTAACATTTTAATTAATTTTTAGGTTTTGTTTTTAATTTTGTCGCGTTTTACGTAATTACGTTCGCGTTTTACGTCATTCGTCGTAGTGTAATCGTATCGTAGCTCGTCTTTAATTTTTCTCTCCTAAACCAAAAACGTCACTAATCCAAACTTGATTTTACATATTGGCACATTAATCCACACACCTCCTTCGAGAACGAACCCACATTTATTCGGTTTTACGTTTTTCCTAAAGCGTGCAACTTAATACTTGCCACTCATACGCGTTTTTCCTAAAACGTGTACGAAAAACCTACATCAAATTTTTGGCGCCGCTGTCGGGGAGGTGTTTAGTGTGCCATTATTATTAGTATCGTGTTTGTGTGAGTAGTGCGTTTTTGCTTTTCATTTTTGGAAAGCGTACATAAACGTATATACTCATTTTTGTTATTTTTCATTACTGTATTATAATATCCAAATAAATCGTGTTTAGTTTTCCTAAATTAAACACAAAACAATCTTTACTATATTGAGATATATTGGTTTTCGTTTTTTGTGAATATATTATTACTATATTGTATCTACGTAAGAACAATAAATATACAAGTACTCCAAAAGCGTGAAAACGCAACCTTGATTCGGGATTTCATCACTCGATCATTGTATTCGAATCCAAAGCAAAAGTTTAAAGGCAAAATAGATAAATACTTTTGTGAGGCTTAATTTCAATTAACACAAACTATAAGGTGGGTATAAGGCGGTTGTATTTCACGACCTAAAGGAAAAAGGCTCTTAAGTGCTTCGCGCCGCCTAGTTTCCTCCGCTTGCTTGTGCGTGTTTTGAGAAAGAAGGCTAATCGAGGGTTTGCCGCCCAAGTATTATTTACGTATATTATATTTGCTTGTGTTTTCAAGATTAAACCCTCTTGAACGTTTTGGTGTTCCACCAACGTTCTAAAGTCATCGAGAACGTTCACTCCACGTGATCGTTTTCATTCTTTGAGGCTCCTTTAATCGAGAAAGTCGATTCGAGGAGAGATTTGTAGATTTGTGTCTACGTAATAAAATCCAAAAAAAAAATTAAAAAAATTAAAAAAATCAAAAACCAAAAAAATTTAAAAATCCAAAAGCCGCAAAAAGAATCTTCTTTGCTACCACCCATTCTACGCTTAGTGCATGCGCACTCGATCGAAGGATTATTCAAATTCTAGCGAAGCTTCGAATCGACGCAATCATAATCGAAGGAATCGACGACGTAGACGAGAATTAGAAACCGACGTTCCTAATATCGTTGTTGAAGAAACCGTAGAGGAGATGGCCGACAATCGTTCGATGATGGAATTGCTCCAAGCGCCCACCGAGGGTTATGGAGACGCGATCGTAATTCCCTCTATCGAATCGGAGAATTTTGAGATAAAGAGCGGAATGCTTTCGTTGATCCAAGCTACAAAGTTTCGAGGTCGTGAAGCCGATAATCCTCACGACCATATTTGGAATTTTGATCGTCTTTTGGCCACGAGCAAGTTTAAGAACGTCGACACCGATGTCGTCAAGCTTATGCTTTTTCCGTACTCGCTCGATGGTGCCGCCAAGGATTGGTACGAGAAAGAGCCACCTAATTCGATAGTTACGTGGAAGGATCTCGTTTCCAAGTTCGTTAATTATTTTTTCCCACCGTCTAAGACAACGTTTTTCAAAAATGAAATTACGAAATTTGAGCAAAAACCGAATGAATCTTTTAGAGACGCGTGGGATCGTTTTAAGGAATTGCTTAGGCAATGTCCTCACCATGGTTTTTCCGAGTTACACCAAATCGATACGTTTTACAACGGTCTTAATTTTCACGAACAAGACTCGTTGAATTCCGCCGCCGGTGGCAACTTTTTGTGTAAGACTCCGAAAGATGCATTGATAATTATCGAAAACCGATCCAAGGTTTACCAACTCCGCAACGCACCGAGTGTTGCCAATGTCGCCAATGTTAGTAATTCTAATCGCGACATTGAGAGAGTTGATGCGAAAGTCGACAAGTTGACGAATGTGTTCACGTCTTTTCTCGTTGAGATGCTAAAGAAAGACGCTCCCGCTACGGTGAAAGCGGTTGAGGTTTCGTGTACGTTTTGTGGTGGACCTCATAATTATTACGAGTGTGCGGCTACGGATGGCCAAACGTCGAATGTGAGTGCGTTAAATGGAAACAACAATTTTCAAAATCAAAATAACGCCGGTCCATCACAACAAGGAAATTATAACCAAGGCAACAATTTTCAAAATCGAAACAATTTTCAAGGAAACAATCAACAAGGAAATTTTTCGAATCAAAATCAAGGAGGTTATAATCAAGGTCGTAATATAACTTGGCAAAATCGAGACAATAATCAAAACTCGAATTTTTCAAACAACAACAATCAAGGTAACAATTTTTCAAGTGGGAATCAAAACAATTTTCAAAGAAGTAATCAAAACCAAGGTAACTTTAATTCAAATCAAAATAGTTCGTCAAACGATTTTCAAAATTACATGAAAACGAATGAGGCTAATATGAGACGATTAGAGGGAGAAATTGGTACTTTAAAAAACGACTTTTCTAATACATTGAAATTGCAAAACACGAAGATTGAGCAAGGGCAAATTGATATTAAAAAGATGTTTTCGGCCATAATGAACAAAGCCTCGGGTTCGTCATCGAGTTCGTTACCTAGTGGCACCGTTGCAAATCCGAAGGAGCAATGTAAAGCCGCCTCGTCTCGTGAGAAAGGTCGTGTGATTACCCCTAACCTTGAAGGATTCCGTGTTGTTTATCCCTCTCAACCCTCGACTTCTAAGACGTCTTCTTGTTCTAAAGTCGATGGGGTGAACGTGGCGACCAAGGAAAAGAGTGCACACCCTCGTGTACCTCAAATTCCATCCACGGTTCAAAAAGAGAGCTTTGTCGACCTTACCAAAGTAACCTTTGAAGAAACTTGTGATTCAATCCTTCTTAAAAAAACCCAAAAGGCGTATGCCGAGAAAGGAAAAGGATCCGGGCCAATTTCTATTACCTTGTGATTTTTCCGAGATTGAGGGATGTTTAGCCCTTGCCGATTTAGGTGCTAGCATCAATCTCATGCCTCATTCTCTATGGAAATTGATGAGATTGCCTTCGCTTACCCCCACGAACATGACAATCGAGCTTGAAAATTGTAATCCACTTATACCAATTGGAATAGCCGAGGATGTCTATGTTAGGATTGGAAAGTTTGTTTTTCCCGCGGATTTCGTTATATCCGATTACGAGTGTGACCCTAAATGTCCCATTATTTTAGGCCGACCATTCTTATCGACGGCTAGAACCGTAATCGACGTTCACGAGGGGAGACTTACTATGAGATATGGGGATGAGAAAATATAATTTTTCGCTAGAAAATCCCAAGGATTTTATGAGAATGAAAAAACCGAGGTTTCAAAACCTAATGATTCAAATCCTAATGATTTCAAAATGTTCACTTTAGCGGAAAGAATGAAGCTTGATGCATGTTTTGAAAGAATTAAGAAAAACGGTTTTAAAGATGATGATTTTAATGATAAAGAATACGTGTACCTAATTCAAAAGGGTATGTGTAAATTTATGGATGAAAACTCACTTTGGGATATTTTTAGCGAAACAAGTGAACCACCAATTCCGAAGGGCGACGTTAGTGCCATCACGACAAAGACCAATATGGGCTCGTCTTCACCACCTTCGAAGGACCACGTCTTTGAGGCTTCAACTTCTAACTCCATCGAAGTGCCTCCTTTGCCTAGCCCAACACCAGTTGAGGCTAAAGGGTTTATCGACATCGATCCTCTCGTCTTAGAAAAGTCACCTAAGCATAGTCATTCGACTTGTAAGACCATGGTTGTGAGTGCTCACATCGACTCTTTCTTTGACGATGACGATGGCGATTTTACCGAGTTTGATCACGTACTTTGAAATCCACATGCAATTTTTGATTCTCCAAAGAAGAAACATGTGAAGTACGATGATTATAAGTTTGATCCCGAGATTGAGGAAATCATTGAACGAGAGCTAGCTCTTATGCCTTCACTTCCACCTACGAGTGAGGTCGATCTTTCCAAAATCGAGGATGAACTTAATGAGTTGGAACGTCTTATTTTCGATGACGAGCCAACTCATGTGACCACTAAGAATCCAATTCTCGAGGAGTTACCTAATCAACACTCCTCATTTGAGAATGACGTTTACCACATTCGTGAGGATCTAACTTATCAACGATCCCCACAAAAGAATGATGGTTTCGTGCTTGATCGTGATCTTTTCGAGAGAGTTTCTAAGATACTCAAGGAAGGTAATGACAAACCTTGGTTTGACAAGCCTATCTTTGATGAAGAAATCGATGAGATCGACGTTCATGAGGATGACGAGTATGTAGACCCCGAGGGGGCGGTGTTCTTTATTGACAAACGTTTTGAAAACTTATATAATCCGCCACCCCCTCCCGCCAATGACTTAAATGTGAGGATTTTTAGCGCGACTAATTTTCAATTTGACACGCCAAATATTTTTGACATTATCAAATCGGGTTTTCATAGAGAGTTTTTGAACGATGAAAAAGGAGAAGATTTTAAAAATGTTTTAAAAGATTTTTCTACATGTTTAACTCCGTCATCACCGCGTTTTATGAGTGCTACCACCTCGTCTACTCCTTTTGACGACGGTTGGTGTGGTTTTAGTGTGGGGGAAGCCCCAAATGTTCCCTCACATTTCTCCACCGAGGACGAGATTTACGATCCCGGAATTGCTTGTAAAAGGAAATCTCGGTCTTCCACCGATGCAATAAATGGAAATCTTATTCATTTGCTTGGTGTGAGTCTACCTCGAGTAGCTCAAATGTTTAACTTACCCATTTCCCCACCTTTCTACTTCTCATCTCTTTTCTTCTACCCCATTGGGGTTCATGTTGGAGTAGCGTTGTTTCGTCTTTCATCCGAAAACGAGGACGCTATCTTTGACCCCGGTATACGTTTATCGGGTTTTTAAAGTACTCCATGTACTTTTGGGCCTTGTTTATCATGTAAGCCCCATCAAAAATGACCATACCAAGATTATCCCTAAATGATCATTTATGGGGATTCGAGTCGAGCTTTTGACTCGGTTATCAAAAACAAGGTGCCTCGTGGGGGATTCTCATGCTTATCCTTGTAAATATTATCGCTTTCTTAGTTAACGTAACGAGGGGACTTGTGCTCTTCCAACCTTTGTTTCGTGGTTGTTTGTGATTGTGATTCATTAGGTTCATCGTCATCATTGAAGCCTCTCGTGTTCGTTTTATGGATCACTCGAGCTTCGATCGTTGCCTTTGGAGATTCCGATATCCGATGATATCCTTTTACGTTCTAACGTTTATCTTATTAGCATAATTCATAAACGGCTTTTAGGTTATTCGTTTTACTCTTTCCATGCTCGAGATTAAGCATTCGACTTTGTCTCTAGTATGGGGGTGTTTACACCCCTAGACTCGAAACATTGAGGACAATGTTTAGTTTTAGTATGGGGGGTGAGTAGATACTTCACCTTGCTTACGTCACCACGCAATCCAATATTCATCTTTTTGTTATCGTTTTGTTGCAAAATAAGGCTAAAAATGGCCAAATTTTAAAAACTTTCTTGTTTTTATAAGTGTTTAAGACACGAATGTAGGTTTTCCGATGGTGAGAACGAGAGTAATTTTTGACTCGACCGTGCGTGTTGAGCACTTAGCTTCGATTCCTTAACTTTTTAGGCTAAGTCTCTTAAATGAGGACGAGAAATGATAGAGTTATTTATAAGTCTCATAATCGTCACGATCTTATGTGTAGTAATTATTAGCTTATTCTCCCAACACTTTTGCATAATAAATTGTTAATAAATATTGATTTGGCGGTTTAGTCACTATTGTTGGTTTCTAATTTGTTTTAGTAGCTTCCATGTAATTAAATTGGGAAAATATTAAGGTATCGCCAGCGTCACGGTTTTGAAGTATTGGCACCCGAATAATCGAAAGTTTCACCTAATAATAAGATTTCAAGTGCTCACCTAAATTAAGCAAAAATTTGAAGCTCACAAGGCCGAAAAATCTATGCCCAAATTGAAAGTGAATCAAGCCTTAATCTTCGAAGCTTTAAAGATCCAAAATTCGCTTTAGCGTGAGGATATACGTCTTTGGCTAATAAAACCACCGATGAGGCGGATAATAAAAGGCAAGGCAAGACCGAAGTCATAATAAAAGCTCCATGGCGGAGTTGAATAAAAGATGGAGGTAAACCAAAGATAATAAGGCCCTTCCGTTAGGGGGCGTATAAAAGTCTTGGTAATAAGTCTCATGTTCAAAACCGTTATAAAATTGTGTTTATCGATCCTTCTTGTTGACTTAATTTTTTGACATCGTTGTCTATTGGGGTGAATTATTAATTTAATGATTTTGGTTACACCGTTAAGTCTCTATTTTTAGACTTAATCTCTATTCACGCATAAGTCAATGATGTATCCTCGTGATCATTAAGACATAATAAAATATAAGAGATACCAAGTAGGAATAAGGGAGTTTAGGTTCGTAATTAACACTCATGAGATATGAACGTGTTGCTAACTTATAATAACAATGATCTCGTTACACGCTTAGCATGGAATTGGGTGAAAATCAAGGACGACGAAATTATTTCTAACGAAGCATTCACGTGTTCTTGTTCTATGATCCCAAAAGTCACTTTATCGTGATGAAAACAATACATTATGTCTAAAACGCGTGTAGTAGTTTATTTAAATTTATGTCTTCAATAAAAGTCATCACAAAATGAATTTTGGAAGTGTTATGATACTTAATTCTAGCATTGCGTGGGGACACGGCAATGGTTTAGTATGGGGGAGTGATGAGACTGTATTTATACATAGTCTCATCGTCCAAATCGGGCTTAAAATGCTAAAAATATCATCAAAATACCCAAATATATGCTTGTGTTTGTTCATTGTGTATTTTAGGTACGAGTATCGTGAATTCACCAAATGATCAAAGGAATCAAGCAAAAACGAACACGGGAAACGAAGCCGCACAAAGAACCGGACCCGAATCATGATTTTCCTATCAAGTCCTTGAAGTTTGAAGAATTGGCAAGAATGGTCCCTCAACTTTGGAAGACTTGTCATTTTAAACCCTTGAAAATCCTCAATTTTACACTTGGGACCCTAAAATGATGAGATATTACATGATCAGCCCTTGAAGAATACAAATTGTGCATTAAAGACCCTTGAATCATGTTTGAAAAGTGCATGTGCCAAAAATGACAAGATGAGCAAAGTTGTTTTCAAAGGATGGAAAGTTTAGAGCCGTTTAACTCAAAGTGACAAGAGAAAGGG
The DNA here is from genome assembly GCA_025667525.1 of Glebionis coronaria. Lineage (NCBI taxonomy): Eukaryota > Viridiplantae > Streptophyta > Magnoliopsida > Asterales > Asteraceae > Glebionis > Glebionis coronaria. The sequence continues at coordinate 435,363,212 of CM046877.1, forward strand.
AGTAGAAGGGGCAAACTGGGCAGACAACAAAACTTCCCTCACCCACTCATAGGTCGCCACGTCACCCCCCAACCAATCACCAGCATCCACCTCAAATCTCCACCCACGTCATATTTCCACTTAACCCATTTTTATATTAACAAAATTTTTAAGAGGGAAACACGTTTTTAAACGTTAATCACCATCAAACCACCCAAATCCCCCATCCCTTTTCCTATAAACCCTAATCTCACCCAGGGTCAATTGACCTTAATTCAAAGGGGTTTCGCCCCATTACTTCCAGAGCACTAATTAACAACATCCCAATCACTTCCCAACCCCAAGAAACAAGACCCCGTGACTATAGTGGCCCCACCTTGCTCCCGTGTATGCTCAAAAATGGCAAATAAGGAATCCAAGCAGATGATCAAGGGCTCTTAAACTTTACTTGTCCTCCACAACTACAAATGAACGACTCAAGATCATTTTCATAGCTGTCAATCACATGGAGCCACTTTTGACCAAGAATCAGTCAAGACTCAAAGGGCAAAACTGGATTTTCAATATTTAGGGTTTTCCCCCTTGTATTTTTTTATTCACTAGTCTAGAATCTTCCTTCTTGTAGTATAAATACAATGACGGGTTGTGGCATTGTTCTTGTTCCAGATTTTGGCTTGTAAATTTTTTATGTTCAATGAATATTTAGAGTATTGTTTAAAAACCTTTGCAATCCATATCTGAGTTCCTTTTTATAGCTTTCTTAGTTTAAAGTTTTACTTTCATGAAGGATAGTTTAAGATTTATTAATTGAATTTGGTTCAAAAAGTTTTAAGATTTTTCAGAAACTCAGTTCAAGCACAAGAGGAAGTGAAAGTGGACTCTTGTGCTTGAATTTGTTGTTATTGGTTTGATAATTTCAGTTCATTTCAAAGGATTCCAAGTAGGGTTTTCAAAAGTTCAGATTTCTTAAAGATTTTTACAAGTCTTGGTCATTTTTTTTTGTCTATTGTTCAGTTACTGTTCTAGAAGCTTATACACAAGCTTGCTTGACAAACAAGCTTGTGCATAAGCTCCTTGGTAGTTTTCTTGGTTTGCTTTATTCTTTTCAGGTTCCTTTTCAAGATATTGGGTGGTGGATTTGAAACAATCCACTCACCATCATCTCTACATCAGCAGACCTATTAGCCAGCACAAGCCCGAGCTTGTATGGAGTTGGCATTGCAGCCATAGTGGGGCCCGGATGTGGGTCCCACAAGGTAATCCCTAGGCTTGAACCCTTCATGCTTGTTTGACTTGTTAAATTTTGGTTTTTTAAGGATTTGCTGTTTAGATGTTATTCTTAGTTGTTGTGTATATCAGTTTATGCTTCTTATGCTTTTTTGAGTATTGTTCAATCTTTATAATTTAGGTTTAAGTGTAATTGGTTTGTTAATTTTCAATTTTCTGAACTTAAAGGGGTGTTTGTCATTGGGAATTAACTGGTTTAGGGTAACTTTAAGCTAGGTAAGATTGCCCTAGCACACTTGGTTTATTATTTGGTACCAGTTTGCAGTCATTGCTTTAAGTATTGAATAGGTTTTAAGCAATTGGTGTGTTCAAATCTAGCTGAAAATCAGTAGGCTTTAAAACAGCTGTGTTCTAGTAATTTTTGAGTTAAAAAGCTTGTAATCTGTTAGATATTAGGAGCACCTAGGGTTTTATTGACCTTGTGAGTGTATTGGTGGATTGTGTGCAAGTGTTGAGCTCTTAAAATTCGTCTTTGTGCACATTGCACCATCAAAATTCCATCAGACCCCTTTCTGAACATACAGTAACTTTCCTTGGCTTGTTTGTGCAATTCTTGTGAAGTGCTTGTGAGTTTTATTGTATTTATAGACTCCCCACAACCCAACTGGTTGTGGGGGTGCCCTACTGTCCAAAAAAAAGCCACAAGATAAGCTTTCCTAAGCTTATCAGTCACCAACACATTTTTTATAACTAGTAGTGGGAACTCATTTCCTACTGCCAGTGTTAAAATTCCCACTGCTACACAAGCAGACAAATTGTCCACAAGTGTCACTATCAGTTTCCTTACATTTTTGTCTTTAGTGAACTAATTTAGGATTTAAGATTTAATTTTTGTTTCAATATTTTTCTTATTTTAATCTTGATTTTTCTGTTTAATTATTTTTTAAGTTACTGTTCATTTAGTATTTTTTAGATTTATTTGCATTTTTAATTACTTTTTAACATTTCTGTTTTTGTCTTTTAGTGTAGAAAAGTAATATTTTCAGTTTTAAAATTTTTCTTATATATAGAAAATTAATTTAAGATTTTTAATTTAAAAATATTTCACTGTTCATTTTTTTAATTATTTTTTATAATTAAATTAGTTTAATTAGGGTTTAATTATTAAACTGTTTTGTCTTTTAGTGCATAATTTTACTTTTTTCAAACTTTTTCATATTTCTACTGTTCATTAGTGTAATTTAGGATTTTTAAAATTGTCAAATTATTTTTGGCATTATTTTATTATTTTTTTTACAATTATTTTATTTTAAAAATAGTTTTTAGTCATTTAAAAATAGAAAAATAGTTTTGAAAATTTAGGAAAAATACTTTTTAGTCTTTAAATAATATAAGTAACTTATTTGTTCAATAAAATTATATTTTGGACATTTTGTTAATTATATTTAATTTTAGGGCTTTAATTAGCATTAAAAATTGAATATTTAATTAATAAAAGGTTTAAAAATATATTTGTTGGATTTTTATTCTTATTTATATTATTTAAGACTTAGTTTAATATTTTAATTAATTTTTAGGTTTTGTTTTTAATTTTGTCGCGTTTTACGTAATTACGTTCGCGTTTTACGTCATTCGTCGTAGTGTAATCGTATCGTAGCTCGTCTTTAATTTTTCTCTCCTAAACCAAAAACGTCACTAATCCAAACTTGATTTTACATATTGGCACATTAATCCACACACCTCCTTCGAGAACGAACCCGCATTTATTCGATTTTACGTTTTTCCTAAAGCGTGCAACTTAATACTTTCCACTCATACGCGTTTTTCCTAAAACGTGTACGAAAAACCTACATCAGTGTTCTCCTCTGGTGGTCCTAGCCATGTAGCAGAGAGAACCACCACCACAAGTGTGGCTGGTGACCTGGATGAGGCTGGGACTACTGGTTCTGGCTTAGCAGCTGGCCAAGGCAGTCCCACCATCATTAAGTCCTCATCCATGCCCAATGAATCTGACTTGGGAGGTCAAATCCCCATTTTAGAAGAGGGCAGACTGGAACCAATGACTCTTATGGAATTGACAGCAGTCTGCATGCGCTTGCAAAAGCAAAATGCAGACTTAGTACAAGTTGTCAGCTCACAAGGTCTTGAACTCAAGCAATTGAGGGAGAGGATTTTTGTTTTGGAGAGTGCTAGTGCAAGGAGGGGTATGGAGGAATCTTCCAAAGGGGAGGAAGATCCAATAAATCTGAGTGACAAGGGCAGCCATGATGGTCAATCCTTGGATGTTGCTGAGGCTCTTACAACTTTGAAGAAACAAACATGTTTTGATACGTCCTTAGTTTCTCCTACCAACTTGAATTTATCATTTACAGCCATGTTGGAAGAAGTTACAAAAGGCGCTGAGGCAGGATATTTGGGCGTTGACAAGGAGAATTTGGACGCTGACAGAAATATTTTGGGCGCTGATAGAACAAAATTGGGCGTTGACAGACCTGCACATGAGGGTGATGTATCCCAGCCATCATCCATCATCAAGGAGGTTTCTGCACAGGTATCACCATCTACCTTACCAACCATTGCACCATCAGATAAGGGTAAGGGTATAATGGTAGAAGAGATTGTTCCAAAGTATGCAGCTCAAGTTGAGTTTGATAGAAGATTAGCTGCACAAATCTTAGAACAAGATAAAAAAGGAGGTGAAAGAGTCTCCATTTATTGTTACTTCAGAAGAAGGAAGTGATGGAGCTAGCTCAGACTCAAGTGTGATGATTATAGAACCAGAAAGACTTGAGTATGGAGAAGAGTTGGCTATGGAGAAATTGAGAGAATTGAAATTGCAGGTTGACTTTGACATACCAGAGGTTGTTCAAATGTACAATGCTTGGGAAGAAAGATGTATGGAGAATCCAGACTTGACCATTTCAGATCAAATATGGGGTTTGGAGATTCTTCTCAGAGTTCAGAAGGATTGCCAGGTAATTTTGAAACACAAGGCAAGCAATATTCTCTCAGAATTGAAAAGGGATAGAAGGGAGCTATACTTCATGTTGCTCAGATGTCATGGAGTTGGATGGACTTATCAGAAATTGAGGGCACTGACATTTGATGAGTTGGAATGCAAGGCTTATCCCATTTGGGTGAGAGTGCATGAAGCAAACACTCTCAGACTTCTTTCAGATGAAAGAAAGGAAGAACTTGCAGAAGAAATGGAGCTCAAGAAAGCTATGTTTGTTCCCAGGCCAGTGAAAAAGGGAATTTCTCTTGAGTTTCCCAAAGATATGGATCCACTATATCCAAGTGAAGCTGTTATAAGAAAGAGCCTCAAGCTCTCACCATTAGAAGCTTCAGATATGGTGCAAGTGTTACCATTAGATTCCAGAAACCCAATTGTGAGCTATGAAGAATATGAATGTGGGTTTTGGAAAATTGGCAGATATGGTAAAGAGGTACACACTTTTACCACTCTCATATCTTTGTTTGCAAGTTTTGATAGAGAAGACTTGGTTGATCTATGGAGATTGCAAGAGACCAAGTATGAGGCTGAAGCACCAACTTCAGCTAATGGAATAAAACTGTGGTCCACATTCAAAAGAATGTGTGGACCAAGAGATGAGGATCCTTCTATTTGGAAGGATCTTGAAGATGACCTCAGTGGTCTTCAATGGAGATTATATTCAGCTGCTGGTGTTTACCATTTGAGTTCTACAAAGTTTGCTGAGTATCTACTTGTGGATGGTCAGTATTTCATATCCAAGGCTATCTTGGAGAAGATGAAGAACACTCAGCTGGAAAAAGATAATTCAAGTGACGTGGCAAAAGACTTGATCAGATTTATTCATTATCAATATGAGAAGGTTTGTAAGATTCCTCCTAGTCCTTAATGCTTATTCAGAAACTTGATCATAAGAGTGGATATCAAGTTTAGGCGAGGATTGTTGGGAATAAATTAAGGCCAGATCACTTGAGCGCTGACAAGAGTAAAACAAGCGTTGACAAGAACAAAACAAGCACTGACAGCTCAAGCGTTGATAAGATAAAGTCAAGCGTTGACACATTGAAGACAAGCACTGATGGGAAGATATACTCTACGCGTTTATTGTATTCTAGATTACTTCTAGTAAAGATAGGAACAACAATGTATTTTCTATATTTATCTTTACCTAGAATAGCTGATACGTAGATTATTGTACAAGGCTTCTTATCTCTATAAAAGAAGACCTTTAGGTTAATGTTTCATATAAGTTTTCATTCGTAAACTACTTTCATTGTAAGCAAGTTTGATATCATTAATCAAAGTGAAAGTTTGTTTATATCATTGTGTGTTCTTGTTTAAGTGTTAATTCCGCATAACACTTAGATTCATAAGCATATACAAAGGTTTCTCTAAGTGTATTACTTGATCTAATCTCGTATACATAAAGCTAAATCGATCTAAGTTTGGGATCAACACTTATAATAACAATGATCTCGTTTTTACGCTTAGTATGGAAAATGCGAAAATTGAGGTTGATAAGTATTCATGACACCAGAAGCCTAATTTAAGTCTTAGATCTCTTTACAAGTTATTTGCATGAAACAATTTCAAAGTAAATAAATAATAGAATTGTTATATTCTTTGTTCTTTCAATAAAGTTTTTATTTTTCCATCATAGTTTAATTTTTTTTAGTAGTCATAATAAATGCCAAGATCGATTATTTATGAGAAAAATATAAATTTTTGCCTTAATTTAATGCATTGCATGGGGACATTGCAATGGTCAAGTGTATGAGATTTTATAAGTGTGTAAACACTTATCCTTTTACCACTTAAAACAATGGAAATCGAGACCAAAACGTGCAATTAATATCGTAAATATCAGAATTATGCGTGATTTGTGGTTTTGTTGTTAAATGGGTTCAAAATATCAAAAGGGAATAAAACATGGGATTTTACGGTCAATTATTGAAGAAAGGGACAAAATTCAAGGTCAAGAAAAGGCAAAACGACCACGTGATTAGAAAGAGCACGCAATTACGAATCCAACGGTTCTGACCTCGCATCGTAACTCTTCACGGTTTGTAACCTATGAATTCTCTAAGTTTAATTAGTTTTTAAATTAAATTAATTAGTTTTTATAAATAAATAGTTATTTATAATTCTAATAAAATAAATTTACGAAAATAAAAAAATAAATTAATTTTTTATTAAAATTAATATTAATTTTCGTAATAATTATATTATTATTATTATTATTATTATTATTTTATTTAACCATCACTTTATTATAAACAAAAAGTGATTTACAAAAAATTGGATGGGAGTCGAGATACTATCTGCGCTCCCACCCTTTAGCAATAGCAAAACCTATTCTATGGAAAATATGTACAGCAGCGCGCGCTCTAATGTCTTGAGCCTTATAAAATCTTTGGATTCGCTTCAGCAACGCACCTACATCTTCCTATAACTCACCTAGAGAAGAAAATTAAAAAGGAAGAAACCCATATCCGAAACCTGCACACCTAGCCATATACTTGCATCGTTTACGTTGTGTAGCATCAATCACGGCTCGGTCGGGTACAAAGTCATTCGTCCCCGTTCGAGTCAAAGGAGAAGAACCAGTCAGATCAACACACACATCTTTACCTCTATCCCAAGAATAAAACAAAATATTTGCCGGAGGTAAGGTATTATCAAGTCCTCCATCTAATCCGATATTAACTTCCTTTCTGACAAATATCCCTAAACGATAGCATATGTCAGCAAGAGTATCACGTACCAAATTGTGACGATGCTTAATCCCAACGATACCAGCACACGATACCGCATGATCCCCAAATATATCCCCATCAAATACTCTCGAACAAGCTGAACAGGGCTTCGAAACAGAGAACAAGGGAATACCTAAGCGATAACACAAAACACATCGATAAGTCCTCCCGTTCATAGTCTGACCCAACCCCGAGATAGGAACCGTCCTAAGCCAATCAGAAGTATGATCCTCCCTCTGAGATGCCCATAAAGCCATTTGTCGAGTAGATAAAGCGAAAGTGGATTCTACATTCTTAATAACCCGAGCAAAATATATATCTGCTATTTTCTTCATGAGTTTGGGGGCAGCGACTTCACTCGGATTACTTAGAAATCGATCTCCATAACCGAGTTAAACACATGTAAGGCATCATCAAACTGGAGTCCATAAGTTCTAATATCAGTGTGTTGAAGTAGCTTAGACTGCAAATCAGCTGACTGTAACCGAGAAGCAAGAAAAGCATAATCAATACATCACCCGCAGAATAAACACCCAACCCCCAAAGGAAAAGGGCAACGTAGAAAGTCTCCACTGCCAGTCACCAAATCCCGGTCCAGAAGCAATAACGATACGCTCCAAAGAAGAACGGAGTGCCATATCAAAAGAACTTTGGACCGAATTAAAAGCACAGGGTGAACATGTACGCACAGAAAAATATAACTTGGAAATACTGGCACAAGAACGAAGAAGCAGCAACTCACATTGAGGGTCATTAATTTTGGCCACGACATCCATAAGCTCAATAGTCTTAGCCACACGCTTCAACACAAGCAGACTACAAAAATCAAGGTCTACACTCGCACGCCCCCCGAGTAACTTAACACCGCGCGTAGGTCGAACAATATTATCTGGGAACACACCAACAAACTTGCTACGAGGATCCTCGGTCGGCCAAAAAACTTCAGTCTTATCAACATTTAGATACAAGCCATACACGGGGCCATCCTTCATGATACACTCCAAAACTTTCCCCACAACCAAAGTATCCCCAATAATAGTACCATCGTCCAAATACCAGGCGTGTAAAGAAAGAGAGAAGGAGTCCTGGATCTTACATATCAATGGATGAAGTACAAGAGCAAAGAGTAACGGACCAAGAGGGTCACCCTGCTGTAGCCCTTGACATGACCTTAATACATGCTCCCCATAATACAACCTTGTCGGACTAGAATAACAGAACTTCACCCAAGACGAGATGGAGGGACAACGAAGACGAACCTCTCACAATAACCTCTCGATCTACCAAATTAAAAGCATTTATTAAATCCACTAGTAACATCGACAAACCAACATCATCAGCATACCTCTCAAGAAAGCGATTCACAACATGAAGAATAGCCTCACTCCCTCCCGATACCCCCACCCCAAACTGCAAATCACCAAAGTACCCATCTAAAGAATGACCAACCTCATAAGCACATACCTTGGAAACAAGCCGTCTCCAGACAGTACCTACAACAATGGGACAGATCCCACCACCAGGCTTAACCAACGGGGTTAGAGGAGCACTGGCGATATACTCACCCAACACCTTGGGACAACTTCCATCAAGAAAAAGGTTCACTACTTGGGTGATAGAATAAACTAAATCATCAGAAATAGCAACCACAGAACCACTCAAACAATCTATAAGGTGCTAGGCCCACAACCCATCGCGCCCACAAGACCTACCTCGGGGAAAACTCTTGATCATATCAAGAACCACAGATTGAGAAACAACAAGGTGATGAAGATCAAGAGGTATATCTGGTAAAGAAGGAGCATCAACAAAAGGGTGCTTATTCTTAATTCTACAAGAGTAGTATCATTATAAGGAGCCACACCAGATGAGGAAAGAACTCTGACAGCCGCAGAATAATGCCCATCAGAAATCTTCCGTCTACACTGCTTAATATTCTGCTCAACCAACCCACTATCCTCACTAAGAACATCAGACAAAGCGGGGGAAGATTCAGCCAAACACTCTCTAAGAAGTTGTAAACTACCATCCAACGTCTCCCAATAACGAATAGCATTAATAATATACTCCTCTTGTCTTTGCCTCTTGATAACGGACCTACACTCAAGATTACTTCTCGGACGAAAGGTTTTAAGAAGACAAAAAGGCAAAACAAGCAAACGAACCCAAGAAGAGATATCATCAAGCATGTTAACCACCCTGTCAATGGCTCATTTCAAAGCGCGAGAAAAACCCAAACGACACTTTGGAGGGATAGATTTAACTGTACGCAACCCTTTTGATAATAATCTATCAAGTGCGCCTAAATCAAAACCAAAATGCGAGTCGCGTACTTTATCATCACCACTAATAAGATGCAGCGGACAAGATGGAACGAGAGGCTTAGGGAAGTCATAAAGAACAAATTGAACAATACCATCACCACAATCAGGAGGTGGTACAAAATCCGAACCCTTACCATGCCGACACTTAGACCGAAACGTGTACATAGTGAAACAACAACCACAAAACCAAATCCTATACTCTTGAAGGTTAACTCGGCCCTCTCATAAACAACCAAATCGGATAGAACGGATTGTTTTGTACAAGATAGTGCATCTCCACTAAAATGTTTATCACGAAGATGAATAATCAAAGACGTCTTAGTAATCCCATTCCCACTACCATCTCGACACCCGTTAAGACCAACAAACGGGCAATGAAACCGAACAACCGCCATGACACCACCAAACCTAATCTATAACGAACACCACCATATGTTAAATACCAAATACCATAGAAGAACAATACACCAACCAACAAACCACTTAACCAACTAAAAGGGCAAATCGAAACCACAAAATGCTCGAAACCGAAACACAAGCTGTAACAAAGGAGTGATATATGTATCAAACAGAACCGAGAGACTGATCACAAACCATAGAAGCTAGCATCTAACACATGAGCAGAAACAACACACCACTAAACCAATTAACCGCTACCAAACGAGCATACAAAAAACCAAATGTGCCGCACAACACTACAATAGTAGTTAACCAAACCTGTCAAACATATCACTACGCGCTAACAAGACCCAGAACCAGTACCGAATACAAACCAAAACCCCATAACAACAGACAAACTAATCAAATCCAACACGAAACTAAACGGAAAAGAAACCTCAAACCAACAAACTAAGCTCTAAGCGGTGAAGAAGGATCAAACAAATTCCCGAAACCCGTGCCGAATACACAAGAATCTCACACCAGTAAAATGATCTAATCAAATTATTATTATCATAATTATTATTTTTTTTATATATATACCATCACTTTATTAGAACCAAAAAGGGTTTTACAACAAACTGGATGGGAGTCGAGATATTATCTGTACTCCCACCCCTTTAGCAATAGCAAAACCTATTCTATGGAAAATATGTACAGCAGCACGCGCTCTAATGTCTTGATGGGGGTCAATAGTTGGTCAATGGGGGTCAATAGTTGCCAGGGGTCAAAAAGGGGTAGGGTTTAATAAAAAAAACTTTGTGTATATAAACTTAAGGGACTGCCCAGCTCAGCTGGCAGCCCTTGGGTTGTTAAGTTTGCAAACCAAACGACGTAGGTTTGTTCCCTGTGGGTTTCCTTGGCTGAGATTATATAGGCTATGCCACGTAGCACTCCCTTAGTGGTCCACGTGGCCGACCTGATCCACACCCGGATACGATCCAGACCTGGTTCAAACCCAGTTCAGACCGGCTGACGTCAGCAATGACGTCAGCAACACGTGGCGATGGTTGGCCAATGCCAGCGCGCCACATGGCACTAAAAACAATTATTATTTCTCAAGTACGAGGTACAGGTGTTAGATGACGTGGCGGCGGCTGACCAATGGGCGGCTGACACGTGGCAGTAGGAGGTAGGCGTTGACAGTGGTAGTGGTGGCGCTGACATGTCAGTCCTAGGATCAAATGTGGTAGAGCACAGTGGCGGCTGACCATTCAGATGCTGACACGTGGCGGCGCCACTGCCACGTCAGTACCATTTTTTCAGTGATCAGTACGAGGTGGCAGTGTGCCAGTGGCGGCTGACCACTCACAGCTCGCCACGTGGCATGGCGATGATTACAAAGTTGGAAAGGGCGTGTGGCAGACTGACTTACACGTGATCCAAGTAAAATTCTAGAAGCAATAAAAAACAATAAAGGATTTGGAGGCCAGTTGTCCAAATTTTCGAAGAAAACAAAAAAATGGCAAAGTGAAAAGACGAATATACCCTCCAAATATCAGCTTATAAATAAACCTCCTCCCTTTCATTTGGAGTGGTTAGATAGTTGGGAAAAATTAGTTTTCTCTCTAGTTTTCTTTGTATTTTTATAAATGTAATTTTACTTTATCAAATTTTGTAATCTTCCAATTTTAATAAATTTAAGTTTTAGTTTAATTGTTTATCTCATAGATTAGTTCTTATTCTTCCATTCTTTTTATTTTCTTTATAATCTATCTTATTATTTTGGGATAAGTTTTTATAACTTTTTTCAAATAAGTTAGATTTATATAAAGTTTGAAATAATTAATTTTATTTTAAGCTTATTTGTTGCTTATTTTCCTAGATCTACCTTATTGTTGGAGGAATTATTTAATTAGCTTTTAGCTTTTTATATCTTATAAGTTCTAAGCTTAGGCTTACAACTTATTAATAAGCTAGTTTTAATTTATTACTTTTATATTTTTAGTTTACATCTTTAAATTTTTGCAAGTAGATTAATTAATTTAGCTTAGATTTATTTTTATCTTATATTCATCTTTTTATAATTTTGTAGATCTCTTAGTTTTAGCTTTAAAATTATATAACTTTTATAAAATTCAAAAATATTAGTGTAAATCTAGTAGTTATTTTTATAAATTAGTGTAGATCTTTTATCAATTAGTTTAGAAATCAAAGTATTTTTATAATCCTTAAAAAATAGTGTAGATATATTATTAATCATCATAATTATATATTATTGCTTATTATCCTAACCTCTTATGTTTTATTTTGATCTCGGCGTATCGATCTATCACTTTTGAGAAGAGGCTTATGGATTGAATAGTTTTGGTTGATTGTTGATGAATTATTAGATCTTTTTGTTGGTGAAAGTTTAGAGGTTTTGGTTTAGTTTGAGATTAATTTGGGAGGCCGAGTACTTTACGGGCCATAGTTGTTGATTATTGTTGATGGTTGTTTTTTAGATCGATTTCTACGGACCACGGGTACTAAGTTCTTGTCTTTTTAATTTTCTAGCTTAATCGTTTTAGATTAATTAATTAGATTACTTTTGTTTAAATCGTTTTCAAAACAATTTTTCTCTTTTAAAATTCGTTTATTTTTAATAGTTTTAAAAGGTATTTCGCTTGTTATAAAAATAAATTTAAAAAGTAGTTTTCAATTCAATAAGCTTATTTTGAGTTTAAAGTTTACACCTTTTGTGATTTTTAAGCTTATTATTGTATAAAGCTTCAAGCTTTCTTATCTAATAAGGTTAATAAGCTAAAAATGTTAAAGCTTTGTGCTTTAATCTTAAGTTTATCATTTTTAGATTTTAATTTTTATCATTTTTTCTTGCTTGATAATTACGTGTTTGCATCTAGCTTAATTTTCATTTAGAATAATTAATTTTTATTTTTAGCATAATTTTATTGCATCGTAGAATTAATTAGTTTCATATAGATTTAATTTCTTACATTTTCTAGTTATACTTTTAGCTTAATTTTTTTTACGCGCAATTTGTTTTAGATTAATAAGTATTTAAGTAATCATAGTATTATTTTTACATTTTTGCTTGCTTTGCATTTTAAATAAAATAAACTCCAAAAAAAATATTATAACCAAAAACAATAACTCTCTTGTGATAAATTGGATTTCAATTCGAGTCGAATCGAGAAAAATGAACTATACTAAAATCCGGTTATTAAGGTTCCTTATCAATAAGGAACCGCATTCAGTTTGACAGAGATTTTTGCAACTTCGAAGAATCATATATAATCAACCGTAAGTGTGTAGAAGTCGTGCCACCCGTCATTTCGAACATAATTTAGTCTTCTTTCATTTACAAATACTTCCAAACCTTTATTCAAACTTTAAATTTTGGATGTTTTCTAAGTTCTATACTTTGTCCAAAGTATCGAGTCTCGGTTTGTCGTAAAACTTGTGTTTTACTCTTTTCTATTAAGTTGGACATCCCCTGTTGATATATCTTTGAAAACTGATATATTTAAAAAGTGTTAAACTTAATTAAATTTTGAAATGAGTCGAAACTTTTTTTTTAATAAAATCAAACTATGTATACTTTGGTGTATCTAACACTCAGAACAAAGACGAATGCTTTTGTGCATTTTCTTTTGTTTTTGGACATTCTTAAGTGATCATTACTATTGGTAGTAGTGTTACTTAGTTGTATATTTATGTGTGCATTACATATACGATTAACATCTCTTGGTTTAAAAATGGTACATAAACATCTTGTACACCTTGGAATGTTCATTAACACTCCTACGTTTGAAAGTTTTGGGAGCTTGTCAAATCAATTGATATGGATCGTATTACTCAATCATTATGTTATTAGTTCAAGTAGATTAATATCTCACTATAACACATGAAACACCCTTTGAAAATCTTAGCTATTTTCTCTCAAATGAGTGTTTGTGGGAATCAAGAAAGATTTTGATTAAATATCAATTCATTAGTCAAACTATGATTGGTATCATTATCGAATCTAATTGACATGTTTTTTAGTGAAGACATGAATGTGGTTTATTAATAATATACATCCGATCATAACTCACACTTGTGTTGATGATGGTATATTGAATCTACTTGTTCAAATCATTAGACATATTTTGTTTAATAATTGCTTATAATGCACAATGGATTCGGTTTAAAAACTTGGATGTTTCATCCAAAACACTCAAGTAATTTACATTGCAATGCAATTTGTAAATGTGTCATTTTCGAAAGACCAATCAAGATCGCTCCTTTGTTTTGTGTAAACATTGTTTATACACTTCAAAGTTTTTGGCCTCAAGATTCTATTACGGTAAATAACCTTAACTAGACTTTTTTTGACAAGATATGAAATGGTGCATTCTCAACCCTCATTAGGTTGTGCATTGTGTCGTCATACACTTTTCATCCTTGGTATACTTTATTAGGCAAATGTAGGAATTACATTTTGTCTAACTTGAGAATGACTACTAGAGAACCTATTGCATTAGAAATTCAATTTGACCTAACGGTTGAATTACTTCCATGTGGGAAGTTGAATTGGTGTATAACTCGTAAAAACGGTCGTGCTTAGCCTTAATTAAGCATCTCTAGTGATAGTCTCATACTCATTCTCTAAACTGGCTAAATGGATCTTCCTAAATATGGCTAATGATAGTTTACTTCGATGAGCTTTGTATGTCATTAGGAGTCTTTTTCTTTTGTAGCCATTAGGTTTTTCTTAGCTTTCTTTCTACGTGCTAATTGAAACTATGTGATTTTCTTATGTATGTGTTCTAATTTTTATTGATCTTAAGCATGACTTTATGATAAGTTAGACTAGAACATTAGGATTTGCCAAATTGGAAAAATTCCCTTATCCTTCAAAACCAAGCCTCTGTAGGCGGTTCTCTAAAGAAACCGCGGCTCCATATCGATATGGAACCGTCGGTGGAGATAAGGAACAGCATATAGTGCTTCCTTTTTCGGGTATTTCTAAAACTTCCCAATTGTTCCAACACCCTTTGGAATCTTTTTTCAAACCTTTGATCACTCCCAAAATATCTTGTGCTTTCTCTACTTAACCCTAAGCATTTTGTATCTCTTTCCCAAAGCAAAATGTATTTTTCACAATATGAAAGCCTTGATTATCCACCATTTTCTCAAATCTCTTTCAACCCAAGTTCACCAAAGAACACACTAAATCAAATATCTTATCCGTCTAAGAAAATTGATTTTAGAAACTCTCTTTTTCCACCACTTCCCTTTTGTGTTCTTCCTCCATCACATGATTATGTCATGCATCATGGAACATATTTTCATTATTGTCAATATCAACATCTTGTCATGTCTTATATATATGATGAGTTGAATTACAAGATTATCACCAAGCCTTCTCCACCAAATTCCGCCACCACCTCGTCTTTCATTTAAGCATTTGGATTGCATATTGCTAAGAAATCCAATTTAAGCAAATTTTAGGTTTCTATTGTAACTAAGATTAAATTTATGCTTAAGTTTTAGGCTTGTGTTTTCATACATCTTTGTATGATCTTTATTTTCTTGTATTTCCTTTCATGTTTTTCAACATGATTTGTCTTGGGGTCTTGGATCTCGTTTTCCTTGTGATCTTTCTTTTCTTCTTTATTTTCTCACTCGATTGTCAAGGAATGTTAGATTTAAATCTTGTCATTGTTTGTGCAAACGACTTGCTTATCATCCTCATTTTCCTTTTCATCATAGTCATTCTTCCTCTCTTTTCGACTATGTGGAATTGTTTTTATTGTCCATGTCATACTCTCTTTAGTTTGGTATTTTTGCCAAGATATTAAAGCGGAGTATGTCCTCTCAACAACATTTTCTATTTTATAAATTGGACATTTCTTTTCTCTCTTTAGTCCTTTTTATATTTTTTGGTGTCACCAAAATAAGTTGGGTTCTCTTTTCTATCTAATAGCCCTCTTATTTTTTCTTAACTTGTCAACTCTTTGACACTTCTAAAAGTTAAGATTGTTTTAGCTTTCTCTCGAGTCCCTCTCTTTGTATTCGAGTTGTTTAAAGCCAAATCCGTTTGGGTGACATCTCTTTATGCATATGCTCTTGTCCACTAACTTTGTTTTGTAGGACACTTCTAACCCATTTTTGTAGCTCGTCACTATTATTGCTTTGTTGGTGCCTCAAGCAAGGGGGAGCTCATATCAAGGGGAGCATTTGCAAGAGTTCAAGTCATTACTTTTGCGAACGTTCATCGAACATCTTGCAAGTAATGAATTTTGGAGTCTCGAAGATAAGCATATTATTATGCATGGAGTTGGTTAACCTAAGGTGATTTAAGACTTCACTAGGAGGACGCAAGCTCAATATCTTTGGATGATGGGTCTACGGTTTTGATTCTCGCTTCTCAATCGACGACCATAAGTGATGATTATCTTTTTGGATGCAAGTTCTCTCAAAGTTAATTCTCCCCTTCTACAAATGAAGACTACCTTTCGGATGCAAGCTCTCGTGACGTCTATTCTTCTCTTCTTCAAATGACGTGCTATCGATGACTACCACATTGGATGTGTGCTCTCTCGACGTTGGTTCTTTTCTTCTTCAAGACGTTGACTACCTTTTTGATTCGACAAAAGGGGGACAAGTAAGTGTAAACGAGTAACTTATACATTTTAATATGCGTTGCGGTTTACTTGTTTGTCATCATAAAAAAGGGGGAGATTATTAGGGAAAACATTACGATGCTTTGTCGATATAATCTCTTTGTGTTTTGTTGATGACAAACGTATAATTCGCAATACATTATGTAAAATGTTAAGGTACTCGTAATCACTCAATATACATTTGTATACTTTCTCTCGACACCTGCAAGATCGCATTCGGCGTGAATCACTCAAGGTATGTACAAACAAGTCATTAACCTTACTAAGTGATCAAGGATTAATATTTTCTTAAAACTCACTTTTATACAATATGACAAAGTAATTTTCAATTATCTTTATTTTTTTTATTAAATGGAAATTTAAACTTGGCATATTCCATATGCCAAAAGAATATCCTTTGAGGGTATAAACTACCCCAGATGGCATATCCCCACTAAAGGACAAATTTGCACGGACTCCAAGCCAGAGGTTCCTTAAAGGAGCCCGCGGATCCTTATTGATAAGAAACCGCGGGTGAGAGATAAGGAACCGTGGGTCTTTAGAGCCGTTTCATTCTTGTCCTATAAATAGTGGATAATTTCTAGCTTTTCTTTCAACCCTTTTTGCACAGTTTCTTCAAAAACATCTTCAAAACCTTGATTAGTTAGTTTTGATTAATCTTGTTTAAGATGTGATTCTATCCTAAATCCTTTCACCCTCTCAAGTGAAAAGATAAGAACACTTTCATTACCATGAAGTGTTGGGTATACTTGAACTTGATGTGTGTGTAGAAGATTCAAGTGTTGGGTTCACTTGGATGTGTTGTAAGGGTAGAATATCCAAGTGATGGGTATCCTTGGATTAGGTGTTAGGTTTGTAGATCCAAGTTATGTGAAACTTTTATATTGTGTTAAGGTCATAGATCTAAGTGTTGTGTGCTTAGATCTTTATGGTTTATGTGTTTAGGCCATAAAACACAAGGTTTGTTATGTTGGGCCATAAAACATAACTAGTGGGTAGATTGGTGAAGATTGGTGTAGATTGGTCCTACCTAAGATTAGGACTCGACATTTAGCCTTATGTCAGAAAATGGTGAAGTAGGCGACGTGTGTAGATTGGTCCTACCTAAGATTAGGACTCGACATCTATCTTAGTGTCGGAAATGGTGTAAGTGACATGTATGGTTTTCTCCACCTTAAGGAGATTGTTGATTAGTGAAGTAACTCTTGAGTTGGGTACTCGAGGAGTGGAGTAGGGCGAAGAGGAGCTTCATGACCGAACCACTATAGATCATCGTGTCGGTACTTTCCTTTACATTTATTTCTTTACTCTTATAGTTGAATATTTGTGTTGTTTGTCTTTGTGTGCATCACATAATCTAAACATCTAAGTTACGGAAAAGCTATGGCTTAGTACGTGTGTGCTTCATGTTTAGATTATGATCAAGTGTACATCCGTTAGTCTAAACATCTTAGTTGCGGAAAAGCTTATGCTTAGTACGTGTGTGCTTAGTGTTTATACTATTTCTTGATGTACTCTTGATTTGATGTGTTTGTGTGTTTACTTACTTGTAGTATTTATCTTTCAATCAAACATATCTCATATCTAGTCAAGCTTGATCAAGAATTTGATACCAAGGATTGTTGAAGTTTAACATGTAATAAATGGCATCGTCCACTGTCGGCGGTTCCTTAAAGGGACACGCGGTTCTTTAGTGATAAGGAACTGTGGGTATGTTTAAATAACCGCGCACAGTGGTTTATGCGAAATGAATTGAAAAATTAACTAGAAACTATTTGATGAGACTGCTTTTATACATAGTCTCATCGTCCAAAATGGGCTTAAAATACATAAAATGTCATTAAATATGCCAAATATATGCTTGTGTTTGTTCCATGTGTATTTTAGGTACGGCTATTGAGAAAATGGCAAAAGATCACAAGAAACAAGCAAAAACAAACACATGAAACGAAGCCGCACAATGAACCAAGCCCTAAATTTGATTTTCCAAGAATAACCCTTGAAGAATTGAATATTATATAAGAAGGGTCCTCGAATATTGAAGATTTGACACTTTAAACCCTTGTTTAATCATAATTACAAGTTTGGTCCTTAAAGTTTGTCAAATTACAAAAAGGACCCTTAACTTTGAAGAATTGGCAAGAATGGTCCCTCATAAATGAAGACTTGTCAATATTAGTACTCCAAGAAGTCAACAATACAAGTCAAGACCTTGAAGATTGAAGACATTACAAGATTGGTCCTTAAAATATCATCAAATGGCAAAACTAGTCCTTAAAATCCCTTTGTAAAACTTTTTGTGGCAAAAGTGTGAAAAACAAAAGTTCATTAACAAAGGAAATCTGAATTTGTCTTGTTTAACAAGAAATGAAAGAAGAATGGAAGAAGAGGGGTTATTTCTGCTAAGACAAAGAAGTTACCTTAAAGAGTGAGGGCATGCCACGTGCCCCACTAAATCCATCCAACCAATCACAACACTCCCTCATGCCAAATAACATCCCACTCAGCCGTATTAAATAACTAACTTAATTAATTATTAAAAATGCACGGTTAACACATTTTCAAACCTTAATCCAGATTAAAACCACCAGTATTCACTCAAGCACACAAATTAGAGGTTTGTGATTATGCAACAATTAAACCCCCATAACCTCTAGATTTGTGATTAAGGTGCTTATGAACAAAACCCAACTCACTTTAACCCTGCCACATCACCCCAAGGCTCACATGTAAAGCCTCATGCACACGTTTTTTTTGGGATAATGCCAAAGTCATGCAGTAAATCTACCACCCACAATGTAGCTTACAACATAAGCTCATTGTGAGCCCTTGATCAAATTCCATCACCCTTTACAGCTTCACAAACGTCCAAGAACTTCACATGATCAGTCAATATTCAAAATTCATCAAGGGTATTTTGGGGACTTCTACAACTTAGCGTTTCTAGTTTTTAGCTTATGTAGACCATGTACATCCTCTATATAAAGGGTATAGGGTCTCACATTTACAATTGCTCTTGGTTTTTCCTTGTTCAACTTTCTGTAAAGCCTTTTTCAAAGTTAATGAAAACGTGTTTGAATTGTTGAAGAAATCCAAGTGCCATCTTTAATCTTTGCTTATTATTGTTACATGTTTGTGTTTGTTAAATCTCAAAACCTGTTTTTAAACATTGTGCAAGAAATTGCATAATTTTCCAAAATCTGATATTTTGCTAAGTTCTTTGGTACATCCTTGGAATTTTTGGATTACAAGTGATCATAGCACCCTGATAAGAAGATTATCGAGGTGTTGTGAGCTTGTGGTTTAGGGATAATCAAGGAGTGGGTACAAAGGCTGCATTAATCAGCTTTGTTTTTCAATTTTCAGTTTTATATATTGCTTGTTCTAACCTTGTTACTCTTAGCAGCTTTGTGGAAGCTTGTGCCTTGTTAAGCTAGGCACATATGCTCAAAAATCCGTAAGTGTGGACGTACATTCATGAGGTTTGAGCCTTCTTACCCAAAATCTGTTAAAAATACTTGATTTGTGTGATTTTGTGATCTGCTGGTGTATGTGTTGTTTTTTATGCTTGAATCTGCTTAATACTGCATGATAATGTTGTTATGATGTTGGATTAGGCTTTGGTAAACCTGAAATACACAATTGCTTTGTTAAATCTTGGATTAAAAAGTGAAAGGGGTGTTTAGGTCTACTGATTTAAGGTACTTTTTTTAGTTTGAGTTAGGATTTGTGTTTGTTAAGTGTTGGTATCTGTTTATTAAGTGATATTGTGCTGATATATGCAAGTCTTGAGCTTTTAAACATCAATTTCTTGATTATGCTATAACTTGTTTGACTTTGCCTGTTTTGACCTAAGATTTTGGAAACACCTAGAGTGTATGCATGTTTAGGGCTAACAAGTGTTTAAACAAAGTTTATATAACATGTTTAAGAGATTTGATGGTTTGAATCTGGGCTTGTGGTCAAGTACATCAGCAAAGTTCATATTCTTCTTGTTCTTTGTTCATCAGTAACATATTTTAGCTTGAATCTTGTTCTAAACCTTGAATCATTGTATGAAACTAGTTGATCTATGTTCATTTGAATTTATCTAAGCTGTTGTGTGCATTTGGTTCAATTTGGTTGGCTTATTCTTGCTAAATCTGCTTATTTGTTTGAAAACTGCTTATGTTCATGTCTGTGTGATATATGGGCAAAGATTGAATTAACTGTACTAACTGGCTGCTAGTTTTTGTGATTTTGTGATTGCTATTGACTCCTTATAACCCACTGGTTATAAGGGTACCTTTGTGTGCCTTGAATCCAACAAAAATCCACATAAGACAAAAAGTCAAAGAAGTCAAGCAGTGGAAACTTTTCCCACTGCTAGACACCCAAAACTAGTCACTGCTAGTGTTAAGTATCAAACAGCTTATTCATAAGCCATTTTAGCTTATTTAGACTTGCAACAATTTAGTTTTTGTAATCAATTTTCCTTATTTGACCCATTGAACTAATCTGGAGCTTTTTAGGTTTTGACTAGAAAACCAACTAAGTTGACTTTTAACATAAGTGCTTATTGCTTTTTACAGCTTATTCGTTGTGCTTATTTGAAATCTTTTTTATTATTAAGCTTAGTTTTGTCATTTAAAACCTTTTGCAAGTTGAATCAGCACTTGAGGTGTCCTAGAACTCAAAAACGACTATTTTGTCGTTTTTTATAAAGAGCTTTTGCTTATTTCAGGCTTATTTCTTGGGCTTATTCCAAATTTCTTTTTACAAACATCTTAATTAGGTCAAGAGAAGGTTGTGTGTCAAATTTCAGCTTATGCATCAACTTTTTGCTTATTGGGCCAAAAAGCCCATTAAGAATAAGCTGCTTTGAAATAAGCTGTGATAAGCTCACTTTCAGCTTTTGGGCCTTTGAAATTTTGTGTGTAAAATTGACTTTTGAGTCAGATAGGAGATTTTGGGCTTATTTAGACAACTTTTTGCTTATTGGGCCAAAAAGCCCAATTAGGTGGACTGTTTTTCATTTCAGTCCATTTGGAGGCCCATTAGGGGTATTTTGGTAATTTCAAGTTCATTTATGTTTTATTTAGGTTAAAATAAACTAGTTTGCAACTTTTTAGAATTTTTTATAAACTTTGGATTTTTAATATTATTTTATTATTAGTTTATTATTAAAAATTAAATTTTAGATTTTTGCAACTTTTTCATTTTTCCTAGGTTTAATACATTAAGTTAGGAATTTTAAATCTTTTAGATTAATTTTAGTGTCATTTAAATAATTTTTAGAAGTATTTTAATATTTTTAGAGTTTTTAATCATTTTTAAATAGTTTTAATTAATTTTAAATTTTTTAAAAATAGTCTTTAATTTAATTAAGTTTTTTAGAGGTTTACAAAGTGAAAAATCTCATTTTGGGCTTTTTGTTAATTAAATTGATATTTTGGGCTTTAATTAGCATTAAAAAATTAATATTTAATTAAATTAAAGGTTTGTGTGATTTTTCATTTTCTATAAACTCTAATTACATTTTTTAGGATTTATTTCAATTTTCTAGGAATTTTTAGGTTAATTTTTAAATTTCGTCTTATTTTACGGTTTTACGTGCACGACTTTTTGTCTAAGTATTACTTAGATTCATAACCGTCATCATTTTCTCTTTTCTCTTTTCTTTTCTCATAATTATAATCACAAACATTAAACAATTCTTACACAACACACTTGCCTCCTTGAGAACGAAATCCCCTACTTGGGTCATTTGTGCACGGTTTTCCTAAACCGTCGTACTTACCCTAATTTACGCTCTTTGTTTTCCTAAAACAAAAGTGTATTTTTACTACACATCACTATTCAACCCCCCCCCCCCCCCCCTTCTAGTTTCTAAAGTTAGGAAGAGAAGAATTCGGCACTTTGAGGATGAAGAAAAGAACTCCCAAAAGAGAAGGATTTAAAGAAAGTAGACAAAGCAAAGATTTGAAAGAAAAACAAAAGGTTTCAAGGAATGTTTAGCCAAAATGGGTAAACAAAGAATCTTGACAAAAACATTGGTCAAAGAAGAAAGACAAAAAACGAGCCAAAAACTGGCTTGAGGTCCGCGGTTCCTTAAAGGGACCGGCGGTTCCATATCACTAAGGAACCGCGCGACTAGCTAAAGAGCCGCACACAGTGGACGTAAAACCATGATTTTTCAAAGTTTTGAGAAAAACTAAGACTCTTTCAATCTTGGAATTTTACCTATTTTAGCACTAGAATATGCTAGGGTTGCATAAAGGCAACACACTCACAAAGAGTGTCTTGACAAAGGGTGACAAAATATTTCGATAACATTTTGATCCAATTTTAGTCAAGTTTTAGAGCTTGTGATAGATTTAGGTTCAATTTTAATTAAAATTAAAGTTGATTAATGTGAACACATAGGTAGAAACACATAAAACAAAATCCATAGAACATCTTCATGAAAAACTCATGAAGGAAAGGAAATACAAGAAAAGAAATAACAACTAACTAATACAAAGTTGGCTTAAACTGGTTCTTGATAGATAGTCTTCCTTGGCTTGATTTTCTTCATTTATTTTTTAAAGTCATCATTCATCTCCTAGGAGGAGGATAATTAGCAAAGAGATTCAAAAAAAAATCTTTGCAACTTAATGTGAGTTCCAATCATCTCCAACCTAAGAATATCAATGAGGTAGTAGTTGTTCAAACAACAAGGACAATTAGTCCCATTGTGCATGAAAAACTCAAAGTGTGGATCACCCAAGTTTGAAGTGTTTGAGGGAGGAGGTGGAGGTTGAGGCATGGTCTCCAAGGGTGAGATGGGTGAAATTGGTGGGATGAAATGAGAGGTAACCAAAGGCTCAACAACATAATTCCCAAAAGGAATGCTTTAAAGAGGTTAGGGTTGAGGATTCACATACAATAGAGGACTCGGAGTGAAAGGTGAAGACAACTCATTCATTCTAGATTGGAATGAAGAGGAGGTAGAACCATGTAAATGGTTAGTACCATGAGTTGAATTGGTCTTGCATGGAGCAAGAGGAGGTGAGGGTGATGAAGAAATGAGAATAGGAGAAATCTCATTCTTGGGTGTGTGGAAAGATGAAGAACCAAGTTTTGGTAACTTAATCTTGATCT
Source organism: Glebionis coronaria (assembly GCA_025667525.1). Taxonomy (NCBI): domain Eukaryota; kingdom Viridiplantae; phylum Streptophyta; class Magnoliopsida; order Asterales; family Asteraceae; genus Glebionis; species Glebionis coronaria. The sequence goes on from CM046877.1 coordinate 435,386,661, forward strand.
TTAGGTTTTTTTGGAAGAGGAAGTTCTGGAAGAGTTTCATGTTCTTGTGGATACCAAGGTTGTGAGAAGAGGTTTAGAGGAATGTTTACGGGATGAAGAACAAGATCACCAAGAGGAGATTTAAGTAGAGGAAGGGATGATCCAAACTAGTAATGGGTTAAAATCATTTTAGGTGAATAATGAAATTAGGTAACCTAGTTTAGGAAAGTGCAGGTTTTTGCAAAAAATTCATCAATGTTTACATTGATGAAGGAAAACAGTGTAAAGTAAAGATTCTGTCAGAACTGTAGCCGGCGGTTCCTTATCTAGGGGGCGCGGTTCGTTATCGCTAAGGAACCGCGCGTTCGATAGAGAAGCGCGACCAGTGGGTTCCAAAAAATGCACTTCCTCAAACTTTGGCTAGCCCAGATTTTTCATAATGGATTAAGAAGCCAAAGTCAACTATTAATCAAAATCTAGGAAGCTAACTAACACATAAGATGCACAAAGCTATGTAAATCGAAAGATCGATCACATAGGCAAATTAGGATTAAAATAGTAAATAATCCAAACAAGTAGTATTAGTTATTACACAACTAAAAAATAAAGAAAAGAAATGTTGAACACCACAAAACATGTCCAACAACATGTTCATCTTGAATCAAATCTAAGTCTTCATCTCTTCTTCTTATCAAATCCCTTGATCAAGTTACCCAAGTACTTAAGTCCACCCCTTGACTCCACTCGATGATCATGCAACTCACCTTGTGTCCTAAGATTAGCATTGTAGAGAGCCTCAAGATTAAGAGTGTCTAGAACTCTACTAGTGGCATGGTGAGGAGGAGGAATAAGGTCATCTAACCCATCCACGAATGAGTTTATGGATGGGCGGGAGTTACTCGAAGAGCCAACATAAGCACTTGTACCTATGCCATCACCATCACTTGTTAGCATAGAAGTTTCCTCATCATTGGACTCTTGTTGGTCGTACTTACTCGAACCTTCATCACTTCTAGGCTTTCTTTGTTATACCTCTTAAATAGGTAGCATAACCCGTTGAACCGGTTGAAAGCAAGAAAGATTAAGGTTGGGATAGTCTCGAGCAACCCTCTTTAGAAGGCGAGTAAGGAACATGGCATAAGGGAGATTTTTTTTTTGGCTTGGAGAGAGCATAATTGATCCGTCGAGCGATGTAATATGCTAAATTGTACTTGGTGTTGGTAAAGATGCAAAACATCATATGCACTAAACACGCCAGAATATGATCCCGATTTCCACCAGGACAAAACACATTTTTCCTAAGGATGTCGGCCCAACGGACCATATCATCATTAAGTCTCTTAAGAGAACATCATAACGTTTCACCGAACGCTTTTTAGTATGAAGGCTTCTTACAACGTTTCCATCACGCTATTTGGAGATGATGTCAAGGATGAAGTCAGGGTCAATTTCTTCATTGTCATTAGGAGTACTATCGTTGGATTCAAGGAGAGCATGAAGCTTCCATTTAACCATAAAACGACAAGTGCCTACAAATGGCACACCAAGATTTTGACCAAAAGCTTCGAGAGTGTATTAAATGAGTTGACCATCCAAGATGAACCTAACAAATATTCCATCATCATCAATCATGAGGAAGTAAGTGATAGAGAATTCCAAAAGGAATTGGAGGTAAATGTCTTCCTCTATGTATAACAAACAATCGAACCCAATTTGTTCAAACATAGTCTTAATGTAAACATAACCCGTATTTTTATTTCAGACAACTCTACCCTCGTGGAAACAACGATTTTGAAGAGAACGATAGGTGTTGGCAAGTTGTCTAGAGTGAAAAAAGTCGACAAGGTTAGGCATATATGAATTATGTAAAATCAACAATGAACTTGAACATTGGTTTTTCAAAACAAGGTTTTTAGGTAAGCATTAACAATGCAATTACCAATTTGTTCATGGGTTCATCTCAATTCCATCAATTAACCAAAAATATTTAGTCAAAATTCGGATTGTTCTACAAGTGGGTTTTAATTCAATTTCAATATTAAAAATCCCCAATTATGAAAGTATGAACCCTAGAAAAATTAGATAGAATTGAATGAAATTACTTACATATAATTGATGTTGGATGAAGGATGAGTGAAACCCACAACTTGGAATCAATTAATCTCGAGTGATTGAATGTTTCAAAAGAAACAACAATGGAGGAACGGGGAAGAACCCGTCGGCTATGTGTTGAGGAGAGAGAGGGTTTTGTTTAAAAAAGTGTTTTTAACGAAAAAACTGGTGCTTTAGCGAAGATTATGCCCCCGGTTCCTAATCGATAAGGAACCACGCCTTTGAACCGCGCAGATAAAGAACCGCCTACAGAGGTAGGTTTTTATCGAATAAAAACAAAGAATTTTTGAAAACCAAAATTTTTAAAATACTTAAAATTATATCTTAAAACTTTGGGAAATAATTGGAACACCACTAAATAATAATGCCTTAATGAAGGATTACGAGTTGAATGAAGATCTAAAGGAACCGAAACGGACGAACGAATACTCGTAGCGGAAAAGCAAAGTGGAGAGAAGTCAAGGAAGTAATATCCGTTGTTTGTATCGTTTTTCTCCCAGCTCTAATCGAATTGATCAAGCGGTATCAATCAACTTACGTTATTGTTTTGGTATTAAATCGTATGATTTTGGTATCTATTTATATTTATCACAAAACAAGTAAAAACGTAAAAATAATATCTACGTATACGTACTACACTATAAACAAATTGCAATCACCACAATTAATGGCACGAATATTAAAAATTTAAAATACAAATTTATACTACGAATACAAAATATAAAATATAAAAATAAATCTATTTTTATAAAAGTAAAAATGAACTTTATAAAACTAAATTGAAATTTATAAAACTAATTCTAAAACACTATTACGTTATACAAACAATATCACGGCCCCTAACACAACAAACTAATGATTCCAATAACAGACTAATAGGCTTAACTGACTAACTAAAAGGCAGTTGTAATATATCTAAAAGGCTAGAAGTGAAAGTAGGACATACGAACTTGATGCAAAAAGAATAGAAATGGGTTAAATCACAAAAACGAGTCTAACATACTACTTTTCTATTCCTATTTTATCTTTTCATCAAAAGGTACTACTATCTATTTACTCCAACATTAACTAACACATATGTGTCATGGTAACCATTTTACGAACCTATAAAAATGAATCAGAAACTTATTTCTTCATAGAAAGATGGATACTAAAACATATAACTAAGATCACATACCTGACTTGCTACCCTATTCTGATACATCTCACAATCGCTATTAACCGAGGCTGATATCTAAAATAAATCTTAGACAAATATAAGCAGTCAAAGTGTATAACCAATACTGTTGGAAATTCACTTTATGTGACGACATTTAAGAATTCCCATTAGTTATCATAGTCACACACGCTTAGACTAGACTAGAAAACAATGTATAGTTTAGGTGCAGTGTGTGACTATATATACCCCTCCAAGGATTCCAAGGAGGGGTGTTGCTTGTGTTTTTATTTGAAGTTTAATACATTTTCTTTCTTTTTCACACACAACATTCTCTCTCTATATTCATCCATGGATACCACCATCTTCCACCACCCACCTAGACCACCGGATCTTAAATAGCAAACCTACAATTGGCATCAGAGCCTCGGTTTAATCCTTGGATCGTCGTGTATTTTTGTCATTGGTTTTGGTGGTCTAAATTTTTTTGTGTCTCGAATCTATTATCATGTGTCACGGTTGTTTTGATTTTTTTTTGTCAAATATTCATGATTTTTTTTCTTGTCTCATTGAAACTTGGTCCATCAAAATAGTCGGTTAAACATGTTTATCATTGTCCTTATATCTGATTTTATCATTTCTGGTCTCATCAGTTTTCTTGTCTAACGGTTTTCTGGTCTTCAGCTTGCTGCCTACCAATCTATCTAATGATTCTGACCTTGTTTCGGGTTTCTCAAGTCATATACTTGTTCATTGGGAATATCAGATCTAAAGTTGTTGTTTTTATGGTCAGACTCATGGATGAAGATGAAAACCAGATCGAAAAACCCAGAAATCTTAGATCCACAAAAATCGGAAATAGTACAACTTTTGGATAAGATTTTCAGATGGTCACATTCAGATCGGAATATTGCGATCGCATAAACCAGAGGTTTCTACTTGCGATTGAATATTCCGATAGATCACATTCCGATGGATATATTCCGACGGATATATTCCGACGGATATATTCCGACGGGTATATTCCGACGGATATATTCCGAAGGATATATTCCGACGGATTTATTTCGACGGATTTATTCACATTCCGATGGGACTTACTCATATTCCGATGGATTTGAAGATATTCCGATGGAATGTATTGACACAAAACATTGCGATGTTTTTTTTTTATTTAAAGAAAACATTGTGATGCAGTTTATAACATTGCGATGACCATGTAGTTTCAAAACTTTACCGAGACCTACGAAGACTAGAAAGTCTTGACCAGAACCAATATCACTCATCACCCTTATAACTCCACAACACCATAACTAATCTAACCCAACGTCTCCTATCTCCATTCCACATCTAGACTCGAACAGAAAACACAATTATCTCAGTTTCAGTATGGTCTTTAATTAGACGTATACCTAAAAGTCATCATTGATTTTGTGGGTTTTTAACCCAGCTGATTTATGAAAATAAAGAAAGATTTATAATAAGTTTGTTATTATCTTTTCTTTGTTTCGATTTATCAAACAAAATCGACATGCAATCATTATTACCCACCCGAGATCATTTTAGTATGATCTTGAAGCCGATTCATAGTTTCTTCAGGTGATTCATATTTAATCAACTTGAGTTGCCAAGGGTTGTATTTATCCTCGTGTATCATCATGGTATGGGTTTAATTATGATATGATGATTGGATTGATTTGTGTTTAGAGATTAGATTTAATTTTTGGGGTATTGGTTTTTCCTGATGATTTATTGAAAATAATAATTTGATTCATCTTTTGGAAAAGTTAGGATGCTTTTTGATGGTGGAGGATTATGTTATTTTGTATTTGGTGGCTATGAAAAGAGACGAAGGAGATTCAATATTTGAGATGAGTTGTTGAATTGGGAGGAAATAAAAAAGACGGAGTAAACAAGAAACTGTGTAGGCGGTACTTACTATGTGTGGGATTAGGTTTGTGACCTAAATATATATTATATATTCCCTATCTTTTAATCATGGACCGGGTATTGACTATTCACTAGTTTGGGCTTTTCATATCCGTACTCTGATAGAGTTGGGCACAGATTCATTTTGTGTATGATAATGAATTTTGTGGATGATATTTGTGGCAATTGGTTGTCATATGTAACTGAATGAGACATACATGGGCCGATTATGATGAACAGTGGGATGCCAAAAGACCATATGATCAATATTTAGTCCATATCTAATTTGGCTAAAATATTGGTATAATTGTTGAAGTCGGGTTTTAATATGACAAAGTGACAAAACAATGTGACAAAATTTATTTTGACGAGACCGAAGAAAAATGGGTATAATTTTAGTGGCTACGGATTTGTTTGATCGGGTATCAATTATGTGAAGTTGAAGACGGATTTTTCGAAGGCGTGTATTTATTTTATCTTTGAAAGATAACTTGTTCGTGCTTAATATTAGAATGAAGACTTGTTTATCTAGTTTCCGGGTTCGGGGTAGTTGGTTGATGACTCGGATAACTATCACTTAAAGGGGTTACATTGTTTTACTCAGTGTCACGCGCATAGTCGACGTGGATAATTTCAAGAAGTGTTGTGCTTTTATACTTCTTTGGTGATGTATTGGGTACTTAGAGATTCCTCCACCGTTCCTCATTCAACAATAGTGCAAGCTTAAGTCACAAGACCGAGGGATTCTTATTCAGTTTCGCGTTTGATGTATCTGGTTCATTCTATCAGTGGTCACTTCAATTTTCTTACAAGGGGGTTGGTAAAGATGGCCATGGAGAGTTTATGAGTAGAGAATTTCGATTAGCAGCTGATTCTCACAAAATATATAATTCATCTTATTTATTATTCTCACGAGATTTCAGGTATATGTGCGTACGATTTATTGCTGGTTCCGAATTTCGAAACCATCAAGGGGGAAGAAGAAGACACATTAAACGCACAACGAGTACACGTGATGAACTTCATACCTTCTTTTTGATTTGAAGACATTTCCGGAAGACATTTGTCATAACCACAGAGAAAATCAGTGTTTTAACTCGTGGCGTTATCAATCTCTAAACGGTACACTACTGATTCGATGTTTAATTGTTTTGTTGTTGCAATTATTCATCATCATTATCCTATATGGAGAGATATGCACTTCCGGGACTTAATTGACTCTGGTGCATCTCCGGAAGAAGATATGTGCATTTCCGGGACTTAATTGACTCTGGTGTTACGATGTCCACTTCATGAATGGGATAAAGTGTCTACTTCAGTATTTGAGCTTCATACTTGGGATTGGTTTATTTTCTTCAACTATGTGGGGGGAAGAAATGTCTTGATTCTTTCTAGTATGCATAACTTGAACTCTTAGGGGGAAGAAAAATTCAGAAGAATTATTCAAGCGTGAGAAGAGACGTTGTTGATCTACTTGGTGTGCCCCTTACTTTCAACCCCTCATAGCAACATTATCATGTTATATGATGAGGTTTGATTTTTAAATTCCGTTGTGCGCTTAATCATTCTAAGCTTTATTGAAAGCTTTGAAGTTGCTTACGAGGATTGTCGGTTCAAGGGGAAGCTATTTAAAAGCTTCTACATCAATTTTATGTGGCATGAATTAGGGGGAAGTTAATTCAGAAGCTTCTCCTTAACCAGAAGTATATGGATTACTTAGCTCGTGTCGTTACAGTATTTCTACTACAAGTTACTTTAAAGATGGGACGTTTTGAAGTGAAGACTTGAAGTCAAAGGCCTCAGAAGACATCATCAGCATTAGACGCTTCATGAAAGCTTTTGTTCTTAATCATTATGTACTTGTTAGGAAAAATATTGTAAGGAATTTTACACGTCATCCCATGGGGGAAGATTGTTGGAAATTCACTTTATGTGACGACATTTAAGAATTCACATTAGTTATCATAGTCACTGTTGGAAATACGTTTTACGTATTAAGAAGGATCGGTCACTCCAACAATAGTCCATGTAATAGCAGTTACTTATCTTTATTTAACAAACAAACCCAAGCCTAGCCTACAACATGTGTAGGCTGGCCCAAATGTAAGCCCAAGCCCATGACAAGGGCTTGGGTATATAAACCCTCTCCTTAGATGGAGAGGGTGTGTGGTTATTCATTTTTTACACATAGTTTTTCTTATTTTCTCTCTTTAGAATTGTGTGAAATCCACCATCTCTCTATCACTTTCTCTCTCTAAAACATAAGCAAGATTTACATATCCTACATATGGTATCAAGAGCCATGGGATGATTGTATTGTTTATGTGTTCGTGTTCTTGATTTTTGCAGCCTTTTGATCTATATAAACTTGTAGTTTGTGGAATCGTGTGTAATATTGACTTGGAATTTTTGGTTTATCGAGAACATATTTTAGGGGATTTTAACATTGTTTCTCGACTTCAACTCACAACAACAAACACATTTACTTTCTCTCATTGTTCGATCAATATTTGTAAATCTTAACTTATTGAAATGGAGTACACATCTCTTACAGACAAGTCCATCCTCTCGGGTACGGATAATCGTCCACCAATGTTGGTGAAGACTATGTATGAGGAATGGGCTTCCCGAATGGAACTTTATATGTTGAACAAAGAGAATGGACATCTAATTTGGGCATCAGTGCTCAATGGACCATTGGTATATGGTACTGTGACGGAAGGTGCTGTTACTCGTCCTCGCACTACGGGTGAACTAACTGGAGATGCTAAGATACAAGACAAGTGTGATAAACAAGCTACAAACATCATTCTCCAAGCCCTTCCTCCAGATGTCTACAAACTCGTCAGCAAACATAAAGTTGCCAAAGAGTTATGGGATAGAATTCGTGTTCTCATGCAAGGCACCTTGTTAACTAAACAAGAACGAGAGTGTAAGCTTTATGATACTTTTGATAAGTTTGCCTATGTGCCAGGGGAGACTCTCAATGATTACTATATGAGATTTACCCTATTGTTGAATGAGCTCAATATCTATGGCATGGCAATTCCTACCTTTCAATTGAACACCAAGTATTTGAACACTCTTCCTTCAGAATGGAAAAAATACGTGACGGATGTTAAATTGGCTAAGGACTTGCATAACACCAATGTGGATCAACTTTAAGCTTTTCTTCAACAACAAGAGTGCCATGTGATCGAGGCTCGGTTGTCTACACCTCAAGTTCATGATCCACTTGCAATGTATGCTTCTCAACAAAACATGGCTTATACTTATCAACAACCATCATACTTGCAGCAACCACCACCACACACCTATCAACAACCATCTTATCAACCACCAATGATGCCACATCAAGCATTTCAACAAAGTGTTCATCAACAATCTTTTCCGCATCAACCACCATATCAGACATCACCATCACAAGCCAACACTTCTTCAATGGGCTATACTCCTCAGCAAGGATATTTTCCAATAGAAGCACAACTAGCACAAGCTTTCTACTCTAATGAACTTCCACCAATCCAAGCACCGGTCTTTACTCCAAATGATACGCCAGCTGATGTTATAAACCATCTCACTGCCTACTTGTCAAAACTTGTTGCAACTAGAGGATTTCCACCAACAAACAGTCAGCTCTGCACCTCTTCAAATCCTCGACAACAAGCTACTGTTCAAGATGGTCAAGTAACAGTGCAACCTATTCAGGGAAGGCAAAATCCATATGGACCTCCTACAAGGACGGTGAATGCTCAAGCTGTGAATTCACAAGCTAATGGAAATGGAAGTTCCATTGGTCCTAAAAAGGTTGTGACTTGCTACAATTACCGAGGACAAGGTCATATGGCTAGGGAATGCACTCAGTCGAAAAGGAGGTCGGATGATGCATGGTTTCGTGAGAAGATGTATTTGGTCGATGCTCAGTCAAAGGGAAAGATTTTGGATTTAGAGGAGTTAGCATTTCTTGCAGACCCAGGGGCAGCAGATAGTGAAGGCATTGCATTCGTTTCCACCTCTAATGCAGCTTATCAAGCAGATGATCTTGACGCATATGATTCGGATTGTGATGACATTCATTCTGCCGAAGCTGCTCTCGTTGCTAATCTCTCTCACTACGGTTCTGATGTCATCAGTGAGGTACCCATCACAACCAATCTTGGTAATGATGATAACCAACATCAAGTTGGGCATGAAAATGAAAACCTTGAACATCATTCGAGAACTAGTAATTCAAATGATGTGGTACCCAATCCTACACATTTGAGTGAACTTCAACCAAATGCTACGACGGGTATGGAATCTTATGCTCAACATGATTTGGTTATGGTGCCTAAACATATTATTGATCAAATGCATATGGCACTCAGACAATCCATAGATACGAATTCCAACCTAACTACTGAGCTTGCGGTGCATAAAGAAAAGGTCAAAGCTTTTGAAATGGTCCCTCAAGCTGAAAAAATAACTTATTCTGAATTGATCAATTTCGTTTTGAAAAGATTGAACACTTGAAAGAAATAGAATCATTAATAGCTCATATTTCCAATGAATTAAAAGCAAAAGAGTCGGTTGTCAATGATTTTCAGAAACTTAAAATGGATTTCGAAACTCTCGAGTCTAAAAAGTTTGAATCGGAAATTAATGCTACCAAACTTCTTAAATTCAAAGAACAACAGCTTTTAAAACAATACGCTTCCACAGAAAAGGTTCATCTTTTAACTAAATCATTTAAAGAACTCAAACTTAAGCGTCTTCAAGATTTACCACCTAATCCCAGTTATGCAAAACAAGCTCAGGAATATATTCCCGGTCTTTATGATATGACCATAATTGGCAAATCGAAAGAAGCACCTTTTATTCGTAGTACTGAGGAGACACAGTCACTTGTGGAAGAAACTCATTCTAAAATGCTTTCAAAATTCCATGTGATTGATTATGATCAGTATAACAAAGATCAATTGTCTAAAAAGACCCGCATTCGCTTACAAAAGGAATTAGCTGAATTGACAGTTCTTGTGCCCCAAAGTTTGTTAAATGAAAACCCTCCTAGTACGTCTCCTACACTTGTCAAAATAGATTTAACGAAGTTAATTCCACCGGTAAGTAAGGCGTCCGTTAACTTAAATGTGGTACACCAACACTTAGCCGATTTTGACAAGGTCATTTTGGAACGTACGACGGCTTCGGCCATAACGGAAGGTGAATGGAACTTTGAGCACACTAGAGCTGCGTTTCGAGACGAAATTGTTCCGTTTGTAAAGAATGTTAAGGCTTGTCTTAGGAATCTTGATCAAGATTTGCTTTTGGAAATAGAAGAAGTTAGACGTGTTTTCAATGAAATAGATGATGCTTATGAAAACAGTTTACTTGAAATAGAACGGGTTTCACGCCAAAATGATCAGCTTCTGAAGCAAGTGATGTCTCATGATATAGTTTCTGTCTGTGTGAATAAAAGTGTTGATAATGATTCTATTGTGCATAATGTTGAATCTGTGGATAATGTGGTAGATAGTAATTGTCACGAATCTGACGCTGAATTTTTAAAGCTTCAAGATTCATATTCTTCGCTTTCAAAATGTTTTGATGAGATTCAAACACATTGTATTTCGCTTGAATGCATGCAACAATTTATTCAAGAAATCTTTGAAACGTCATTTGAAGGTGTTAACATCGATGATGCAAACTTTGAAAAGAATTTTCGATTGAATTTACAATCAAAACAGCGTCAGCCAAGTGACAAAGTTGCTAAATCTTTGCCGATAGAAATAGAGAAATCTAAGGAGCTTAACTGTGTGAACGTACTTGAGGCTGCTGAGAATTTTAAACTTGATCTAGATAATCGAGTTTCCAAGATTTTGTCCAAAGTTGATAACTTAAAACAGAAAAATACACGACTCTTCGATTCAGTAAAGCCCGCATGTGCTAATACCACTGCACAGAATCAATCATTGATTGAACAATTGAATCGAAAGTCGGTGGAAATATCTGATTTGAGGGAACAAATTTGTGATAAAAATCTGGTCTTGGCTGAGTTAAAGGAAACACTTCGTACTCTAAAAGGTAAGAATGTTGTGAATAACGCAGACACTGTCTCAGCATCGTCCTCTAGTGCAATCAAAAGGAACCTTATAGCCGTCACACCATTTAATAAGGGCCCTAGGACTAAACCATCTCAAACTTTGGTCACTAAAGATAAGGCGGAATCAAAACCAACTTCTAATATTCTCGTGTTGCTTTCTACAGGAGTAAGCACCACTACTAAGGCTCAAAGATCTAAGCTTAAAAGAAACAAGAAGAATGATATGATCTTGCCCCCATCTAGTAGTCAAGTGAAGAAGAAAGTAGAAGCCCATCCTAGGAATGTTATTTCTGTTTTGAATAAAAAGAATCATGTAGCTAAACCTAAAGGCTCTGCGGTTGTGCAGCGTTCTAAGCCTAGTGTGAATTTTAATTTGAAATGTTGGAATTGCAATGAATGTATGTTTTCTAGTCGTCATGATTCTTGACTTATTGAACATGTGAATGAGATGTATGCCCGGAAAAATGGATTAGAATGGAAACCGACTGGGAAAGTGTTAACCCAAGTTGGTTGGATGTGGCGCCCCACTGGTAGAACTTTCACTATAGTAGGAAATATGTGCCCTTTGACTAGGATCACTCCCACTAAAGTGAAGAAAGCGTGCCTTTAACTAGGAGTACCAAGGCTACCAAAACACAAGCGTGTCCCTTAACTAGGAACACTGACACTACCGTAGGAACCAAGTGCCCTTTAAATAGGTCTACTCCCATTGTAGTGTCCGCTAATACTCCAAAACCTAAGAAAGTTGGAACATTCAAACTTGTTAGTGTTAAAACTCACATTAGAAAACGTAGGAAATCTAAGGGTCACAAACCTGTTAGCAATTCTGATAATATTTTATATGTATCTGCTAACACTTCGGAACCAATAGTTTCCAATGCATTGTCTACTGTTGTTATTGAAAACAGGTGGTCCAAATTGTTCTCTGGTATTTGGACTCTGGTTGCTCCAAGCATATGACCGGAGATCGCTCTCATCTCAGAAATTTCGTCAGCAAGTTTCTTGGTACGGTTCGATTTGGAAATGATCATATTGCAAAGATAATGGGTTATGGTGAATATCATATTGGGAATGTTATAATTTCAAGAGTGTATTATATGGAAGGTCTCGGTCACAACTTATTTTCTGTGGGACAATTTTGTGATGCAAACCTAGAAGTTGCTTTTCGAGAGCATACCTGCTTCATTCGTAATTTGGAAGGGGTTGATTTATTGAAAGGTACTCGAGGGAATAATTTGTATACTTTGTCTCTACAAGACATGATGGCCGCTTCTCCCGTATGTCTTCTCTCCAAAGCATCGAAGACTAAGTCATGGTTATGGCATCGACGGTTATCTCATCTTAACTTTGACGCTATTAATCATTTGGCGAAAAATGAACTTGTTCGTGGTCTTCCTAAACTTTCATTTCAAAAGGATCATTTGTGTTCCGCGTGTACAATGGGGAAAAGCACTAAGAAATCTTATAAACCCAAGACGGAAGACACCAACCAAGAGAAACTTTATCTGTTGCATATGGATCTTTGTGGGCCAATGCGTGTTGAAAGTCTTAGTGGTAAAAAGTACATCCTCGTCATTGTCGATGATTACTCTCGGTTTACATGGGTGAAATTTCTTACAAAAAAAATGAGGCACCTAAATTCATCATCGGATTTCTCAAGATGATTCAAGTGCGTCTCAACACTACTGTCCGATGCATTCGTACAGATAATGGAACCGAATTTGTGAATCAAATCTTGCGTGATTATTATGAAGAAGTTGGCATATCTCATGAAACATCCGTTGCACGCACTCCAAAACAAAACGGTGTCGTTGAAAGGCGAAATCGCACACTTATGAAAGCTGCTCGAACTATGTTAATTTACGCAAAGGCTCCATTGTTTTATGGGCAGAAGCAGTATCTACAGCAGTGTACACCCAAAACCGGTCACTAATTCGTAAACGCCATGGTAAAACACCTTATGAGCTTCTCCATGGAAAAGTACCAGATTTATCATATTTTCATGTATTTGGTTCTCTTTGCTATCCAAATAATGATGGTGACAATTTGGTAAAACTTCAATCAAAGGCTGATATTGGTATTTTCATTGGTTATGCACCCGCAAAGAAGGCATACCGAATCTACAATCGTAACTCTCGTAAGATCCTCGAAACTATGAATGTTGATTTTGATGAGCTGACAGCCATGGCTTCTGAGCAAAGCAGCTCTGAACCCGCACTTCATGAAATGGGACCCAGTAACATTAGTTCTGGTCTTGTCCCAAACAACCCTACTTCATCATCATTTACACCACCTTCTAGGACTGAATGGGATACGTTGTTTCAACCGTTCTTTGATGAATTCTTTACTCCTCCAAGTATTGTTGCTCCAGAACCTGAGGTAATAGCTCCGGTAACCGAAGTTGTCGCTCCAGCAACCGAAGCACAATCAGACACATCTGCACATACAATTGGTCAAGATATACCATCAACAAGTAATTCTCAACCAACACCTGTTTCAAATACCCATGTCATGCCTATTGATGATGAAGAGGATGATGATGATCACGATTTGGAATTCGCTCAAATGCGTGAACTTCCATTCTTTGGTGTACCTATTCCCGACCCTAATCAAGCCGGGTCGTCCACCTCAGAGGAAGCTCCTACTACAGTTTACTCCAATCCACGGATTCGTGAACATGACAGCAAGTGGACAAAGGATCTTCCTATAGATTCTATTATTGGTAACCCTAATCGTCCGATATCCACATGAAGTCAGCTACAAGAAAATGCAATGTTTTGTCATTTTGATGCTTTCCTCACTGAAGTTGAAACTAAGACATGGCAAGAAGCTTTTACTCAATCCTGTTGGATAGAAGCTATGCAAGAAGAACTTAATGAATTTATACGTCTTGAAGTATGGGAACTTGTCCCATGCCCGGATCAAGTGCAGTTACTCACTTTGAAATGGGTTTACAAGGTGAAACTCGACGAGTTAGGTGGAATATTGAAGAACAAAGCTAGACTAGTAGCTCGTGGATACAAGCAATTATTGGGCATCGACTTTATGGAATCCTTTGCACCTGTTGCCCGTTTGGAAGCTATTAGACTATTCCTCGCTTATGCATCCCATATGAATATGATCGTCTTTCAGATGGATGTAAAGACGGCATTTCTTAATGGTGAAATCAAGGAAGAGGTCTATGTACAACAGCCGGATGGTTTTGTGAATCCTAATCATGTGTACAAGCTTAAGAAGGCTCTCTATGGGTTGAAGCAAGCTCCACGCGCATGGTACGATCTACTGTCACAATTCCTCATCACACAAGGCTTCGCTAAAGGCAAGGTGGATCCCACGCTATTCATTCAGAAACGAGGTAAAGATATGATTATGGTACAAATATATGTTGATGATATTATATTTGCAGCCTCGACCCAAACCTTATCCGATGAGTTTGGGACACTCATTTCTTCAAAGTTTAAGATGTCAATGATGGGCAAGGTATCATTCTTCTTAGGTCTTCAGATATCTCAGAGTCCCAGAGGCATCTTTATCAATCAATCCAAGTATGCCCTTGAATCGCTAAAGAAGTATAAGATGGAATCTTGCGACCCCGTGGATACTCCAATGGTGGAACGAACTAAGCTTGATGCAGATCCACATGGAGTTGCCGTTGATCCAACACTGTATCGTGGAATGATCGGTACTTTTCAGTATATCACAGCTAGTCGACCTGATCTTCAGTTTGCTATATGTATGTGTGCTCGGTATCAAGCTCGACCTACTGAGTTACACTTGGCCACTGTGAAACGGATCTATCGATATCTTAAAGGAACCATTAATCGGGGACTTTGGTGTTCGAAGGACTCTTCGATTGCCCTAATGGCATATGCAGATGCGGATCACACGGGTTGTCAAGATACAAGGCGTAGCACGAGTGGAACTTTGCAACTTCTAGGAGATCGACTAATCAGTTGGGCATCGAAAAGGCAGAAAAGCGCTGCAATTTCAAGTACTTAAGCAGAATACATAGCTATGTCCGGTTGCTGTGCTCAAATTCTTTGGATGAGATCGCAATTAACCGACTATGGTCTAGGTTTCAACAAAATTCCGATGTACTGTGACAACAAGAGTGCAATCGCCTTATGCTGCAACAATGTTCAATTCTCCTGGTCGAAGCATATTGACATTCGCTACCACTTTATCAAGGAGCAAGTGGAAAATGGAGTGATCGAGCTTTATTTTGTCCGATCTGAGTATCAATTGGCGGATATTTTCACGAAGGCTTTAGATCGCGCTCGAATTGATCTTTTGGCCGACAAGCTAGGAATGAGAACCTTCTCGCCTGAGACTCTTAAGGAACTAGCAGATGAAGCGAAAGAATAGTGGTGGTAAACTATTCTCCGTATCCTTGGTGATCATCTGTATATATTGTTTATATTCTTATCCATAAAAGCAAAATACAAAAATATAAAACCATATAAAAACCATAAAAACTGAAAAATTCTAGAAAAATCCAAAAATGTTTTTACTTTATTTTTCAAAGGCATGTCTTTTGGTACGATAATATTTACGGCCTTAGAAATGTTGATTAATATCGACACGGCGCCATAAATAGAGTTCGTACAAAAGTTGTAAATATTTCATAAAACATGCCCTTATGGCTTGTAGTTATTTCAGACTGTAACCCGGTTTTTCACATTAAAGTCAAGTATTTCATATGCAAGCTTTGGCTCTCAACGGGAATTAATTTTCTCGGGCAAGGTTTACTTTAAAACCTTGCAAGGGATCAAGTTTACTTTATAACTTGGTCTAACACAAATCTATGTACGCCTCAGTGCATTTATTTGTTAAAACAAGAGAAGTCTTGTTTTTATGAAGCTATCATCTCTACAACCATAGCAATCTACAATTGGTATCTACATACTCGACGATGTGACTACTCAAACGACGACTACAGCTCTTTCAATAGAACACGGGTCAACAAGTGAGGGGGAGCAATTGTCAAGCATTCATAATCTTCAAATTGGTGTCAAGACAACAATACCAATCGTACATGTGGTGTCAAGAGATGACTTCAGACGTGACGAGGCGACCAACATTTGCCGACAAGAACCATTTGATCTTATCATATGATGTTCTCATCAATCAGGTCCAACCTTGTCAATTTTTTCTAATGTGGTGAATATGTGATCATGTTACAAATCGGTACCATATCTCATACATTTAGTATCCTGGAGAGAAAATGGGCTTGCATTTTTCTTCCCAAAACCTTTGTTAAAACTTCATTAAATCAATTGATATTAAAAACATCGATTGGGTTAATATTTTTAATATGAGGGAGAAAATGTGATTTAATATGGGATATTATCACAAATGGTTTGACTTAATGTGCTGGCTCATCCCGACATATGCGAAATGTTTTCGAATATCGTGGCATATGTTAAGGGGGAGAAAAACGGATTTGCATATCAAAATAGATTTTCATGATGACATATACTTACCCACAACCCATTTATTTCACGACGATGAAGATTGTGGTGACATAAGGATAGTAGGATAGTTTAAGTCCTATGATTCTTCTAGAACCGGAAGAATCTTCCCAAGGACATTCCATAGCTAGAAATAGTAGTCCTTAGGAAAGTTGGAGAAAGATTGTGAACGTAGCTGAATGTCGACCAAGTACTTAAGTTAGCACAGGAACAATCACAACAAGGTGCTAGTTATGATGTATTGGTAAGCATTGAAGGGGTTGAAGAATGAAAAAGAATTGTAAAGATAAAGGGTGTAAAGAAATAAGCCCTCCTTACAACTTTAGGCAGAAACCGGGTCAATACATATGCTATTGAGATCATTTTTAATGATTCTTGATATTGAAGATAGACATCATGGACCCAGTGATGCAATGCACAACCCATCCCAGCTAACTCAGATATCTCTCAAAAGGTATTTGTTTTATTCACACGGAGACAACGCATTATCTATCGATTTATTCACTCCGAGTAAATTGGTATTGAAAAGGAAGCACTCCTCTCCAGCCTCCGATCACTAAAATCAAAATTGCACGATCGAGTCTAGAGCCATTTGAGATCAACAAATATCTCATTAGGACACACTTCCATAATTCCTTGCTTCTTCACACACTCTGAAAAGTAAGAAAGATTTTAAGAGTCTACGCAAAATCTTCATGATCTTGCCTGAACATCCGAGTAATACCAAAGTATTTACAATGAAGATGGAAATCCTTCTTGAGCGAATATCAAAAAGCTTATGGTAGGTGACTTGTGCGATTCTTTATGAATCAAAATTATGATAACTGGAAAGCAACAGTGGTTTAATTCTTAGCTGAATTTAAACACGTTCCAGGCCTCTACGCAATATCTTAGTGATCTTGCCAGAACACTCAGAGTGATACCTTAGTGTTCACAGTGATGAGTGGAAATCCTTCTCGTGTTAACCTCAAACACCACTTGGTAGGTAACTTGCAAGATTCAATATGAATCAAGCTCGTGACAACTGGAAAGCAACGATGGTGCGATTCTTTAATGAATCAAACTTGTTCCAGGAATCAGAATTGACGGCTTTAATCATGCGGATAATTTTATCCAAATTATTCACTCTTTACGTTTGCAGTCAGCTTTGGACGGTCGAGTAAAGAGAACGGGTTTACCCGCGAAATCTTGTCAAGGAGATTTTTAATTAAATCTACCTGCCACAAGTACGATATTTTATATCGTCCAACGGTCTTCACCGACCGGAGGTAAAATGCTACCGAATTAGAATGAAATGTTCAAATCCATTTCGTTCGTGTCTACTTATGTTGCGGCATTTTAAGACGGTGGTGTTTCAGGATCGAAGAAGAAGTCGTCCCCGCATGCTTATACTTTATGCACTTAATACCTCATCTAATTCAAGAAAGACTAAAAGTTAAGTCTGTCGCTGTATCAAACTCTGAAGCTTTCAAGAATTACTAAGGTATAAGTATTTGGGACGTGAGGTCACGAAGAGGCGAAGATCACAAGTGATGGATGCACAAGATCAAGGCAAGAGATTAATGCTAAAGATTGATATCAAAGATCACATCAACATGTTCACCTGAAAAGAAAAAGAAAAGAAAGACAAAGACTACGAGCTCAAGACAAGCATAGTATGCTAGGTTTATATTATTATTGTAACTTGGGTAATGCCCTTGTTTGGAGTGACCTCCCTTAGGGGGAGATTGTTGGAAATACGTTTTACGTATTAAGAAGGATCGGTCACTCCAACAATAGTCCATGTAATAGCTCGTAGTTTAGTTACTTATCTTTTTTTAACAAACAAACCCAAGCCTAGCCTACAACATGTGTAGGCCGGCCCAAATGTAAGCCCAAGCCCATGACAAAGGCTTGGGTATATAAACCCTCTCCTTAGATGGAGAGGGTGTGTGGTTATTCATTTTTTACACATAGTTCTTCTTATTTTCTCTCTCTAGAATTGTGTGAAATCCACCATCTCTCTATCTCTTTCTCTCTCTAAAACATAAGCAAGATTTACATATCCTACAATCACACACGCTTAGACTAGACTAGGAAACAATGTATAGTTTAGGTGTAGTGTGTGACTATATATACCCCTCCAGGGCTTCCAAGGAGGGGTGTTGCTTGTGTTTTCATTTGAAGTTTAATACATTTTCTTTCGTTTTCACACACAACCTTCTCTCTCTATATTCATCCATGGCTTCCAATACCCTCTACCACCCTACTAGACCACCGGATTAGTAAAAAGCAAACCCACAAATACACCAAGTAAAATCTGAAAATAAAGATCTTAGACTGATTTAAAAAAAACTTTAAGCACAACAATGTACAATTACATATCAAGTTTACAAAATCTAATTCCAAAACTCTTCCAATCCAAATGCTCCTAATTCCTATTGCCAAACACCAGTTTATGAAACTAAGGATATTCTACGTAGCTAGCTGAATTAGAGAACAAGTACCAACCAATTCCAGTCTATAATATCATCAAGCAAATTCTACAAGCAAAATCATACTACAATTCTACCAGCTATAAGATCAAAATTTTGTAGAAAATTAACAAGACCTGTACATTCTTACTATAAGGCTACCCAAACTACACTTCTATATTTGATCACAATCTGCTACTACCTATAATGACTCCTAATCTGCATCTATAGATCTTACTCAGCAGATCATAGAAACTAAACTAATCCCAAATACACATTAAGAGAGCAGAACAGAAATTGAAATGCTGCATATGTAAAACAATGTCACTAGAAACAAAGTATACTATCAGTTACAAATATACAACACTCAAATACTAGCAAACAAACAAATTTACACTATTCTTTATACTACAATTTCAATGAGTAGATTAAACTAGAAATGCAGAAAATAACATACGCTTAACCTGTCATCCGTAGTCTTAGTCCGTTGAGTCGAAGGCTAGCGTTGAGCTGCCTTGTAGCAAACACACCTCCGACTTCTGAACTTTTTAACCTCCTTGGACATGAACTTTAACTAGGATCGAAAAATATCGAATGCTAGCTGCTATCTTTCTAAACTGAGATACACCAATGACTGCGTCTTCCAGGCCTACCCACTGATGTCTAACTACTCGTACGCTGAACTGATGATTTCTACTGCTGCACTAAGATCGAACTCACTAACTAATTATCAGCTTAAATGCTTCCCGTATCAGTAATGTTAAAACCAGAAATTGCAGAATAGGTGGTTACAAGTGAAACAGATATGTAACAAAATCTTAACAACTATAACTAGAACATGTAACTGATTGAACTATGAAGCTTAAGAACAATCTGAAAGAAGAAAGTTCCAAAATTTTTGAAGGCATAAATCAAATTGAGACTAAAGTATTTTATCTCAATGCTAAGTAAAACACTCATAAGCTTTGATGAGCTTATGAAAATAGTATGAGAATGAGTATGAAAAAGCTTGAAGTAGAAAATAAGATTTCATTAATGGACGAATTCGGTTACAAAGCTAACTGACAATGTAACAGAAAGTGAACTGAATTAACTAACACTAGAACAAAAGTTAGAGAACTGTGTGAGAAAATTTAACTACCTACTCCTTGTCTAAACTAACTAACGAATGAATTTAAAAGAAGAGAAAACTGGGTATTTATAGAATGAAGATGAGGTTTTGACGAAGTCTTTGTGACGTGTTCCTTCCAATCATAAATAGTCACGTGGAAAATATGAGGATCTTGATCTTTCTTCAGAAATTGGGGATTTCTTCATTGTTTGATCTTGATAAAATTGACTAACATCATCTTAAAGAGAATAAGATAAACATTTTTCCTTTTATACGCTTCTCTTAAAAACTTCTTGTTTTTCTTTGAATCGAGCTTGAAAAATAACGAAGAAAAGATGAAAACCATCGCTGGTGTCTTTCTCTCTCTTGGTCATGAAGACGTGATTCATTATTTTCCAGGGATAAGAACTTTTACTCCTTAGTCTTTAGTAAATTTGGAAAATAATATCCTTGAGTGCTTTGCTATGTATTTTCTTCGTCTTTTGTCAGATAAATCCCGTGAAAACGCGTGTTTGCTCCACAATGTATCTTATTTACTTGAAACACACAAATACACCATACACGCATAATTCTGATTATTTAAAGTATAATATAATGTATTTTTCCTTGTTTTAAGTGGTTTTTAAGTTATAAATGATGAGTGTTTTCACACTTATCAACTCCCGTCCGCTTGACCATTGCCATGGCCTCATGCAATGCAGTATTTTAAACCTGTAGAGTATACTTTTTGCATAATTAATCCACATTGGCCATTTTATGATTTAATATATTATGCTATGCTACATGATGCATGATTTTTAATTTTCAAGAATGCAATGCAAAATATAAACTCTATTTATTTATTTTTAATTTTTCTTGAAATGGTTTGATGGAAATAACTCATAAACAAATCAATGACTTTGATTAGGACTTTGGTACCATGAATGTATATCACCTTTTAGTTTCACGTTCCTCACACCAAGCTTAAAAACGAGATCATTGTCATTCATAAGTAAAAGTGCATCGACTTATTCATAAAAATTAATTATGTTACCATTATACCCCCACTTATTGTGCCTCTAAGACCGGTTATTATTTGAGAAATTGCTTGAGGGCCAATTTGTCATTACTAAAGGGTGAAATATAAGAAATGAAAAATCTGAAAATAAGGACGCACGGTTTTAATCCTAAGTAACCATCTCATCCATTACTCAAAAAACCGCCCACAATTTATGTAAGTCCGACCTAAAATAATAAGTCATTCGTCCTATGTGTAAAAGACTCATCTCATGCTTGATAGGTAGCTACTTACACGCTAAGAAAAGAAAATAAAACTTACGCAATAATTTATATCAGCCGCCTTTTGAGACCTTGGATCTTCAATCCCGCAACCCTTGTGAGAGTAATATTGGATTGGAGCAACTATCAAATTCCCGCAACCCTTGTGGGGTAATATTGGAATTCAATAGCTACTATAATTAACACCACTACCCCTCTTGGGAGTCTTGAATAATTTTTTTTCCTTTTTCTTTTTTCTTTTTTTTCCTAGCCACTCTTATTTTTTTTACATAAGCCACTCTTATTTTTCTTGATTCCTCACAAAGAATAAGAAAAATAATTAAAAGGAAAAACACCCTCTAAGTAGGAAGCATGACATAAGACTGGTACACATACGACGTGCTAACTTAGAATCGTAAGACGTACTTATATAAATTGTGGATGATTAGTCAAAAATGCATAAGAGAATACAAACCGATTAAAACCGTTCTTGATTATTTATTAACATATATACATGCGTCAACAACAAAGTAAAGGTTACGAAAGGGGATAAAATAACCACAAGTAATCATCATGAGGTTCATCTAGCCCTTTTATACTTACTTCAAACTGTATCATCTATCATTCTCTACAATATAAAATCTCAATTAATGAGACTCGTGGATGCTTAGCCTAATAAACCAATAAAGGTTTACATGGTTAAGGATACTAGCTAGAGTAAGCTTGGATAAGCAAACTCGGGTTGAGTCAAAAGATTCATGGCGGGCCTATAATGTCAAAGATATCTAAACTTGTTAAACCATATCCTTTATTATATTTTTTTACTTTTATTTTTGAAGAACAAAAGAAATAAAAGACAATGCAATGTGTTATGCAAATGAAAAATGATTAATGCAAAAATTATGAATGCATATTTTTAGGGCCAAGGTAGATCAAAAATTTGAAAAGCGTTTGAAAAATTAATTTTTCTAATTATCATGAGGCAAGGAAATGGGTAAGTAAGGTCACTTCGATAGAAGTCTCTCCTACACTTAAGATAAACATTGTCCTCAATGTTTAAAAGCATTGGAGTATAAACTCCCCTACACATATGACACTGAATAACTTTGCTTAAATCGAGCTAAGGAAGAGAGAATTAAAGTGAATTTATTTTCAACAAGGTTTGAATATCACAACAGCAAAAACTAATCGAAGATAACCGGATACATGGGCCTCCTCCATAAGCTCCATGAATGAAATGAGATAGAGGAACCCTTGGAACAAACACCAAAAGACAGGCACACCCCTCCACTTCAACTCTACTCTATCACCCTATTAACTTATTAAGATCTATTCTATGTTTTCTAACCTAGTTATTCAATGCTTGATTTTATTCCCAAAGTCTCTAGCTCGACTTGAACATCAAGGAGAATAGAAAATGTCTACTTTGAAGAACGTCTCAAATGATACACACAACCTTAGCACATTGCAATTTACTATGAGATTTAAAATATCCGCCTCGATAAATGGACCGGTCCAACGTGTCTCAAGTGTGCAGAATATAGAAAGCTCTCATATAGTAAGCACACCAGGATCAAATACATAATTTCCATCTCTATACTCAAATAACTCCAAAGTAGGTAGCATCATCAAAGTAAGCTCATACGAGAAGCCCATATCAACAAAAGTTACACTCTTGAGTGGAGTAGATGAAAACTAATTTTTCCCAAACATATGTATCCTAGGATCAAAAACTACTCCCTCAATGGGAAAATAAGAAAACGAGCTCGTATCAACCATATAAGATTCCCCCTTAGAGATCAAAGCATCATGAGACAATGAAGGTGTAGGAATTAAAACATTCATAATGATTATCTCCATGTCGTGCTCCTCTTCATCATCAAAAGGTGGGGAATCCTCCATAGAAGGCATAGTGAAAGGAGGATCAAGAGTAAAAGTGTCTTGTGGAGGAGGTGTAGGCTCTATGTTCCCCAAAAGCAATGTTGTAATAATACGAACCTCCTCTTCCCAATTATAAACACTATCATCGACCTCTATATCAAAATTTAGAAGAGTAGCCTCTATGGTGGTATCAATCGTCATAAGAGAGTCCTTATCAACGGTTTTTGGTTCTAAATTTTCCTTGGGTGAAATGTTATCAATCTCTAAGGGGATAAGATCTTCAACGATAACCAACAGCATGGGTGAAAAGGTGGGACTAGAAGGCTTAAAAGTAGGTATATCAATGAGAGAATCACTCTTAGGGGTGATATGATCATGAAAATCAATAGGTGTATCCTCAAATACCGGTGAAGAATGATCAATCAAGGGTCCTTCTTTAATAGACTCGTTATTAGGTTCTCCACACTCCTTAAAAATTGGGTTATCAAAACATGTCTCAAAAAGAGGGTTTGAATGCATCACAAAATCATTTGGAGGAATAGGTGAAGTAGTCATAGAAGAAATTGATTCATCATCAGAAGTAAAGGACTCATCACTATCATAATGATCATCAAAGGGTTCATCACAAGAATCATCAAACATGATATCAAGATCATAAGGTATGTACGACTCAAGTATAGTCTCATGGATTTCCTTAGAAGGCGAGAGAGGAGGAGAGCTAAATGTATATGTGGGTGTCAACACCTGAGGTGGAGTAGAACTCATTATAGTCTCAGGGCCTTGTCTCTCCTTTATTGGCAGAGAGATGGAAGGGTCCACAGTAGGAACATCACTAATTGTGTCATCCTCAACATCTACTCTCAAAGAAGGCTCATTATCATAAGGTAAAGCATATTCAAGTATAATGTTTTGCAAGATTTGTGTTCGCATGATTGAGATGTTCCTATCAGTTGCCTCTTGCATTTGCTCAAGTGCTTGCATCACAAGTTGAAAAACATCTTGACTATAGCTTTGATAAATTCCTTGATTTTGAAATTGTCCACGTTTTGAAAATCTTTGATTTTGAAGGTTTCCATTAATGTTGTTATATCCACTAGCTTGACTCGACGTATCATAATCTGAGGCTCAGCTCGACGTATATCCTCATGATTGCTCGTGGGCGAATCCAATCATAGTCACCATGCGGTCCTCCATAAACCACACAAGGCCCAAACACAGCTCGACAATGATGCTCTTGTAATATCTCCAAAATAGGACGATTATCCATGTGTGGCAATAAACACGTGGACGAAATGGTCGAATGTATATACAAGTGAACGACGTTAAACACTTCCTTGAGGGAGGAAGTAATACACCAAACTTGGTATGTGTTTACGCGTGCGAGTACGCATACAACTAAAACTGAGGAGTGAGAGAGGAGCTCTCATTCGACTTTGAGAGAGAATGGATTATCCCTCTCGAGGGGCAATAATGAAAACAACAAGAAAATAATATATTACTACGTAATAATACTTGGGCGGCAAAACCCTCAACAAGCGTTCCTTCTAGGATACTCACAAGTGAACGAGTGGATTAGGTGGCGCAAAGCACTTAAGTACCTAGTGTCCCTTAGGCTTGCCTTTATTGCAAAGCCGCCTATCTATTCACCGTATAGTTCGTATCTTTCGAATTCTTGCTTATTGAAAGTATTTATCTATTTTTGCCTTTATTAATTATATCGATACGCGTATTTGGGACTGGAACACCCCCAAATACGGTGTATTGCAATTGCACTACTTATGGATATAGGTTTATTAACTTCGTATATAAATATATGTAATGTACTTATAGTAATAATAGAGAAAATATTTTTGTATTTATTGATTTTTTAACAAAATATAGTATCTACGTAAAAACCGATGAAACAATATATACAATATATTTTTGGTTGTAACTCTTAGGAAAGAGTTACTTTTGTGATTTTTTATTTTTTTTGGATTCAATTCTTAGGAAAGAATTGATTTTTGTGTATTTTTATAAAAAAAATTTATCTTTTTGATTTCTGATTTTTTATATTTTGGATTATAATACGTAAAAGGAACGTTCACAAGTGAATGGATCCCAAAAGCCAATATGTAACTCATAATCAACCGTCAATCTCCACGAAAGGAACCGACAGCGGCGCTATTTTAATATTCGTTGTTTGTATTGTTTTTCTCTTAGCTCTAATCGAATTGATCAAGCGATATCAATCAAGTTACATTATTGTTTTTGGTATTAGATCGTATGATTTTGGTATCTATTTATCTTCACAAAACAAGTAAAAACGTAAAATAATATCTACGTATACGTATTATGTTAGCCTTAAAATGTGTGTGACTAACGGATTTACATTAGTTTCATAGCCGGGACTTGTAGGGACTAATATTGTCATATGTAATAGTCGAAGTCCCGTGCTATATATACCCCTCCATACTTCCATGAAGGGGTGAGGATTATCATTTCTTTCTTTTCTTTCTCTCACTAGAATAAACACACCTTTCTAGTTAATCTTGCTTCTCTCACTAACAATGGCTAAACACTACTTCTATCCTCCCCGACCTCTGGATCTTTTACCCGTGTTATTAGTGAATCTGAATTAACAATTGGCATCAGAGCTAACCAGGGGTGTTTCGTGTTTTTATCCATGTGTTGTGTTTGTGTTGAAATCAGTGGTCTGTATTCGTGTTTATGCTTGTCTCGGGGTCTGATTCTGAATCCATCATATCATATCACATCAATGGTCTGTATTCGTGTAAACTGTTTTTAACAGTTTATGTTTTTCTCGATATCTCCACTCCCATATCATTTTTTATCTTGTTTTTTTTTCTCTATTGATTACTGTGTCTTCGCAGTATCATTATATTTTTATCAGTTTATTGTTTTATTAATTTTTTCTTATGGGTCATATATGGTTTTTTGCACTGATTTTAATATTTATGGGTTTTTGGGCTTATCAAGCTTTTCTGTGTATTTTTTTATAAAAATATGAACAGATCCAGCATTTTCGGGGTTACGAAAAAGTTGGTCAAAACCCTATTCAGATGGCTATATTCTGATGGGTCTCATTCCGATTGTGTACTGCGATCGCAAAAACCTTAGGGTTTCTACATTGTGATCGAATACTACGATAATATTCCGATGGTCACATTCCGATGGGAACCATTGCGATGGAAACCATTGCGATGGGAACCATTGCGATGGGAACCATTCCGATAGGAACCATTGCGATGGGGCACATTGCGATGGTAAGTTAAGTATACATTCCGATGACTTTTCTCTCAAACATTGCGATGTCTACTTCTGGTAACATTGAGATGACTTCTCACCACATTGCGATGACTCGCAAAACATTGCGATGGCCTACATTTCAAAAAATCATAACATCGCAATGTGTATCTTGAGATAAGTTTTTATTTCTAAAAAAGTGATGACCAAACTAGAAATATACCGAGACCTTAAAACTAGAATAAGTGAATCCAACTTAAAAATTGGTATCAAGAGCCTATAGTGGATAGGTGATGGAAGATTTGTGTGTTGTGTTCTTGATTTTTCGTGCCTATTTTGATCTAAAACTCTCGTACCAATTTTTTTTTGTGTTTTTATGGTTTATTCTTGATACAAATCATCTACATACTATTGGTAGTGATTTGGTATTGTTACTTTGGTTAAAAACACAAAATTTTTGGGTGCTTGGATCATTTTTAGGCTAAAAATCTAGAATAGTTGTGTATTATCCGAGAACAGTGGGACTTATTCTGATCACAAAGTTTGAGGGTTTCTTATTCCGATCAATATTGCGATCTGATATTGCAATCTGATATTGCGATCCATATTGCGATCTGATATTGCGATCTATATTGCGATCTGATATTACGATCTGATATTGCGATCCATATTGCGATCTGATATTGCGATCCATATTGCGATCTGATATTGCAATCTGATATTGCGATCCATATTGCGATCTGATATTGCGATCCATATGGCGATCTGATATTGCGATCTGATATTGCGATATGATATTGCGATCCATATTGCGATCTGATATTGCGATCCATATTGCGATCTGATATTGCGATCACACATTACAATGGGTATTCCGATGGGTGACATTGCGATGGGTATTGCGATGGTGGCATTGCGATGGGTATTCCGATGGATATTTTGTTCGAGTACCTTTCAGACTTAGGCACTATCTAGACTTGTCCCAGAACATAGTTTACACGAAGAAAAAAAAATTTGGCTGGAAAACCATAGAAAGAATTATTTTTTCCTACACCTTTTTTAGGCCATTTAAGATTCGATTTCAAGTTTTGGCCATGCGAAAAAATTTTTGACCAAAAATTTAAATTTTCGGACCAAAATTCAAATTTTTAGGCCAAATTTCAAATTTTTTAGGTTTTATTTTTCATTTAAATGTTCATTTTTCAAAACTTTTCCCTACTAGTTATTGGCTATTTCTAACTCGATTTCAAAATTTGGTGATTCAAATTTTTTGGGCTTACCGTTTTGTCGGACTGAGGAATTTATTGTCGGACTAAGAATGATATGAGTGATTTTACTCATATCAATTTTATCTAAAAACAATCAATATATGCAATAAATGTTCAAATATGCCTTGTATATGTGTCGTTTTGTTGTTTCATGTGTGTAGGTACCAAGTTCACGAAAGCCGGCAAGAACGACACGAGTTTGAAGAAAAGATCAACAATGCCAAAGCCAAGCTCGTTTTTAGCGGATTTTATCTTAATGAAGGACATTTGGGCTTTGTGGGTCCCACTTATGATAAATGGGCCCAAAAGCCCAATTAAGGAAACAAGTATTCATCACCTTTGGATTACAAGCCATATGGCCCAAATGTTTTTAGTGACGGATGGAAAATCATTCAAAGTCCATTTAAAGCCCAAACAGTCCGAATTTGAGACGAATGAGTTTACATGGCCCAAAACAAAGCCCAAGTTTATTTACATTGGGACGAATTTAAGTTTATGGGCCTTAGGGTTTGGCAAATTTAAACAGACGACTTGTGAGTTTATTTAACTCACATTCAGTCAACTCCCCACACATATACACACGTTTTTCTTTATCCCACTTTCTCACACACACAATAAAAAATACCTTTCGATACAACCTATGTTCACCTTTCTCCTTCACCCAAAATTAACCAGTAGCACTATTTTACTGTTCCAAACCCTAATCCATTAAATCACAAAATAAATTGGGGCTTTTGTTTCCCTCGTGTGATTCACACGAGTTGTAAATAAAACCCCATGGATTTCGGATGAGCATGATGGAAGTATATTGTGGTCCTCTCACCAACGTGGCACCATATTATTGGATGAAACACCTCAAAACCCCCACTTCACCAATTAAATGGAGACACCTCATCACCAAACTAGCACAACTAGCACACTTGGATGTCACGTTGGCGATCAGTGTGCTAGTTGGCTCATCTCCACCGTTAGATCAAGTATGAAAGAGAAGATGACGAAATCAAGGGCTAAGAGTGAAGATTCCCTTCAACAAACTCCATCAGCAAGGCCTTGGGTTAGCCTATAAATAGCCCCATCTTTCTTTGTAATATTCATCCTTTTTTTAACTTAAAGTTATAATGTCGATTTATAGTTAGGCTTGTAATCTTTCTGTTTTAAAGTATTTTAATGTTGATTTTGAGTTAAAAAAAAGTTTGATTTTCAGTTTTATTATCTTTGATTCACACGTATGATAAGAGTTATTATGAATCTAATCTATAAATATATATTATAATTAAGGATCACTTGAATAAACTCGGTTAATAGTTTAAGTGAGTGATTTTTAAGTGAAATAGAGGAATATACATTTATCCCCACTGGATAAATTAAATAAAGAGGCTGCTGGTTCGAGACATATAAGTCTGATGGTTCATGGTTCGAGTATTGAGATAATGATGGTTGTTCGATGTATGGTGGTAAACGGTGGTCTAGATTTGATTTATTAGACGGCTCAGCGCCGCTTCTACTTCTTAAAGGGTTTCTTCACCAGGTGTATTTTTATCTTAGTTTTAATGTTTATTTTTTTGTTAATCTGTTTTCTGAATGCTTGAGTGATTTAGTGGTAACATGTTTTAGATTTATGATTAATCTGATTTTTAATATGATTTAGATTTATGTTTTACTTCTTATGTTTGATGCTGAATGTTTTTAATTTGATTTTAAATTGAGAGTAATGAGTTGACTGTTTTGGTTAAAGTGTTATAATCTGCTACACTTAGAAGATTTAATCTAAGTTTGAAAGTTTTAAGTTATATCTGAATCTGTATTGTTTGGGTAGAGTGACTGCTTGCTGATATAAGTTTCTGATTAGCATGAATTGAGTCTGCTGAGTTGGTTCTGGATATTGAATTGGTATAGCTTGTTTAGTTGATATCATTGATTATTTCCTAGTTTGAATATTAGATTTACTGTAATAATTTGCGAGTGTTTTGAATCTGCTTATCATAGGCTGTGGATCTGTTTATAAGAACCAAAGTTGTGCTATTTTGATTTTGTTATCTGTTTCGTCATTGGTCTAAACTGTTTTGAGAGCCTGCTTGTTAATTGTTGCCTCTAGTTGTTATAAAACTGATCTTAGGTTATCTGCCTGATGAGTTCTTTGAGGTCTATTAACCCGTTTTGTTTTTGTTGCATTATCTGTTTGCCTTCATAATCTGGTCTTTATCTGATATTGCTGTATTTGAATTTGTTTTTGTAGTGTAGAAGTAGTAATCTGTTAAAACAAGGTTACACAAATGAACTGTTTGGGAACTTATGATTAAATATTTTGTTTACTTACCAGTCAAATTATATCAGTCAGAGAATGAAGTCACCTCTTGTGACAAGTTAATTATCATTTGTCAAAAATAATAAATCATCACAAAAATAACCACTCCTGTGGTTCGAACCCGAGACCTCTCGGTTCAGCACCAAGCACCTTAACCATCTGAGCTACTTGCTCTTTTGTGTTTAATTTCCGTCACATTAATTAATATAGTTACTAGTATTATGGCTGTCAGTTTTCGATATATACTTAATCTTTATTTTAATTTCATTTTCAAATAGTTTTATTACTTTTATATAAATTTCAGTTTTAATAACAATTTAAATGAAAAAAATAATGTTTTTATTAATTTTAAAAGTTTAGTTAGTTTTCAATAATTAGATTTTTATTAATTTAGAATTAAATAAAAATAGTTTTAAAAATAGATTTAGTTTAAGTAAATTTTAATAGATTTAGTTAGTTTAAAAAGTTTAATTAGATTTTTAAATAGTGTTAAAGTTATTTTAATTAAATAGATTAATTTTTATAGATTTTTAAATAGTTTAACTGATTTAAAATTTAAATAATTATCCATTAGATTAATTTGGGGTTTACGATTCATGCACTTTAGGATAAAATTAAGTTTAAAATTGGTAGTTTTAATTTTTAGTTTAAAAACCGAAAACCAATTCGAATCAACCATCCAAATCGATACAAAACGTCTCAAATTCATAAGATCTTCGTGTACAACGAACTTGGTTCACCATGTGTTTAATTGAATCCGTCTTTGGTAATTTTAGACTATTACTTTTTCCTAAAGGTAATTTTCTAAATTACCCTATTACGTATCTAATTATCACTATACTATCACGATCACATCAAAAAATTTGGCGCCGCTGCCGGGGATCTTGTGTACGATTCGCTTTGTTGAGATTTGTTGATCGTTGAGAAGACCCTTTCCGTCCTCGGAAAGTTTTGTTATTTTTCTATTATATAGTATGTATCGTTTTTCTCGTTTTTTGTGATTAATATATTGTATTACGTAGAACAATAAATTTACATACTTTTCAAATAAGACCTTAGTTGGGATTTCATCACCTAGCTATTGTATTCGAATCTAAAACAAAAATAAAAAGGCAAAATAGATAAATACTAATAAGAATTTTGAACTCGATTTATACAAACTATAAGGTGGGTATAAGGCGACGTGCTATAAAAGGCCGTCTAAGGAAAAAGGTTTTTAAGTGTTTTGTGCCACCTCGTTTCCCCGCTTGCTTGTGCGTATATTGAGAGGGACGACCTATTATTGGTTTGCCGACTCAAGTAGTATTAATATTTATTTTTGTAGTTTACTTATTGAACCTCGAGACGTTTAGGTTTTCACCTATCGTTTCAAAATCGACCGAGCGTAATTTACTTCCATAGTAGTTATCCTTATTCTTTGTTTTTTATCGATCATTTTTTATTGAGCAATACCAAATAAAAATACCAAAAATAATCTTCTTCTTGTCTAATTTCTTTTCTTCAATCCTCTAAATTCTCGTCTTTGTAGCTTATGCAATTACGTTCTTCTCGACTTGTGATTGATTTTAATAGGCTTGAAAATATTCCTCGTAGAAATAGGAATCGTCAACAACGAATAGTGGAACCCGAGCTTCCACCTATTGTTGTAGAGATGGCCGATAACCGAACAATGGAGGAATTGCTCCGTGCACCCACTGAAGGGTATGGGGAAGCAATCGTTGTGCCGGCTATTTTGGCGGATCATTTTGAGATTAAGTCGGGTCTTTTATCGCTCATTCGTGCCGACCAATTTCATGGCAATGAGACCGATAGCCCGCACTCTCACATTCGGAATTTTCATCGAATTACCTCGACTCTCAAGTTTAGAGATGTGCCGAATGACGCGATTAAGCTCATGCTTTTTTCGTACTCGCTCGAGGGTAATGCTAAGATTTGGTACGAGAAAGAACCACCGGGTTCGATTTTGACATGGGATGATTTAGTATCTAAGTTCATGAATTAATTCTTTCCACCATCTAAAACAACACACTTTAAGAACGAGATCACTAGATTTGAACAAAACGTGCATGAATCGTTTGGGGTTGCTTGGGAAAGGTTTAAAGATATGTTAAGACAATGTCCACACCACGGTTTCTCGGAATTGCATCAAATAAATACTTTTTATAATGGGCTTAATATGATTGAACAAGATTTTTTAAATGCCGCCGCGGGTGGTAATATTTTAAGAAAAACTCCGAGAGACGCGTGGGGTATAATTTAGAATAAATCTAGAGTGCAATATTCACGAAACACGCCGAGTGCTTCCAATGTGAATTCGTCTAATACCGATATTGCTAGATTGGACTCTAAGATTGACACGCTTTTGAATGAGCTTAGGAAGAATCCTCATGGATCGATTAATATGGTTGAGAATTTGTGTGTATCATATGGTGGAGCACATCCTAATTATGCTTGTTTAACCACGGGGTTTGATCAAGCTAATGCTTTTTCCGCGACGGGAACTTATGGCTCCAACGGTCAAGTTCCTCGTCAAAATCATGTTGCTCCACCGGTTCAAAATAGGTACAACAATGGGAATAATGGGAATAATTTTAACCGTGGAATGTTGGGAATAAATTAAGGCCAGATCACTTGAGCGCTGACAAGAACAAAACAAGCGTTGACAAGAACAAAACAAGCGCTGACAGCTCAAGCGTTGACAAGTTAAAGTCAAGCGTTGACACATTGAAGACAAGCACTGATAGAAAGATATATTCTACATGTTTATTATATTCTAGAATACTTCTAGTAAGGATAGGAACGATAATGTATTTTCTATATTTATCTTTACCTAGAATAGTTGATACGTAGATTATTGTACAAGGCTTCTTATGTCTATAAAATAAGACCTTTAGGTTAATGTTTGATATAAGTTTTATATAAGTTTTCATTCGTAAACATCTTTCATTGTAAGCAAGTTTGACATTGATAATCAAAGTGAAAGTTTGTTTATATCATTGTGTGTTCTTGTTTAAGTGTTAAATTCCGCATAACACTTAGATTTACAAAGCATATACAAAGGTTTCTCTACGTGTATTACTTGATCTAATCTCGTATACACAAAGCTAATCGATCTAAGTTTGGGATCAACAAGTGGTATCAGAGCTTGTTGAGGAACTTTTGATCTTAAAGAACACCAGAACCCTAAAATCACCAAAACCCTAATTTTCTCATAAACCCTAACAACATCATGTTTGAAGCAATAACCTCCTCCTCCTCATCCTTACCAAACATCAAGATTCCCATGCTTGATGCAACCAACTTTGACTTATGGAAGTTCAACTTTGAACAATATATGGGGATCTATAACTACACACTCTGGGAGATTATTGAATATGGAAACACTTTCAATAAAGCTCAAAAGATTCTTAATGCCATTGCTCAAAGAACAGCTGTTGTTGGATGTCCTGAAGAGGATACGAAAGAAAAACCTGGAGATGGTAGAGATGTGGCTGCTGATGACATTGCAAAGAAAAGGGTTGACATGAAAGCCCTAAATATTCTGAAAGTCTCTTTGGGACAAGAAAACCAGCATAAATATAGAGGCTATGAATCTGCTAAGGATCTTTGGGAAGCTCTTGAAGTTGCATATGGTGGCAATGCAGACACTAAGGAGGAAAAGAAAAAGCAACTTCTGCATGATTATGTTGTCTTCAAAGCTCAACCTAATGAGAAACTGAGTAGTGTGAGAAGCAGATTGCTTGACATTACAAGCAAGTTGTCCTTCATGGGGACACAAGTTGGTGATGTTGACATCAATGCTACCTTTCTTAAAAGTCTTGGTGAGGCATGGAAGATTGAGGCAAGATCTATTCTTGCCAACAATACTTACAAGAGCTCCTCGTTTGATGACATCTACAACAAACTAAAACTGTTGGAAGATGAAACTCTTTTAGAGCATGGAAGCAAATCTACCACCATCAACATGGCCTTCTTCTCTCATAGTGAAGGTCAATTCAATCAGAAGGACTCTTATATGCATCCAGTTACTGGATCATCATATGTCAGCGCTGGAATAAGTCCTGTCAACGTCTCCTATTCAGACGCTGACACATTCAAGAATGACTCCCCAAGAGTTAAACCTGCTGGTTTGGATTTGGATACTGTTTGTGCTTACATTGCTTCTTTGCCCAATGGTTCAGTGATTACATTTGAGGACCTTGAGCAGATAAGTGATGAGCACTTGGAAGAGATGGACATCAAGTGGAACATGGCTCTTGCTAGTATAAGAGCAAATAGGTGGAACAGAAGGTTTAAAAAGAAGATGACCTTCAATGCTAAAGACACAGCTGGATTTGATAAATCCAAAGTTGAATGCGACAACTGTCATCGTATGGGGCACTTCATGAGAGAATGCAGATCTCCTAGAAGATCTGATGCTGGTAAACCCTCAAGTCAGGTTGTTAAAGCTCAGGATTCCAAAGCTATGGTTGCAGTTCAAGGAATTGATGGTACAGGATAGGATTGGAGCTATCTGGCTAAGAATGTTGAAGAGGATTAAGCTTTGGTTGCTGATATTGAAAAAGAAGAGCATGTTGAATATGCTCTCATGGCACAATCCTCCTCTTCATTTGATAATGAGGTATATGATGATGCTTTTTGTAGCAAAGGTTGTAGGTTAAATACTGAAAGACTTAACAAAGAGGTGTTAAAACTAAAAGATGATATGAGTACTGAAAGATGTAAATTATCTAATTACCAACTAGCTCTTACTGAAACTGAGAAAACCGTTTCTGAATACAAGAAAATGGAATTTGACTTAAAAGATAAGATCAATATCTTAAAACATGAGTTAGAGGGTAGTATGGATATTAGAAACATCATGGAAAGGGTTAATGGTGAATTACAGGCTAAGTTAGATGAGGCCATTAAGAATAAAGATAATGTTGGCCTCAAAATGCAAAGATTTTATAGAGCCACCCAAACCCTAGGAGACTGTGTAGCTAAACAAAGGGATCCTAAGGACATGACTGGGATTGGGATGAATGATTACTCTTTGGTTCCACCACCAGCTGGTGACTTCTATGGTGTCCAACAAAGGGACTTATCTTGGACTGGTTTACCAGAGCTCCAAGAGGAGGAATTCATTCCTCCACCAAGAGTTGTCACTCCAGTGGAAGAGTATCAACAAAAATTGACTGACCGAAATGAGTGGAAGAAAGCTAACCCTAATTTATTTGTTAAGGGAGGTTTGCTATGTGAAAGTTCAAATGAATCTACACCCATTAAGGTTACTAACCCAATCACTGGTAAAGTTGTTGACCTAGGCTCAAACACTGTTAGACGACCTAGCATTAAATATGCAGAGATGTATAGGAATACTAGGTCACCCAAGAGTCAAGTTCGCAATCATGGAACAGGCTTCTTCTCCTCTAGACCTAAGGTTGTGTCTAGAAAAGCTTGTTACACGTGTGGTAGTTTTTCACACTTGGCATACAAGTGTGTCAACGCTCACAAAGCCAGCACTGACAGAAACAATTTCAGCGCTGACAGGAACAAAGTCAACGTTGTTAGGAAGTCAAACGTTGTCAGACCCAAACCTTGTATGCGGCAAAGTCCACAAGTGATTAGACCTGCCCCATTCTTTTCTAGAAGGTCTAACACTCATGGACAAAGACCATTTCAAAAGACAAACACATGGTCAAATAGGCAATGGGTTTCTGTAGCAAACCCTAGGTTCAACGCTGACAAGGGTAATTTCAGCGTTGACAGGACAAATTCTAACGCTGACAGAAACGTGACCAGACCTAAATATTTGCAGCCACAAGGTAAGGGGTCTAAAGCTTCTTCAAGCTTAACATGGAGACCCAAGAAAGATCAAAACCCTAATGATAATGGGATTTCAATGACTTGCAATAGATTTAATTACATTTCAAAGGTCATTACAAAACCTATTGGGGTTAACTGGGTATTTCATCCTAAAAAGGATGAGAATGGGGTTGTTGTGAGAACTAAGTCTGTTCTTATTGAACAACCAGATGAATCCAAGTCTTTTGAGACTTGGGTTCCCAAAGAAAACTAATTTGTTTTCTTTATGTGTAGGGCATTCAACGACAAGTCAATGATTATGGATATTAGGATAGTGGATGCTCAAGGCACATGACAGGGAAGGAAGACTATCTGACGAATTTCACTCCTATTAAAGATGGTGATAAGGTATACTTTGGAGGTGGATATGGAACTATCACATGCAAAGGAACCCTTCTCACCAATAATTTGCGTTTTGAGAACGTCTTCCTGGTAAAAGAACTTGATTACAACCTGTTTAGTGTATCATAAGTTTGTGATAACAAAAATAAAGTTCTTTTTACTGATACTGAGTGTTTGGTGTTAAGCAAGGATTTTAAGATCCCTGATGAGAAATATATTGAGTATAGAACACCTAGGCATAAGGACATATATAATGTGAATTTAAATGGGATTAAAATGAATACCAATATGTCTTGTTTTTATGCTAAGGCCTCAGTAGATGATAGTAATTTGTGGCACAGGAGACTAGGGCACATAAATTTTAAAAATATAAATAGACTTGTGAGGCTTGGTTTAGTTGATGGTTTTCCTGAGAAGGCCTTCCACAATGACCACTCTTGTGTTGCATGTCTTAAAGGCAAGCAGCAAAAGGTCTCATTCAAGTCCAAACAGGTGCATACTAGTTCCAGGCCTCTTCATATGCTTCACATGGACCTCTTTGGTCCAACAAATATAGAAAGCTTGAATGGTAAGTCATATTGCTTTGTTATCATAGATGACTTTTCTAGATTTACTTGGACATTCTTTTTAGCTATGAAGAGTGACACAGTTGATATTCTAATTGATTTTATCACTCAGATTGAGAAAAGGTCTGGCAATGAGGTTAAAATGCTTAGGAGTGATAATGGTGGAGAATTTAGGAATAAGAAGTTAGATGATTTCTGTGCCAGGAAAGGAATTACTAGGCAATTTAGCATTGCTAGAACCCCACAACAAAATGGGGTTGCTGAGAGGAAAAATAGAACCCTAATTGAAGCAGCCAGAACAATGTTGGTTGATGCTCACTTTCCTATAGCCTTTTGGGCTGAGGCTGTTAATACAGCTTGCTATGTGCAAAATAGAGCATTGGTTAACAAAATTCAGAATAAAACACCTTATGAGTTACTTTGAGGAAGAAAACCTAATATTGGTTTTCTCAGACCTTTTGGCTGTCATGTAGTAGTCTTGGATACTAGTGATGCCTTAGGGAAATTTAGTGCAAAAGGTGATGAGGGTTACTTCATGGGGTATTCAATCCAGAGCAAGGGTTATAGGGTTTATCTTAAAGAGGACAAACGTATTGTTGAAAGAGTACATGTTAGGTTTTTAGAGAATAAACCTAGTGATCCTGAAAGTGGTCCTAATTGGTTGTTGATTATCAATATAATTAGCAATCCA
This sequence comes from Glebionis coronaria, assembly GCA_025667525.1. Classification (NCBI taxonomy): domain Eukaryota; kingdom Viridiplantae; phylum Streptophyta; class Magnoliopsida; order Asterales; family Asteraceae; genus Glebionis; species Glebionis coronaria. The sequence continues at coordinate 435,424,354 of CM046877.1, forward strand.
ATTGTTTTAATTCATGTTATTCGTGCTTAAACACCTTGTTAATGGTTGTTATTCTAATTCCGCTTTGATTGTTTAATCATATGAACAATGATCATTCCTAGTTGCTTCAAAGATCCGGAAACCAAGGTTTCCACAAGTATGAGGCTTAAGCACCAACTTCAGCTAATGGAATAAAACTTTGGACCACATTCAAAAGAATGTGTGGACCAAAAGATGAGGATCCTGCAATATGGAAGGATCTTGAAGATGACCTCAGTGGTCTTCAATGGAGGTTATATTCAGCTGCTGGTGTATATCATTTGAGTTCTACAAAGTTTGCTGAGTATTTACTTGTGGATGCTCAGTATTTCATATCCAAGGCTATTTTGGAGAAGATGAAGGACACTCAGCTGGAAATAGATTATTCAAGTGACGTGGCAAAAGATTTGATCAGATTTATTCACTATCAATATGAGAAGGTTTGTAAGATTCCTTCTAGTCCTTAATGCTTATTCAGAAACTTGATCATAAGAGTGGATATCAAGTTTAGAGGAGGATTGTTGGGAATAAATTAAGGCCAGATCACTTGAGCGCTGACAAGAACAAAACAAGCGTTGACAAGAACAAAACAAGCGCTGACAGCTCAAGCGTTGACAAGTTAAAGTCAAGCGTTGACACATTGAAGACAAGCACTGATGGAAGATATATTCTACACGTTTATTATATTCTAGAATACTTCTAGTAAGGATAGGAACGATAATATATTTTCTATATTTATCTTGACCTAGAATAGCTGATACGTAGATTATTGTACAAGGCTTCTTATGTCTATAAAAGAAGACCTTTAGGTTAATGTTTGATATAAGTTTTATATAAGTTTTCATTCGTAAACATCTTTCATTGTAAGCAAGTTTGATATTGATAATCAAAGTGAAAGTTTGTTTATATCATTGTGTGTTCTTGTTTAACTGTTAAATTCCGCATAACACTTAGATTTACAAAGCATATACAAAGGTTTCTCTACGTGTATTACTTGATCTAATCTCGTATACACAAAGCTAATCGATCTAAGTTTGGGATCAACATGGAAACCAAGGGAATTATAATCAAGGAAATGGGTTTAATGCTAATCAAAACAATCAAGGTTTTTACAATAACCAAAATGATTTGTCAAGCTACATTAAAACAAATGAGGCAAATTTGAAGGCTTTTCAAAATAATATGCAAGGACAAATGGCAACTTTGAAAAATGAGTTTCAAAATACTATTAAAGGGCAAAATAATAAGATTGAGCTTAACCAACAAAGAATTGAACAAAGATTTGAGCAATGATAAGTGTGAAAACACTCATCAATTATGATCCAAAAACCACTCAAAACACTGTCAAATACATTATATTAAACTGTTAATTATCAGAATTACGCGTGTATTTGGTGTTTGTATATTTTCAGGTAAAATAGGTACGTTTGAGACAAACACGAGCTTTCAAGGATTAATTTGATCAAAAGACGAAGAAAAGGACGAAAGATGATCCAAGGACCTTATTTGCCAAACTTCCAAAGATCAAGGGCTTAAAGTGCAATTACTACAATGATAAAGGATGGAAAAGATATTACTTAAAAGCTTTATACACATTTGGAAAGAAATTAAAATTGGAAGGACCAAAAGGAAAATAGAAGGAAAGTAATATTTACTTAATTTGGTCAATTTGACCAAGACCAGTCAAAACCAACATAAACGTGTACACATAAACATCATTCTCGTCTTCACCAAGTTTCAAGAGAGAGAAAGAAGTAGACGGTTTCTCCTTCAACCACCATCATACCTGCAATCCACATTCACTAACGATCCATGAAGAATCACGCGAAGCTTTCAACAGCAAAAATGCTTATCTTTTTCTCCTCTTCATGATGGTACTACTTAATTCGATCAAGACTCAAGGATAAAGAAACCCCCAAAGTTGAAGATGAAGAACGAAGAAGTTATCCTCGTATTTTCCACGTGTCATCCGATCATTGGTGGAGCCACGTCATCCACCCTCTCTCGACGCCTATATAAAGGAGATGAAGACCTCATTTGCACCTGGTTAGCTAGGTGTAGTTTTTCACACAGATAGATTAGAGTTAGGAGTAGATTAGATAAGATTTCTTTGCATGTTTTTAATCATTTTCAGTTTTCTGTTAATCAGTTACAAAGTTTGTTTGAATCAGTTGTAACCGAATGCTGTTTTCTGCCATTAATGAAAGTTTTAAGTTTTTCCATCTACCTTCTTTCTAATCAAGCTAGAGTTTTATTGTTCTTCGATCCTATTATCGTTACTGTTACTGTTCAGGTTGTTATTTGGATAAATCAATACTTCTTTTTCTTCCATTGATGATTCAATTTGTTTAACTTTTGGTTACAGAGTTCTTTAAATCAGACAAATGATCTTAGTTGATAATACGAGTTCGAGAAGAGTTGATTTCATAGGAGAGTTAGTAAATGACGCATAGAATAATCATTTTTTACTTGTCAATTAGCTTTTCAGTTTTAAAAGCTTTTCAGTGTTAAAAGCTTTTCAGTTTTCAGTATCACTCATTCAACTCGATAAGTGTAAAAGTTTCAGCGATTGAGTTCGAGTTTATTGTCAGTTAGTTTTGTTTTAGAGTTGGTTTAAACGTTTTGAATACTTGAGTTTCATTACTGTCTCAATTCAGTTCCTGAAATAGTTTACCAGATTTTCAGTTTCTAATCAGTTAGTTACTTAGTTGTTAGTTAGCCAGGTTGTTAGATTTTGGTTATGCTAGTAGACTTGCAGGTTATGAATGCGGAAAAGTATTTTAGTAGTTTATAAGATTTAGCTTATTTTGAATATGTCAGATTGTTCACGTAGGCAATAATGGTTTAACAGCTATAGCAAATTTGGTTCAAATTAGATCATGTAGTGCACATGTTTTGTAGGTATTATCTGTTTTGCAGGTTTTAGTTCACAGGTACGGTTCGAAGCTATTCCTTCAAGTTTTGTTAAATTGTAGACGGTTGATTTCAGAAACAATGGAGATAGTATAGAGATGTTTACTGTTCATCAGATTAGTCGTAAGAAGACGTTTGAGGTGCGATAGTTAAAGCCGGCTCAGCGCCGCGCTACTCTTCCACAACGGACTGGCTTCGGATGTGTCGGTTAAGCACTTGTTATATTTTCTGCATTTAGTGTAAAGATTGCTTATTAGTTCGATTTAAATGTTTAATAACTGCCTTTGCTACTCATATGTTTTAGATTGTTACTGAATTTGTATTATCTGTATGTGGAGGAATCATTTTGGTTCAAGAAATAGTAAAAGTCGATTTTAGTCCTTCATTTAGATACTTCTCATTTCAGTTACGGTCCTCAGTTAGGGAAGTCTGTTAAATCAATTTCAGTTTTAGTCCTCACCGTTATCTTCCTGCTGGATTAGTTTCAAATTGTTGGGCTAGTTGATTTGTTGGGCTTACTAATCTTAAATTAGGCTTCTTTAGGTTTGGGCTAGAGTAGTATTTTCTTGATTAGATTTGATAAATTTAGTTTTTTTCTATAATTTGTATTTTGCAATTTTACATTTGTAGTATAATTTTGTATTTTCATTTTTATATTTCGTGCATTTAAATGATTTTCGTAATTGTAATGTGTTTTTAGCGTAGTACATATACGTAGTAGTAGATAATATTTTTACATTTTTACATGCTTTGTGCCAAATAGACATAGATTCCAAACAAATTTGTATAACCAAGAACAATTAAGTCTTTGCTAGAAAACGTTATATCAATTCGAATCGAGCTGAGAAGACAACTATACTAAAAAACGAAATATTAAATGGCGCCGCTGCCGGTTCTTTTCGTGAAGATTAACGATTTCAAGTGAGACGATTGGATTTTGGGATCCGTTCACTTTGTGAACGTTATTTTTACGTATTATAATCAAAAAGATAAAAAAAAATCAAAAAGATAAAAATACAAAAAAAAAATAATAATAAAAAATCACAAAGTCAATTCTTTTCCTAAAGAATTGAACCAAAAAAAATAAAAAATCTAAAAAGTAATCTTTTTCCTAAAAGATTACACCCAAAAATATATATTATATCGTTTTTATCGCTTTTTACGTAGATATAGTATTTTTCTTAAAAAAAAAACAAATAAATACAAAAATATTTTTTTATATATATTATTATATGTAAATAAGTATACGTATAAGAACAACCAAGTTACATATCTTCCATAAGTATTGCCGAGGCAATACACCGTGTTGAGGGGCGTTCCGGTCCTTGACACGCGTATCGATACAATTTAATTAAGCAAGAATAGATAAATACTTCCAATTGGCAATAATTCGAAGAATACAAACTACTAAAGTGAATAGATAGGCGACGTGCTATAAAATGCCGTCTAAGGGTCAATAGGTACTTAAGTGCTTCGCGCCACCTAACCCCCCGTTCACTAGTGCGTATTCTAAGAAGGAAGGCTTAATTGGAGGTCTTGCACCCAAGTAGTAATTATATATATACTTTCTTGTGGATATTTCATATCGAACCTCGAAGAGGATCATCCTTTTCTCTTCAAAGTCGACCGAGGGCTACTCCCTCATTCCTCGTGTTTACTTACACGTGTACTCGCACACGTGTAAACATACCACCTTTGGTGTATTACTTCCTTCCCTGAGGAAGCTTTTAAACGTCATTATACTTGTATATACATTCGGCCACCTTGTTACACATGGATACTCGTTCCATGTTGGAGATTTTGCAACAACAATCCGCCACCGCTAATTATCCGTCTTGTTCGACTTGTGGTGGTCCACACGATACGTATTTATGTGATCAAAATAATGGTTATTATGGGGAGGGATATGCTTACAATGGAACCGAGAACCCTAATTTTCTACCTAACACTCAAATGGACTATACTTGTAATGACTATATGGGATATTCCGGTTTTTCATCACAACCTCCACCATCATTTCATGATCAACCCTTTGATGAGCCATACCAAAACCAAGATTTTTCAAACAATGAAGGTTCTCTAAATAATGATAATTTTCAAAGCTTTAATCAAGAAACTTTTCAAAACCAAGGATGTTCCAATTATGAGGGTTTTCAAAATGATGATAATTTTCAAGGCTATAATCAAGAAACCTTTCATAATCAAGGATTTTCAAACCATGAAGGCTTTCAAAATAATGATGAAAATTTTCCATGCTATAATCAAGATACTTTTCAAAATCAAGGATTTTCACATTATGAGGGTTTTCAAAATGAAGGGAATTTTCAAGGTTACAATCATGAGAATTTTCATAATCAAGACTCTTTTCAAACCTATAATTCACCTAATTTTGGAAATCCACCTCCACCCTATTCTTCGACTTATTCATGTGAGTTTTGTGGAAAAGAACCCCATTATGGTTATGATTGTCGACCAAGGGATCCGCCTTCTTATGCTCTTAGTTATCTCAATGAGTGTTCTTTTCTAATCGAGCAACAAGGAAGAGACTATGGATATAGATTAAAGGCTTTTGAACGTATGAGAGAGATGAGTATCGAGGAAATGAGAGAAGAATCTCGGTGGTTAAGGGAAGAAATTAAGTTTCTTGAGGATGATGTAAGGAACAAACGGTTTAATATCGAGAAACTTGGTGACATTTATAGAAAATCGGTGAACAATTCATCTCAGTCCCTCAAGAAAGATTTAGATGATTTACTCGTTAAGATTGATAAAAAAGAACGTGAACGCATAAAAACCATGAGCTTTAAGGACATAGAAAAGGAGAATCTGCGGATAACAAGAGAGATGGTATCTCTTTGTAATATCGTGAAGATGAAACTACTTAATAAAGAGGATTTTTGTGACGAGTTGAATATTAGATATCGTCAACTTCAGCAAGAGTTACTTACTTTGCTCTTAGCAAAAGACGAAAAAGTAGAAGATGAAGGCATAATAGACTCATATTTTGCTACATGTAGTCCTTATCCATTCTTTTATGATGATGATGATAACGATCCTTCGAGTTGTATGACACTTAATGATGACACATCTTCATCACCTTTACCTCACGTGGAACCCACCGACTCTTTAACCATGGGGGACGAGCCTCTTAGCACTAATACAAACACCAATTTGGATGAATTAACCGTTTCTAGTGTTGAGAACCTTATCCCAATCCAAAGAGAGCTTGAGAGGGTTTCCACTGAACCATGTGATGAGCTTTGTGTTGATACCTCTTCTCCTCATGATCATATTGAGATTTTATCACATATTGACCTTCATGCTACTACTAGTGATTTTGGTGATTTCGATCTTGATGAATTGTTTAAAGAAAGGGATAATGAGATTGAGGAAGAGTTTGTGAAAGACTTTCCACAAATAGAGGATGAAAATTGTGATTCTAGTGACGCGTCTTATGCTATATCATCCGATGATTTGTCTTGTCAAGATAACATTCCTAATTTGGATGAAGAGTTTGCTCCTATAGGAAAAATGGATCCTTCTCCTCTACCACCTTATGATTCTTGTGATGAAACCTTTGATGATCCTTATGATAGTGATGAGTCTTTTACTTCTGATGATGATGACTCCATTTCTTCTATGACTCCTTCACCTATTCCTCTAAGTGATTTTGTGATACATTCTAATCCTCTTTTTGAGACATGTTTTGATAACCCACTTTTTGAGGAGTGTGAAGAACCTAATAATGAGTCTATAGAAGAAGAACCCTTGATTGATATTCCTTCACTGGTTTTTGAGGATACACCTATTGATTTTCATGATCATATCATCCCTTTGAGTGATTCTCTCATTAATACACCTCCTTTTGAGCCTTATGTTCCCACCCTCCCACCCTTGAAGTTGGTTATTGATGAAGATCCTTTCCTCTTAGAGATTGATACTTTTTCACCTAAGGCACCTTTAGAACCAAAAACCTTTGATATGGATTCTTTTATGGAGATTGATGCCACCATAGAGGATACTCTTGCACATTTTGATATAGAGGTCGACGATAGTGTTTCTAATTTGGAAGAGGAGGTTCGTTTTATTACTACATTGCTTTTTGGGAACATAGAGACTACACCTTCTTCACAAGATACTATTACTATTGATCCTCCTTTCACTATGCCTTCTATGGAAGATTACCCACCTTTTGATGATGATGATGAGCCTAACATGGACATAATAGTTATGAATGTTTTGATACCTACACCTTCATATTCTCATGATGCTTTGATCACTAAGGGGGAATCTTATATGGTTGATACGAGTTCATCTTCTTATTTTCCCATGAAGGGAAAGGTTTTTGATCCTGGGATACGTATATTTGGGAAATATTGGTTTTCATCTACTCCACTTAAGAGTGTGATTTCTATTGATATGGGCTTCTTGTATGAGCTTACTTTGGTGATGCTACCTACTTTGGAGTTGTTCACATGTCGAGATGGAAACTATGTGTTTGATCCTGGAGTTCTTCTGATTTGAGAGCTTTCGTATGTTGGACAAACTTGAGACACGTTGGACCGTTCCATTTATCGAGGCGGATATTGTAAATCTTATAGTAAATGGCAACGTGCTAAGTTTGAGTGTATCATGTGAGACGAGCTTCAAAGTGGATATTCTTTATTCTCCATGATGGTTTCCCCAAGGACAACTTAATTCGGGGCCGAGTCGAGCTAGCGACTTAGGGTTAAAAAAACTCAAGCATTGAATAACTAGGTTAGAAAACGGAGAGTAGATTTTCAATAGGTTAGGTTTAATTAAAAGGATGTTATAGTAGAGTTGAAGTGGAGGAGTGCCTTTCTTCGTCTTTTGGTGTTTGTTTCAAGGGTTGCTCTCTCTCATTTCATGCTTGGAGCTTATGGAGGAGGCCCGTGTATCTGGTTCACTTCGATTAGTTTTTGCTATCGTGATATTAAACACTTGTGCTTAAAATGAATACCCTTTAGTTGTCTCTTCCTTAACTTGGGTTAAGCAAAGTAATCAATGTCATAAGTGTAGGGGAGTTCACTCCCATGCTCTTAAACATTGAGGACAATGTTTATCTTAAGTGTAGGGGAGACTTCTATCGAAGTGACCTTACCTAGACCATTGCCTTAACTTCATGATAACATGGAAAAATTGAATTTTCAAACATTTTTCAAATTTTTGATCTACTTTGGCCAACAAAAATATGCATTCATAATTTTTGCATCAATCATTTTTCATTTGCATAACACATTTGCATTGTATATATTTCTTCTTTTGTTTTTCATCAAAATAAATAAAAAGGAAAAATAAAATAAAACATGGTTTTAACAAGTTTAGACTTCTTTGACATATTAGGCCCGCCATGGATATTTTGACTCAACCCGAGTTTGCTTATTTTAGCACTCTCTAGCTAGTATCCTTAACCATGTAGTCCTTCATTGGTCTATTAGGCTAAGCTTCCACCAATTTCATTATTTGAAATTTTAAATTTGTGGAGAATGGGAAATGATAGAGTTGAAGCAAGTGTAAAAGGGCTAGATAGACTTCATGGCAATTACTTGTGGCTAAACCCTTCTCTTCTCTACCTCTATTTTCTTCGCATGTATATAATTGTTAATAAATAATCAAGTACGGTTTTAATTGGTTTGTAATCTCTTATGCATTTTTGGCTAATCATTTATGGTTGATATGAGTACGTCTTAAGATTCTAAGTTAGCACGTTTTATGTGTACTAGACTTATGTCATGCTCCATATTTAGCGGGTGTTTTTCCTTTTCTTCTTTGCAAATTTCTTGGTGAGGAATAAAGAAAAATAAGAGCGGCTTATGAAAAAAAATGAGTGGCTAGAAAAAAAAAGAAAAAGAAAGAAAAAGAAAAAAAAATAATGCAAGACTCCCAAGAGGGGCAGTGTGGTGTTAATTATAGTGACTATTGAGTTCCAATATTACCTTGACGGGTTGCGGGGATTCAATAGATTGCTCCAATCCAATATTACCTTGACGGGTTGCGGGGTTGAAGATCCAAAATCTCAAAAAGATGCGGATGTAAATTATTGCGTGAGTTTTATTTTTCTTTCTTTAGCGAGTGTGTAGTTACTTATGAAAGCATGACATGAGGATTTTACACATAAGGCGAATGACTTATTACTCTTAATACGGACTTATATTAATTGTGAGCGGTTTTTCAAGTAATGGATGAGAAGATTACTTAGGATTAAAACCGTGCTTCCTTATTTTTGGATTTTACACTTCTTATATTTCACACTTGAATAATGAAAAATTTGCCCACAAGCAATTTGCTCAATTAATAATCGGTTCCACATTTAATTGTCATGAATAAGTTGATGCACTTTTTACTTGTGAATGCAATGATCCTATTTATTAGCTTGGTATGGGGAAAGTGAAACTTGAGGGTGATAAATGTCCATGGTACCCAAGCCCTAATTCAAGTCGATGATTTCTTTATGAGTTATTTCCATCAAAACCATTTATGAAAAATCCAAAAAGATATAAATAGAATTGTTTTCCTTGCATTGCATTGTAAATATTCAAAACCATTCATCATGTAGCATAGCATAGTTTATTAAATCATAAAATGGCCAAGGTTGGTTAATTATGAGAAAAGTGTAACTTGGTGCTTTAAAATGCTGCATTGCATGAGGACATGGCAATGGTCAAGTGGAGGGGAGTTGATAAGTGTGAAAACACTCATCAATTATGATCCAAAAACCACTCAAAACACTGTCAAATACATTATATTAAACTGTTAATTATCAGAATTACGCGTGTATTTGGTGTTTGTATATTTTCAGGTAAAATAGGTACGTTTGAGACAAACACGAGCTTTCAAGGATTAATTTGATCAAAAGACGAAGAAAAGGACGAAAGATGATCCAAGGACCTTATTTGCCAAACTTCCAAAGATCAAGGGCTTAAAGTGCAATTACTACAATGATAAAGGATGGAAAAGATATTACTTAAAAGCTTTATACACATTTGGAAAGAAATTAAAATTGGAAGGACCAAAAGGAAAATAGAAGGAAAGTAATATTTACTTAATTTGGTCAATTTGACCAAGACCAGTCAAAACCAACATAAACGTGTACACATAAACATCATTCTCGTCTTCACCAAGTTTCAAGAGAGAGAAAGAAGTAGACGGTTTCTCCTTCAACCACCATCATACCTGCAATCCACATTCACTAACGATCCATGAAGAATCACGCGAAGCTTTCAACAGCAAAAATGCTTATCTTTTTCTCCTCTTCATGATGGTACTACTTAATTCGATCAAGACTCAAGGATAAAGAAACCCCCAAAGTTGAAGATGAAGAACGAAGAAGTTATCCTCGTATTTTCCACGTGTCATCCGATCATTGGTGGAGCCACGTCATCCACCCTCTCTCGACGCCTATATAAAGGAGATGAAGACCTCATTTGCACCTGGTTAGCTAGGTGTAGTTTTTCACACAGATAGATTAGAGTTAGGAGTAGACTAGATAAGATTTCTTTGCATGTTTTTAATCATTTTCAGTTTTCTGTTAATCAGTTACAAAGTTTGTTTGAATCAGTTGTAACTGAATGCTGTTTTCTGCCATTAATGAAAGTTTTAAGTTTTTCCATCTACCTTCTTTCTAATCAAGCTAGAGTTTTATTGTTCTTCGATCCTATTATCGTTACTGTTACTGTTCAGGTTGTTATTTGGATAAATCAATACTTCTTTTTCTGCCATTGATGATTCAATTTGTTTAACTTTTGGTTACAGAGTTCTTTAAATCAGACAAATGATCTTAGTTGATAATACGAGTTCGAGAAGAGTTGATTTCATAGGAGAGTTAGTAAATGACGCATAGAATAATCATTTTTTACTTGTCAATTAGCTTTTCAGTTTTAAAAGCTTTTCAGTTTTCAGTATCACTCATTCAACTCGATAAGTGTAAAAGTTTCAGCGATTGAGTTCGAGTTTATTGTCAGTTAGTTTTGTTTTAGAGTTGGTTTAAACGTTTTGAATACTTGAGTTTCATTACTGTCTCAATTCAGTTCCTGAAATAGTTTACCAGATTTTCAGTTTCTAATCAGTTAGTTACTTAGTTGTTAGTTAGCCAGGTTGTTAGATTTTGGTTATGCTAGTAGACTTGCAGGTTATGAATGCGGAAAAGTATTTTAGTAGTTTATAAGATTCAGCTTATTTTGAATATGTCAGATTGTTCACGTAGGCAATAATGGTTTAACAGCTATAGCAAATTTGGTTCAAATTAGATCATGTAGTGCACATGTTTTGTAGGTATTATCTGTTTTGCAGGTTTTAGTTCACAGGTACGGTTCGAAGCTATTCCTTCAAGTTTTGTTAAATTGTAGACGGTTGATTTCAGAAACAATGGAGATAGTATAGAGGTGTTTACTGTTCATCAGATTAGTCGTAAGAAGACGTTTGAGGTGCGATAGTTAAAGCCGGCTCAGCGCCGCGCTACTCTTCCACAACGGACTGGCTTCGGATGTGTCGGTTAAGCACTTGTTATATTTTCTGCATTTAGTGTAAAGATTGCTTATTAGTTCGATTTAAATGTTTAATAACTGCCTTTGCTACTCATATGTTTTAGATTGTTACTGAATTTGTATTATCTGTATGTGGAGGAATCATTTTGGTTCAAGAAATAGTAAAAGTCGATTTTAGTCCTTCATTTAGATACTTCTCATTTCAGTTACGGTCCTCAGTTAGGGAAGTCTGTTAAATCAATTTCAGTTTTAGTCCTCACCGTTATCTTCCTGCTGGATTAGTTTCAAATTGTTGGGCTAGTTGATTTGTTGGGCTTACTAATCTTAAATTAGGCTTCTTTAGGTTTGGGCTAGAGTAGTATTTTCTTGATTAGATTTGATAAATTTAGTTTTTTTCTATAATTTGTATTTTGCAATTTTACATTTGTAGTATAATTTTGTATTTTCATTTTTATATTTCGTGCATTTAAATGATTTTCGTAATTGTAATGTGTTTTTAGCGTAGTACATATACGTAGTAGTAGATAATATTTTTACATTTTTACATGCTTTGTGCCAAATAGACATAGATTCCAAACAAATTTGTATAACCAAGAACAATTAAGTCTTTGCTAGAAAACGTTATATCAATTCGAATCGAGCTGAGAAGACAACTATACTAAAAAACGAAATATTAAGCAAATGTTAGAGCAAAGTCAAAATCGTATGCAACAAAGTATGGAACAAGGTCAAAATAAATTGCTTTCGATGTTTGAATCTTTTATGACCAAACCTTCCTCTTCTTCAGGTGGCTTACCTAGCAACACCATTCCAAACCCGAAGGGTGGGATGAAAGCTATAACCACACGTGGTGGGAAAGCTTTAGACGGACCTTTGTTCCACATGTGAGTACCTCTCTGGTGAGGGAAGTGGAGCAAGAACCCGAGGTGGTTAAAGAAAAGGAAATTCCTATTCCACCAAAGGTAGACCAATTGCCTATTCCGGAACCCGAGCTTCCGAAGACTAAACCTACACTACCTTACCCTTCGAGACTTAACAAAGAGAAGCTCCGCGAAAAGACCAATGCTCAAGTGTCTACGTTTCTTGACGTGTTTAAGAAAATGTATATTAATCTTAGTTTCGCGGATGCATTACTTAGCATGCCTAAGTTTGCTTCAACTATCAAAAAGTTGATGAACTTTAAGGAGAAATTAGTTGAAGTATCTACGTCCTTAAATGAGAGTTGTTCCGCGGTTCTCTCTAAAAAGTTTCCCAAAAAGCTTGGAGACCCCGGTCAATTTTTGATACCATGTGATTTCCCTAATATGAAAGAATGCTTAGCATTAGCCGATCTTGGCGCTAGCATTAATTTGATGCCTCTTTCCGTGTGGAAAAGGTTATCACTTCCCGAGCTTACACCTACTAAGATGACTATCGAGCTAGCGGATCGATCGACCGCCTTTCCAAAAGGTATAGCCGAAGACGTGTTAGTCAAAGTAGGAAAGCTCATCTTCCTAGCGGATTTTGTAATTTGTGATTATCCGGAAAATTCTCGTGTGCCTCTTATTTTGGGAAGACCGTTTTTAAATACGGCTAGTTCTTTAGTTGACATGAAAGAAGGGAAATTGACTTTACGTTTTGATGATGAAAGTATCACTCTTAATGTTGGTAATATCTCGAAGCCTTCTTCCGAGGACGAAGAGGAATCAATCAATCAAATCGATGTGATTGATGTTGCTAGTAAAGAGGTTTCGCAAGATATACTTGGTTTTTCGGATACTTCCAAAAGTGGCAATCCCACTTCGTCGAATCCTATTATCTCTTTGGCTAAACCTACACTCACTCTATTTGAGGGAGGTGACTTCGTTCTTGAAGAGCTTGAGAATAATGGTTATTCAAAAATCAATAAGGAAATTGATGATTACCTTAGTACACCATTTGATCCTAGTGAGTTTGAAAGTGAGAAGTTTGATCCCGAGGGAGATATTGCATTAATTGAAAAATTGTTGAATATGGATCCTTTTGAATCACCACCTATGGAACTAAAAGTTATGAGTGCTAATGAGACTAAAGTGAAAACATCTATTGAAGAAGCACCAGAATTAGAACTTAAGGAACTACCCACTCATTTGTAGTATGCTTTTCTTGAAGGAACGGATAAATTACCGGTGATTATTGCTAAGGGATTAAAGGAAAATGAAAAGGATGAACTTATTAAAGTGCTTAAGAAACATAAACGGACCATTACATGGAAAATCTCCGACATTGAGGGTATAGATCCAAAATTTTGTACTCATAAAATTCTAATGGAGGATGATTATAAACCCGCTATCCAAAATCAAAGAAGGTTCAATCCAAAGATTCATGAGGTGATCAAAAAGGAAGTCACTAAACTTCTAGACGCCGGAATGATCTACCCTATCTCGGATAGTTCATGGGTTAGCCCCGTGCATTGTGTTCCAAAGAAAGGAGGAATGACAGTTGTTACTAATGAGGATAATGAATTGATTCCTACTAACTTGTGACCGGTTGGCGTGTTTGTATTAACTATAGGAAGCTTAATGATGCCACTAGGAAGGATCATTTTCCTTTACCTTTTATGGATCAAATGTTAGAGAGACTAGCGGGAAATGAATTCTATTGCTTTTTGGATGGATTTTCCGGCTATTTCCAAATCCCCATTGACCCTTGTGATCAAGAAAAGACCACATTCACTTGTCCTTATGGAACATTTGCTTATTGTCGTATGCCTTTTGGACTATGCAATGCTCCGGGGACGTTCCAAAGGTGTATGATGGCCATTTTCCATGATATGATCGAGAAAACCATGGAAATTTTCATGGATGACTTTTCGATTTTCGGGGATTCTTTCACTTCATGTCTCTCTAATCTTGAAAGAATGTTGCGACGTTGTGAGAAAACGAATCTTGTGCTTAATTATGAAAAATGTCACTTCATGTGCAAAGAGGGAATTGTGTTAGGACATAAGATCTCTAAGGTCGGTATTAAGGTTGATAGGGCTAAAATCGACGTGATTGCCAAATTACCTCCACCCACCATCGTTAAGGGAGTTAGGAGTTTTCTCGGCCATGCCGGCTTCTATAGACGTTTTATACAAGACTTCTCTAAGATAGCTCGGCCTATGACCCATCTTTTGGAAAAAGAGACTCCTTTCATCTTTTCGGATGAGTGTATTCAAGCCTTTGAGATGCTTAAAAGGAAATTAACCGAGTCTCCAATCTTAGTTGCTCCGGATTGGGACCTACCTTTTGAAATTGTGTGTGATGCTAGTGATTACGTGGTAGGTGTGTTTTTGGGGCAACATAAATCAAAACATTTCTTGCCTATACATTATGCAAGTAAGACTATGACGGATGCTCAAACAAAGTATACTACAACGGAAAAGGAGTTTCTTGCCGTTGTGTATGCTTTTGAAAAATTTAGACCATATCTCGTCTTGTCTCAAACAATATTGTATACGGACCACTCGGTTATCAATATCTTCTTAATAAACAAGATGCTAAGCCGAGGTTGCTCCGGTGGATTCTCCTCCTTCAAGAATTTAATGTCAAAATTCTAGACAAAAAAGGAGCCGAGAATCTCGCGGCCGATCATTTATCTCGACTTGAGAATCCTCACCAAAGCGATCGAGAGAACAAGGAAATCAATGAAACATTTCCTCTCGAGACGCTTAGTATGATTGCTTTTCGTGGTGATGATAGTACCCCATGGTTTGCGAACATCGCAAATTACCATGCGGGGAAGTTTGTGATCAAGGGTATGTCGTCCCAACAAAAACGAAAGTTTTTCAAGGATATATCCTATTACTTTTGGGACGACCCCTATTTGTTTCGTGTGTGCGCAAATCAAGTGATTCGTAGGTGCGTTTTTGGCAAAGAAACTCAAGATATCCTTAAATCTTGTCATGAAGGACCCACCGGGGGACATCATGGTGCCAACGCCACCGCGAAGAAAGTCTTTGATGCCGGCTTCTTTTGGCCTTCCATATATCGTGATGCCCAAGTCTTGATCAAGACTTGTGATGCTTGTCAACGTCAAGGAAAGAACTCACAAAGGGATGAAATGCCTCAAAACATTATCCAAGTTTGTGAAATCTTTGACATGTAGGGGATCGATTTTATGGGGCCATTTCCATCTTCGAAGGGAAATAAGTATATTCTCGTAGCCGTAGACTAGTTGTCTAAATGGGTCGAAGCTAAGGCTTTGCCCACGAATGATGCTCGAGTTGTGGTGAAATTTTTGAAACAACTCTTCGCTAGGTTTGGAACTCCGCGGACTATTATAAGTGATCGTTGGACCCATTTTTTTAATGAACAATTTGAAAAAGTTCTAAAGAAATATGGTGTCACTCATCGACTTTCTATGGCTTATCACCCTCAAACGAGTGGTCAAGTGGAGGTTTCAAACCGAGCTCTTAAAAGGATTTTGGAGCGTTCTATTGGAGAAAATCGCACTTCATGGTCGGATAAATTGGACGATGCATTGTGGGCTTTCCGTACGGCTCACAAGACGCCAATTGGTTGTACACCATTTAGGTTGGTCTACGGAAAAGCATGCCACTTGCCAATTGAACTCGAACATAAGGCGTATTGGGCTCTTAAGCATTGTAACTTTCATTTGAGGACCGCGGGTGATCATCGCAAGGTTCAATTGAATGAACTATGTGAATTAAGGGATCAAGCTTATGAAAATTCTTTGATCTATAAAAAGAAGACTAAGAGGATTCATGACTCTAAGATCAAAAACCGCATTTTCAATGTTGGTGATCAAGTCCTCTTATTTAACTCTAGACTTAAGATTTTCTCAGGAAAGCTTAAATCCCGTTGGTCCGGACCATTCATCATTGCACAAGTTTTCCCTTATGGCACCGTTGAGCTAGCTCAAAAATACGGGCCTAACTTTAAGGTGAATGGTCATCGTGTGAAACATTACTTTGGAGGGGACATACCTACGGAGGTTGTCCTGGATCTTCAAACTTTCCCTAAAGACCAATGAATGCGGGGATCGTGTCGAGCTCATGACTCGGTTAACAAAAACGAGGTGCCTTGTGGGGGAGTCCCATACATTCTATCTTCTTTCTATTTTCTAACATCTAATAAGGCATGATCTTTCAAGCTCGTGCTCGTGTTTTGTTGTGTTGTGAATCTTAGGTATGACCCTAATTTTGAAGACTCTCGTGTTCGGTTTTTGCCAGTCCACTTGATCTTCCAATCTTTGAATGCCAAAAAGGGGCACACTCTCTATCCTTTGATTTTTATCGACTAACGTTTTATCTTGAGGCATAATTAATAAACGGCTTATAGATTTGCGTGCTCTTTCCATGCTAGGATTTTGCATTAGACTCTTCGTGTTTTAGCAAGGGGGTGTTACTCTTGAGCTAAGAAACATTGAGGACAATGTTTGGTTTTAGCATGGGGGAGTCAATCGATATAATCGCTTGCTTTTGCTTTTTTCGTGTCTAAACGTAATCGTTTTTCTCATTTTTCATAAAATTTTAAATTTTTAGTGTTATTTTTAAGTTTTAATAAATAAAATAAGTGCTTTTGACACAAATGTAGGCTTTCCGTTGGTGAAAATAAGAATAGTTTTTGACTCGACTCGGTTTTTACCTTAGCTTTTCCTTAACGTATTTGAATTAAGTTTTGCTAGGCTTTTATATAGGGAGCTTTAAAACGCGAAAGTCTTAACTCATACGGGTTAAGAACAAGAACTTTTCGCAAGTTCCTGTAATTGATCCTAGAAAGTCGTTTATCAAGGGAACTTTAAAACGCAAATTCTAAAACTTGAAAGAGTATAAGAAGATGCAAGATCCTATAGATGACTTGAAAACTCAAAACTTTGATTTAATAGGCTAAGTATCTATTGATTTCACATTTTTGAAATTTTACAATATGGAGAACAAGAAATGATAGAGTTCAATCATAAGTTTCCAAGGTTAATTCTTCTTTGTGCAAGTATTTTTGTGTTTGATTTAATCTCCTCATATTTACTTTCCACGCTTGAATAATAATTGCTTAATAAATGAAGTTTTTAGCGGTTTAGGCTTGATATCTTAACTCGTAACTCCTTCTTTTTCTTCCCTTGTAATTAAAGTGAGAACACATTAAGGGTGTCAGCGTCATGGACTTTTGATCATGGGATTGCGGAAATTTGGCTTACTATAAATATCATATAAATAAGAAGAACAAATAAAAACATGTTCTCTAGGAGCCTTCGGGTGGGAGTCATGTAGCACTAACTTTGTCATTAGAGCCTTAGGGTGTATGGCAAGGGGACGTGTTGAATAAAAATTGCTTCATCATCATGAGCCATAAGGTGGGATGGTGATGCCAATTCCCTTATTTTTTGTCCAAGGAGCCTTTGGGTGTGCATTTTAAATAAGGAGCACAATTGCATCTTAAAGAGCCACAAGGTGTTATGATGTAGTTGTTGCTAACTCCATTAATAAGGTCATTATTGACTTTGGAGGTTTTATTTGTTGCTTTTAAGTAGCCATATTAGCCAAAATTCGGGTCCGGGGATTTATACCTCAAATCGTGTTAAGTTATCCTTGATGTGGGCTTTCTTTAGTGACAACGGTTTTTGAAGTCGAGGTTAGGTTTTGAGTGTTGAGTTTACACCGTTCTTGCCTTCATTTTTGGATTAATAATATCAAATAAAGTCAAATGAGCCTTTGGGTGAATGACAAATAAAATCTAGAGATACAATTAGGAATAATAGGAGATTGAGTTTAACACAAATTACTTGTATGCGTTGGTTTAATTTTGGGGCTTATGATTGACAATGATCTTGTTTTTGCACTTGGCATGGAAAAGTGAAAAGTCAAGGACGATGAATCTATTTGATTTTTATGATCCTAAAAGTTATTTTTCAAATAATGAAAGTAATACATTATGTTTTTACAAAATAAAGTGTCAAAAGTTGAATAAAAGCTTAGTTAGTGCTTTATTTTATCATTGTGTGAGGACACGGCAATTGCTTAGCAAGGGGGAGTTTGATATGAGTGATTTTACTCATATCAATTTTATCTAAAAACAATCAATATATGCAATAAATGTTCAAATATGCCTTGTATATGTGTCGTTTTGTTGTTTCATGTGTGTAGGTACCAAGTTCACGAAAACCGGCAAGAACGACACGAGTTTGAAGAAAAGATCAACAATGCCAAAACCAAGCTCGTTTTTAGCGGATTTTATCTTAATGAAGGACATTTGGGCTTTGTGGGTCCCACTTATGATAAATGGGCCCAAAAGCCCAATTAAGGAAACAAGTATTCATCACCTTTGGATTACAAGCCATATGGCCCAAATGTTTTTAGAGACGGATGGAAAATCATTCAAAGTCCATTTAAAGCCCAAACAGTCCAAATTTAAGACGAATGAGTTTACATGGCCCAAACCAAAGCCCAAGTTTATTTACATTGGGACGAATTTAAGTTTATGGGCCTTAGGGTTTGGAAAATTTAAACAGACGACTTGAGAGTTTATTTAACTCACATTCAGTCAACTCCCCACACATATACACACGTTTTTCTTTATCCCACTTTCTCACACACATAATAAAAAATACCTTTCGATACAACCTATGTTCACCTTTCTCCTTCACCCAAAATTAACTAGTAGCACTATTTTACTGTTCCAAACCCTAATCCATTAAATCACAAAATAAATTGGGGCTTTTGTTCCCTCGTGTGATTCACACGAGTTGTAAATAAAACCCCATGGATTTTGGATGAGCATGATGGAAGTATATTGTGGTCCTCTCACCAACGTGGCACCATATTATTGGATGAAACACCTCAAAACCCCCCACTTCACCAATTAAATAGAGACACCTCATCACCAAACTAGGACAACTAGCACACTTGGATGCCACGTTGGTGATTCGTGTGCTAGTTGGCTCATCTCCACCGTTAGATCAGGTATGAAAGAGAAGATGACGAAATCAAGGGCTAAGAGTGAAGATTGCCTTCAACAAACTCCATCAGCAAGGCCTTGGGTTAGCCTATAAATAGCCCCATCTTTCTTTGTAATATTCATCCTTTTTTCACTTTAAAGTTATAATGTCGATTTATAGTTAGGCTTGTAATCTTTCTGTTTTAAAGTATTGTAATGTTGATTTTGAGTTAATAAAAAGTTTGATTTTCAGTTTTATTATCTTTGATTCACACGTATGATTATTTTTATTAAGAGTTATTACGAATCTAAACCATAAATATATATTATAATTAAGGATCACTTGAATAAACTCGGTTAATAGTTTAAGTGAGTGATTTTTAAGTGAAATAGAGGAATATACATTTATCCCCACTGGATAAATTAAATAAAGAGGCTGCTGGTTCGAGACATATAAGTCTGATGGTTCATGGTTCGAGTATTGAGATAATGACGGTTGTTCGATGTATGGTGGTAAACGGTGGTCTAGATTTGATTCATTAGACGGCTCAGCGCCGCTTCTACTTCTCAAAGGGTTTCTTCACCAGGTGTATTTTATCTTAGTTTTAATGTTTATTTTTTTGTTAATCTGTTTTCTGAATGCTTGAGTGATTTAGTGGTAACATGTTTTAGATTTATGATTAATCTGATTTTAAATATGATTTAGATTTATGTTTTACTTCTTATGTTTGATGCTAAATGTTTTTAATTTGATTTTAAATTGAGAGTAATGAGTTGACTGTTTTGGTTAAAGTGTTATAATCTGCTACACTTAGAAGATTTAATCCAAGTTTGAAAGTTTTGAGTTATATCTGAATCTGTATTGTTTGGGTAGAGTGACTGCTTGCGGATATATAAGTTTCTGATTAGCATGAATTGAGTCTGCTGAGTTGGTTCTGGATATTGAATTGGTATAGCTTGTTTAGTTGATATCATTGATTATTTCCTAGTTTGAATATTAGATTTACTGTAATAATTTGCTAGTGTTTTGAATCTGCTTATCATGGGCTGTGGATCTGTTTATAAGAACCAAAGTTGTGCTATTTTGATTTTGTTATCTGTTTCGTCATTGGTCTAAACTGATTTTGAGAGCCTGATTGTTAATTGTTGCCTCTAGTTGTTATAAAACTGATCTTAGGTTATCTGCCTGCTGAGCTCTTTGAGGTCTATTAAGCTGTTTTGTTTTTGTTGCATTATCTGTTTGCCTTCATAATCTGGTCTTTATCTGATATTGCTGTATTTGAATTTGTTTTTGTAGTGTAGAAGTAGTAATCTGTTAAAAGAAGGTTACCCAAATGAACTGTTTGGGAACTTATGATTAAATCTTTTGTTTACTTACCAGTCAAATTATATCTGTCAAAGAATGAAGTCACCTCCTGTGACAAGTTAATTATCATTTGTCAAAAATAATAAATCATCACAAAAATAACCACTCATGTGGTTCGAACCCGAGACCTCTCGGTTCAGCACCAAGCACCTTAACCATCTGAGCTACTTGCTCTTTTGTGTTTAATTTCTGTCACATTAATTAATATAGTTACTAGTATTATGGCTGTCAGTTTTTGATATATACTAATTTTAATTTCATTTTCAAATAGTTTTATTACTTTTATATAAATTTCAGTTTTAATAATAATTTAAATAAAAAAAATAATGTTTTTATTAATTTTAAAAGTTTAATTAGTTTTCAAATAATTAGATTTTTATTAATTTAGATTTAAATAAAAATAGTTTTAAAAATAGATTTAGTTTAAGTAAATTTTAATAGATTTAGTTAGTTTAAAAAGTTTAATTAGATTTTTAAATAGTGTTGAAGTTATTTTAATTAAACAGATTAATTTATATAGATTTTTAAATAGTTTAATTGATTTAAAATTTAAATAATTGTCCATTAGATTAATTTGGGGTTTACGATTCATGCACTTTAGGATAATATTAATTTTAAAATTGGTAGATTTAATTTTTAGTTTAAAAACCGAAAACCAATTCGAATCAACTGTCCAAATCGATACAAAACGTCTAAAATTCATAAGATCTTCGTGTACAACGAACTTGGTCACCACGTGTTTAATTGAATCCGTCTTTGGTAATTTTAGACTATTACTTTTTCCTAAAGGTACATTTCTAAATTACCCTATAACGTATCTAATTATCACTATACTATCACGATCACATCAGAGAAAAAATCGGAATTTTTGGAATTTCAACCACAATCAAATCACAACACATCCACTAAGATCCACAATCCATATACACCATATCCTCTTACTACATCCACTCAATGGACATTTTCAATACAACGGATTCCACAACAACAACGTCTATAAATGCGGTGAGTAAAGAGAAGATTCCAAATCCAGAGGTTCAGAAAAATACTGAGACTCCAATCAGTAAACCTGCTTACAAGGATTCTACAACCAAAAACGTTCATGCAATCAAATACAAGATGTCGAAAGCAAAAGAAAGATGCATGGAACACTTAAAGTTGCTCCAGTCATACCTTCAGGTTTTTTCAAATAACGATTTAAAAGGCACTCGCGTCGAACTTGGATTCAAACGGGTATTCATGTCACTCACCGGTCAAGATGTTGTGACATTCACAAGCACAATGCTACTCAATGTAGATCACCTTGAACAACAACTTGCCAACGATGAATTTCAAGAGGTTGAATCCATAGATGCCGTTTTGGTTCTCGAGAATCAGTTTCAGCAATTCTTTGATACACAGCTCTCTGTACATTATGATCGAGATCTAATAAACAAATACTTCTTTGAATATACTCGGTTAGAAGTTCAAGAATTCAAGGAGAAATTTCTTCAACACATGAGTGCTATAAGGAAGTCCATTGCTGAAAGAACACGTCATAAACTAAAAGTTGAAAGAAGGGTGAATAACAGCTTAATGCAGAAGAACGAGAGCAATGTCGATGATGGTAAAACATTGGATGCTTGTTCGATTGGCACAGAAAGCAGTGGGACAAAATCAGAAAAGCAGCATACCAGCAACAACTCAGGGAATGATCAAGCAACCAATGATGTATGTAACACACCCAAATTTACACAATTTAATACAGCGGAAGACTCGGTGGTGTTACGGGATAGCACATTACTGACATCATAGACAACGCTTAAAAATCGCGTTGTTTAATAATAAAGCATTTCCATTCATAAATATCAGATTTACATAGGTCCCAAGTCATAGTATTTCATAAAAATTTACAAAGCATTTGAATGGACATTGTTATTTAAGTGCGGGCCACGAATTCTTGTCGTCTTCCCGAGAATTACCTTCAAGTACCTGAGATAAAACATGTTAAAAGAAAAGGTCAGCGAAAACGCCGAGTGAATTCATAGAGTTTAATGAAATCCATCAATATAACATCGGTATAAAATTATTACCGAAAATCATTTTGTACAAATCTTTGTAATAGGCCATAAAATAGCCAAAGTCATTTTATACAAATCCTTATCAAAAATCATAATATAGGCGTCTGCCTTCAAAATCATTATACGAATCATTGTCGTAAAAACATCATACAATACGTTTTATAACGTTGTATAGAGTAAAATAAAAACCGTTATATGAATATGGTTATGTAAAACCAAAACACGAACATAATATCAATAATAAGACCCCGTATTGCTAGTCAGGCAATATATCGTCATTCAGTGCGTATAGTAGTATTTCGTTATTTGGATTATTATAAGCCGCATGACATTGTTACCTTACTAAAACAAACAACGGGTAGCTAACCCGAAACTCAATTTGCCCATCTAAATTAGCGTGTCGTCAAAAAAATCACGCTATGGAAATCTTCTCATACATAAATTCGCTTACCAATCAATGTGGCACGACGGGGATCAACCGTCAAGGCGCGAACTGGGGTGATCGTCCCCAAATAGTACTATTATATGCATAAGCGTCTACCAAATCCCGGTAGTTCACAATTCATGCTAATGGGACTTTTAGTGACATAACCTAACTTTAATAATCCATTTCATTTCATTTATCTGGTCATATAATCATTCATCGGGTCATATAATCATTCGGGTCCAATTCAATAAACAAACATTCAGGACAAATGGTGTCCTATTTTATCAAAACAAACATGTTATCTCCCTCGCGGGTTTATAAAACATTTCATAAAAACATTTAAAAGAGTGCGAGGGTATGAACTCACGTTGATGTGGGAAAGCGGGTTATCGGCAATTCGGATGTAGGGTACGTGCTTCAATCACGGAAACCTAGACAAATAATACTTGTCTTAGACTCTTGTCCAATGACTTTATAAAAATAACAATTATGTATACATATGATGATTTTATATATATGATGATGATCAAGAGGTTTTATACATTCTCATTTACTCTTTTTAGTGTTATGTATTGGTAACATTTATACTAGTTTACGAGTTTTACTTATTTACATGTTTTAGGCCCAATAAGCCTATTATAAGCCCAATACCTTATATTAGTCCATTTTACACTTTTATTATCAGTATTATACTTTACATGTTGGGCCCAAGTGGGTTAAGCCCAATAAGTTAGTTTATAAGTGTTTTACCAAACTAGTCGGGTTAATAGTCCAATAAGGCTACTTTGGCCCGTTAATGTCTATATGTTGTAAAGCTCGGGTTTTATCGGTTTTTACTTGTTACATAAGTTCATATATCAGTATGTGAGTTTATAAAAGTCTACATTAGACGGGTCCGACCGTCTAAGTTTTATTTGACAAAAACGTTAATCTTTCGGTTTTAGCCAAAAAGACGTAAAACTTAGGTATATAGTTTCATAACTTGGAAAAACATTTATACTTGTAATTTATATAACATGTCCCATTTTAATATCAATATATATATATATATATATATATATATATATATATATATATATATATATATATATATATATATATATATATATATATATATATATATATATATATATATATATATATATATATATATATATATATATATATATATATATATATATATATATCTTTATTTATAATTATTATCAACTAGTGGGTTTTATATATGTATATTTTATATAAATTTTTTAGTGCTTATATTATATACTATTTATTTATAAAATCAGTCATAAATTTTAGGTCCACTAAAATGTCCATATATAGAGTTCTATAATGAGATGGGACCTCAAATTTTTATGACAGAAACTACATGATATGTGTTTCATTTTATTCCTTTATAGCTACTGATGAATCAACTTCTAAATATTTTAATAAATTCGTCCAAAACAGTGTAGGCAGATTTGCACTCTAATCTTGTTTTGATCATATCTCACTCATTTTTATGATTCCATTGTATGGCCAACTCTCACATGTGTATAAAACCTAATACTTACTGTAAATTGATTCCACTATGCTATTTTATCAGTTTATCCTTTGGTTACTTACTGTTTTTATACAGCCATCATTTTAAGCAATATTTTAACCATTTTACATGTGGTTTTCCATCTTTTTACCCATGCTTATCAAATCTATCAACACCAAATCCCCACATAATATTTTTAATAATCATTCATCATCATATACATATACATAACTAAAGAAAATACAAGATTACATATTCAAAATAACAAGAGGATAGGAAGAAACAATCTCTATACCACAAAAGTGATGAAATTATGAGTTTTTTGATGAACAAGACTTGGTTTTGGGTAACCAATCTTATGAGATATCAACACCACTTCTAGGATAACCAAGTATTTGTAGACTCATCCAAAAATCAGCCCTTGATCTCCATATAAACTCCTTTTTAGTTGTTAAAATCACCTCCAATCTTCATAACTTCAATGGGTTTTCATCATATGTAAATTATACATATGATTTATGGTTGAATTTTTGATCTAATGGGGTGTTTTTGGGTGATATGGGACGTTCATATGGAGAGAGGAAGAGAGAAAATGTGTGAGTTGCATGAGAGAAATGGAGGAACTAGTTTAGTGTTGGTAGTTTTGTGAAAGATGGTTTTGATGTGTAAACTAGGACAGGTGTCCTAGTTTATACTATAAACTTGCCACATCTTTGATGTGGTGGTGGTGTGTTGGTCATCCCATAGTGGGGTGAGGTAAGTGTAAACTTGTCTCATCCCACTTATTTACGGGTACTCCTCGATTCTAGTTCCCTCAATTTGCGTGCCCTCGGGTCGTTTTACGAAAAACGTTTTTATAAATTATGAATTAACGGCACAAAACGAATCTAATAAAAATTGTCTCATCAAAAACGAAGTTCAAAAACATAAATACGTAATCCTAGGGTTTCCGGTTTAGTCGTAAAGGACGTTAAATTATGCACGTAAGTCCTAATCTCTTCTCGTAAATTTGTGAGTTTATGAACCAACATAAATTTAAAATTCCAAAATAATATTCACAGATAAATTTATTTCTTGAAATGTCGGACTGTCACCAAAAACGGTGCATTTAAACGTAAGCATGTAACGTAGAATCCTCTCTCCCTACTTGCATTGAGCGGGATGCTGCTTTCTTCTCTGTTTTCGAGATCGATTGACTTCCATTGACCTAGATGGGAGTTGTCTTCTTCGATAGCGGGTTCTACATCCGGCATCCCTCTTTATTTCCGGGAGAATGTAGCCGATTTACTTAGTAAGCTGGGACCTGTCCAATTGCTAGTTTGGCTGGAGTTGTTCGTTTCGAAATGCTAGGTTGACATAGATTTCTTACGTGACTTTGATGAAAGAAAGCATTCCGGGAACAGGAATAAGAGTAAAGGCCTTCCTTGTCATTGTAGTAGGCTTGTTTGCAAGAGAAAAGAAGCAGCTTCAACGATCCAATCAGACCTGTGAGAGTAAGCATGAGAAGCCAGTCTGTCGGTTTAGACGTAGTCGATGCTACTTCAAGACTTAAATCCAAATTTCTTCCCAAAAATGAGTGAGTTCATAATATAACATTAAAATAATGTTTTCAATTAATAATTGAGAATTAAATATCAACCATAAATTGACGGATTGTCACAGCATTTACCCCTAAACAGGATCTTTGTCCTCAAAGATGGATTTATCCTACTACTCGCTTCTTATAGAGTTAAAGCCATGTGGGTATTTCCTCCACATCCGATCTTTTCTCACAAGTGTAATTCATCACAATACGCGAGTTTCATCCAACATAACTACGGGAATAAGATCAGGCTTAAGTTGACTTACTTTCTCTATCCATGATGTTCACGGGTTTTTGATGAATGCAACTTTCGCTGATCCAAACCTTACTAAGAAACAAACAGATTTTCACTTGATAGACATTTTATCAAGTTAGATATACGAATCATAATTTATGCAGCCCTTGAAGTCCTAGGATAGATCCAGCTTATATGCCTTTCAAACCAACTTTTACATAATCTCAATGGTCCCATACAACGGGGACTTATTTCCCATGATCCTTCAGATCATCAATTCATTTTTCCAAGGTGGAAAATTTTGGCATAACTTCGCTACCCATCCTGCACTTCAAGATCTACACTTCATATTCACATAACCTCCTGCCCACTACCGGCAGTCAATAATCAGATCCTAATTTCAACAATCATTTCAGGTCTTGCGGGTCAGGTATCTTGTAAGGTTAGGTTTGTCATCATAGGCAACCTTAAACCTAAAAGACATGTCCAACTCACAATGGGTGTATGTCGGATGTCTTCATCCAAACTCCTGCTTACTGATGCTCTCACATTTAGATCCTCACAAGATTCGATCTCGATCCTAATACGACAGTTATCAATGATAATCTCTCCAAAGGAAAACGATTATACGGTTTATTACCAATGGTCAATCATTCAAGCATAAAACAACACTTCTAGTGTTTTGTATCATTACTTTACCTCATCCCTTCGATTAGGGTGGTAAACAGTACTCTCATCAAGGTTCGTTCTCAATGACTTCTGAGCAAATATCTAGAAATTCGATGCGAAGCGAGGATCTTGATAGAGATGATCGATACAGGCACACCATGCTTACATAACTCCTTTAAATACAAAAGAGTCAATTTCTTCATCGAGAATTTATCATTAACTGGAATGATATTAGTAGATTTGGTCAGTCTGTCGACGATGACTCACATCGAATCAAATTCAGATGATGACCTTTGCAATAGTTAGACGTTTACTAATGTATGAGGCGATGTTTTCCTTCATAATTTGCCATCAGTACAACTTCTTCAGTTAAAGATACACTTAATCAGAAATGGTATGAAGAGAATACTTAACCTTATGAGATTCCAACATAACTAAATCTATAAATCTCCATATTTAGGCAATCACGTGTGGCCTTTAAAAAATTTAACGCTATCGGCTTCTCAATTCTAATGGTTCGCATTAGCCGCGGACCCGTTTTTATTATCTATATTATCCTTTTTAAAAGCATTAGTTATTTCTAAAATGTTCGGCAATTTATTTTGCACAATTATTACTAAGGAACACATCCTAGTTGATTCTTTATCCTTTCTATATTATGTGTCAGTAATTATATTCACCTTCCCCGATAAAATAAATATCATGACTGTATTTATTTAAAATTTCTTTCTTCATATTTTCTAAGTTTTAGTCTCGTCTCACCTATTATTTTTATCAGTTTTGCTCAATCCAATGTTTAAAGCGTCGTTAAATATTTCAAGTAATTAAATAATAAATATTCAGTTTTTTATGAAACGTAAACGTAAAAATTTTAAATTTCTTAGTTCGACCAATTATATGAAAATGTTCAAAATAGATTTGAATTTAATTAACAAGATTTTTGTTGATTTACCGAAAATAATTAAAACAATTAACAAGATCCGTAAATATTCGAAAAAAATCTTTGGTTATACTTTGGTCAAAAATTTCTTAGCTGAAAAGCAAAAATTGTCGTTTCAAATTTCAGGTCATGGTTTAAATGGTTTCCTCAATCCCACTTAGGTTGTCTTGAGGTACACACAAACATTTACCCCTAAACAGGAGTTTAGTTAAAAGTTTTGGCTTTAAGGGAATGATTCCTTAAAAATATTTTTGATAAAACAATTGTCAAAACATAATTGCACTTTCTTTTTAGTATAAATCAAAGTCTTAAATGGCTCTAATTTTTGAAGAGTCAATATAGATTCCGTTATCTTTTAATCTCACGGTCATTTAATGTAAAGGATCAAGCCTTAAATCACATGTTAAAAATTCAAGGTACATGTTTCATTGTTCGGCCAATTCAGGGCAATCTATAAATAATTATTAACTCCTTCTTATTCTTATAAACAAACAAATGGTCCTTAATGATCACAAGCATGAATTTATCAAATTACAGCCTACACACGTGATTCACCAAATTTATGGATACTACATGTGCATTGGTCAATCCAAGCGACATCACATGAAACTCATAATGTTCATTGCAAGTTCTGGATGTAGTGATTGGAATAGATAATCTTCTTTGCGGACGCGAAGATGATGATAACCATGCCGTGGATCAAATCTTTAGAACATACGCTAGAACCTTGTAAATGATCGAACAAATCTTTCATCTTGGGTAATAGATATCGATTCTGGTTGTCAATTTACTTAGTTCACTGTAATTCAACAAATATAAGGAATAATAACACCATAGCTCTTCATAATGACGAGCTTGGTAGAATAAAAGCTTTCTCCGACAACTCTCTCAGTTGCACGGTAATCCTTTTAATTCAGATGGTGTTGACTTACAGTGCACAAGCCACAGGTGCAACACCGGGAATATAATCAATACCAAATTTAACTTGCCTTAATGGCGAAAGTCTAGATAATTCACCAACAAATACTTCCTAAAGTTTCAAATAACAGAAGCATCTTTTAATACGTTTTCTTTATGTTCTTTCTAGATTATAATATCTATGACTAGGTCATAACCATTCACGGTATAATTTCAAGTCTAAATGCAGGATATGGTCATCCTTCAAGAATTATTTAGATCACTTTTGATAATCAACATCTTATCTTTTAGGGGATTTCTACTCGAGTTCCCATCAATTAAGACAATGTCGTCATGTCATAATCAATCAATCCATTCTACTGGCATTACCAACTTTTCAGTTTTATTGCCGTCGATAAGATGTGAACTTCTCAAAAGACTAATAATAACTCATAATCCTCCACAAATTTAAGGATATATGGAGACATAACTAACCTTAAAAAGAGTAAGGTTAACGCATGATCTACGCGAGAAAATTTCAAATCAGATACAGACGAAAACATTAACGAATATGAATATATCCCATGTTTTCATAATTTGAGTACGCATTTGAAAGCTCCTCGGATCGTTACCCAGGTCATTCAAATGAAATCTTAATCAAAATAAATGATAGGAACGTCGATACATCCAGTCGGGTATCAACACTCGGTAATCATATACTTTTCCAAAGAATCTCACCACGGGAGAATTGGAAAAGAAAGAGTTGTCAATTGTCAGTTAAGACAATTCCCACAGATGATTAAATATGGTTCAAAAGAATAAATAGTACGGGCACATATGTAGGTATCCCTAACAATATGTCCCTAATTTTCACTTCTTGCAGATCTTATAAAATTTAATGTTTCACAACTTCAAAGAAAATGTAGTGTTTATTAACACTTTCATGGTGACTACTAATCAGCCTTGCATGGTCCCTTCCAAATTGTATGTAGGCGCGCAACTATATACAATTTCAAGATTAACGATGCAATACTCAGTTCGTCAAAATTTTATCATCATGTTTATATTAAAAACATTTTCATGCTTAATTCTTAAATAAGAATCAAAATAAATTTACAAAGATATTCTTTGTTATGGAAACAATTAAGTTTTCCAAGGTGTTTCATTAACACTTCATTTCGATAACGATTACTTATAAATCTCACTTTGAATAATCCTTATAGTGATGAAAATTCAATTTTTCTCTAGGGATACTGTTTTATCTTATAAAAACAATGAGTGATCTGCAAAAGACTGATAAAAAGTTGTTCACCAAGAACTAACTACAATATAATAGGAAATGAGCTTTGCCAAATAATCATGAGGTTCATGACCTCGATGGCACTCAAAAAGAATAATCCACAACGTAACTCAATTCGAGATGAGTACTTGTTCAATGGTTGCATCACTAATGCGAACATTAGGAACAAGCAAGAAAAGATAGATAACATCGATACATGTAGAATTTAGCAATCAAAGGTAGTCTTTTCATTAATCGCAAACAAGTCAAAAATGTACCGTAACACATTACGTGTCACTATGTCATACAATTCCAATAACTCATCCTACCAACTGATGTCTCAGTTAAGTTAGGGATTTTTAAAAGATACCACAATGAATATTAATCTACAAGAGTCATTAGGTGTCCCACCTGTCCCGGAAGATCCATCGGTCCCAATTCAGAAGAAGATTTCTTCAATTTATTTATTGGACACTGGGCATCCTCGTCATTGGACAATGGTCTAGGGACAACCCTTAACACGAATCAACAATCAGTTAAAACCTTAAAATTCAATCACAGAACTTAACGGATTCCTCTTAACAATCTTATATTCCATACAAGTTAAATTTTATTTTATTCAAGTTTCAATCAACTTATACTCAATGCAACATCCTACCTCATTCTCCAATACTTTCAACTTTATTTTTAAACCTTAAAAGGACAATAAAAGCTCGATGTGAACAACACTTAATTTCCAATCCTATAGCTCCTTCATCAATAGTTATCAAATGAGTCACTAGTATGAAATAACTCTCACATTCAATTAGACTTCTCGGAAAGGTACTAGTGGCATGAGGCATTTGGGTAAAGGCTCCAATGACAGCCTCAAGTGCAACATTCACCCTTTCGATTCTTAAATTTAAGAACTAGGTGACACCGAATCAGATGACACCTTTCCAGGTGGTAACGTTTTGTCAAACTCCGCTCTATAAGGAAAGATCGTCATGACATCGATAACGGATTTAATCTCGCCAATTCTTCTTTAATATCACAATCAACTAATATCAACATTCCTACGAATATCAACCATTTTGGTGGGATCATAAATATCCACAACTTGGTTTAGAACTAGAATAGCTAGAATTCCTACGAGAATAGCTTCGATTGATTTGCTAGGGGAGTTAGGGTTTCTTGTGACAATCTACCTCGTATAAATATTAAAATAATCATCAAACAATCATGTAATCAAATTACATCATATATATATATATATATATATATATATATATATATATATATATATATATATACTAGCGTCGTAACCCGCCCAACGGGCGGGGTCATTTTTTTATTGTTCCGGAGGGTTTTTTGTTTGTGAGTTTTTTTGTTTATTGTATTTCTAATTTAATCTTTAATATATTTTAGTTATACTTTACGCTTAAGTAACATTATATTATGTTAAAAAATAAATTTTAAATTTAGTCGAATTTATAAAAAAAATTGTTTGATATTTAAAAAAAGATTAAACCCCGAATAATATAATTTGTTTAACAATTTGAGTTTTTTTAAAAGAAGTCTAAAACACAATTTTGCTTTTTCATGTTTGTTGGCAGTGTGTGTGATATTTTATGCTTTGAACCACCAAACATACGTGTCGGTTAGTTGTAGTATTTGTTAAAAGAAAACCAATCTTTGATTTTATATGGGCTCGGCTTACCGAGCGGACATACGCGGTTTATAAATCTTGTTTTAAAAAAAACTTTGATATTGTTTGGGTTGGCTCTGTCCGGATTCGGTCTATACTTGTTTATTTGAAACAAGGTTTTCGATAAGTTTTCATCGTTGCTCTGTTTATGTAAATATAGAATTTTTTTCTCGCGTGAACATTGGTTAAATTTTGACCGATTTAATGGGTTCCTTGGAGGGTTCACATCTTTATAATAAGTTATTAATAAACAACTTAACGGTTTGTGTGTAGTATGTGCACAACTACATTGCACAAATAAGTACGTATGATTGAAATAAAAAAAGTGTTAATTTTTTGCATCTGTCTTTTGTTTAGAGTTCTATCATTGTAACTATACTATTTTGAATTTATATTTATTAGTAATATACCTATAAAAAGATAAGAAATGGACGTGACTGGTTTTTATGAATTATGACCCATGACAACTGGACCTTTTTTACCGATTATACATTTCGACTACTTTAGTTGCTTTAGTTAGTTTATTTGATTTGCTTGAGTGGTGCATACAAACAATTAATGTGAATATTTCGCACACTTGAAATGTGCAAACTAAACTTACAATAACATTGAGAATTTAAATGTAAATATGATAATGAAATATTATAACAAAATCAATATACAATAAACTTTGTACATTTAAAGGTAAAATCTTCTTCATGAACCATGTTGGTGGTATCATTTGTCTTGTTTTCTTGTTTGTGTAACATGAAACCTTCAAATCACAACCGCTCACTCGTGAAATGACCTATATAATTGTGAAACGGCATACATGTTTTGAATAAAGAAAGAAAAATTATTTTGCTAAATAAGCCACGTGTATTGATTATGACGTAAGAGAAACAACTGCGATTAGAGATGACAACGGGGTCGGGTTTGCGGGGAATGGTTGCTACCATCCCCATCCCCAAAGTTAAATATATATCCCCATCCCCGTCGGGATTACAAACTACATACCATCCCCATCCCCAGCGGGGAACGGGGATCCCCAATGGGGAATCGGGGATTTTTTTTCCCCGTTACACAATTAGCATTTAAACTATGTTTCAAATGACGCGACAATTGCGAATAACATAATACGGTAATATCAAACAAAATTAACGAGATTAACATTCATGTGATCATGCTCATTATTAATAATAACAAAATTAACACAAAAGAACTAATCCTAAAAGGTTAGTGTTAAAGGATATATTAACAACTGATTGATAGTGTTTCAAATATCTAATAGATATTTGAAATATACAAGATATATAAATATATATGTAGAATAAAGATATCCGGGGGCGGGTTCGGGGACGGGTTTGGGGAACCAAGGTTATTACCATCCCCGCCTCCATACCCGCTTTTTACTAACGGGGAATCCCCATCCCATCCCCATACCCGGTCAACTCGCGGAATCCCCGGTCAAATCAGATTTGGGTATCGGATTCTCCATCGGGTTCGGAGTTTTTTTCCATCTCTAAGTGCGATTATCCTTGCATAATGACGTTTTTTAAGATGGGATTTCGAAGGCAATATTATATTCTATATCAATATTGTATTTTTAGTTGATAATGCTAAATTTTCTTTAATAGTTAATTTTTTTTTACAGTATTATCAAATTACGTGTTTGACCATCGGATCAATCCGGTCAAGTTACAACATCGACCATCTAGAATATTCATCTCAATCCAACATCTGAGCATAAAGTTATACTCTTACAAATATTAGAAATAAGTCACACATTAGTTCCGGTTTACTCCCTCCGTCTCATAATAATAGTTCACCGATAAATAATACGCAGTTTAATAAAAACATAATTTTTCAGCTTTCTTTCTTTTATTTTTGATATAATGACAATTTTACTCTTAACCAATTAATTTACAACTTCTTTATTATTTATAATAATAATTCAAGTGAGAGTCATATGCAGTGACGGAACCAGGAAATAAGGTTGTGGGGGCAATTTTTTTTTTTTTTTGCAATAGCAAGAAAATATGGAAAAAAAGGTAGTATCAGAAAAATAAATCGAGTATTTTTACTACAAATGACGAATTTATAATGTTTTAAAGCGTTAAATGTTAGGATTTATTATATGGGTGGGGGCAATTTCAATTTTTAGTGGAGGCGCTTTCGAAAAAAAGTCAAAATCGAAAAAAAATACAATATAAATTTATCGTATCGGGCTAGCCATGAGGGGCCACGGACCCTCATGATTACATTATAAATCCGTCCCTCGTCATATGGTAAACTTGATTACATTCTTTACTTATTTTTGAAAGTAGACTATCAATTTAGAAAGCCTAAAAATAATAACATAGACTATTATTATAGTATCCTGAAAATCAAAGGGTAAAACTTTTCATAAATATGATGTAATTATCGACTCATCACCATAGTACTCAGGATTTTTTCAGTTAGAAAACAAATAAGAGCTAATGAAATTCAACATTCTTCTTTACGTATTGAAGAGTAGGATCTACGTCCATTATTTCAAACAGGATTGATTCTTTTTACAATAATAAAAGAACATTGATTTATTGCATCAAAAAAATTGGTAACTAAAAAAAATTATCAATGAAATATATATGGCAAGCACTTTATAAACATTATGTGAACCAGTTAGCTATTATCTTGAGCTTTATAATGTTAGCAACAAAAAGTAGAGTATAATTTTTATACCATAAAGAGAAGAAATGCTACTAAGATTGAATTTTTCTCTAACTTTTAAGCAAAGTATATTAAATCCATAAAATAAGCATGCACCAATAGTAATTGGGATGGCCGAGATTGAAACATTTCAAAAAATCATAGATGTCATATCGAGATTTGTGCATGTTCACTATGATCCCATAACAGATGGCTCGCATTGCATAAACCACGTTTACATACACACGAGGTAACTGCCTGCCTATTAACAAATATTTGCTTCTGCACCAAATGGGAGACACATAAGGTCGCCTCATATACTTAATAAAAAGTAAGTTCGAGTATATGAATTTATAACGGGTCGCTAAAGGAACAAATTTAAGAATGAACTAAACTATTATAAATTCCACAACCTCCTAAATCATTTTATGTAACACATAGTTAAGTGATCAAAATTTAGTCAAAAAGAATGACCCAACCAATTATAAATGATGAAGGAGGATCCTTTCAAGTTAGATTTAGTTTGATAGGTAAAGTTAGCCAATTAAAATGAAAGTAAATACAAATAGGTCCTCTGAATTTCACTAATTTTTTTTTTTTTACATTTATCTTAATTCTTATTGGCGAACATAACTTATCAACTTCACAAATATAGACCTATCGTACTTCATTTTGAAAGGTTGACTATAAACAAATTCTTCATTTTAAATCTATACAAGTAACAGTGATTGCATTACTTCAACATCTTTTCACTTCTAAGCCCACTTCTAAATTCGGTAAGGGCAGTCTTACATTCTCCAAGGCTGTTTATATGATTTTGCTTACTATGTCTCACTTTCACATAATGGATTTCGATGGACCCATCCGTAAAACAATGCAATTACTACTATAGTTGACTCGTCCTTCTTTTTTAGAACTTCCATATCCAAATCACATATGGACAATTGTACAATGATGAACGCGCATAATTTTTTTTACCACTTACGCTTGCTGCCTTTAACCTATGTATATTAGTTTGCTATTAAAATTTGTTTGACTAATCTGATTAAAAACCTTCATATTGTTAACAATGTTACATTAATTCTTCATCCAACCTTTAGTCAAATAGCACTCCTTTTTTTTTGGAAAGGCATCGTATATTAAAGAAAAAAAACAATTACACAAAGTGCAAACAACTAAACCAAAAAAATATTATATAGATGGAACAAAATACATGCACCATCCTTGCAGAAGGATAAATGCAGCATATAGAAAAGTTTCAATAAGTAAAACATTGCAGCAGCATGCCTGAATCCATTGGACAGACTCAATGAATTACATTAACATGTTGTACCAAGATTAACTGTACACGAATGTTAAGTGGCTCCCACAACTACCAATCTAAAACTTTAAATTTGTTCGATCTTCTCACACTCCTTTTTAATAATAAGAATAAATAAAAATAACTAAGATTATATACAAATTTGAAATCAATGCGTATAAGCGTACTTGGTGCTTCCCGAGAAGAAGGGTGATGCTACACATGTGTGTGTTATCCAGAAAGATGACAAGATGAGATGGTGAGGTGGAGCGACCCAACAGCAACTGTGTAGATGGGGGCAATAGTTGATGGTTTTTAAATTAACGTGTGGGACAACCTACAGTGGGTTAAAGTTGGTTCATTCAGCGAATAGCTTCATTTGTTAAGTTGATTGTCTTCTGTTGGAGGTTCTATTGGAACCAATGGGGTCCCATATTGTCCTTCTGCTTTTTTATTGTATTCCATTCTCCTTGTTGGAAGCTTACAGTTGGCCAGGCCTGGAACTATATTGTACCATCTTTTAATGGTTATTAATAATATATCTGCATTTCAAGAAAAATATTACTTACAGTTTGATAACACATGTTAAACAGACATGAGTGCTTTATTAATATATATTAAACAAACACAAAGTCAAGAAAATATTACTTACAGTTTGATAACACATGTTAAACAGACATGAGTGCTTTATTAATATATATTAAACAAACACAAAGTGATAGATTGGCTTACTTTTGAGTCTTCAGCTTCTTTGTGATAGACCAGATCCTCTAAGGACAACATCCAAAGCATCAGTGAAAGTCGTGATGGCATAGTGTCCAACAGAATAATAGGATATGTTCAGTTCATATGTTCATATAAATGAGAACCGCATTCAAATATTCGTTTAAGATAAACGCTCATACCTGTCTATCAGCAACAAATTCTACAACAATTGCATACTTTAGGTTCATAATGAAAATGAACATAAAGAGACGACCTCTAATCTCAGCCTGCTTTAGGATATAGTCTTCGTGTTCTTTGAAGGCTAAATTCAAGTTGTTCGAGCATGCAGGTTGCTCTAGAATAAGTAGGACCAGGCTTAATTTCTTCAAGTGAGCCAGGATTTTTCAACTCATTTTTTAAGTCAAATTCTTGCTAGGTAAATACCTTAGCCGCAACATCGTGCATAACATGATATATATGTATCTTATCTTCATTGCACTTTTGAATAATTAGTATCTGATCAAACTAAAGAAAACTAATCATTTCAGAACAGAAGATAGAAAACATACCGATCCGAATCACAATGCACGATGACTGTCCCACACGAACCTAGAAAATAAACGTAAGAATAAAATTAGCTTAACACCTATTTGGGGATTAGTTTTTGCACCAGTTTATAAATGTTGGCTGAAGTGTCTTTTCTGTCAAATAAGGGAAAATTACAAAGCACAAGTAATTTATAATGCTAGTTGTAACCTTATCACGTTACTGGTTATAATAGCTTTCCGATTCACTCGCATAACGGTGATCACCTTCAGAAACCGTTGCTTTAAGTGAACTTAAATCACTTTATGGGTTTGTGTATCTAAGTATTGGTATGACAACATATAAAACAACACAACGCTCTTTTAGAATATGTAATAACATAATATCCTCGAAGGGGTCTTGGAAGTTATTAAGATTGAAGTTTCTTCTTGTAATCCTGGAAAGTACCACTGAACGGCGTCACCCTACCGTCGGTCACAACCCACAACTGGTCAACGCTACCCAAAATCAGATGCTCATCGTGACTTACCTGCAAGTGTAAAACATTTTTGACAAAAAGATTGATAATACTGTATATATATTACTAACATGAGCATATATAATGAGGACACGCATATGAAGCCAAGAGGACACGAGTCGCATGAGTCTGGATCAACCCAGTGATGGTCTTGGGACGACTCACTTGACCTACGACACCGATGGCTTGACCTACCCACACTGGTACCAACAAAGGTTTCAGTCTATCGTTGAAAGTCAGTAACATTCTTGGCTGTTGAGTATATCGCAAATACTGAATTAGTTAAGTCCAGCTTTAGGAAACATGACTTGAAGATATAATAATTATCCAAACATGACTTAAAGATATAATAATTAACAAAACAAACATGCATACCCAAAACTACAAAGTACATGACATAGTGATATTTCCCCAAAATGATAGCTTTCATGTCAAGACATTAATGCAGTAATACCACAAGTCCAGCCAGGTCTGTCCTAAAAAAAAGATCAAACCTTAATATATGATGATGCTCTCCTTATTACGAAAATGAAAAGCAATAGCTCAGTTCTTCAAGACAAAAAGAAAACATGTCATTCCATAGCACAAATGCGACATTATAGACGACACCAAATATGTCAGTAACCACCAAGGTTTTTGACCAAGATCTCCTGCACCAAAATATGATCATTTTAGTCAACCTAGCCTTGCTTTTATGGGTTTACTAAGAACTTTTTTGACAGGAAAGTAAAGGCTGCTACACGATTAGAAATTAAATAAAAAGAAAACATCTAACCAATAAAATCATGGAAATAACATATGAGAATAATTAAAAAAAATCCTAATTAGGCCCAAACTCTCTTTTTTTATTACCTTAAGCTCAAACTCACTTTTACCAATATGATATCCAATTTTAACTCTAAGACTAAATAGCTTCGTAGTCTCATTTAGAAACACTAAAATCAAGTCTAAGTTATGTTTGTTAGTAAAAAAGTTCTGGACTGCAAGTTCATTAAAAGGTTACACAGCCTCTAATAAATCCATTAACAATGAAAACGTGTAGTTAATAGTTGAGCTATGAATGAAATAATTTAACATCAAAGTCAATAGAAACAATACCGTAGATGTCCTCTACACAATTATTTTTAAATACATTCCAGAATCTTAGTGTTTCATCTGCAGCTCCAGTCACAATCGTCTGTCCATAATGAGAGATTGCAAGGTGTATAACGCTCTCGATATGTCCCGTACTCGTTGCCAACTGCATTTCCATTAAAAAACCTCACATCAATAAGTAATAATGTACACTATCAAACTACCAACGATATATTTTAAAAAGTATATAACTGTAGTAAATAGGATTTACGTTTCGCTGACCATCCAACTTGCAGCACCAGATGTAGCCGATAAGGCTTTTTTAACAGCTTCAGTTGCATCCATCACAGTGTCTGCATACTTGCAGCTCTTCATCCTTGTTTGCAGTAGTCATCAATTGAACTTTTATGTTTTATTTTTCACGTCATGGATGGCTTCCAATACACTAAATGCAAATCTGCAAATATTTCATAAATATTAGATGTGGCAAACTTAAAGACAAAAAAACTCGATAAATGAGTAAAGGGGTCGATCTGGAATGTTAAAAAATCTATTGTTGAAATGGTAATCGCCCATTAAGACCCGCTAAGAACATAACCTAACCTTTTAGGTTGCTTAAACCTCAGAAGTGACTTCCCATCATCCCTGTTTTTTAAGTGTTCATGTAACCAGACTTCGCTCCAACTGAATAACAAATTTGTCACCTGCAGTTTGTAAATTGTGAATCAAGATTCAGAATTTATAAATATTCGAAATGAATAGAGCGTATAAATTACCTGGTAAAATGGTAGTTTTTCCGCTTCCGAAACTGAAAAAAGAAGACTGCCATGAAATTATAACAAAGTTGTTCTGGTTATTAACTTCCAAGATCCGAACGTCATGAAACATGTTCCCCATGCATGCAAAAATGGGGTGTGTTTCATGTCACCAACCATGGGACCTATGGAGGTTCTTGATGACATCCATGCTTCTGTAAGAAAATTATTATATCTCCCTATTCAACAAAAACTTAAAGCTGCTCGGGCTCCTGATGGTGCTTTGGGCTTCCGTTTATGTTGCCTTTGAATCATTGTACAGCTTTTATCGCTCTAAGTCACTGAAATATGAAAAACTAAATCTGGTAATAAACCTTGGTAAATGTTAACAAAAGACTCATTTAGCAACCATTAAAGTACAGTTATTCAAATTGGAACACATGATATACTAAAACATGCATAACATTTGCTGATCTTACTCAATCCAGCAAATCAGAAACAATAGTCTACTTAAAAGCATCAACTTGACCCAACTGTTCCGACAATAGTTTATTCGGGAATATGTTATCAGCTTTCATACGCTCTCTGAACCGTATACAGGATCCTTGGCGTTTATATACATTTGTAAAATGGAATGATAGTGCCTTATGGTACCCACATTAACTCTTCTGTATGATATGTAATTAAAACGTAAAACTGCAAACTTTACTAAAGCTTTGTATAATAATACTAACTAATTATGAAGTTGAAATTTAGCCTTTTTGAGATACGTTGACCAAGTGACAATGGCATGTGACGTCAAACTGTTACCCATATCCAGGTTTGGGCATCTAAGTGGATCAAAAAAGCATATATCAATTGCAGGACAAACATGAATCTTGATAAACAATGCATTGGTATTTTTATACAAGAACATATCAGACTTGATTATTCCTTTTATTCATACACAAATCACCTTGTGTCTTGTTACTCATTGGAGATATACACAGAGGTTAGCTTTGAGTGCTGCATCCTTGCCATTGGATAGATCGACCAAACTGCAACTTAGGTGGCTCACCCAGGTTTATAAACTTTCCACATACATCTCTCCATCATACACGGTCAAAGGAAGAGCATTTGAGAAGGCTCCATACTCAGTACTTACAATCTGAAAATATCAGGCATGATATAATTGGTGATGCAGGAAACTTGTACAAACGTTAATAAAGAGTGCACGCTTTAACTCTTTTGCCAAGCCCCTGTCACTGCTACCAAACTTCTTCATTATGATTGTGTCGTCACCAAAGCTTCCTTGTCGTTTTCCATAAGTACCCAAACCAGAATACTTTTAAAGAAATCGGGATTTTGAATTTGGAATATAAAAAATAAAATATACCACATTTATTGTTAGAATTAACATATGAAACTTTAAAATTACCTTACATGAATCAAAGTAGGTATCCCGTTTTATTGGTTGTAGCCACCTAGAACTATAAATACTACACCTAAACAGGTTTCACCAAAAAATTTCACAAGTTCCAGATCCTCCTTTTCCATCTTATTCACTATACTCTCAACAAAATCTTCCATCTTTTTTGTGGGTTCTGCTGATGGTGCAACATGAAGAGGCGTTTTAGAAATTGAGAATAAAAATTAGGGTTCAAACAGAAATTAAAAAAAACAAACAAATAAATTAGATATGTTAAATAATATGTATTTATCTTAAATTTATACAACTTTGATAGATATCTTGTTTTAACAATAAAACCTACTGTATTAGACTACAGAACCGTCCTCCACATCCATCTCTCAAGTGAATGTATTGAATGTTTTTGTATGTTAATGGTAGGGTATTGAGTTTTTAATGTCTGCTTAGATGAAAAAAATGGGAGATTTTTGGTAGTTACTGGATTTTCACTTGGAGGCTGTAATAATACCATGATTCAATTAGAAATTAGGAGTTTTTTGAAAAATGGGATTTGTGATAACATTGGATGATGAATATTAGGTTTTTCGGAGAGTCTATATACAGGATCTGTGGAATGGAAGAGGATACAGAGAGTTGAAATCGTAACCCCAAACTATAATTTAGGAGTGGATTGTTAATAAAATGTGTAAGTATTTTGTTTCTAATAGATAATCACAAATTGTGGAATAGCTCAGTGGTAAGAAAGTATTGATTATCTCTAAAGACCGGGGTTCAAACCTTGCTACTGGCATAATTTTTAAAATGCCGAAATTTTCATATGCGAGTTTAATCGTTATTTTCGCCTAAGTGCGATTTCAAAACGTGAATTTCTAAAACACTGCGTTTGAAAAACTCGTATTTCGTGGAAAATAGAGATTTTTTAGGAAATTGTGAAATCTTATTGGATAAAGGGTGACTGGGATTAGGGCTGTGGTTTCAAATCGTAATTATACCTATATATAATATAAAGATAAAGATATATATATATATATATATAGAATTAGGATCTAATAAGAAGATTAACTAAGATAAAGATATATATATATATATATATAGAATTAGGATCTAATAAGAAGATTAACTAAAATGAGAAGGATGAGAAGAAACCACAACCACTCATTTCAGATGCACCTACAAAAACTCCTGCATCTCCCCTTAAATTTCTCACTCTTATTTAAAATATGTGGTCCAGAGTTCTTCTTATTCTTCTTATTTTTATTTCTCTTCTTACTGGATCGCTACCCTATATAGAATTAGGATCTAATAAGAAGATATATATATATATATATATATATATATATATATATATATATAATCCAAGTTATGTATATATATTAAAATAACACTTCTTAGTCTGGCCTTGTCGGTAACTCGGGAATTCTTCGGCATCGTTATAGTCAAAAGATTTTTAGACATTTTGAAAAAAATGTTTACAGTTAAAAGATTTTGAAATGTTTTATTCAAAACCTTGGTTTTAAAAATCTTTCGTTCTCTATAACGAGAGCTCTGGTACCAAACTGTAACACCCCCAAATTTACACAATTTAATACAACGGAAG
This sequence comes from Glebionis coronaria, assembly GCA_025667525.1. NCBI lineage: Eukaryota > Viridiplantae > Streptophyta > Magnoliopsida > Asterales > Asteraceae > Glebionis > Glebionis coronaria. Next base: position 435,466,920 of record CM046877.1, read on the forward strand.
ACTCGTTGGTGTTACGGGATAGCACATTACTCACATCATAGACAACGCTTAAAAATCGCGTTGTTTAATAATAAAGCATTTCCATTCATAAATATCAGATTTACATAGGTCCCAAGTCATAGTATTTCATAAAAATTTACAAAGCATTTGAATGGAAATTTGTTATTTAAGTGCGGGCCATGAATTCTTGTCGTCTTCCCGAGAATTACCTTCAAGTAGCTGAGATAAAACATGTTTAAAGAAAAGGTCAGCGAAAACGCCGAGTGAATTCATAGAGTTTAATGAAATCCATCAATATAACATCGGTATAAAATTATTACCGAAAATCATTTTGTACAAATCTTTGTAATAGGCCATAAAATAGCCAAAGTCATTTTATACAAATTCTTATCAAAAATCATAATATAGGCGTTTGCCTTCAAAATCATTATACGGATCATTATCGTAAAAACATCATACAATACGTTTTATAACGTTGTATAGAGTAAAATAAAAACCGTTATATGAATATGGTTATGTAAAACAAAAACACGAATATAATATCAATAATAAGACCCCATATTGCTAGTCAGGGAATATATCGTAATTCAGTGCGTATAGCAGTATTTTGTTATTTGGATTATTATAAGCCGCATGACATTGTTACCTTACTACAACAAACAATGGGTAGCTAACCCGAAACTCAATTTGCCCATCTAAATTAGCGTGTCGTCACAAAAATCACGCTATGGAAATCTTCTCATACATAAATTCGCTTACCAATTAATGTGGCACGACGGGGATCAACCGTCAAGGCGCGAACTGGGGTGATCGTCCCCAAATAGTACTATTATATGCATAAGCGTCTACCAAATCCCGGTAGTTCACAATTCATGCTAATGGGACTTTTAGTGACATAACCTAACTTTAATAATCCATTTCATTTCATTTATCTGGTCATATAATCATTCACCGGGTCATATAATCATTCGGGTCCAATTCAATAAACAAACATTCAGGACAAATGGTGTCCTATTTTATCAAAACTAACATGTTATCTCCCTCGCGGGTTTATAAAACATTTCATAAAAACATTTAAAAGAGTGCGAGGCTATGAACTCACGTTGATGTAGGAAAGCGGGTTATCGGCAATTCGGATGTACGGTACGTGATTCAATCACGGAAACCTAGACAAATAATACTTGTCTTAGACTCTTGTCCAATGACTTTATAAAAATAACAATTATGTATACATATGATGATTTTATATATATGATGATGATCAAGAGGGTTTATACATTCTCATTTACTCATTTTAGTGTTATGTATTGGTACCTTTTATACTAGTTTACTAGTTTTACTTATTTACATGTTTTAGGCCCAATAAGCCTATTATAAGCCCAATACCTTATATTAGTCCATTTTACACTTTTATTATCAGTACTATACTTTACATGTTGGTCCCAAGTGGGCTAAGCCCAATAAGTAAGTTTATAAGTGTTTTACCAAACTAGTCGGGTTAATAGTCCAATAATGCTACTTTGGCCCGTTAATGTCTATATGTTGTAAAGCTCGAGTGTTATCGGTTTTTACTTGTTACATAAGTTCATATATCAGTATGTGAGTTTATAAAAGTTTACATTAGACGGGTCCGGCCGTCTAAGTTTTATTTGACAAAAACGTTAATCTTTCGGTTTTAGCCGAAAAGACGTAAAACTTAGGTATATAGTTTTATAACTTGGAAAAACATTTATACTTGTAATTTATATAACATGTCCCATTTTAATATCAATATATATATATATATCTAAAACCCTTATATAGGAAGGATGCCCGACCAATAAGATTCATGCATAATGCCACGTCAAACCCCATCCACCGAACTTCCTTTTCAGCATCCTTTCCCGCCCATCTCTATAACAAAATCATTAATGATTAAACCTAAATAAAATAATAACGCCCCCATCCGTTCAATCAATAAGATCCCTAAAATTTCTCCAACATTTATCATAACTTAATCCTAAAATCCCTAAACCATAATCAGATCCATAATCGTCATCTGATGTAACAAAAAAAACAATTCTATAACAAAATCTTCAAAAAAAATATCAAATCTTGGATCCGTAAAAGTTGCTGTAACAAAGAATCGTCCAAACAAATTCTAATTTCTTAGAGGAATTAATAGATCCCTAACAAAAAATCAATATTCTATCAGACTTTAACAAACAAAAACCCCAAAAATGAACGATTGATGATGAATAAATTAACAAACGATCAATGATTGTTTGATGGTCGAATTAAATTGGATACGTTATTTTGGTAAGGTTTATCTTTAGTTTTGATTTTTCTTCATTTTTAGGTTTTATAATTTCACTAATTCTGGGTTTTTTTTATCAACTCTTATGCTTTCTTAACTTTAGGATTGAATACGTTATACGAGTATCAAGGATGGCATCATTTAATGAAGGTAATTTCTCATTTATGGTTTAGTTGATTTTAAAGTTGTGATATGAGATACGGGTGAAGTTAGGCTGTTAGTAGATTAACTTAAACTTTAGGTGTTGTAGCTCGGGCTTGAATATTGATAGTTATTGAGTGGGTAGAATTATGCCAAGTTTGACCCATTGTTAAAGCTTAGCAATCACTAAATTCATGTGTAGTACTTTGGATGATCAAACTGCTTATCTTCTTAAAATAATAAGCAAGAGAAATGAGCGATCAAAATAAACTAAAATAACTTAGGAGCCTCTTTATGTATACTTTTTGTCTTTAACATTTTAACTACTTTATTATTTAATTGAAATTTTCTTTCGTAATGATTAAAACAAAAAGGATATGATGAAACAAATTATTTTAGTAAGCTGCAAGGCTACACCAAGCAAATTTTTTAACAGTCGTGACTGGTCTTATCACTTTTGTACCCAGATTATAAAGATTATCATAGACTGCTAGAATAGACGAGGAAAGCGGTGGTGTCTCTCAAAAGTGAGGAATGAAAGTTTGCGTTGTAAAATGTTTTAGCGAAAATGCAGCTTCTTTGCAACATAAAAAAAGGCAGCATAAAGAAAGGCATCAGAAAGAAAGGAGGTGTATGTAAGCCGTAAAAATCATCAATGTGGTGAACTTTATTTTTTATTATTCCTTCTTGGCGGTATGCTTTCAAAACAAAAATCAAATATATAGTTATATTGCTACCTGTTATGAAATGTAAATAAAGATGAATTCTAACTTGCTGGAGATTGACTCTACAACTAATTATGGATGTTTTAATTACAAAAATAGTTAAGAAAAGTAGATGATAAAACCTTTTATATGTGAAAGAATGACCGATATCAACTAATTCAACGCTGAGGTGTTGTAGGTATCCTATTTTGGTTCCGGAGAAAACTCGGAGACCTCTGACTAAGGTCCAGGAATTTCAATATGTGAACAACAAGATTTTTTTACTGCTTTATCTGACACTTTCCGAATTCAGATCTTGGCATCTGCTATGTATGAACTTTTGAAGGTAAGCACCAGAACAACTCACTTCTCGCGTCATGTGTTTTTTTGTTTATTGATGTATGCATATTGCCTCCGATTGTACATGTCCTAGATCAGGTATGGAGTCATGGGTAAAAATTGTTTTATGATCATATTCTTTCAGGTTCATTAAAAATTCTCAGATTATAATTAAAACTTATAAAGTGATGAAGTTAGATACGACCTTCATTTAAATTCTTAATTTTAGAAACATAACCAGAAATTTATAATGAACTTTTCCATGTAGAAATTTGATATGAACTTTACAATTTCGAAACTTTACAATTCTAGAAATTTACAATTAGAAGATAACATGGAAAATGGTATATTGGATGTCATGAACGCTTATCCGTGTACTAAACCAGTTTATTTCATTGCAAACAGATACCCAATATGAACAATTAGCACCATGTATAGTCGTATTTATCTATATGAAGAAGTTAAAGAAATAGCTGGTGTAATTAAGCTTCAGAAGCAGTCGAATGGAGATTTACATGATCATTACTCTTTAAAGAGTGGTTATTTTAAACTACTTATCGTAACTCATTGATTTAACAGGTATACTATTAATCCTCTTAGTATCTATGCCAACTTTTTGCTTTCCCATCTATAATTTTTGCATACATTATAGATGATGTAATGACAGTTCAAATAATCTAAATAACCAGTGTTTAGATGTTAACATATAATTTTAGTTACCTGATTATACAAAACTGCTTTGACTCGCTTCTCGATGTGAACTGCACATGTGTCATATTTAGCATGTTTAGATGTTAACATAGAAGTTTAGTAACTGAATATATCACAAGTACAACCTATAAACAGCTACTGAATTTAGTTGGGAGAGGATCTTTATTTTTATTTGTTAGAATATGTTGGTCATTTTCATTCATACACATCATTTGTTTAGAAGCATCATTCTAGGCTCTCATCCTTTCATGTTCAACAAAGTATCAAACTACTTGTATGTAACTAAGACCACATATCAGATCCAACATAAACATGTCGAGAATCTATTATCCAAACTCTAGCATAAATAATACATGGTCGAAACCAACTGAATGAGCAATAACATTTCCTTGTGTTGTTATATTATTCTTTGAGTGAATGCTTAGAGGTGTTTTAATAAGAACTATCGAAGGAGACTATAGTAATTGAGTTTTTAAATTGAGGCTTCTTGAGAATGCATTATCCCCTCAGTTATATATAGAACCTGACTCATTCGATAGTCATATGAATGCTAAAAATACAATGCCTGATCTCTCAGTGACATAGAACAAAACTGAGCCAAATGTGTCCCTAGAGCAACGAGCCTGATATAATTTTTAATTTGAAGACCCGTTGCAGAGATGAAATCTCAAATTAAATCCAGTTTAAAAGGGTAATGGATTTGTTAATAACTAATTTTTCATTTTTAATATAAACTTTGGTCTTAGTTACATACAAGTAGTTTGATACTTTGTTGAACATGAAAGGATGAGAGCCTAGAATGATGAATGCATTGCTGAAACTTGGAGGTAGAGGCTGCAAAGGGGTTAGTCAAAACAAAGTGGCACGAAATAGCTATTTTCAGTGTCTTAGTAAGAAAACATATCATAATGATAGTAAATTCAATCAAACGAACATGTGTTTCTATACCGGATGGGATTGTTTCACCATTATTACAATCTTTTAAAGCTTTTCTTTCTTGCATATATATTCTTTTTGTTGGATTGAGCCTTTATTACCAACCCACGTTCTTTCATATGTGCAGCCATGATTGGCGGTGCCGTACTTGATCAGTAATTACTCCAACCTTAAATATTTTTTTTGGAATGAAAGCAGTTGTTGAGTAATCTAGAATTGCTAACCACTTAGTCTTTTACTTGAGTAATTTGATCGAAGTCAAAAAACATGTACTGTTAATGCATATAACCTCAGACGATATGCAATATATGTTACTGTTACCGGAGGGGAGAAGGCAGTGGAAACACAAGAGAACTCAGTTGTAACCGAATCAGTTTCCAAAACTCCAGATGTTAATGTATCAAGCAAGTCTGATTGCTAGACAAGTCTGATGAGGAACAAACTATATGAATACCTTCTACCTACTTTGGTAAGTTTTGCTTTATTTTTGTATACGATGACAAATCTTTTTATGCACATTACAAAATTGAACAAAGTGACTGAGATTACTTCTTAATCCTTTTATCTGTTATTGCACTTCTAATAACAAATAGGGAGCCTTGAAAGTGTATGTAATTCCTTATCCAAATGGTTAAGAGACATAAGGTTTTCTCAATGAAAAGTTTGGAGTTACTTTAGGAGGATATTTGGGATTACTTTTTTCATGCTGCTTATGTCCTTAAGCTTTCTTTGAAGGGTTTATTTTACCTAAACAAGTTGCTCTGGCATAAGCACATAAGTAATTTACCTATGCAAATCCCAAACACCCTCTTGCCAAAATCTATGTTTTAGTTAATATACGAATTAGCAAAGAAGCAGTTATAATAAGGATTATCAAGCACCCCATCATAGAAAGAATTCATATAGCTAATAATGACATTTTATGTCAAATTTCTTTAATGATATCAAGTATATTGTTTTATTTGGAGTGGCTATACTTATGTAGTGTGTGATGTCATGGTTTCTTCCCTCTTATAGGCAAAGGAACCCCAATAAAGCATGTTATGGGTAAGAGCAATTGATATCAAGGCTAATAGAAGGAGTTCTAACAATGTTGAATGGTGAAGTTACATTGATAATTTTTTATTTGATGTTTGGATTGTCATGCTAAGTTGCTGGTGATCCTTAACAAAACGCATCGTGCTCTCTGTTTAGTTAAAAAACGAAGCCTGAGTTACATTACGATGAGGATTCTTGTCCAGTTACTGCTCCAGATTCATTTCAAAGGATGCTAATTTAAGTTTTTTTCAGGTTTATTCAAGCTTTTTTCTTTCAGTATCTTATATGTACATGAATTTAAGGGAGCATTTGCTAATCAAGGTTGAATTAGTAACTCTCCCATACAAATCTATCGGAGGATTCCATAAAATAGTTCCGTTTCAACTTTGCAACTAGAATCATGTTTTGTTTATTATCATTTGTATTTCCCTTAATCTGTATATGACATTTACAAGAGACATGTTTCTCCATTTCTCTTTCATGTGATGCGAGTGTATATTTACCTTGCTTTTTTGGTTTTTAAACAAGCCATGAAAGAATCTTTGATAGAATAGCTTGCTAAATTGCAATCTAAAAAGCTCCTTAACTTTGTTACCATCACATAATTCAACAACAGTGTATATATTTCTAACTGCAGCCTCAAGAAAAAGAGATGCTTTTTTGTGCATCTCTTGATTTCCATTTGAAAATCCAGCTAACCGAAGTTTCTACATGTTTGAAAAAAGTATTGTTTTTTTCATGCCTTTAATAATGAAATCATTTTTGTTTTACAAACATTTTGTATGATTTATAAAGAGTTTTTTTTATATAGCATAAATGTATGTACCTTTCAAATAAACCTATTTTCCTAAAACATTTCCTTAAAGCAACCCGTCCATCGGACGGGACTTAAAGCTAGTATATATATATATATATATATATATATATATATATATATATATATATATATATATATATATATATATATATATATATATATATATATATATATATATATATATATATATATATCTTTATTTATGATTATTATCAACTAGTGGGTTTTATATATGTATATTTTATATAAATTTTTTAGTGCTTATATTATATACTATTTATTTACAAAATAATTCCTAAATTTTAGGTCTACTAAAATGTCCATAACTAGAGTTCTATAATAAGATGGGACCTCAAATTTTTCTGACAGAAACTACATGATATGTGCTTCATTTTATAGCTACTGATGAATCAACCTCTAAATATTTTAATAAATTCGTCCAAAACAGTGTAGGCAGATTTGCACTTTAATCTTGTTTTGGTCATATCTCACTCATTTTTATGATTACATTGTATGGCCAACTCTCACATGTGTATAACACCTAATACTTACTGTAAATTGATTCCACTATGCCATTTTATCAGTTTATCATTTGGTTACTTACAGTTTTTATACAACCATCATTTTAAGCAATATTTTAACCATTTTACATGTGGTTTTCCATCTTTTTACCCATGCTTATCAAATCTATCAACACCAAATCCCCACATAATATTTTTAATAATCATTCATCATCATATACATATACATAAATAAAGAAAATACAAGATTACATATTCAAAATAACAAGAGGATAGGAAGAAACAATCTCTATACCACAAAAGTGATGAAATGATGAGTTTTTGGATGAACAAGACTTGGTTTTGGGTAACCAATCTTATGAGATATCAACACCACTTCTAGGATAACCAAGTATTTGTAGACTCCTCCAAAAATTAGCCCTTGATCTCCATATAAACTCTTTTTTAGTTGTTAAAATCACCTCCAATCTTCATAACTTCAATGGGTTTCATCATATGTAAATTATACATATGATTTATGGTTGAATTTTTGATCTAATGGGGTGTTTTTGGGTGATATGGGACGTTCATAGGGAGAGAGGAAGAGAGAAAATGTGTGAGTTGCATGAGAGAAATGGAGGAACTAGTTTAGTGTTGGTAGTTTTTGTGAAAGATGATTTTGATGTGTAAACTAGGACAAGTGTCCTAGTTTATACTATAAACTTGCCACATCTTTGATGTGGTGGTGGTGTGTTGGTCATCCCATAGTGGGGTGAGGTAAGTGTAAACTTGTCTCATCCCACTAATTTACGGGTACTCCTCGATTCTAGTTTCCACGATTTGCGTGCCCTCGGTTCGTTTTACGAAAAACATTTTTATAAATTATGAATCAACGGCACAAAACGAATCTAATAAAAATTGTCTCATCAAAAACGGAGTTCAAAAACATAAATACGTAATCCTAGGGTTTCCGGTTTAGTCGTAAAGGACGTTAAATTATGCACGTAAGTCCTAATATCTTCTCTTAAATTTGTGAGTTTATGAACCAACATAAATTTAAAATTCCAAAATAATATTCACGGATAAATTTATTTCTTGAAATGTCGGACTGTCACCAAAAATGGTGTATGTAAACGTAAGCACGTAACGTAGAATCCTCCGGTTTAGACGTAGTCGATGCTACTTCAAGACGTAAATCCAAATTTCTTCCCAAAAATGAGTGAGTTCATAATATAACATTAAAATAATGTTTTCAAATAATAATTGAGAATTAAATATCAACCATAAATTGACGGATTGTCACAATGTAGATATCAGACCCATATATGATGAGGAGCCAATAACTGAGGTACAATTAAATGTTGTGTATGATGATCATCAATATATTGATTTTAAGATTCATGAGCTTGAAACTATGTTAGCTCAGAAGACAAAAGATTTTGAGGATTCCAAACTCGAGTTTTCAAAGAAAAATGACAAATTTGAAGCTTATTTTGAAAAACTTGAAAAAGCAAACGTTGTTCTTGAACAAAAACTGGATCGTAAGATTCAAGATTCTAATGCGGAAAAAGAACATTTTGTGAAACAAATAAATTTGTTAGAATCAAAGTTGGCTTCTCAAAATCCAAGTCCTCCGCCTGCTTCATTAATTGAAATAACTACGCAGCCTATTGACACTGTAGATAGTAATGACGCGAATGCTGATAACGACATATTTGATAATATGAACATTAAGTTAGAACAACGTGTCGCTCAATTACTTCTACAAAATGAGAAATTGAAAGCTCACATTCAGGAAAAGGTTTTTGCATTGACAGCGGTGAAAAATGAATTAAGGAAGCTAAAAGGAAATAGTGTGGATGCTAAGTTAGCAAATCAGTCAATCTTGGGGAAATCTCCTACTCAACCATTCATAAACCACTCAGTTGATAGACAACCGAATGCGTTTAAATCTGAACGACCCAAAACATCGAACTCGAGGTTTGCATCCCAAGTTGACGTGCGTAGCAATTTGCCAAAAACAGTCACTCTACTATCTAGATCCCCCTTAACAAATTTTTCCTATGCAAAAACCAATCACATGAATGCTTCATGATACTCTAGAAATAGCTCCAAGAACATGCCTCGGAGTAGTTCAAATGACACGGGTCATAAAATCTATCTAGAGGATACTAAGATAAAGACACAAGCAAGAGATAGGACCCAACCGAAACCTAGGAGCGCTAATCACACATCTAGGAATTCTAGACCCTTCTATGATGTGCCGAAATCAGCCTATCCTAGGAACACTAGATCCTTCTCATATGTTAAGCACTTTGTTTGCACGAAATGTAAAAATGCGTGTTTAATGCCATTCATGATGATTGCATCACAAAATTCCTGAACAAGGTGAACCAAAAAGCTAGAGCATCTCAAAGATAGAACCCTATAGGTAATAGTTTTTCTCCAATAAAGTCTTCCGATGTGCATGAGAAAACTATGTTTCCTAGACCTTGTCTTAAGTGGATACCAACGGGTAGAATCTTCAAAACAACTGGTCTTAAATGGGTTCATACTGGAAAAATATTTCCCTCTAGCACGACAAAGGTTCACTGTGAACCCCCACATGGTTCTCACAAAGATATCACTAACAAATATGCAAGCATATAAACTACTGTAAAGAGTGCAGGTACCAAAGTCAAGACTCAACGGACACCCAAAGGTCCAATCTTTAAATACCGTTCAACAAAAGACACACTCAGAGTTTGGTTGCTGAAGAATCAGATATCTAAGAAACTAGTGTCTAAAGGGTTTCATAATTAAGCTGTAAAATGATTTACAATTACCTCAGATTGTAACTCGAGCTCCAAATAAAGGAAAGTGTATCTTTAAAGATAACTTATCCTAACAACGGATAGAGCAATCTATCTTGGGTTGAGCTTGTCACAAAACATTCAACGTTTTGAGCTCAACACTATGGCTTGTAATCACTTTCAGATTGCAACCCGGATCGATATTCACGGGGGAGTGTACGATTTAGTGCGCTTACCCTCAGCAAAAGAAGAGAAATCTTCTTACACTTGAGTGGATTCGTCAAGACATTCAAAGTCTATGACTCAAGTTTATGCTTTAGAAAAACCTCTTCGCCAAAAAGAAATAGGATTTTTCAAAAAGAGTTGAACACAATTTTTTCAAGAATTTTTCAATGATTATTCAAAATCTTTCAAAAATTGTGTGTTCAACAACTCCCATCCTCAAAAAGCGAAATGTGGATCACATCCTCACAAAAACAATTCAATTGGATCAATTTTTGAGGGGGAGCATTTCAACTTCATGCAAAAGATTGACACATCTTTCTCCCGAAGATTTTCAAGACTATTTTTTCAAAATATATTTTAATCAAGTTTGGTATCTCTAATATCAAAAGATTTTATATATTAGAGATAGGGGATAAAATGTGATTAAAATATGATCTAAAAGACTCAAGCACTTTTGAACTCTTACCCACATGTGCGAAACACTTTCGATTATCAATGCACATGTGAAGGGGGAGCATTTCTGAAACGACAAAACTATCAAGGTGTTAAATGTTTTTCAAACACCTTCTTATACATTTGAAGTGGTTTTTATAGTTACGATCAAATACCCACAACATCTTTAATTCACCACGTTATTGGTGTCAAAAGGTGGTTAGGTTTAAGTCCTATGACCAACCAGAACCGGAGGGATCTTCCCAGGGACAAACCAGTAGATTATTAGAAGTCCTTAGGAAAGATGGACTAGAATGTGAACGTGGCTGAATGCCGACTAAGTACTAATGCTAGCACTGGAACAATCACAACAAGGTGCTAGTAATGATGTCTTGGTAAGCATTGAAGGGGTTGAAGAATGAAAAAGAAATGTAAGGATAAAGGGTGTAAAGAAGATTAGCCCTCCATACAACTCAGGCAGAAACCGGGTCAACACATCATGAAGACAACTCATCATGGACCCAGTGATGTAAAGCACAACCCTAACCTAGCTACTCAGGCTTCTCTCAAAAGAAGTTTGTTTTATTGTCACGGAGATTAACATGACTTCTATTGACTTTCTCATTCCGAGATAGCTGATATTGAATAGGTGGCATCTGCTCCAGCCTCCGACCACTAAAAGTGCACAAATCGAGTCTAGAGCTAAGAGATCAACCATATCTCGTTAGGACACACAGATGAAGATCAAGAGAGTCCTACGCTATATCCTTATGATATTGCTAGAACACTCAGAGTGATACTACTTAGTATTCACAATGATGAGTGGAAATCCTTCCAGTGTTAACATCAAACAGCACTGCGGTAGGCCATATGTAAGATTCTTTATGAATTAAACATATGTATAACTGAAAAGCAACAGTGGTTTGATTCTGAATTGATTCAAACTCGTTTAAGGTTTCTACGCGATATCTTTATGGTCTTGCCAGAACATTTAGAGTGATATTCATTAATATTCACAATGACGAATGGAAATCCTTCTAGCGTCAACCTCAAACAGCGCTACGGTAGGTGACTTGCGAGATTCTTATGAATCAAGCTTGTGTCAACAGGAAAGCAACAATGGTAAGATTCTTTATGAATCAAACTTGTTCCTGGAATTTGAATTGACGACTTTAACCAAGCGGATATTTATCCAATTGATTCAGTCTTTATATTCACAGTCTTGCTTTGAGACGGTCGAGTAAAGAGAACGGCTAGTACAGCCGCGAAACCTTGTCAAGGAGATTCTTGATTGAATCTACCTATCACATGTACGGTATTTAATATCGTATAACGGTCTTCACCGACCGGAGGTAAAACGCTACCGATTTAGGACGAATGTCAAAGTCATTCAGTCCGTATCTATGTTTTGTCTCGAGAAGGTGGCGTCACGGTGTACTCAGCAAAGTCGAAGATTCAAAACCACATACTCATGCCTAAAGACATATTCAACAATTAATAGTGTGAGCATGTGGATGAAGACACAAGATCGCAAGATGGCAAAGACAAGTCAAGGATGATTTGAAGATCTCAAGATCAAAAGACAAAGTCGAAAGACAACGACAAAGGCTCAAAGATCACAACATGAAGGATGATTGTGGTAAACTTACGTCTTTTAGGAAAAAGAGCGTAAATAGGGAAAGTATTAAACAAATGATTTAGGAAAATAAAGTGTTAATGACCCAAAGATGAAAGTTCGTTTCCCAAGGAGGTATATGTGTGTGAATAATTCGTAATTGATTTGAGATTAATATTTGAAAGAAGGGGATGAGAAAATAGAATGACGAAGACGTGAAATTAATTACTACGACGACTAAAATTGAAACCGTAAAAAGAGCTAAAATAAAAATTAATTCTAAAAATTCCCAAAAAATTCCCAAAAATCAAATTAAATAAACAAAGAGTTTACAAATGATCAAAAACTTTTTCAAACCTTTTAATTAATTAAATATTATTTTTTAAATGCTAATTAAAGCCCTAAAAATCAAATTAATTGTTAAAAAGCCCAAATAAAGATTTTTCACGTTTTAAACCTCTAAAATGACCTAAAAAGATTAAAACTATTTTTATAAAATTTTAAACTAATTAAAACTATTTAAAATGAGTAAAAACTATTAAAAACTTAAAATAATTCTAGAAATTAGAAAAATGATGAAAAAATTAATCTAAGAGTTACGAAAATCCTACTTTAATGTATTAAACCTAAGAAAAATATAAAAGGTGCAAAAATGTGAAATTTGAAATTTAATAATAAAATAATATTAAAATAATATTAAAAATCCAAAAATTATAAAAAATATAAAAACTTGCAAACTAGTTTATTTTAACCTAAATAATCAGAAAATGAATGTGAAATTACCAAATTACCCCTAATGGGCCCCCAAATGGGCTAAAAACAAAAACAGTCAACCTTAATGGGCTTTTGGGCCCAAAAAGTCAAACTAGGCCCAAATGACCTGAAAAAGCCCTATCTAACTCAAAATTCAATTCTAAACACAAAAGTCTGAAGGCCCAAAAGCTGATTTTGAGCTTATCATAGCTTAAATAGTCAACAGCTTATTCTTATTGGGCCAATAAGCCCATTAAGCAATAAGCCAATGCCATAAGCTTTGCTTAAACACACAACCTTGTTTTGAGATGCCTAAGAGATCTGTGAAAAGAAATTTTGAAAAATCACACTCAGTAAGCCATAAATAAGCAAAGAACAATTTCACTAAAAGACAAAATAGTCGGGTTAGAGTTCTTGGCTGTTTCAGAAGCTCTGGTTTGTTGCAAAAGCTCACAAATAGCTTAACTAAGACTAATCAACAAAGAAAATCCCAATAAGCCAAGTACAATAAGCTGTGTGAACCAATAAGCACTCTTTTAAAATAAGAAAAGTTAATTTCCTAGTGAAAAGTTCTTATTAGGTTCTGATTTCTTCCAGTTAAGCTTATAAGGTGAGATAATTATGAAAAGTACAAAATTAAGTTGTGGCACGTTTCAATAAGCTAATCTAAATGATAAGCACTTTTTGCCTTGGTCAACGAAAGTCAACGTGTTCCAAAAGTCACCAAATTTGCAGGACTTGGTTATGAGATGTAAATAGGCTTGTTTGAAGCTGTTTTGGAGCAAGTCTAGAGGTCTAGACCAATGAGCTTAGCAAGATAGTTGTCTTACTATGCTTTCTTTTTAGCAGAATAAGCACAATAAGCCAGTGGGCTTATGAGCTTGTGAAATAAGCAGCAAACAATTAGCACACACCAGGTAGGTACAATGAACAAGTTAAAAGCATAAAACACAACAAATCAGTCCAAGTGCATCAAATCACATAGCATGCATTTTGCTGATCTACTTGACCAAAAGCTAAAATTCAATAAGCTATAAAATGCACAATAAGCCACCAAACTCCAAAACCAGATATTGCAGAGTTAAATACCCAACTAAACTATAAGCATGCCAGATTTCAGACCTTAATTCATACAAACAAACAAATCAAGCCTTTTGATGTTTTTGACTGATTATTGTGTTCAAAATCTAGCAACCTACGTTTTTTAGTTCTACTATGTTTAAGACTTAACCAACACTTAAAACACCTTTCATTCAGCAAACAAACACCTACAAACCAAAAGGAATCAAGCTCCAAGGCCCTAAGGCCTTTGAACCAGCAGACATAAACAACCCTTTATCAATCCTTTTTCACTCAAATTTGATTTTAAACCCTATAATCAACAAGATCTAGGTGACAATAGATCTAAAATATCATATGAGACAGATTAGAACCAAATAAAAAGCAATCAAAACATCAAATCCACAAATCACATATTCATCAAATATTTGACAAAAATATTAAAAGGGATTTAGAGAACAAACCTCCAAGACTTACAATCCAAGCCTTGGATTGTTTGAGCCTAGGTGCTAGCTAAACAAGCACCAGCTTCCACTTTTATACCTGCAAAATCATAAGAACAAAAACAAGCAGAATATCCAATGATTTTTTTCACTTTTCCACAAACACTTCACAAATCCTTTTGAAAACTTTTCCATAACGAACTCATAAACAGATAAACAATGGAACTCAGACTTGCTATGCTTAATACCAACTTTTAACAATTAAAAAGGAACTATATTTTTAAAAAATACCAACTTTTATTTAACTAAAAAGGGATTACAAAAGAGTAATAGCAAGCCTGGAACAAGGGGTTCTCCACAGACTGGGCCTCCTTTTATAGGCGAATGCTTACAACCACTGTTCATAACCCCTAATGAACTGAAATCCCTAAACTATCCTTGCAGAATCTTCTAGGTGTTGATCCCAAACTTAGATCGATTAGCTTTGTGTATACGAGATTAGATCAAGTATAGCACGTAGAGAAACCTTTGTATATGCTTTGTGAATCTAAGTGTTATGCGGAATTTAACACTTAAACAAGAACACACAAGATATAAACAAACTTTCACTTTGATTATCAATGTCGAACTTGCTTACAATGAAAGATGTTTATGAACGAATACTTATGTAAAACTTGATATTGAACATTAACCTAAAGGCCTTCTTTTATAGACTAAGAAGCCTTGTACAATAAGCTACATATCAACTATTCTAGGTAAAGATAAACATAGAAAATACATTGTCGTTTCTATCCTTACTAGAAGTATTCTAGAATATAATAAACGTGTAGCTCATATCTTCCATCAGTGCTTGTCTTCAATCTGTCAACGCTTGACTTTAACTTGTCAACGCTTGAGCTGTCAGCGCTTGCTTTGTTCCTGTCAACGCTTGATTTGTTCTTGTCAGCGCTCAAGTGATCTGGCCTTAATTTATTCCCAACAATCCTCCCCTAAACTTGATATCCACTCTTATGATCAAGTTTCTGAATAAGCATTAAGAACTTGGAGGAGTCTGACAAACCTTCTCATATTGGTAATGAATAAATCTGATCAAATTCTTTGCCACGTCACTTGAATAATCTATCTCCAGCTGAGTGTCCTTCATCTTTTCCAAAACAGCCTTGGATATGAAATACTGAGCATCTACAAGTAGATACTCAGCAAACTTTGTAGAACTCAAATGGTATACACCAGCAGCTGAATATAACCTCCATTGAAGACCACTGAGGTCATCTTCAAGATCCTTCCATATTTCAGGATCTTCCTCATTTGTCCCACACATTCTTTTGAATGAGGTTCAAAGTTTTATTCCATTAGCTGAAGTTGGTGCTTCAGCCTCATACTTGGTCTCTAGTAACCTCCAAAGGTCCACCAAGTCTTCTCTATCACAACTTGCAAATAAATATATGAGAGTGGTAAAAGTGTGTACCTCCTTGCCAAATCTTCCAATCTTCCAGAATCCACATTGATCCTCATCATAACTCACAATTGGATTCCTGGAATCTAATGGTAACACCTGCACCATATCTGAAGCTTCTAATGGGAAGAGCTTGAGGCTCTTTCTTATAACTGCTTCACTTTGATATAGTGGATCCATATCTTTTGGAAACTCAAGTTTAAATCCCTTCTTCACTGGCCTGGGAACTATCATAGCTTTCTTGATTTCCATTTCTTCTGCAAGTTGCTCCTTTATTTCATCTGAAAGAAGTCTGAGAGTGTTTGCTTCCTGCACTCTCACCCAAATAGGATAAGCCCTATGTTCCAACTCATCAAATGTCAAAGCCTTCAACTTCTGATGTGCCCATCCAACTCCATGACATCTGAGAAACATAAAGTAGAGCTCTCTTCTATCCCTTTTCAATTCTGAGAGAATATTGCTTGCCTTGTGCTTCAAAATCACCTTACAATCCTTCTGAACTCTAAGAAGAAGCTCCAAACCCCATATTTGATCTGAAATGGTCAAGTCTGGATTATCCATGCAGCTTTCTTCCCAAGAATTGTACATTTGAACCACCTTTGGCATGTCAAAGTCAACCTGCAATTTTAAGTCTCTCAACTTTTCCCTAGCAAGCTCATCACCATACTCAAGCCTTTCAGGTTCTATAATCATCACACTTGAGTCTGAGCTAGCTCCTTCACTTTCTTCTTCAGAAGTCACAACAAATGGTGACTTTTCCTTTTCACCTTGTTCCATCATTTGTTCAGCCAATCTTCTATCAAATTCAACTTGGGCTGCATCCTTTGGAGCAATTTCTTCTACCAATTTACCCTTACCCTTATCTGATGGTGCAATGGTTGGTAAGGTAGATGGTAATACCTGAGTAGAAACTTCCTTGATGATAGATGATGACTGGAATACATCACCTTCATGTGCAGGTCTGTCAACGCCCAAATTTCCTCTATCAGCGCCCAAAATACTTCTATCAGCGTCCAAATTTGTCTTGTCAACGCTCAAATATTTTCCCTCGGCGCCTTGTGTAACCTCTCTCAACATAGCTGTAAATGATAAATTTAGATTGGTTGGAGAGATTAAGGACGTATCAAAACCTGTTTGTTCCTTCAAAGTTGTAAGGGCTTCAGCAACATCCATTGATTGACCATCTTGGCTGCCCTTATCACTCAGATTTCTTTGATCTTCCTCCCCTTTGGAAGACTCCTCCATACCCCTCCTAGCATGATCACCCTCCAAAACAACAATCCTATCCCTCAATTGCTTGAGTTCAAGGCCTTGAGAGCTGACAATTTGTACTAAGTCTGCATTTTGCTTTTGCAAGCTAATGCAGACTGCCGTCAATTCCAAAAGAGTCATTGGTTTCAGTCTGTCCTCTTCTGAAATGGGAATTTGACCTCCCAAGTCAGGTTCATTGGGCATGGATGAGGACTTAATTATGGTGGGACTGCCTTGGCCAGCATCTAAGCCAGAACCAATAGTCCCAGCCTCATCCAGGTCACCAGCCACACTTGTGGTGGTGGTTCTCTCTGCTTCATGGCTAGGACCACCAGAGGAGAACACTCCAGTAGTCCTTTGGCGTTTTATCAACCTATATTCAGGTGGTGTAGAAGATGGTGTGGAAGAATGGGTAGATGTGGGCTGGTTAAGGGGTGTTTGGGATTGTGAAGGTTGTGTGTCAGCGTTGGAAATAGGCACATCAACGCCAACATTTGATGTGTCAGCGTCAAAGGGTTCTTGGTCAATTTGCATTTGTTCAAGTGAGGGTAAAGGTTCAGGAATGGGTTCAAGTTGTGGTTGAGGGTCAATTTGAGGTTGGGGGTCTGGTTGGGGTTGTGCTGCTACAATAACAGCAAGCATGGTTGGGGTTAAAGGTAAGTCTCTAAGAGGTGGTGAATTCATCTTCGTAAAAATAGCTTTCTTTTGTTCAGGGATCTTATAAAAATCATTGTGATCCCTTGAACAATAACCTTGATCATCAAAAATCATTTGCAGAAAACGGGGATAAGCTAAAGTCATTTTTGTCCCCTTGTTTTTACACATCCCTTCAAAAATCATTTTAGAATAGTTATATTTTTGCCCTGTTGTAATGCACACAATAGCACTGGCAATGGATCTATTGATCTCATTGTGTGCAGTACATTTGGGACTCAAAAATTGAAGGAGGATGTGGATGACGTACTTCCAGGCTGGGGGAAATTCCTGCTTATGATACTTATTAAGAGTACCTTCATCAGGAAAAGGATATCCCAAAGCCCTAAGCCCTTGTTCTATTTCATTTATGGGAAGGATGGCTACACCATCAGCATCATCAAGATGCAAGGCTTGGCGTACCAAGGCCTCAGTAACCACCCAAGACCTCCCATGAACAATAGAAGTTAATGTGGTCACTCCATTAACTGTTGAGGAACTAACAGTGTTCCAAAACTGCTTAATGTGTGTGACTGGAATGAGTGATGCATGAGAAAGAGCATACCTTAATGGGGATGCGTTCAAATACGCCACCATTTGTGTGTATTGAGGAAACAAATCATTATCAGCAACAAGATAAGCAATCATGTTGTGTTGAGACTTGAACCCCAAGTCCAATTCTGCTGAGTTAAACTTTGGTGCCATTGATGAAAGCTGGTAATTTGAAATGCAGAAGATGAAGTTGATAAGAGAAAAGTGTTAGACAAGAATTATAGATACCCTGTTTAAAAATAGGAGCCAAATTTATAAGAGAGAAAGAATGCATGTGATTGGCCCAAAAATAGGCAAAGATTTTCAAAAACTAATCATGAAAATATTGAAAAAGTTATAAGTTATCTCATGCATTTAATGAAAGTAACAACTCCTAAAATTACGGCTTGAAAATATGTCAAAAAGTAACAACTGGGTAGGTCCCATTGAGTGTCAACGGTCAAAAATAACCTATCAACGCCCAACGGCTATAATCTTGTCAACGTTCGCCTAAAGCCATGTCAGCGTCCAATTTGGTCACAACAACGCTTGGAAAAATCCTGTCAGCGTCCAAAAATAAAATTGTTTAAAAAAAAGAAAAATGACCTTAACAAGTAATTTATCCTAGAGAAGATAACCAAAAGCTGATAATTATTATAGGGCGGCAAGCACTGTCCAGTTATGCACACTTGCATAAGCAAGATAGACATAACAGTCCTCTAGTGTCCCTTGCTAACCAAAATTCTTAACAACAAAGTTACCTTATAAAATCCTTGTTACTCCCAGGTAAATCCCATATCAAAATCATACCCAAGTCTCCCAACAGACCACAACCAATTCTAGGCCAAAAATGTCGTGGCAGCATGCAAAGTTGATATACTATGCATGCTACAGTGCCTCATGGTTTAGTAAAACTAACCCATACTCACCTGTGGACACAATCTAGAATTGTGATAAGAGTATCATATGGATACCCAAACATCCTAAAGGTTCCTAAGACCTCCCCTTAAACTATGACACAAAAAGTTTGCTAAAATCATGCATGAACATAAAAAATTTATGTCAAGATAGGAATGAAACATTCCAACCATCATCCATAAATAAAAACTTGTCCAAATGCTTCTCCTTTGATCCATAAGCAATTCTGTATCCAATGGTATACTGCTAACACCATCTGCACATTTAGATTGAAAACCATAAAACTAACATTGTTGCTGACAACGCCCCGATAACACATGACAGCGTTGAGGGAAGCTTTGTCAGCGTTAGACAATTATATTGCTGACAACGTTGCAAAAACACTTATCAGTGTTCAAACAACCTTTGTTAGTGTTAGAAAATATAGTGGAAAATCTAAATCAACAATAAGACCAATAATAATAATGCATCATCCTGTACATACTTTTACAAAAAGAATCCAAAACACATATTAAGTGAGATTAACCATTCCAATACTTGTTACCAAGTATTGAAATCTTCCAGTATCAAAAAGTTTAGTTAATAAATCTGACACATTTTCCTCAGTGTCAACCCTATCTGGTTGTATTAAACCTTTCTCAAAGCAATCTCTTATAAAATGGTGTCTAATTTCTATGTGTTTAGTTTTAGAATGATGTACAAGATTCTTAATGATGCATAAAGTACTATTATTGTCAACAAATATCTTAGTATGAATGAAATTATACCCATAGTCCAACAGCTGGTTCTGAATCCACAACACTTGACCATAACATGCTGCTGCAGCCACATACTCTGCTTCAGTTGTAGAATTAGCCACCATTGTTTGTTTCTTGCATTGCCAAGATATTAACCTGCTCCCAAGAAACTGACATCCACCAGTTGTGGATTTCCTATCAAACTTATCACCTCCATAATCACTATCTGAATATGCAATCAGCTCCAATGGCGAATCCTTTGGGTACCACAAACCAAGACTTGGGTAGCATCTTAGGTACCTAAAGATCCTCTTTACAGCATAAAGGTGACATTCTTTGGGAGTCACTTGATGGCGTGCACAAGCACACACAGCAAACATGATATCAGGTCTGGAAGCAGTAAGATACATCAAGGATCCAATCATGGATCTATAATGCCTGACATCAACATCTTTCCCATCTCCAATCTTTCCCCAAGGGTGTTCTCTATCCATAGGAGTAGTAGCCCTCTTTTCATGTGGAGAAAAGCCAAACTTCTTCAAGATCTCAGCAACATATTTGTCCTGGGAGATGAAGATACCATCTTCTTTCTGCTGAACTTGTAAACCAAGAAAGAAGTTCATCTCCCCCATAGCACTCATCTTGAATTTGTCTGTCATAAGCTTGGAGAAATCCTCACTCATCTTTGGATCAGTAGACCCAAAAATGATATCATCAACATAGACCTGCACAAGCAACACATCCTTGCCTTTCTTCTTTGTAAACAGTGTCTGATCTATGGTGCCCCTCTTGAATCCATTGTCCACCAAATAGGTAGACAAAGTACCATACCATGCTCTAGGGGCTTGATGAAGGCCATACATAGCCTTTTTGACTCTATACACTTTATCTGGATGCTCTGGATCCTCAAAACCAGGAGGTTGCATGACATATACTTCCTCAACAATGGTGCCATACAAGAAAGCACTCTTGACATCCATTTGATAGACTGTGAAGCCCATGCAGGAAGCATAGGCTAGAAAAATCCTAATAGCTTCAATCCTTGCAACTGGTGCAAAGACCTCCTTATAGTCTATCCCTTCCTCTTGTGTATAACCTTGAGCCACTAACCTTGCCTTGTTTCTGACCACAATACCTCTTTCATCTCTTTTGTTCCTGAGAACCCATCTTGTCCCTATAGGTCTGACATATCTAGGACAATCAACCAGCTCCCAAACATCCTGAATTGCAAATTGGTGAAGCTCATCCTGCATTGCTTCCACCCAACTTGGTTCTTTGAGAGCAGCAAATATTTTCTTGGGTTCTTCTTGTGACAGAAAACATGCAAACAAACATGCTTGCACAAGAGGGGTATCAACCTTCTTGTGTATATTGGCAATAAATCCACCAAGACCTTGGTGAGATCTTCTGGTCTGAACTGGAGTCATAATATCACCAATGATCTGAGATGAGGGGTGATTCTTCATTGTGGAAGTGAGAACCCCTCCTTCAAAAAGTCTGGTGTCCTCAACTTCACGCTCCATGTTGCCAATATTTTCTTCATCAGACTCTCTTTGATCAACAGGAATCTCTTCATGAACATTGGAAGGTTCTCCTTGTTCAAAAGTGGAAGACAAAAGATGTGCAAAGGTGTTGTCAACGTCTGAACCATGTTTGTCAGCGCTTGGGCTAACAACGCTTGAACTGTTGTTGTCAACGTCTGAGCCATCAACGTCTGAATTGGTCTTGTCAGCGCTAGATTTGCCTTTGTCAGCGCCTGAAGAACCATGCATGTTTGTATCTGGTGGTATTTGGAGACCACCATTATTTTTTCCAGCAGCAGCAGCAGCAAAAGCATCTGTCCAAATGGGAATTGTGACATATTCAAATGTAGGAGAGACCTTTTCTGCTTGTGATCCAACCCTCTCATTAACCTGTGTACCTGAAACATCAACAACTTGTTCCTCCACAACATTTGAAGTTACCTTCACAATGTCTGGATTAGTGATAGGCATATAGTTTAAAGTTCTAGATAAGGGTTCCAAATCAAACAACCAATTAGGACCACTTTCAGGATCACTAGGTTTATTCTCTAAGAACCTAACATGTATTCTCTCAACTATCCGTTTGTCCTCTTTAAGATAAACCCTATAACCCTTGCTCTGGACTGAATACCCCATGAAGTAACCTTCATCACCTTTTGCACTAAATTTCCCTAAGGCATCACTAGTATCCCGGACTACTACATGACATCCAAAAGGTCTGAGAAAACCAATATTAGGTTTTCTTCCCCAAAGTAACTCATAAGGTGTTTTGTTCTGAATTTTGTTGACCAATGCTCTATTTTGCACATAGCATGCTGTATTAACAGCTTCAGCCCAAAAGGCTATAGGAAAGTGAGCATCAGCCAACATTGTTCTAGCTGCTTCAATTAGGGTTCTATTTTTCCTTTCAGCAACCCCATTTTGTTGTGGGGTTCTAGCAATGCTAAATTGCCTAGTAATTCCTTTCCTGGCACAAAAATCATCTAGCTTCTTGTTCCTAAATTCTCCACCGTTATCACTCCTAAGCATTTTAACCTCATTTCCAGACCTTTTCTCAATATGAGTGATAAAATCAATAAGAACATCAGCTGTGTCACTCTTCATAGCTAGAAAGAATGTCCAAGTAAACCTAGAAAAGTCATCTGTGACAACAAAACAATATGACTTGCCATTCAAACTCTCTATATTTGTTGGACCAAAGAGGTCCATGTGTAGCATATGAAGAGGTCTGGAACTAGTATGCACCTGCTTGGACTTGAATGAGACCTTGTGCTGCTTGCCTTTAAGACATGCAACACAAGAGTGATCATTGTGGAAGGACTTCTCAGGCAAACCATCAACTAAACCAAGCCTCACAAGTCTATTTATATTTTTAAAATTTATGTGCCCTAGTCTCCTGTGCCACAAATTACTTTCATCTACTGAGGCCTTAGCATAAAAACAAGACATATTTGTATTCACTTTAATCCCATTTAAATTCACATTATATATGTCCTTATGCCTAGGTGTTCTATACTCAATATATTTCTCATCAGGGATCTTAAAATCCTTGCTTAACACCAGACACTCAGTATCAGTGAAAAGAACCTTATTTTTGTTATCACAAACTTGTGATACACTAAACAGATTATAATCCAGTTCTTTTACCAGGAAGACGTTCTCAAAACGTAGATTATTGGTGAGAAGGGTTCCTTTGCCTGTGATGGTGCCATATCCCCCTCCAAAGTATACCTTATCACCATCTTTAATAGGAGTGAAGTTCGTCAGATAGTCTTCCTTTCCTGTCATGTGCCTTGAGCATCCACTATCCCAATATCCATAATCATTGATCTGTCTTTGAATGCCCTGCACATAAAGAAAATAAATTAGTTTTCTTTGGGAACCCAAGTCTCAGAAGACTTGGATTCATCTGGTTGTTCAATAAGAACAGACTTAGTTCTCACAACAACCCCATTCTCATCCTTTTTAGGATGAAAAACCCAGTTAACCCCAATAGGTTTTGTAATGACCTTTGAAATGTAATTAAATCTATTGCAAGTCATTTAAATCCCATTATCATTAGAGTTTTGATCTTTCTTGGGTCTCCATGTTAAGCTTGAAGAAGCTTTAGACCTCTTACCTTGTGGCTGCAAATATTTAGGTCTGGTCACGTTTCTGTCAGCGTTGGATTTTGTCCTGTCAACGCTGAAACTACCCTTGTCAGCGTTGAACCTAGGGTTTGATACAGGAACCCATTGCCTATTTGACCAGGTGTTTGTCTTTTGAAAAGGTCTTTGTCCATGAGTGTTAGACCTTCTAGAGAAGAATGGGGCAGGTCTAATCACTTGTGGACTTTGCTGCACACAAGGTTTGGGTCTGACAACGTTTGACTTCCTAACAACGTTGACTTTCTTCCTATCAGCGCTGAAATTGTTCCTATCAGCGCTGGCTTTGGAAGCGTTGACACACTTGTATGCCAAATGTGAAAAGCTACCACAAGTATAACAGGCTTTCTTAGACACAACCTTAGGTCTAGTAGAGAAGAAACCTGTTCCATGATTGCTAACTTGGCTCTTGGGTGACCTATTATTCCTATACATCTCTGCATATTTAATGGTAGGTCTCCTAACAGTGTTTGAGCCTAGGTCAACAGCTTTACCAGTGATTGGATGAGTAACCTTAATGGGTGGTGATTCATTAGGACTTTCACATAGCAAACCTCCCTTAACAAATAAAGTAGGGTTAGCTTTCTTCCACTCATTTAGGTCAGTCAGTTTTTGTTGATACTCTTCCACTGGAGTGACAACTCTTGGTGGAGGAATGAATTCCTCTTCTTGGCATTCTGGTATACCAGTCCAAGCCAAATCCTTTCTAAGGACACCATAGAAGTCACCAGCTGGTGGTGGAACCAGAGAGTAATCATTCATCCCAATCCCAGTCATGTCCTTAGGATCCCTTTGTTTAGCTACACAGTCTCCTAGGGTTTGGGTGGCTCTATCAAATCTTTGAATCTTGAGGTCAACATTATCTTTATTCTTAATGGCCTCATCTAACTTAGCCTGTAGGTCTCTATTGACCTTTGTCATGATTTTTCTAATATCCATACTACCCTCTAGCTCATGTTTTAAGATATTTATCTTATCTTTTAAGTCAAATTCCATTTTCTTATATTCAGAAACGGTTTTCTCAGTTTCAGTAAGAGCTAGTTGGTAATTGGACAATTTACACCTTTCAGTGCTCATATCATCTTTTAGTTTTAACACCTCTTTGTTAAGTCTATCAGTGTTTAACCTACAACCTTTGCTACAAAAAGCATCATCATATACCTCATTATCAGATGAAGAGGAGGAGTGTGCCATGAGAGCATATTCAACATGCCCTTCTTCTTCAATATCAGCAACCAAAGCTTTGTCCTCTTCAGCATTCTTAGCCAGATAGCTCCAATCCCATCCTGTACCATCAATTCCTTGAACTGCAACCATGGCTTTGGAATCTTGAGCTTTAACAACATGACTTGAGGGTTTACCAGCATCAGATCTTCTAGGAGATCTGCATTCCCTCATGAAGTGCCCCATACGATTACAGTTGTAGCATTCAACTTTGGATTTATCAAATCCAGCTGTGTCTTTAGCATTGAAGGTCATCTTTTTCTTGAACCTTCTATTCCATCTATTTGCTCTAATACTAGCAAGAGCCAGGTTCCACTTGATTTCCATCTCTTCCAAGTGCTCATCACTTATCTGCTCAAGGTCCTCATATGTAATCACTAAACCATTGGGCAAAGAAGCAATGTAAGCACAAACAATATCCAAATCCAAACCAGCAGGTTTAACTCTTGGGGAGTCATTCATGAATGTGTCAGCGTCTGAAAAGGAGACGTTGACAGGACTTGTTCCAACGCTGACATATGATGATCCAGTAACTGGATGCATATAAGAGTCCTTCTAATTGAATTGACCTTCACTATGAGAGAAGAAGGCCATGTTGCTGGTAGAAGATTTGCTTCCATGATCTGAAAGAGTTTCATCTTCCAACAGTCTTAGTTTGTTGTAGATGTCATCAAACGAGGAGCTCTTATAAGTATTATTGGCAAGAATAGATCTTGCCTCAATCTTCCATGCCTCACCAAGACTTTTAAGAAAGGTAGCATTGGTGTCAACATCACCAACTTGTGTCCCCATGAAGGACAACTTGCTTGTGATGTCAAGCAATCTGCTTCTCACACTACTCAGTTTCTCATTGGGTTGAGCTTTGAAGACAGCATAATCATGCAGAAGTTGCTTTTTCTTTTCTTCCTTAGTGTCTGCATTGCCACCATATGCAACTTCAAGTGCTTCCCAAAGATCCTTAGCAGATTCATAGCCTCTATATTTGTGCTGGTTTTCTTGTCCCAAAGAGACTTTTAGAATATTTAGGGCTTTCATGTCAACCCTTTTCTTTGCAATATCTTCAACACCTACAGCTCTACCATCTCCAGGTTTTTCTTTCTTATCCTCTTCAGGGCATCCTTCAACAGCTGTTCTTTGACTAATGGCATCAAGAATCTTTTGAGCCTTATTGAATGAGTTTCCATATTTAATAATCTCCCATAGTGTGTAGTCATAGATCCCCATATATTGTTCAAAGTTGAACTTCCATAGGTCAAAGTGGGTTGCATCAAGCATGGGAATCTTGATGTTAGGTAAGGCTGAGGAGGAGGAGGTTATTGCTTCAGACATGATATTGTTAGGGTTTTGGTGTTTTTAGGGTTTCTGAGAAAATTAGGGTTTTGGTGTTCGTGTATGGTTCTGGTGTTCTTCAAAGATCAAAAGTTCCTCAACAAGCTCTGATACCACTTGTTGATCCCAAACTTAGATCGATTAGCTTTGTGTATACGAGATTAGATCAAGTATAGCACGTAGAGAAACCTTTGTATATGCTTTGTGAATCTTAGTGTTATGTGGAATTTAACACTTAAACAAGAACACACAAGATATAAACAAACTTTCACTTTGATTATCAATGTCGAACTTGCTTACAATGAAAGATGTTTATGAACGAATACTTATGTAAAACTTGATATTGAACATTAACCTAAAGGCCTTCTTTTATAGACTAAGAAGCCTTGTACAATAAGCTACGTATCAACTATTCTAGGTAAAGATAAACATAGAAAATACATTGTCGTTTCTATCCTTACTAGAAGTATTCTAGAATATAATAAACGTGTAGCTCATATCTTCCATCAGTGCTTGTCTTCAATCTGTCAACGCTTGACTTTAACTTGTCAACGCTTGAGCTGTCAGCGCTTGCTTTGTTCCTGTCAACGCTTGATTTGTTCTTGTCAGCGCTCAAGTGATCTGGCCTTAATTTATTCCCAACACTAGGCTTGTTGCCAGCTTGCTTTGATGAATCAGGGACGTTCATTGAGTGCTTAGTGACCAAGGAATAACTTTATTCCATTGATTTTGCCATGTCACAATTCTCTGCCATGTGTCGTCATGTGAGAGGTACTTGTGGGGTCTTTCTGGTAGTGAGATTTGAGGTTTTTGTTGTGGGATGGGATTGGGGTGAGGTGAATCACACGTGAGATGAGTCAATTTCCTTTTCCCCTTTGTTTTCTTCATTTTTAAACCTGGGTAAAAGGGTGTTCTTGGGTGGTAAAAATCGCTACAGTAAATGTTACACGCTTTTTTAGGGATTTAAACTTTGGACTTGGCAGTTTTGGTCCTTGTTTTTTGGAAAAAAGTGAATAGCAAGTTATTTCAGCCTTTAAAACATATTCCTTTGTTAAATAAGTTTCAAACTTCATACATTGGCCACCAAACTTTATGATAAGGGTTTCAAGGGTTGTTTTTGTCATTTTTGAATATTTAAAGGACTGAACTTGGACATTCTTGTTCTTCAAAGGTCTTCATTGTATCTTTAACTTCATGAGGGACCAATATTGGCAATTTAGAATTGATGAGGGACTAAACTTGGCAATTCTTCAAAGTCGAATGACCATTTTATAATTTTGACAAACTTAAAGGATCAAACTTGTAATTATGAATATACAAGGGTTTTAAGTGTCATTTCTTCATAAATTGAGGATCAATCTTGTACATCTTCAAGTCTTCAAGGGGGTTTCTTGGATAATTCCATAACTAGGGCCCGGTTCTTTGTACGGCTTCGTTTCTCGTGTCCGTTTTTCCTTGTTTCTTGTGATCTTTTGTCTTTTTCACGATATCCATACCTAAAATACACAAGTAAACAAACACAAGCATATATATATGGTATTTTATGACATTTTTATGCATTTAAAACCCGAAAAAACGATGAGATCATGTATAAAAGCCATCTCGTCACTCCCCCATACTAAGCCATTGCCGTACCCTCACGCAATGCTAGAATAAAGTATCTAAGCATCACCAAAACTCAATTTTATTACCCTTTATTGAAAAGTAAAAGACTTGCAACAATACTACGAAGATGTGTAAAGACATAATGTATGATTTTCATCACAAATGTGACTTTTAGGGTTAATGAATACAAACAAGTAAATGTCCCATAGAGTAAATTTTGTCATCCTTGATTGTCATACATTCCATGCTAAGTGCAAAAACGAGATCATTGTTGGTACAAGTCACAATGCTAACACTACTCATACGTCCAAATTGTGTAATACTTTTTCTCCCCGCAATCCTAGTTATTATGAAAGGAAATGGGTTTCTAGAATTTTTTAACTATTTGTCATGGATCACAAGTGATTCATATTGACTTATTTAAGTATTTATTAGTCCGAAAGTAAAGTAGCACGATTTAATCGATAGTTAGCCGAAGGACAAAATCTTTAAAACGGCTTCTCGTGTATCTCCTTAAGTTCATATCTTGGCATAACTCGTTTCACGATTTGAGACCTTTCTCGGACCGATATTTGGCATGTACTTCATACTTCAAATCTTGGGAAGACGTTCTTGAATATATGGTCTTCTCTTCATATATTGGAATTTCTTCACTTGACGTTTTTGAGAGATTCTTCATACTAGGACCACGAATTCATCATTTTTCTTCTATCTTTATTTTGGACTTTGATATACAACGATCCGCCTCCTTTTAGGACTTGGATATATTTATCCTCATACCTTGTAAGGGTCTTTCTGGATAGACTTTCTCCATGATCTTTAGGGGAGTAATTGCTTTTCGTCGTGTGTCTCGATCCTACATATTGATTTAGGAATAATGATTCTTCACATCATCTTGGATCTTTAGCAGCAAAATAGAGCTCCTCATGCCTTGTTAGCGTCTTTTTGGATCTTCACCAATCTTCGTGTTCCGCTTCAATAAGTTATGCCTTGGCTATGAACTCTATTCAACCCCGAGCAACTTTTAAACGATCTTGTGCTAGAAGCTAAGTAACCTTTCAAATCGTACGACCTTACTTATTGCAATTATTTTTATTCCTATGCATTGATCTTATGGGAGAAAAAGGCACAATTAAAAACATATGAGTTTGTTAAAATTATAAGATTCAAGCTAACAAAAGGTGATCCGGAGGTCGGGGAGGATAAAAGTAATGTTTAGACATTTTTAGAGAGAAAAAGTAAAGCTTGAATGTCGTGTGTGTATTTAGAGAGAGAAGTGAAATACACAATCAGAGAAAAACCTCACCCCTCAATGGAAGTATGGAGGGGTATATATAGCCTAGACACATAAGAACTATTCTAACTTAACAACACTAGTCCCTGCGTGTGTGGCTATATTAAACTAATGTAATTCCGTAAATGGCGCTCACATTTTAGGGCTAACAATCTTCCCCCAATGTGGAGACATACCGAATTACTTACAATGTTCCTAACAAGTACAAATACAACAAAATAAAGTCTTCCAAGGCGCTTTCAATGCTGAGCATGTCTTCTAAGTCTTCTTGTCTTCATAACTTGTACCTCAGCTTGAATCCTCTTTGTCTTTGCTTGTTGTGGAATAATTGTAATATGCATGATTTGGATTAACTTCCCCCCAATTCATGCAGCATGTATTAAAAAACTTTCTTCATAGACTTCTTTTTGACGAAGTTTCTGAATCAACTTCCCCCCAAACCAATATCTATATCTTAAGCAGATTCTGACACTTTGATGTAGTTTGAACGATCTTCTAGCTCATCGGTTTAAGTGCACAGCGGAAATTTGTAAAAGAACCACACCAGATAATACTGCTTCTATACTGTCTCATGTCGTTCAGTTTTTTTTTTTGTGATAATCCGTTTGGGGTAACATGCAGGAAAGCAACAACAATTCTTCTCACGCCTGCAGAATACTTCATAAAAATCATATAAAGTAAGTAGATACCATTTCATGTATACTACTTCCCCCTGGAAGTTGATCTGATGACTTCAAAGTACACGATCTTCCCCATGATGATTTCGAACTCTCGGAAGCATCATTATCGTGGACGTCCATATACTCGAGAAGTTCTTAGTCTTAAGCAAATGCCTTGAAAAGTTTTGAAAGTCGTTGAGAAACTTTGAAATATTTTTTCTTAGACTATGAAGTACCATTGTCGTTATGAGGCTCATAAATATCCCGTGAGAATTGATTGCTGATTCCATCTCTCTCTATCTAACTTACCAACCTCGAATTCATTCGGCTATTTGTTGTGAACACATGTGAAGTAGACCCGATATTCCAAACTTGAAACTGAAGTACAAGCCCCCAAATTTGTTACTTAAGCTTGCACTTATGTCGATTGAAGAACGGTTCAGAAACAAGTCTCTTATACCTCTTGAAGTTATCCACACGAGCAACTGCGTGTGACACCCAAAAATGATAGTTATCCATGTCGTCGACCATCCACCCCTTGACAGTGGAAACTAGATAATTCAAGTCTCAATCATAAATTTTATCGCCCAAGCAAGTCATCAATCGATAGATTGGGTTTGAAGGAAAGGGGTAGAAAAATAGAAGGAAGGCTCGATGATGAAATAAGTAGACGCCTTCGTGAAATCCCACTTCAACTTCAAATAAAGAATACCAAATCCACTTCGTGATCACTTGTCTTTGTAGAATCAAAACTAGCCGTTGTCGTTAAAGTGAATCTTATATCAGATCGTTTTAGCGTTAAGTGTTTTGTTTGCTTTGGTGTTGTGTGTTGTGAATGTCGTTAACTAGAACAAATTCTGAAAAGAATTGTCATTAAGGGACAAAATTTGTCTAGATAACTTGTCATTGAAGCTCAACGTCAGTCATATACCCAGCTGATGCGCGGATCGACCTCCGCGGTGAGGTCGTCGAAAATTTTTCGAAAATATTAGGTTTAAAACCTAAAATTTTCTTTGTCGTTTAAGCACTTTCGATCGAAACATATCCAATACCCGGCATTGAAAATAGTGTCATCATAGCTTAAATTAATACACGTCCGGTCCACAATCAGTATCAATCTTGTTTAACACTCAGCCGTTTATACCATTTATAATTCACCAAAAGCCCAATAATTTCGAGTGATAAAGGTTTTGGCCCAACTTTGGCTAATTGTCAATACCCGATGCACACATCTTGGCCAAAATCAATTTGTGAATACCTGGTCCAAAAAGTCCCACGTTTGGGATATATACATGTGTGTACACCCTAAAGATTAGGTAATAACCTAAACCTAATCACAAACATCATTCATCAGCCAACACATTATCTCCCATCTAACTTCTCAAAGCCATCAAACTTTGAAACCTCCGTCCCTATACTTTCTTATCACTCTCATCCACCAAAATCTGCTCCCATCTTACTTCATACTTGAAAACTCAGATCCCATCATCATATAATCAGTCACACCATCTAAGTACTCTCAACCTTAACCCCGAACTCAATAATCATCCAAATCACATAAACATGTCCTTACCTGATGAATACCACAAAGAAGAAGGTGCAGCAAGGCCTCCAACTTGGGGGTCTCGGGTAGGTTTTATTGTAAAGGGGTTTTTTTATGATGATTTAATTCGATTTCATTAATATCGAAACAAAGATTGAATATAACAGACTTGTTAATATTCTTTCTTTAATTTTCGAAAATAAAACAATACACCCAGCAAAGATCGATGATGATTTCATGTTTCGAGCTCTTGATCTTTAAAGATCAAGGCATGCATGTGAGAAACGAAACGAATCTGAGAACTTGTATTTTTTCTGTTTGAATTGAGTCTAGTTGGGGATTAGGTGTCGATGGGTTAGGTAGGATATAGTTGGTGTTGATGGGAGTTAAAAGGCTGTTCGAAAATTGTTTTAGGTTGAGGGTGTAGTTGGTCGAGAGGGTTTGAGGCTATTTGTGGAGGTCTGAGTTTTGTGGGTCGAGTCTTGGTGTCGAGTGGAGTTTTTCGTGTCGAGTCAGAATAAACTTACAGTTTTGAGTCTGTGAGTCGAATATTAAACGAGGATGTATTGTTGAGTCAAAACTGTTGTGGAATTTGTTTGAGCTCAGTCAAGTGTCTTATCTGGAATAAATCTTTCTCACCTTATCCGGAATAAACCTTCTGTTCTGTTGCTTATCCGGAATAATTTTCAATATGTTATCCGGAATAAAGCTTTTCCTTCTTATCCGGAATAAGCGTTCTGAATGCTATTCGGAATAAGCCTTCTTCATCTTATCCGGAATAAGCTTCTGTGTTCTTATCCGGAATAAGGCTTCTTGTCTTATCCGGAATATAGCCATCGGAATATGCATTTGACCAACATTTAGTAGATACCGAAAAAATGGATCTGACCCATTTGTTATTGTCCTTTTCCCCAAAAATATGGATCGGATCTGGGTTTTAAAAACTATTCATCTTCATCTTTAACCAAAAAACCCAGAAACATGAAAAACAACTTTTGGACATAATGGACTGAACAGATACACATGGATAATAGAATAATAGAGAGAGAGAGAGAGAGAGAAAACCACCAAACACCAGACTTTTAGACAGATTGGGCATAGTAATAGATGATGGACTATTGGACTGACTGAACAATACAACACACACAAAAAATCATGTGACATCCGCTTAAAACATAAGCAGTTAATAAGCAACGAGAATAAGCAAACAAACACAAAACACCCCCGGTTAGCTCTGATACCAATTGTTAACATTATAAGATTCAAGCTAACAAGAGGTGATCCGGAGGTCGGGGAGGATAAAAGTAATGTTTAGACATTTTTAGAGAGAGAAAGTAAAGCTTGAATGTCGTGTGTGTATTTGGAGAGAGAAGTGAAATACACAATAAGAGAAAAACCTCACCCCTTCATGGAAGTATGGAGGGGTATATATAGCCTAGACACATAAGAACTATTCTAACTTAACAAAACTAGTCCCTGCGTGTGTGGCTATATTAAACTAATGTAATTCCGTAAATGGCGCTCACATTTAGGGCTAACAGAGTTTTTGAAAGAACATTTTCATGTTCTACGTTTAGCATGATCACTTGTCTAACTCTATCATCTCTCGTTCTTCACTATTTAAAGACCTCTAATTAAAGAGACTCATGAATACTTAGCCATGCAAGTCAAAATTAAGCCAAATTTGGATTAGCTTTAATTAAGACTATATCAAATCAAAGTTTTGGGTTTTCAAGCCACCTATAGGATCTTGCACTTTCTTGGACTTTTTCAAGTTTAGAGAATGCATTTTATAGTTCCCTTGATAAGTGACTTTCTAGGATCAATTATAGGAACTTGCGAAAAGTTCTTGTTCTTAACCCGTATGAGCTAAGACTTTCGCGTTTTAAAGTTCCCTATATAAAATTCTAGCAAAAGTTGAATTGAGCGGGTTAAGGAATGTAAAGGGCTCCAAATCTCATCAAGTCAAAAATTAGCTTTTATTCTACCCATCGGAAAATATACATTCGTGTCAAACACTTATTAAAACTAAGAAAAAATTTAAATTTGGCCATTTTTAGCCTTATTAGCAACAAAACAAAACATTGAAAGTTGGAAGACGTGAGGGCGTAGCAAAGCAAGTACCTATTCACCCCCCCCCCCCCCCATACTAAAATTAAACATTATCCTCAATGTTTCGAGTCTAAAGGTGGAGCACCCCCATACTAGAGACGAAGAGTCGAATGCTTAGGATCTAGCATGGAAGGGTGATCAACAATATATCTAAGCCGTTTATTAAGTATGCTAAAAGATAATTGTTAGAATAATAAAGGATATGTCATGGATTCGTGAAAAACTTCTTCAAGCAAACGATGGAGGCTCACGTAAACGAACACGAGAGTCTTCAATCGTAGTGATGATGATGATCTAGATAACACAATCACAAACAACCACGAGACAACGAGTTGGAAGGGCACAAATCCCCTCTCATTATTTATTAGAAAGCATAAAAAGATAAGCATGGGATCTCCCCCACGAGTCACCTCGTTTTTGATTACCAAGTCATGAGCTCGACTCGATCCCCTCAATGCTAATTATCATTGGGGAAGGTGACTTGGTCGAGGTCATACAATGAAGGAACTTCCCCACCAAAGTAGTGTTTAAGCCTATGTCCATTCACCTTGAAGTTAGGACCATCATTTTGAGCTAGCTCGATGGTCCCATAAGGAAACACTTGTGTAATGGTGAAAGGACCCGACCAACGAGATTTCAATTTCCCGGAAAATATCTTTAATCTAGAGTTAAAAAGTAACACTTGATCACCAACGTTAAAAACCCGGTTTTTAATCTTTGCATCATGAAACTTTTTAGTCTTTTCTTTGAAAATCAATGAATTTTCATAAGCATTATCTCTTAATTCATCCAATTCATTCAATTGCATTTTCCGGTGATCTCCCGCGGTCTTCAAGTCAAAGTTTGCGTGCTTAAGGGCCCAATATGCCTTATGCTCCAATTCAATGGGCAAATGACAATTCTTCCCATAGACTAACTAATAAGGAGTACAACTGATAGGTGTCTTATAAGCGGTCCTAAAGGCCCATAAAGCGTCATCGAGTTTGTCGGACCATGAAGCACGGTTTTCTCCAATCGACCTCTCTAAAATCCTCTTCAAAGCTCGGTTCGAAACCTCGACTTGCCCACTCGTTTGCGGGTGATAAGTCGTAGAAAGACGATGAGTAACTCCATATTTCTTTAAGACCTTCTCGAATTGGTCATTACAAAAATGGGTTCCACGATCGCTTATAATAGCACGAGGGGTTCTGAACCGAGAGAATAGTTGCTTCAAAAACTTCACTACCACACGAGCATCATTAGTAGGTAAAGCCTTAGCTTCCATCCACTTAGAAAGGTAGTCGACGGTGACGAGGATATACTTGTTACCATGAGACGATGGGAACGGCCCCATAAATTCTATGCCCCAAATATCGAAAATCTCACACACTTGAATTATATTTTGCGGCATTTCATCACGTTGAGACGATTTTCCTTGACGTTGGCACGAATCACACGACTTCACAAGTGCGTGTGCATCACGATAGATAGAAGGCCAAAAGAAGCCGTCATCGAACACTTTCTTAGCCGTGAGATTAGCACCGTGGTGACCACCCGTGGGTCCGTCGTGACAAGCTCTAAGGATGTTAGAAGCTTCGGCACCAAAAACACAACGTCGAACGAGTTGATCCGCACAAACCCGAAAGAGATAAGGGTCGTCCCAAAAATAGAACTTGACGTCACGAAAGAATTTTCGCTTTTGTTGTGTCGTCATACCCTTGATTATGAAATTGCCCGCATGGTAATTTGCAATGTCGGCAAACCATGGGGTGGTGTCTTTAGAGTTCACTACACCGAGAGTCTCGAGAGGAAATGTTTCGGTGATTTCCTTGTTCTCGAAAACATCTTTGTGAGGATCTTCTAGACGAGAGAGATGATCGGCCGCTAGATTCTCGGCTCTTTTTTTGTCAAGCACGGTGACATCAAATTCTTGGAGGAGGAGCATCCAACGAAGCAATCGCGGCTTAGCATCTTGCTTAGCTAAGAGATACTTGATAGTCGAATGGTCGGTATACACGATGCTTTTAGTTAAGACGAGATAAGGTCGGAATTTCTCAAAAGCATAGACCACGGCAAGGAATTCCTTTTCCGTTGTGGTGTACTTTAATTGAGCCTCGGTCATCGTCTTACTAGCATAATGGATAGGACGGAAATGCTTTTCGTAACGTTGCCCTAAGACGGCCCCTATAGCATAATCACTTGCATCGCACATGATTTTAAAGGGTAATTCCCAATTAGGAGCAACAAGAATGGGAGCTTCGGTATGTTTCCTTTTAATAGTTTCGAAAGCTCTAACACAATCCTCATTGAAATTAAAAGGAGCATCTTTCTCAAGAAGGTGTGTCATAGGTCGAGAGATTTTCGAAAAGTCTTTGATGAAACGAGGATAAAAGCCCGCGTGGCCTAGGAAACTCCTAACTCCCTTAACGGTTTTGGGATGAGGTAACTTGGCGATGACGTCTACCTTAGCTTTATCGACCTCAATCCCCGCTTTCAAGACCTTATGTCCTAAGACGATTCCTTGTTTACACATAAAATGACATTTTTCCGAATTAAGCACAAGATTGGTTTCTTCACAACGTTTTAACATTTGCTCGAGATTAGATAAACACGACGTGAACGAATTTCCAAACACCAAAAAGTCATCCATAAACACTTCCATCGACTTCTCAATCATATCATGAAAAATAGCCATCATACACCGTTGAAACGTACCCGGTGCATTACAAAGTCCGAAAGGCATCCTACGATAAGCAAACGTTCCATAAGGACACGTAAACGTAGTCTTCTCTTGATCACGAGGCTCGATAGGGATTTGAAAGTAACCGGAAAAACCATCTAAAAAGCAATAGAATTCATTTCCCGCTAGTCGCTCCAACATTTGATCCATGAAGGGCAAAGGAAAGTGGTCTTTACGAGTGGCGTCATTTAACTTTCGATAGTCAATACACACCCTCCAACAGGTCACAACACGAGTGGGAATTAACTCGTTGTTTTCATTAGGTACAACGGTCATTCCTCCCTTTTTAGGGACACAATGGATTGGGCTCACCCATGGGCTATCAGAGATAGGATAAATCATTCCCGCGTCAAGGAGTTTTAAAACTTCCTTTTTGATGACATCGTGAATTTTGGGGTTTACCCTTCTTTAATTTTGAATTGCGGGTTTGTAGTCCTCCTCCGTTAAAATCTTGTGGGTACAAAATTTTGGGTCAATACCCTTAATGTCAGAAATTTTCCACGCAATTGCCCGTTTATGAGCTTTAAGAACTTTGAAGAGCTCGGTTTTTTCATCATTAGCAAGACCTCTTGCAATAATAACCGGCAACTTGTCATCACCTTCCAAGAATGCGTATTCAAGGTGAGATGGAAGATCTTTCAATTCAAGGATAGGCGGTTCCTCGATTGAAGATTTTTGCTCAACACTCATAACTTCCATCGGCGGAAGAAATGGTGGAATAGAAGTATCATCACTAATAATCACCTCATCTTCATTGTCGATTTCATTTGAAATAAAATCGCCTCCTTGGAATGGAGTGAGATTGGGTGTAGAATTAGCAAGAATCGGATCAAAAATAGTGGGATTGCCACTTGACGAACTATTGGAAAAACCTAACACTTCTTGTGAAAACTCATCGCAAACCACATCAACTAAGTCGATGTGATTGATGGTAGCGATTGCATAAACATGAGAAGGTGTCGAGTTTTGAGTAGCGTTTATAACAAGTTCCTCTTCGTTGAATCTCAAAGTAATAGTCCTTGCATGAACGTCGATAAGCGATCTCGAGGTGTCTAAAAATGGACGACCTAAAATTAGAGGAACTTGAGGATCCGCGGGGATGTCAACTACTATATAATCAACGAGATAGTAGAACTTCCCCACTTTCACGAAAACATCCTCGGCTACTCCACATGTTAAAATCGTAGAATGATCGGCCATCTCGATAGACATGTTCGAAGGAGTAAGAGCCGGAAGCGAAAGCGATTTCAAATGGAAAATGGCATCAAATTAATGCTCTCACCAAGATCGGCCAAGGCGAGGCATTCTTTCATATCTTGTATATCACAAGGAATGAGAAACTTTCCGGGGTCACCAACTTTTTCCGGTATGCGGTTAAGATAAACCGAAGAACAATTAGCAAGCTTTGACAACTTTTCCTTATCATTCATCATACTTTTAAAAGTGGAAGCGAAACGAGGCATATATAACAATGCGTCGGCTAAACTTACATCAAAATGAACTTTGTGAAACATTTTTATAAAAAGCTCGATTTGTTGTTTGTTACGTTCTTGCAATTTCTCTTTGTTTCGTCTCGAAGGGTAAGGTAAGGGTGGTGTGGGTTGGACATTAGGCAACGGCCTTGGAATCTCGGGTTCCATGATTGGTATTGGTTCAACCGTAGGTGTGGTTTGAGCGGTACTTAGTGGGCTTGTGATATGCTCCTTTTCGACCATCACCTCGGGCTCTTTCTCGATTTCCTTCTCCGTAGAAGTACTTGGACGAGAGATTGTTTCCTTGAAAGTTTTACCTCTACGTGTAGTAATAACCTTCATTTCTCCATTCGGGTTTGCAATGCTATCACTAGGAAGACCACCCGAGGAAGAGGGTTACACATGATTGCTTCAAACATTTTTTCCATTCGGTCTTCAAATTTTGATTGCCTTAAATCCGCTTTTAACAATTCTTGCTTAATCTCATGTTGTCCTTGTTTCATCTTTTGTTGATTTTGTTGAAGACGTTGAACGTTTCCTTCCATTTTATTAGCATGAGTCTTAAGTTCGTTAGCAAGTTCGTTTTTAAGCTCGTTTTTCAAATCGGATCTTAAGCTAATCATCTCACGTTGCATGTTATCAAACTTAGCATCATTTGCTTTAGCATAATCCAAAAATTCTCCTTGAAGATTTTTAGTGTGAGCATTTTGAAAACCTTGTGTAGTGTTTTGAAAATCACGGTTTTGGTTTTGATTTGCAATTTTTCCATTCCCACTTTGATAATTCCCTTTGTTGTAGTTACGTGAATTGCCTTGATAACCACCATTTGGATTGTTGTTTCGATAGTTATTAGCATTTTGATTTGGTGGAGCTTGATTTGGGCGGGAACCTTGGCCGTTTTGGTTGTAAGTTCCCGTTGCTACGTAAGCACTCGAAGTGTTACCACCGGCGGTAATGCACTCGGAAAGATCATGAGCTCCACCACAAGACAAACAACTCTTATCAACCGCTTTAACCGATGTGGAATTCAAAGCATCTTGTGCTTTCCAATGAATCATTAGATTTGAAAACCTATCGAAAAACCGATTTTACTCATTAGCTTTATCATGTAAGGAATTAATGTGACGAGACGATGTCGACGATGACGAACCCATATTGGCAACACTCGGTGTGTTACGAGGGTTGTAAACCTTAGATCTATTCTCGATAATCTTTAAAGCTTCATCGGTCGTTTTGCACAAAAAATTACCACCCGCGGCGGCATTCAAATAATCTCGTTCATGATCATTAAGCCCATTATAGAAAGTATCTATTTGATGCAATTCCAAAAAATCATGGTGTGGACATTCATGTAACATTTCCTTAAATCGTTCTCATGCCATTGAAAAGCTCTCATTATTACGTTGTGTAAACCTTGAAATCTCATTTTTCAAATGTGTTGTTTTAGATGGTGGAAAAAATTGGTTCACAAACTTAGAAACGAGATCACCCCATGTTAAAATCGAACTTGGCGGTTCTTTCTCAAGCCAAATTTTAGCGGGCCCATCTAATGAGTATGGAAACAACATCATTTTAATGGCGTCATGTGGAACATCCTTAAACTTGCTAGTTGCGGTGAGACGATTAAAATTCCTTATGTGGTAATGCGGGTTGTCTTTCTCATGACCTCTAAACTTATTTGCTTGCAACATCGACATTAAACCCGTCTTAATCTCGAAATTCTCCGCAAGGATGGCGGGAATCACAATAGCTTCTCCAAAACCCTCGGTGGGTGCTTGAAGCAACTCCATCATAGTACGATTAGCCATGATAGCTTCTTGTTCTACAATAGGTTCAACAATTGGAGTTTGTTCTTCAGTCAAAGGCTCTTGATTTCCTTGACTTTGACGATGTTTACGAGCTCGTTTTGCTTGATTACGAGTTTGCATAAACTTCACGTAGAATGGGAGGTGAGCAAAGAAGATTATTTTTGGGTGTTTTGTGAATTTTCAATTTTTTTGTGTTTTTGATTGTTTTAAATTTTTTTGGATTTTGTGTATCTTCGTAGACAACAATCTACCAAATCTCTCCTCGAATCAAACTCTTGATTAAAGAAGCCTCAAAAGAATGAAAACGATCACGTGGAGTGAACGCCTTCGAATGACTTAAGAACTTTGGTGAAAACCAAATTGTTCAAGAGGGTTTAATCACAAAGAAAACAAAGCAAATATATAATACGTAATAATACTTTGGGCGGCAAAACCCTCGATTAGCCTTCAATCTCAAAATACTCACAAGCAAGCGGGGAAACGAGGCGGCGCGAAACACTTAAGAGCCTTTTTCCTTAGGATTTATTTTATAATACCCGCCTTATACCCACCTTATAGTTTGTATTTTTCAAAATCGAGCTTCACGAAAGTATTTATCTATTTTTGCCTTTTTCTTTTTGTTTGAGATTCGAATACAATAATTAGGAGATCAAATCCCTATTAAGGTTGTGTTTTCACACTTTTGGAGATATTTTGTATTGATTGTGATACTTAATACAATATAGTAATAATAATTTCACAAGAAAAACGAAAAAAAACCGATAATACGTATTAGTAGATTTCTACTAATAAAAATACTATTTATGGTTAATATTAAAAACAACAAGACAAATTAAATCACGACACACCTCTCCGGCAGCGGCGCCAAAATGATTGTGGTAAACTTACGTCTTTTAGGAAAAAGAGCGTAAATAGGGAAAGTATTAAACAAATGATTTAGGAAAATCAAGTGTTAATGACCCAAAGGTGAAAGTTCGTTTCCCAAGGAGGTATATGTGTGTGAATAATTCGTAACTGATTTGAGATTAATATTTGAAAGAAGGGGATGAGAAAATAGAATGACGAAAACGTGAAATTAATTACTACGACGACTAACATTAAAACCGTAAAAAGAGCTAAAATAAAAATTAATTCTAAAAATTCCCAAAAAATTATTAAAAATCAAATTAAATAAACTAAGAGTTTACAAATGATCAAAACTTTTTCTAACCTTTTAATTAATTAAATATTAATTTTTAAATGCTAATTAAAGCCCTAAAAATCAAATTAATTGTTAAAAAGCTCAAATAAAGATTTTTCACTTTGTAAACCTCTAAAATGACCTAAAAAGATTAAAAACTATTTTCATAAATTTTTAAACTAATTAAAACTGTTTAAAATGAATAAAAACTATTAAAAACTTAAAATAATTCTAGAAATTAGAAAAATGATGACAAAATTAATCTAAGAGTTGCAAAAATCCTACTTTAATGTATTAAACCTAAGAAAAATATAAAAACTACAAAAATGTGAAATTTGAAATTTAATAATAAAATAATATTAAAATAATATTACAAATCCAAAAATTATAAAAAATTCTAAAAACTTGCAAACTAGTTTATTTTAACCTAAATAATCAGAAAATGAAAGTGAAATTACCAAATTGCCCCACATGGGCTAAAAACAAAAACACTCAA
Source organism: Glebionis coronaria (assembly GCA_025667525.1). Classification (NCBI taxonomy): domain Eukaryota; kingdom Viridiplantae; phylum Streptophyta; class Magnoliopsida; order Asterales; family Asteraceae; genus Glebionis; species Glebionis coronaria. The sequence goes on from CM046877.1 coordinate 435,508,415, forward strand.
CCTTAATGGCCTTTTGGGGCCAAAAGGTCAAACTAGGCCCAAATGACCTAAATAAGCCCTATCTGACTCAAAATTCAATTCTAAACACAAAAGTCTGAAGGCCCAAAAGCTGATTTTGAGCTTATCACAGCTTAAATAGTCACCAACTTATTCTTATTGGGCCAATAAGCCCATTAAGCAATAAGCCAATGTTATAAGCTCTGCTTAAACACACAACCTTCTTTTGAGATGCCTAAGAGATCTGTGAAAAGAAATTTTGAAAAAGCACACTCAATAAGCCAGAAATAAGCAAAGAACAATTTCACTAAAAGACAAAATAGTCGGGTTAGAGTTCTAGGTTGTTTCAGAAGCTCTGGTTTGTTGCAAAAGCTCACAAATAGCTTAACTAAGACTAATCAACAAAGAAAATCCCAATAAGCCAAGTACAATAAGCTGTGTGAACCAATAAGCACTCTTTTAAAATAAGAAAAGTTAATTTCCTAGTGAAAAGTTCTTATTAGGTTCTGATTTCTTCCAGTTAAGCTTATAAGGTGAGATAAATGATGAAAAGTACAAAAATTAAGTTGTGGCACGTTTCAATAAGCTAATCTAACTGGTAAGCACTTTTTGCCTTGGTCAACGAAAGTCAACGTGTTCCAAAAGTCACCAAATTTGCAGGACTTGGTTATGAGATGTAAATAGGCTTGTTTGAAGCTGTTTTGGAGCAAGTCTAGAGGTCTAGACCAATGAGCTTAGCAAGACAGTTTTCTTACTATGCTTGCTTTTTGGCAAAATAAGCACAGTAAGCCAGTGGGCTTATAAGCTTGTGAAATGAGCAACAAACAATTAGCGCACACTAGGTAGGTACAATGAACAAGTGAAAAACATAAATCACAACAAATCAGTCAAAGTGCATCAAAATCACATAACATGCATTTTGCTGATCTACTTGACCAAAAGCTGAAATTCAATAAGCTATATTGCAGAGTTAAACACCCAACTATACTATAAGCATGCCAGATTTCAGACCTTAATTCATACAAACAAACGAATCAAGGCTTGTGATGTGTTTGACTGATTATTCTGTTCAAAATCTAGCAACCTACGTTTTTTAGTTCTACTATGTTTAAGACTTAACCAACACTTAAAACACCTTTCATATCAGCAAACAAACACCTACAAACCAAAAGGAATCAAGCTCCAAGCCCCTACGGCCTTTGAACCAGCAGACACAAACAACCCTTTATCAATCCTTTTTCACTCAAATCTGATTTTAAACCCTATAATCAACAAGATCTAGGTGACAATAGATCTAAAATATCCTATGAGACAGATTAGAACCAAATAAACAGCAATCAAAACATCAAATCTACAAATCACATATTCATCAAATATTTGACAAAAATATTAAAAGGGATTTAGAGAACAAACCTCCAAGACTTACAATCCAAGCCTTGGATTTTTTGAGCTTAAGTGCTAGCTAAACAAGCACCAGCTTCCACTTTTGTACCTGCAAAATCACAAGAACAAAAACAAGCAGAATATCCAATGATTTTTATTCACTTTTCCACAAACACTTCATAAATCCTTTTGAAAACTTTTCCAAAACGAATTCATAAACAGATAAACAATGGAACTCAGACTTGCTATGCTTAATACCAACTTTTAACAATTAAAAAGGATGTATATTTTTAAAAAATACCAACTTTTATTTGACTAAAAAGGGATTACAAAAGAGTAATAGCAAGCCTGGAACAAGGGGTTCTCCACAGACTGGGCCTCCTTTTATAGGCAAATGCTTACAACCACTGTTCATAAACCCTAATGAACTGAATTCCCTAAACTAGCCTTGCAGAATCTTCTAGGCTTGTTGCCAGCTTGCTTTGATGAATCAGGGACGTTCATTAAGTGCTTAGTGACCAAGGAATAACTCTAGTCCATTGATTTTGCCATGTCACAATTCTCTGCCATGTGTCGTCATGTGAGAGGTACTTGTGGGGTCTTTCTGGTAGTGGGAGTTGAGGTTTTTGTTGTGGGATGAGATTGGGGTGAGGTGAATCACACGTGAGATGAGTCAATTTCCTTTTCCCCTTTGTTTTCTTCATTTTTAAACCTAGGTAAAAAGGTGTTCTTGGGTGGTAAAAATCGCTACAGTAAATGTTACCCGCTTTTTTAGGGATTTAAACTTTGGACTTGGCAGTTTTGGTCCTTGGTTTTTGGAAAAAGGTGAATAGCAAGTTATTTCAGCCTTTAAAACGTATTCCTTTGTTAAATAAGTTTCAAACTTCATACATTGGCCACCAAACTTTATGATAAGGGTTTCAAGGGTTGTTTTTGTCATTTTTGAATATTTGAAGGACAGAACTTGGACATTCTTGTTCTTCAAAGGTCTTCATTGTATATTTGACTTCATGAGGGACCAATATTGGCAATTTAGAATTGATGAGGGACTAAACTTGCCAATTCTTCAAAGTTGAAGGACCATTTTGTAATTTTGACAAACTTAAAGGACCAAACTTGTAATTATGAATATAAAAGGGTTTTAAGTGTCATTTCTTCATAAATTGAGGATCAATCTTGTACATCTTCAAGTCTTCCAGGGTGTTTCTTGGATAATTCCATAACTAGGGCCTGGTTCTTTGTACGGCTTCGTTTCTCGTGTCCGTTTTTCCTTGTTTCTTGTGATCTTTTGTCTTTTTCACGATATCCATACCTAAAATACGCAAGTAAACAAACACAAGCATATATATGGTATTTTATGACATTTTTATGCATTTAAAACCCGAAAAGAACGATGAGATCATGTATAAAAGCCATCTCATCAAAGGAAAAAGACTACTATTACACGTTCAAGACTCATTTATGGCGAGAGTAGTAATCTCTACAAATCTCCAAATGACAAAGGGTCATGACGTCTCATAAAGGGTAATGACCTCTCATTGGGGGAGATTGTTAGCCTAAAAAATATTGAGTCAAACAAGAATACTCGGTCATATGTTTATTATGTATCGTATTTTAGAACGTTGTAATAGCTAGTAGGTTAGTCGTGTTTACGGGCTTAACTTTAAGATAGGGTTCATTCATAAGTAACCAAAACCCAAAAGGAAAGCCCGACCCATTATCATATAGCCCATTATGCCTCATGTAGGCTAGGCTATAAATACCCTTCCTAGCATGTTAGGAAGGGTGTTGGTTATTCTTTTTCTCTAATATAATCTTCCCATAGTTTCACACACTGCTCTCTACTTTCTCTCACTACTTTCTCTCTCTAGAATTCATCTACTTCATCTATTTTCTTTCTTTCTTTCTTGTTTAAACATCACAAATATAAGGGACAACATACTACACTAAAAACACATTGCAATTACCATAATTAAAGGCACAAATATTAAAAATGTAAAATACAAATTTAACTACGAATACAAAATACAAAATATAAAACTAAATCTATTTTTATAAAAGTAAAAATGCACTTTATAAAACTAAAATGAAATTTATAAAACTAATTCTAAAACACTATTACGTTATACAAACAAAATCACTCGAGCCCCTAACACAACAAACTAAAGAGTCCAATAACAGACTAATAGGCTTAACCGACTAACTAAAAGGCAATTTTAATATATCTAAAAGACTAGAAGTGAAACTAGGACATACAAACTTGATGCAAAAAGAATAGAAATGGGTTAAATCACAACAAAAACGAGTCTAACATTACTACTTTTCTATGCCTATTTTATCTTTTCATCAAAAGGTATACTACTATCTATTTACTCAACATTAACTAACATATATGTGTCATGGTAACCATTTTACGAACCTATAAAAATGAATCAGAAACTTATTTCTTCATAGAAAGATGGATACGAAAACATATAACTAAGATCACATACTTGACTTGCTCCTATACTGATACATAGAAGTGGCAATTTCAACCCATTCCACCAAAAGTAGGCCATTTGGGTTCAATTTCATAACCTTATTGGTTGAAATAGGTTGAGCAAAAAATAGAGTGATGGGTCAAATGGGTTTGAGAATAGGTCAAATGGGTTTAAAAATAGGTCACATGGTTCCTATTATTGTACCAAAAACCCAATAGTCTAAAAAGTTATTTTTTATTATTAATTCACTAAATTTACGTTTTCGGCAGTAATTTTACGTATTCGTCAGAAAATTTACGTTTTCGTCAGTAAATTTACGTTTTCGTCAGTAAATTTACATATTCGTCAGAAAATTTATGTTTTCGTCAGTAAATTTACGTTTTCGTCAGTAAATTTACGTATTCGTCAGAAAATTTACGTTTTCGTCAGTAAATTACGTTTTCGTCAGTAAATTACGTTTTCGTCAGTAAATTTACGTTTCCGTCAGAAATTTTACGTATTCGTCAAAAAATTTACGTTTTCGTCAGTAAATTTACGTTTTCGTCAGTAAATTTACGTATTCGTCAGAAAATTTACATTTTCGTCAGTAAATTTACGTTCTTGTCAGTAAATTACGTTTTCGTCAGAAAATTTACGTTTTCGTCAATAAATTTACGTTTTCGTCAGAAAATTTACGTTTTCGTTAGTAAATTTACGTATTCGTCAGAAAATTTACGTTTTTGTCAGTAAATTTACGTTTTCGTCAATAAATTTACGTTTTCGTCAGTATATTTACGTTTTCATCAGTAATTTAAAGTTTTTGACAGTAAATTTACGTTTTCGTCAGTAAATTTACGTTTTCGTCAGTAAATTTACGTTTTCGTTAGTAAATTTACGTTTTCTTCAGTAAATTTACGTTTTCGTCCAAAATTTATGTTTTCGTCAGTAAATTTACGATTTCGTCAGTAAATTTACGTTTTCGTCAGAAAATTTACGTTTTTTCAGTAAATTTACATATTCGTCAGAAAATTTACGTTTTCGTCAGTAAATTTACGTTTTCGTCAGTGAATTTACGTATTCGTCAGAAAATTTACGTTTTCGTCAGAAAATTTACGTTTTCGTCAGTAAATTCACGTATTCGTCAAAAAATTCACGTTTTGACGAAAACGTAAATTTACTGACGAAAATGAAATTTTTTTGACGAAAACGTAAATTTACTGACGAAAACTTAAATTTACTGACGAAAACGTAAATTTTCTGACGAATACGTAAATTTACTTACGAAAACGTAAATTTACTGACGAAAACGTAAAGTTTCTGACGAAAACGTAAATTTACTGACGAAAACGTAAATTTTCTGACGAATACGTGAATCTTCTGACGAATACGTGAATTTACTGACGAAAACATAAATTTTCTGACGAAAACGTAAATTTACTGACGAAAACGTAAATTTTCTGACGAAAACGTAAATTTTCTGACGAAAACGTAAATTTTGCTGACGAATACGTAAATTTACTGACGAAAACGTAAATTTACTGACGAAAACGTAAAGTTTCTGACGAAAACGTAAATTTACTGACGAAAACATAAATTTTCTGGCGAAAACGTGAATTTTCTGACGAATACGTGAATTTACTGACGAAAACGTAAATTTTCTGACGAAAACGTAAATTTACTGACGAAAAAGTAAATTTACTGACGAAAACGAAAATTTTCTGACGAAAACGTAAATCTACTGATGAAAATGAAAATTTACTGACGAATACGTATATTTACTGATGAAAATGTAAATTTCTGACGAATACGTAAATTTACTGACGAAAACGTAAAGTTTCTGGCGAAAACTTAAATTTACTTACTGTCAAAAATGTAAATTTTCTGACGAATACGTAAATTTTCTGACGAAAACGTAAAGTTTCTGGCGAAAACTTAAATTTACTGACGAAAACGTAAATTTACTGACGAAAACGTAAATTTACTGACGAAAACGTAAAGTTTCTGACAAAAACGTAAATTTTCTGATGAAAACGTGAATTTTCTGACGAATACGTGAATTTACTGACGAAAACGTAAATTTTCTGACGAAAACGTAAATTTACTGACGAAAAAGTAAATTTTCTGACGAATACGTAAATTTTCTGACGAAAACGTTAATTTTCTAACGAATACGTGAATTTACTGAGGAAAACATAAATTTTCTTACGAAAACGTAAATTTTCTGACGCAAACGTAAATTTACTGACGAAAACGTAATTTTTTTGACGAAAACGTAAATTTACTGACGAAAACGTAAAATTTTCTGACGAAAACGTAAAATTACTGACGAAAACGTGAATTTTCTGACGAAAACGTGAATTTCCTGACGAAAACGTGAATTTTCTGACTAAAACGTATATTTACAGACGAAAACGTAAATTTACTGACGAAAACGTAAAAATACTAATGAAAACGTAAAAAAATCGATGAAAAACTTAAAAAACTGACCAAAACGTAAAAATCGAACGAATAGAGATAAAAACGTTTGAACATGTTAAAAGACGGGAAAATATTGTAAGTTAGTGGGTTGACCCGACCCAAACCATTTGACCCATACCCCATTTGACCCATTATTAAATGATGACCCATTTGACCAATAACCCATTTGACCCACAACCCATTTGACCCATTAACCAAACCCAACCAAACCAACCCATTTGCCACCTCTACTGTGATACATCTCCCAAGTACTATAGCAGGGTACCCGCGCAATGCGGCGGCGGGTACCCAATAACTATATTTCGGGACGCTTACACGGTAATACCTTCACGCCTGTTAATAAACCAAACAAAACAACCGAAAACATTACCAAATGTCTTAACGCTCAACGGGATCCGAGCGAAAAGGAAAGAACATACTTAACGAACCAAGAACAAAACCCCCTACTAAAACTACCCAGTCCACCCTAATAACCAACAGAATGGTTGGTTATGGTGTTGGCAGTTTCAGTGGCAACAAAGGGTTCGTGTGTGTTTTTTGGAGAGAAAAAAAGAAAAACATAGAGAGAAGAAATGAGTGAATGACGTTTTCTTACGGGTTAAGCTTATATATGGTTTGACGAGACGTTATTAAATGGGCTTTATAAATAGGCTATTATGATTAAGTTGTTACAAAACATTTTAGATGGGTTAGACACGTTTTAAAAATGGCCATTAAATCTTCTTTAAAATCTTAAATGTGTGTATTAGTGTTGCTGTTTTTGCTGTTAGAATGTTACAAAATTGAAATATTTATATATGCAATAATTTTTATTTATACTATAATCATGCATTGAAACTAATATATAAATTTCAGATTTTAAAACTTTCTTTAATAGGAAATGTTTGAGGCTTAAAATTTTAAGACTTCTTTATTTAGAAAGGATGTAAATGTTTTATAAAATAGTATAGATTAACCGAGGCTGATATCTGACTAAATCTTAGACAAATATAAGCTGTCAAAGTGTATAACCAATACACCAAGTAAAAACTGAAAATAAAGATCATAGACTGATTTCAAAAAAAAACTTTAAACAAAACAATATACAATTACATATCAAGTAACAAAATCAAATTCAAAAACTCTTCCAATCCAAATGCTCCTAATTCCTATTGCCAAAGACCAGTTTATGAAACTAAGGATATTCTACGTAGCTAGCTGAATTAGAGAACAAGTACCAACCAATTCCAGTCTATAATAGATCATCAAGCAAATTCTACAAGCAAAATCATACTACAATTCTACCAGCTATAAGATCAAAATTTTGTAGAAAATTAACAAGACCTCCACATTCTTACTAAAAAGCTACCCAAACTACACTTCTATATTTGATCACAATCTGCTATTACCTATAATGACTCCTAATCTGTGTCTATAGCTCTTACTCAACAGATCATAGAAACTAAACTAATCCCAAACACACATTAAGAGAGCGGAACAGAAACTGAAATGCTGCACATGTAAAACAATGTCACTAGAAACAAAGTATACTATCAGTTACAAATATACAACACTCAACTACTAGCAAACAAACAAATTTACACTATTCTTTATACTACAATTTCAATGAGCAGATTAAACTAGAAATGCAGAAAATAACATGCGCTTAACCTGTCATCCGTAGTCTTAGTCCGTTGAGTCGAAGGCTAGCGCTGAGCTGCCTTGTAGCAAACACACCTCCAACTTCTGAACTTTCTAACCTCCTTGGACAGGAACTTTAACTAGACTCGAAAAATGTTGAATGCTAGCTGCTATCTTTCTGAACTGAGATACACCAATGACTGCGTCTTCTAGACCTACCTACTGATGTCTAGCTACTCGTACGCTGAACTGATGATTTCTACTGTTGCACTAGGATCAAACTCACTAACGAATTATCAGCTTAAATGCTTCCTGTATCAGTAATGTTAAAACCAGAAATTGCAGAATAGGTGGTTACAAGTGAAACAAATTATGTAACAAAATCTTAACAACTATATCTAGAACGTGTAACTGATTGAACTATGAAGCTTAAGAACAATCTGAAAGAAGAAAGTTCCAAAAATTTTGAAGGCAGAAATCAAATTGAGACTAAAGTATTTTATCTCAATGCTAAGTAAAACACTCATAAGCTTTGATGAGCTTATGAAAATAGTATGAGAATGAGTATGAAAAAGCTTGAAGTAGAAAATGAGATTTCATTAATGGACGAATTCGGTTACAAAGCTAACTGAAAACGTAACAGAAAGTGAACTGAATTAACTAACACTAGAACAAAATTTAGAAAACTTTGTGAGAAAATTTAACTACCTACTCCTAGTCTAAACTAACTAACTAATGAATTTACAAGAAGAGAAAACTGGGTATTTATAGAATGAAGATGAGGTTTTGATGAAGGCCTTGTGATGTGTTCCTTCCAATCATAAATAGCCACGTGGAAAATACGAGGATCTTGATCTTTCTTCAGAAATTGGGGATTTATTCATTGCTTGATCTTGATAAAATTGACTAACAACATCTTAAAGAGAATAAGATAAACATTTTTCCTTTTATACGCTTCACTTGAAAACTTCTTGTTTTTCCTTGAATCGAGCTTGAAAAATAACGAAGAAAAGATGTAAACCATCGCTGGTGTCTTTCTCTCTCTTGGTGATGAAGACGTGATTCATTATTTTCCAGGGATAAGAACTTTTACTCCTTAGTCTTTAGTAAATTTGGCAAATAATATCCTTGAGTGATTTGTTATGTCTTTTCTTCGTCTTTTGTCAGATAAATCCCGTGAAAACGCGTGTTTGCTCCACAATGTATCTTATTTACCTAAAACACACAAATACACCATACACGCGTAATTCTGACTATTTAAAGTATAATATAATGTATTTGTCCGTGTTTTAAGTGGTTTTTAAGTTATAAATGATGAGTGTTTTCACACTTATCAGGAAGTGAATCTAGACAAAGTATAATGCTCAAGGGATAAATGACAATCTTCAAATCGTGAAGACGAAAAGCTTGTGTCATATATAGTGGTTTAAGACGTGCCTTTTCGGCGAAAGTCTAAACGGCTTTGGTAATGAATGATACAAAGCAATTTTGATGTATAGAATAAGATCACTTTCAAGAATAGTCTTAATCTACTTCAAAGTATGAGCAAAGTATAAATTCACTTTCTCTCCCACGTGATCGGACAATTATTATTGCCAGGATTCACAATAACAATATCCTTGGAATATTTCAATCCCAAATGTGTAAAATCCAACTACGACTTATGAAGTAGATTGATATCTCAAAGGATTATTCAGTCATCCTAGAGATGAGCTCAATTGCACAAGTTACACATGATAAAGGGCCTACTAACCGTGAGGGTGTAAACCATGGAAATCATGCTTGATACTTTAAGCTACTACTAACTCACTCTACATCACCATAATGAGTCAAGTATACAAGCAATGAATGTTTGAGAGGGTAAGAGGAAAGAATCACAAACCACAAACAAATGTCAAGGCAAGGATGCCAAGAACAAGCACATAGTCAAGTAATGATCAAAAGAATGATCAATAAGGCGCGTGGAAGAATGAAAACGTACCTTAGCCACAAAGTGCATTCCAAGCTATCAAGGAATCAATGCAAATCCCAACCAAGACTAAAGTGAGTACTAAGTATTCAAGGACTAGTATCACTCCCATCCATCTTGATATCATCATTTAATGATGTTGAAGATCAATGAATATGAGTCTTCTACAAGTGTAAGTAACTCAATCCACAATCAATAAAATGATTGATCTTCATGAGTACCTACACAAAACAAGATGAAAACTAGTAGATACATTTCAAGAGTAAATCTAAAATGCATAGACACTACTAATCTAAATGAGATGTAATATTACCAATTAAAAGGCCTATTTTTCAAAGCAAAAAAAATAGTTTTGACCAAAGAGAAACTTTAGTACAACTTAACCTTCTAATTTGAGGAGACAATGGATCGATCCAAGTTTTAAAATACAATATACTTCAAAGATCTTGTGTGACCATCGCTCTTATACCAATTGTAGAAACTACATAGGGGGGAGGTTGAATAGTTTCTCTTCAGTTTATCTCCTAATTAAAATTCCTTTCAATTAGGTTTGTGTCAAAACTATCTTTTACTTGAAAGCTAGTTGCATAATGATTAGGTTCAATTCTAATGCATTAACAATGACAAATGGTAAGTGTGATGATAATGAAATGAGTAAATAGTAAGGAAAGAAACAACCTAGTGGGAAGATACCAAGATTTATAGTGGTTTGGCAACGAAGCTCTATCCTCGTTCCTACTCCACTCCTCGAGTACACCTACTCGAAATTTCCACTATATCCACAATCTCCCTTCTTGGCAGAGAAAACCTTACAACGTCGCTTACATTATTTTCCGAAACTAAGCTAAATGTCGAGACCTAATCTTAGCTAGGACCAATCTACACACGTCGCCTAGTTTACAATTTTCCGACACAAGGCTAGATGTCGAGTTCTAATCCAAAAGCTAGAACCAATCTTCATACGTCACCTACTTCACCATTTTCCGACACAAGGATTGATGTCGAGTTCTAATCCAAAGCTAGAACCAATCTTCACGACTCTTCACTTTGAAGCTAAGTGAGAACTCACAAGACACATACACACATCATTTTATAGTTTAGTGAGAACTATCACAAGACTCATTACAACTCAACTAAACATATCTAAGTACACACATGTAACTTGGATCTACACAAGACAAATCCAATCACACACATATGCAATGATTTACACAACACTAATTCAAGTATTCACAAATAGCTTGGATGACCACAACTAGTCCAAGTATTCACAAATACATTGGATCTATAAAAGACACAAATAAAAAAAATGATGAACATGACTAGATCTTTAGGAGAGGATGATCTTCATCATAGCTTCATCTTTAATCACAACACAAGTGTGTGAGTTATCTTCTCTTTGGACAAGGTAAAGAAGGGGATCAAGGGGATAATCGTAAGTAAACATACTTAACACATTAAGTGATCATTTACTAATGATTATGATTGAGAAAATGGAAAGGAGGCTGAGAAAACTATCCAAAAAGGTTCTTGGAAAATGTAGATTTGATCCAATATTTATAAGAGACAAAGAACAACGGCTATCTGGCCGCGGTTCTTTATTGAGGTCGGCGGTTCCTTATCTGTAGAAACTAGAAGGGGGGTTGAATAGTTTCTTAAATTTACTTGTTAAAGATTGGTTTTTAAAAATACTTTTCAAAAACTTAGGCTTGAGTATTTATGTGAAACCTTCTTATACACAATATGAACAAGGTATAGTGAAACTAAGCTAATAATCACAAGTATAACGAATAATGAATGTAAAGAGATAAGGGAAGGAAAGATCAAACCAAACACCAAGGATTTATAGTGGTTCGGCAACGAAGCTCACTCCTCGTTCCTACTCCACTCCTCGAGTACTCTTTACTCGAGATTTCACTAATCAACAAGCTCCTTAAGGTGGAGAAACCGTACAAAACGTCGCTTAACCAATTTCCGACTCTAAGCTAAAAGTCGAGCCCTAATCCTAGCTAGGACCAATCTACACCAATATACTTTAAGGACCAAGTATTAACCTTAATACATACACAACTTCCAAATAGACACAACTACTTGGAACTTCACAACAATGACACAACAATGAATAAATAACTTTGGATTTTCAATGGATCTTTGAGGTAGACACAACACTTCAAGGATGATAGTGTTCTTCTCTTTGCACTTTGAGAGGAAATAAAGAGAGGAGAAAGATTCACTTCTAAACAAGTAGTAATCAAACAAATGATCAAGGATTTGAGTGATTTAAGAAGTATGAAAGAATCTAGAAATGTATGTGCAAAAGAGGTGAATTGAAAGTCTGAGACTGGTCCACTATTTATAAGACAAACATCCAACGGCTATATCTGCTCGCGGTTCCTTATTGGAGCCCGCGGTTCCTTATCGATAAGGAACCGCTATAGGTGCTAAGGAACCGCCTGCATAGACTCCGCTTCCTTTTGTATTTTAGTGGATTGGTTCGAATCTGGAGATTAAAATATTCTGAAAGGATATTCCAAACCAAGATAGAATATGCCATTTTCAAATTTCAAATTTTCAGATAATTAATTTAATAAAACATTTTCTTAAAAATAAAGTTTAATAAAAAAAACTTTTCACACTTAATAAAAAATGAGTATTAAGAAAATATTAAATCCTTAATCACTTAATTAGGATGAGTACTTATTTGTTCATACCTTAAGTGATAATGGTTGAAATGAAAAATACTTGAAATCAAGAATTTGTTTTTCGTTGTTTTCGTAAATGCTTGTTTTCACATTTTTTCGTAATCAAAACAAAGCGAGACTAAAAAATGCAAGTAACGTTTTTAGGCATCATTGCATTAACAATCTCCCCCTTTTTGATTCAGACAATACATAAACTCAATCACCTAATAAAACAAGATTTTCGAAGACGAGTTTATATCATTTATGCCCCTTTGTCGAAGCAAAAAGGTTGCAAAAGTCTTTGAAGAAGAAAAGAACCAGACTTTGCAAATGCTCCCCCTTGTTGCTTACTCCTCTTGCTTGGGGCACCAAGAAATTGATATATGGTGACAAGCTACATAGAAGGGTTAGTAGTAGAGAAGAGACACCCAACAAGATATTGCAAAGGTCATAAAAAAAATAATAAGAGAAGAAACAAAGATCCAAGATAAGTCATCTTAAAAGGAAATATGATAAAAGATACAAGGAAATAAATCATATAAAGATGTATGAGAAATAAAAAAAAGCCAAAAGAAAAGCATAAATCTAATCCTAGTTAAACTAGAACTTTAATATTTGCTTGAACTAGATGTCTTGAAGATAAGCAACCAATGCTTAGATAAAAGACAAGGTAGTGGCGGAAGGAGGTGGTGGTGGCTTAGTAGAGATCTCATAGTCATAGTGAAGAGGATGTTTGACTAGGAGACTCTTAATGTAATTCAACTCTTCATAGATATGAGCCATAGCAAGATGTTGATATTGACAACAATGATAATATGTTCCATGATGCATGACATTATCATGTGAAGGAGGAAGAACACTAAAGGCTAGTGGTGGAAGATAAGAAGTTCCACAATCAACATTCTTAGAAGAAGAAGAGATGTGATTTTAAGTGTTCTTGGGTGAATTGGGATTGAAAGAAATTGGAGAAAATGGAGGAGAATCAAAGCTTTCATTTGGAAAATAAGACATTTTGATTTGAGAAAGGATGCAAAATGCTTAAGGTTAAATAGATAAAGCCCAAGATATTTTGGGGATGGTCAAAGGGTTGAAACAAAGATTCCAAAAAGTGTTGGAACACATTTGGAGTTTCAGGAATACCCAAAAATGAAGTTATTGGGCGCGGTTCCTTATCTCCACAGGCGGTTCCTTATCACTAGGGAACAGCGGTCTCAATAGAGAACCGCCCATAGTGGGTTGAATTTGGTGATGAGGGAGGATTTTCCAATTCAGCAAATCCTGTTTTTCTAGTCTAACTAATCATGGAGATATGCTAAGAAGCGAAGATAGACAAAGAAAACACACAAGAACTCACCAAACAAGGTTTTGACCAAAATACATAGATTTTAAAGAAAATTGATGTAGGAGGTGTGTAGAACTAGACACAAGGTCATGACATAATGATCCTCTATAGTTCTCTTTTGTTCTTGCTATATTTGAGAGACCCATACATATGAATTAGGTAAGCTCATTGTAAATAGCAAGAAGCTATGAAAAACGTTTTTAGATTGAATTAACAATGCAAAAACATTTCTCGACCATTTTCGAAAGAACTTTAAGAATTTTTGAAAAAGAGAAGAGAAGATTTTCAAAAGGAGTTTGCGAAACTCAAAAGCTAAAAGAAAGAAAAGACTCAAAGAGAAAAAGACTCAATTAATTCAAATGCGCAATTAAGGAATATGTTCTATTAAACCTAGACCTAGACACAAGTAATTAAAAGGTTCGCTCTTAAGTGTAGTGAAGATGTCGGCTAAGTTTTCTACCGAGGGCACCTTCTCAATCGAAATGTTCCCCTTTTGAACATTATCCCTAACAAAATGGTGGTGAATCTCTATGTGCTTAGTTCGCGAATGTTGCACGGGATTCTTTCTAAGGTCTATTTCACCCTTATTGTCACACATGATGGGAACATCATCAAGAGAAATCCTGTAATCAACAAGCGCTTGCTTCATCCATAGAACTTGTTGACAAGCTTTATCAGCACTCACATACTCGGCTTCCTTGGTAGACATAGCAAGAGCGGTTTGTTTCTTGGAGAACCAAGAAGTCAAACAACAACCCATGAAGGTACAAACTCCACTAGTGCTTTTCCGGTCCACATAGTCTCCCGCGTGATCCGAGTCCGTGTAGACAATGGTTTCTACACATGTCCCTTTAGGATACCATAATCCTAAATGTATAGTGCCCTTAATGTATCGGAAGATACCCTTAACCGCTTCAAGGTGAGAGGTTTTGGGATCCTCTTGGAAGCGAGCACAAAGGCAAACACTAAACATCGTATTCGGTCGACTTGCCATTAGGTACACCAAACTACCAATCATAACTCTATATTTGGTGTTGTCTACCGACTCACAATCATCATCTACGGTGAGTTTAATATCCGAGGCCATAGGGGTCTTCATCGGTCTAGAGTCTTCAAATCCAAATTTCTTTAGCATTTCTTTAACATACTTGAATTGATTAAAGAAAATACCATCGTCCATTTGTTTAACTTGGAGTCCTAAAAAGAAGTTAAGTTCTCCCATCATACTCATTTCAAACTCATCATGCATGATTTTGGCAAAGTCATCACACAATGATTGACAAGTTGAACCGAATATAATGTCATCCACATATATTTGTACGATAATGAGGTGAGAACCCTTCTTCTTTGTAAAGAGCGGATTGTCTACCATCCCCATGGTATACATGTTTTACAAGTAATGCTTTAAGTCTATCATACCAAGCTTTGGGTGCTTGTTTAAGACCATAAAGAGCTTTCTTAAGCTTGTAAACATGATCTGGTTTCTCAAAATCAATGAAGCCGGGAGGTTGAGCCACATATACCTCCTCATTGATCAAACTGTTAAGAAATGCACTCTTTACATCCATTTGCTGAAGCTTAAAGCCTAAGGCACAAGCGTAAGCTAAAAGGATTCTAATGGATTCTAATCTTGATACGGGTACGTATGTCTCGTCATAATCAATACCTTCTTGTTGATTATAGCCTTGAGCTACAAGTCTAGCCTTGTTACGAGACACAACACTATTCTCGTATAACTTATTCCTATATACCCATTTGGTTCCTATGATGGTCGAACTTCTAGGTGGAGGAACAAGTTCCCAAACGTCATTAGCAATGAATTGATTCAATTCTTCTTGCATAGCGATGACCCAACTCTCATCCATCAAAGCTTCTTTAAAATTCTTTTGTTCAATCAAGGAGACGAAACAAAAGAAGTTACTTTGATTTAGGACTTGAGATCTTAGGGTATTTTGATTTAATTTGCCTACTACGTCATCGAGAGCATGATCCTTTGACTCCTTAATGTTTACTCCCTTTTCAACACTAAGGTCTTCAACTCCTATGTTTCTAACATCTTTGGCATTAACTATGTCTATTTCATCCAAGTCATCATCTATCAAAGGTGGTGTTTTAGATGAAGGAGGGGTTTCATCAAATGTCACGTTAAGTAATTATTCAATTACACCTGAGGTTCTATTGAGGACTATGTAGGCTTTGCTAGTTTGAGAATAAACTAAAAAGATACCTTCGTAAGACTTTGGGTCGAACTTAGTAAGGTAATATTTGGTGTTGAGAATGAAGAACTTGCTTCCAAACACCCTAAAGTATTCCAATGAGGGCTTCTTACCTTTAAGAATCTCATAGGGGGTCATTCCTAGAAAAGGTCGAATAAGAATTTGGTTGAGAATGTAGGTCGATGTGTCCACGACATTACACCAAAATTTTTGAGGCAAAGATTGCTCATTTAACATCGTCCTACTCATCTCTTGGATGGCCCTATTCTTCCTTTCAACTACCCCATTTGATTGTAGAGTGCGAGGAGCCGAGAAGTTATGGGTAATACCATGAGCATCACAAAAGGCACCGAATTGCACTTCATTATCAAGTTCCCTACCATGATCCGTCCTAATAGAGACAATTGAACATCCTAGTTGATTTTGAATTATTCGACTAAAGGTTTCGAAGTGATCGAAAGCTTCATTCTTAGACGTCAAAAATCTAGTCCAAGTGAATCTAGAGTAGCCATCAACTATAACTAGGGTATAAAGGTTACCTCCATAACTCCGTATGGTGGAAGGTCCAAAGAGATCCATATGTGGGAGCTCTAAGCATTGAGAGGTCGAAACCAAATTCTTGGCTTTGTGACTTGAGTGAACTTGCTTCCCAATATTGCAAGCATCACAAAAGTGACTATCAAACTTCATCTTGGGAAGATGTCTTACCAACTCCTTAGAGACTAAATATTTAATTAAATGCATATTAGCGTGATCTAATCTCCTATGCCAAAGAGTAGAACTATCATCTAATGTCGCTAGACATAAGTTGTCCTTTGACTTCCTATTGACCTTCATGACATAAAGCCCGTGCTTTCTAACACCTTTTCCAATGACCTTTCCATCGTTTACGATTTCACTGTCATATTCCTAAAAGATGACCTTACACTTATTGTCACAAATTTGACCTATACTTAGACGGTTAAAACCTAAGTTATCTACGTGCTCTAAGTTTTCTATTGTCATAGAGTCAAGAGAGACCGTACCTTTGCCAATGATATTACCACATCGATTACTAGCGAATGTAACGTTACCTCCATCATATGCTTTGTAGTGCGAGAATAAACTTCGATTACCCGTCATGTGTTTAGAACAACCACAATCCTTAATCCACTTGTCGGGCTCTAAATCGATTCCCAAGCATATCTAGGTAACAACACACAAGATCAAACATTTGTTCCCCAATATCTCATGGGTCCAAAGTTGTTAGTTCCAAACATCCCTTGTGTAACACCCCCAAATTTATACAACTCAATACAGCGGAAGATTAGTTGGTGTTACGGGATAGCACATTACTCACATCATAGACAACGCATAAAAATCGCGTCGTTCATTAATAAATCATTTCCATTCATAAACATCAAAGTTACATCGGTCCCAAGTCATTACATTTCATACAAAAGTTTTACAAAGTGTTTGAATGGAAAAATGGTGTTTAAGTGCGGGCCATGAATTCTTGTCGTCTTTCCGAGAATTACCTTCAAGTACCTGAGATAAAACATGTTAAAAGAAAAGGTCAGCGATAACGCCGAGTGAATTCATAGAGTTTAATAAATTCCATCAATATAATATCAGTATAAAATTATTACTGAAAATCATTTTGTACAAATCATTTTAATAGCCCATAAAATAGCCAAAGTCATTTTATACAAATCTTTATCGGAAATCATAATATAGGCATTTGCCTTAAAAATCGTTATACGAATCATTATCGTTAAAAACACCATACAATACGTTTTTGCAACGTTGTATAGATTAAATAAAACCATTATATGAATATGGTTATAAAAAGCCTTAAAAATCATTATACGAGCCAATGTCGTAAAAACGTCATACAATACGTCTTACGACGTTGTATGAAAATAAAACCGTTATATGAGTATGGTTATGAAAACCAAAACACAAATATAATATCAATAGTATGACCCCGTATTGCTAGTCAGGCAATACTTCGTAATTCGATGCGTCTAATAGTATTTCGTTAGTTTTGGATTATTACAAGCCGCATGGCATTGTTACCTTACTAAACCAAAACGGGTAGCTAACCCGATACCAATTTTTGCCCATCTAAAGTAGCGTGTCGTCACAAAGGTCACGCTATGGAAATCTTCTCATACATAAATTCGCTTACCAATCAATGTGGCACGACGGGGATCAACCGTCAAGGCGCGAACTGGGGTGATCGTCCCTAAATAGTACTATTAAATGCATAAGCGTCTACCAAATCCCGGTAGTTCACAATTCATGCTAATGGGACTTTTAGTGACATAACCTAACTTTAATAATCCATTTAATTTCATCTATCGGGTCCTTTAATCATTTATCGGGTCATACAATCGGGTCATTCAATCATCCGGGTCCAAAAATCAATAAACAAACAATCGGGACAAATGGTGTCCTATTTAATAAAAACTAACATGTTATCTCCCTCGAGGGTGTATAAAATATTTATAAAAACATTTAAAAGAGTGCGAGGCTATGAACTCACGTTGATGTGGGAAGGCGGGTTATCGGCAATTCGGACGTACGGTACGTGCTTCAATCACGGAAACCTAGACAAATAATACTCGTCTTAGACTCATGTCCAATGACTTTATAAAAATAACAATTATGTATACATATGATGATTATATATATATGATGATCAAGTGGGTTTACATATTCTCGTTTACTCATTTTAGTGTTATATGTCGATAACTTTTATACTAGTTTACTAGTTTTACTTATTTACACGTTTTAAGTCCTATAAGCTTATTATAAGTTCTTTAGCTTGTTTTAATCCTTGTTATACTTATTTTATCAGTATGTATACTTTCCATGTTGGGCCCAAATGGGTTAAGCCTAATAAGTTCTCTTTACAAGTTTTTATCTTATTTAGTCCAATTATTAGTCCAATATGCTTAATTAGCTCGTAAATGTCCTTATTTCTTATAGTTCGGGTTTTATCGGTTTTTAATTGTTATACATGTTTATATATCAGTATATAAGTTTTATAAAGTTTACATTAGACGGGTCCAACCATCTAAGTTTTATTTAACAAAAACGTTAATTTTACGGTATTAGCCGAAAAAGTCGTAAAAATCATGTTTATAGTTTTTATAACTTATAAAACATTACAAGTTACCATTTTTATAAAATGTCCACTTATTTATCATTGTACGTATTTATATAAATAAAATCCAAGAGTTAGTGGGTTTTAACTTTACATTTTATACAATATAATTTTGAGTGCTTATATAATAGTATTATACTTTATTTTCCAAAATCTGATTTTTATCTTCACTTTCACCAAAACTGCCATATCTTGAGTTCTATATGGAGATAGAAGCTCAAATGTTTATCACATAAAATAGATGATATGTGCTACATTTAACTCTTCTATAGCTACTGTTGAATCATCTTCTAAATATTTTCTAAAAATCGTCCAAAACAGTAACCTCAGATTTATACCTTAAACTTGTTTTGATCATATCTCACTCATTACTTTGATTCCATTGCATGGCCAACTCTCACATGTGTACAAGACATATAGCTTACTGTAAATGGATTCTACTTCATCATTTTATCAGTCCATGACCTGTTTCTTTACTGTTTTATACAGCCAACAAATTTAACCAAGATTTTAACCTTGTTTCTTATGGTTTTTCACCTTTTTAATCATGTTTATCAACACCAAATCCCCACATAACATTTTTATCATCATATAATCATCATATACATATACAATAGGAAATAAAATACATGTTTACATAATCAAATAAAAAGAGGACGAGGAGGACAATCTTTATACCACCATGATGATGTAGGTTGTGATCAAAACATGGATTTTGATGGAGAAACTTGTGCATAGCCAAGACCATCTTCAAGACCACCATTCTTCATAAACTCCTTGTGGAAAATCAGCCTCAAGACTCCATGGAAACTCCTCCTTGGATGTTATAACTTGCACCAATCAATAGGGCTTCAAAAGGGCATCAACATGTATATGAATAACATGAGATTTTGTGGTTAATTTTGATCAAATTAGGGTGTTTAGGGTGAGCTATGGACGAACTAGAGAGAGAGTTGAGAGGAAATTGAGTGGTTTGCATGGTAGAAATGAGAGCAAGTTGTTTAGTGGAATGGTTTTGTGTTGTGAGTGGAAAGTTGCTTAACTTGTAAGCTTTGCTTACAAGTGTAAGGCTTGTTAGCTACACTTGACACCTCATGGTGTTAAGTAGCTAGTTTTGGCCGGTTTTAGGGGTGGGGCAAGTGTCCCACTTGTCTCATCCCCATTTATTTACGGGTACTCCTCGATTCTAGTTTCCTCGATTTTCGTGCCCTCGGGTCGTTTTACGAAAAATGTTTTTATAAATTATCAATCAACGTCACAAAACGAATCCAATAAAAATTGTTTCATCAAAAACGGAGTTCGAAAATGTAAATACGTAATCCTAAGGTTTCCGGTTTGGTCGTAAAGGACGTTAAAATAAAATCGTAAGTCCTAATCTCTTCTCGTAAATTTGTGAGTTTATGAACCAACACAAATTTAAAACTCCAAAATAATATTCACAAATAAATTTATTTTCTGAAATGTCGGACTGTCACCAAAGACGGTGTATGTAAACGTAAGGACGTAACGTTGAATCCTCCAGTTTAGACGTAGTCGATGCTACTCCAAGACGTAAATCCAAATTTCTTCCCAAAAATAAGTGAGTTCATATTGTAACATTAAAATAATGTTTTCAAATAATATTTGAGAATAAAATATCAATCGTAAATTGACGGATTGTCACACCTTGCATTTGGTTGGGATGCATGCATGAAGGAGACATTCCCCATGGGGAAAAGTATTGTTGTTGAAAATTATTCCAATTCATATGGCCATTTTGTTGTCCATAGTTTCTCCTAGGTGTCTTTGATATTGATCTAGAATTATTGTTATTCCTCCCAGGTGTTGGAGTTTTACTTATAGGTCGTGATTTAGCTTGATCATCTCTTTTTGGCATAGGTGTTCTACTTCTAGGTTTAGACTCATTTCGTACTCTTGGAGGAGTAGATGTTTGTCTAGATAAGTTTCTAGTTCCACTTAGAGGTTTACTCAAGGGCTTGTAGAATTTATCTAGAATAGGCTTTTCAATAATAGGTACTTTGACCTTGTTAATAAGAATATGTTTTGGTCCTTCACCTAAAATAGACTTTTCAGAAAGTTCAGGATTTTCACAAAAGCCTTTTTGTGTTCGCGGTTCTTTAGCTCCACCCGCGGTTCCATAGCAATAAGGAACCGCACCATATGCTGGAGAACCGCGTAAAGGGGTGCGTTTTTCTGAAAACCTAACTTGTTTTGGCTCACTAGTTGATTCTTCATTAGTGTTATATCCTAGCCCAATTCTTTCCTTAGAATAAATTTGTTTGTTTAACATGTCATCAAAAGCATTAGTACCACTCATGAACTTTTCAAGTCTAATGGTGGTGCTTTTAAGATTTTTATTTTCTTGTCTAAGGTTTTCACATTTTAAACAACCTAGATCAATTTCTTTATTTTTCTCAAGCTTAGCTAATTTTTCTTTTAGCTCACTAGTCTCAATTTCAAGTTTAGTTCTAGTTGATTTTAGCGTTTTGTTCTTTTCAATGAATTTAATTCTAAGCTTATGTAAGTTATTGTATTGGCCTTCTAATTTACTATCATCTTGAGAAGAACTATTATTGCTATAATAATCGGTTTCGGAATGTACCTCTTTAGAAGTGTGAGCCATAAGACATTTCTCATCTTTGGGGTTGTCATCAACATCTTCACCGCTATCGCTCCGTGAACCTCCAACAAACGCCGTGTGGTTCTTGTCGCGTGAAGGCTTAGGACAATCACCGATGAAATGATTTTGATCGCCACATCGAAAGCATTTCCTATCACCTTTATCATCTTTGGCAAATCGGATTTTGTAGAAGGGTTTCTTATCGTTGTTTGGTTGCCTCACGTATTGACCTCATCTTTTGAAGAACTTCTTAAAGTCTCTAACCGCCATGGCATATTCCTCATCATCACTATCCGAGGAGCTTTCATGGTCACTTTGCGCCTTCTTCGCCTTGAGTGCAAGAGACTTTCTTTCACTCTTAGTTTTCACCATTTCTGAGTCCTTCAAAATTATCATCTCATGAACCTTCAAGTTACCAATGAGTTCATCGAGTGATAATTTGGCGAGATCCTTTGATTCTTTAACAGACGTGACTTTAGCTCTCCACTTTGGATGCAACGCCCTAAGAAACTTCCTAACATTGTTCTTGCTAGAAAAACATTCATCAAGTGCTTTTAGACTAGTAATAATAGTGTTAAATCTAGCAAATGCACTATCAATAGTTTCATCTTCTAAGATGACAAATTGTTCATATTGTTGAAGAAGAAGATCGATTTTACTTTCTTTGACTTGGCTATTACCTTGGTGGGTTACTAAAAGAGTGTTCCAAATATCTTTAGCGGTTTCATACATAAAAATCCTTTCGTACTCTTTCTTTGGTAAAGCATTATAAATCACCATTTTAGCCTCATTATTTTTAGCAAGTTACGTTTTAGTATCATCATTAGCTTTGTCAAAAGTGGATATCTCTTTGATTTTAGAAACTTCATTATATTGATAAGGCAAAAAATCACCATTGGTAATAATAAGATGCCAAAGATCTAAATCTTTTGATTTCACATAAGTCTCAAATCTATTTTTCCAATAAATAAAACTATCAGTTTCAAAAAGAGGTGGTCTTTGCATGGATTGCCCTTCTAGATACTTGTTGGAATCCATAGATCAATTCAAGTTTTAAAATACAATATATTTTAAAAAGGCTTGAGCAACCACGCTCTGATACCAATTGTAGAAACTAGAAGGGGGGTTGAATTGTTTCTTAAATTTACTTGTTAAAGATTGGTTTTTAAAAATACTTTTTGTTGAGTCTTAGGATCTAGAATCATCTGAGATGTCATGATCATGATCGTAAACGCACAACGGAATCATAATAAACACAATCATAACCAAGAGCAAGGCTTTCACTAATAAAAATTACTATTAATAATGCTACTAACTACTCTTGGTGCCTTATAGGTTGACGCCAGGAGGAATACACACACACCTATGGTTTACATTGTCTTGGAATAAATAAATAACCATGTGTGTCTAACCCTCTTTATATAATAGAGGTACTAGGGTTATATCACAACCCT
Organism: Glebionis coronaria; assembly: GCA_025667525.1. Lineage (NCBI taxonomy): Eukaryota > Viridiplantae > Streptophyta > Magnoliopsida > Asterales > Asteraceae > Glebionis > Glebionis coronaria. The sequence continues at coordinate 435,531,785 of CM046877.1, forward strand.
AGCTTACTATAGAAGCTAACTATTTTCTATTAGGTCCTTCATCTTGTTTTGTCATATCAACTAAAGATCTCCAAGTCCCAACAATCTTCCCCTAGTTGATTTGACAAAAACAGTAAGCACAAGCTTCCCCTGAAGCTAATATAGATGAAGGCTAATCTTCCCCTCGATCCATGCATTCTTCTCCTTTTTGTCACATCAACTCAAAAGGGATCGGCTTCCCCTTATGAAGTGCATGTCGAATCCAGTAGGCTCCATGGAGAGATCACTGATGTCTTGCACTAAATACTTGTGTCTTATGTCTTGCACTAACCACGTGACATCGAGATCGAACAAAAATCCTCAAATAAATGAGACACTGAGCACAATAACGTAACCCCTTCAAGTGATAGCAAATGTACGCATAGAGCACTATGAAAATAGATCGTACCCCTTTGCTAGATGTGCCAAGTCTTCGTCACCATACAAACCAAGCAAGTTATCTTAAAATGGCTCCCCATTCCCTTTTAAGATATGATAAGAACACAAAACCTGTGAAAATCAACTACAACATAAAATAAGTGATAATAAAATGTCTTCTTCAATGAATCTCCATAACTAAATGATGATGGCTGAAAACTCCTCCTACAGTAACAGTAATGACATCAGACTAGTCCCTAAATCAGAGTAGTATCAATCTTACTTGACTAGAAGGAACCAAACTTGGCCAAAGAAAAGTTAGTATACAACAAGCCAGCAGGAACCATCCCCTACTGAAGTCAGCAAGAATATAAGCCCACCAGTAGGAACAAACCAGTGGTACGGACCAGTAGGAACCAACTAATATTACAATATTACTAGGAGGAACCAAGAACACAACCAACATGAATATATACGACCAGTAGGAACCATAGCTCACTAGTAGGAATAGCATAACCTACCAGTAGCATATCAAAACCCCTTCTCTTTTTTTTTTTCTTTTTTTTCATTTTTTTTTCTCATATTTTTTTCATTTTTTTTCACCACCTGTTGCTGAAACTGTTGCTGACATTAACAATTATCCCCCTCTAAACTTTTAGCGACTGAAACTGTCACTATCTGTTGATGACCTGTATACTATATCAGACGGTGACGAACACCTGCTTGTATGTCTTAAGCCCATGTATCCAACCCATAACTAAATCAAAGCTCGACTTTACCATCCAGAATATGGTCAATAAGATCGGAGTTATGTGCGCATATATATATGGAAGAAATTATTTATCTTCCTAAAAATCAGCACCTATTCCCATATTATTTCCTCCAAGCCACGTCCAAAAATATGTCAGTTTAAAAGGCATTCCTAAAAGTCAGGATCATTGACCAAGGAAACTGCATATATTATACCCCACAACTATTTACGTCCATGATAATCACAAATCATAATATCACACGCTTTTGACCTTTTCAAATATAAAAGGGAATAATGATATAACAAATCATAATCCCCGAAAACCAGGTTCCAAATATACGATATTCAACTATTTCCATAATGTCTGTAGTAACTTCAATTACATCCGAATGAAAGTGAACAACATACGAACCTATTTTGGAATAGTACGAAAGCAAATATACCTTGTTTCGTGTTCTTTGGGCAGTCAGGTTCGGGACCACAACAATGTTTCATGTATGTGTTCACCAAGATTCCTTTCCTACTGCTGTCAACATTAGTATCAATCCCAAGCAGCAACATATGTTCTGACATCAATGATTTAAGCAGCGACATACCTTTCTACTGCCTAATCTGCTGCTAGTTTCATCATTCTCATGGGACCAACAAACAATACCATTGTGTAGAAACTAGAAGGGTGGGGGGGGGGGGGGGGGGTGAATAGTTTCTCTTCGATTGGTGACCAAATTAAAATTACTTTCAATTTGGTTTGTATCAAAACTATCTTTTACTTGAGGCTAAGTTGCATAATGATTAGGTTCAATTCAAATGCACTAGCAAAGATAATAGGTAAGTGTAATGATAATGAAATAAGTAAAGAGTAAGGAAGGAGACAACCTAGTGGGAAGACACCAAGATTTATAGTGGTTCGACAACGAGGCTCTATCCTCGTTTCTACTCCACTCCTCTTGTACACCTACTCGAGATTTCCACTATACCCACAAGCTCCCTTCTCGGCGGAGAAAACCTTACATCGTTGCTTACATTATTTTCCGACACTAAGCTAAATGTCGAGACCTAATCTTTAGCTAGGACCAATCTACACAATGTTGCCTACTTCACAATTTAACGACACAAGGCTAGATGTCGAGTTCTAATCTTAAGGTAGAACCAATCTTCACGACGTTGCCTACTTCACCATTTTACGACACAAGGCTAAATGTCGAGTTCTAACCGAAAGCTAGAACCAATCTTCACGACTCTTCACTTTGAAGCTAAGTGAGAACTTCACACAACACAACTACTAGTCACTTTATAGTTTAGTGAGAACTCACAAGACACAACCACATCACTTTATAGTTTAGTGAGAACTCCTAATCAAATCTATTACAACTCAACTAGACTTATCCAAGTACACACATGTATCTTGGATTTACACAACACAAATCCAAGAAAACACATATGCAATGGATGTACACAACAAATCCAAGTATCCACAAATAACTTGGATGAACACAACTAGTCCAAGTATTCATAAATACATTGGATTGACCTAAAACAAAAAGGGTATCATGATGAATATGACTAGCTCATAGATTCATCTTTATCACAACACTAGTGAGTGAGTGATCTTCTCATTGGACAAGGTAAAGGAGGGGATCAAGAGGATAATCATATGTAAATATCCTTAACAATTTAAGTGATCATTTACTAATGATTATGCTATATAAAATAGAAAGAGGGCTGAGAAAAACGTCCAAGAGGCTTACTGGAAAATAAGATTTGACCCACTATTTAAAGGAGACAAAGTATAACGGATCTATAACGACTAGCTGTGCGCGGTACCTTATCTCACCCCGCGGTTCCATATCGCTAAGGAACCGCGTAGGTACTTAAGGTACCGCCACTAGACTACGCTCCGTTTTTTGTCTTTTAGTGGGGTGGGAATATCTGAGGTATTTGAAACCTTCAAAGGATATTCTAACAGCATTTGGAATATGCTATTTTCAAATTTTCATTTTCCATTTTAATAAAACATTTTCTAAAAAAGAAAGTTCATTAAAAAGTCTTTTGTCATATTAACAAAAGTGAGTTTTTAGGATAATCATTTTGATGATCACTAAGTATGATTAAGAAAGGTTAGTGATATGATTATTACCTTGATGATAGTGTTAGTTAAATAATTCATGTTGTGTTTTACACTAAATGTGTGTATGGTTTGTTGTGATCAAAACTAAGAAAGGTTAGTTAACACTAATAATGTTTTTAGGCATCACTTGCATTAACAATCTCCCCCTTTTTGATTACGACAAACGATAAACTCATTTACGTAGAAACACAAAATATGGAATTATTAACTAGTTTATCACTATCATTTCTCCCCCTTTGTCGTAGCAAAAAGGTTAGCACAAGTCTTTGAAGAACATCGAACTTTGCTAGTAGCTCCCCCTTGGTGGTTGCTCCCCTTGCTTGGGGCACCAAGTTTGTGAGCTAAGGTGACATGCTACACAAAGGTTAGTAGAAAGGAAAGAAACACCAGTGTATATATGATCACTACCTACTAAGTAACTTGAGAGGGAGAGAGAGAGGAAATCTCAAATTAGAAGCCAGTATTTTGATAAGTATGTCCAAAGAGGTAATTGACAAAATCAAGCTTCAATCCGATGAAGATGATAAGCTTGTCAATGGGTTAAGGTTTAGAATTGATGGAATCACCCATAAGCAATTGTAAAAATTAACCATGATCAACTCAAAATAGAACTAATGAAATAACACACAAACAACACAAAGGTTACATAAAAGAAAAAGACACAACAAAGAAGATAGTCATACACACAATATGAGTATCTAAAAGCAATAAATATGGAAAATAAACCACTAAGCATAAGCTAGTCTAATAGTGATATTTTCCAAGATTGCTAAAAAAAATAAAAGACTAAAAAAATGACGATGCATCATTCGAAGTTTTGTCCACCGGAACGAAAACTTGAATAGGAGGTCGAGTGAGGAGGAATTCAAGAAAATTTAACTTCTCATACACATGAGCAAGTTCAATTTGTTGAAATCGACAACAAGCACACGAGGATCCATGATGCAACACAAAATCGTTTGATGGGGGTATGGCATCAAACTTAGGGTTTGGTGGTGGTGGTGTAATGGGTTTGGGAATGTTTTCACAATGCCTTGTGAGGTTTGGGAAGGTTGAAAGGTCATTGAGTTGAGGGGTATTGAAGGATTGTGGTGGAGGGGGAACATTTTCTTTTTCTCCAGTGATGGGGTTTATGGTATAAGTCTCATTCCAATACTTGATTGGAGAGAAGGTAGGGTTTTTGGGTGGTTTGGACGAAGATGGTTCATTCTTCTTAACCCAAATAGGTCGAACCGAGATTTTCGGTTTTTTTGAAAGCTTGGATGAGAAAGCTTTGGGTGAGTGGGGTTGTGACAAAGAAATGTCAAGGTTAGGAATGTAGGAGTTAGGCATTGTGAGAGTGTGAGAATGAAATCTGAAGGTTATGTGAGAATGAATTCTCAAGGTTGGGAAGGTGTGAGAATGAAATCTCAAGGTTGTGTGAGAGTGAATTCTCAAGGTTGGGAAGGTGTGAGAATGAAATCTCAAGGTTGGGGTATAAGTAAAATGTAATCAAGGTAAGAATTTGAATAGAAAATGTGAAGTGTCAAGGAATGTTTAGTCAATTTGAGTAAACAAGGAATCTTGACAGGGTATAGGGTTTTAAAAGTTTTGACCAAGAATTCGTCAAAAACTAATTTCTGCCCGCGGTACCTTAAAGGGACCGGCGGTTCCATATCGCTAGGGAACCGCGGGGCTTTAAGGATCCGCGTCCAGTGGACTTGAAACCAAGTTTTTAGAGGTTTTTGAGAAAAACTAAGACTTTTTCAAAAAGTTGCAAATCTTGGAATTTTACCTCTATTAGCACCAAATTATGCTAGGGTTGCATAAAGCAACACATTCACAAAGAATGTCTTGACAAAGGGTGACAAAATAATTTAGATATCATTTTGAACCAATTTTAGTCAAGTTTTTAGAGGTTGTGATAGATTTAGGTTCAATTTTAATTTCAAATTAAAGTTGATTAGTGTGCACAAAAGGATAGAAACACACAAAGCTAAATCTATAGATCAACAACATGAAACATACATGAAGGAAATGACAACTAGAAAATTAAGTCAACTAACTATAACAAAGCTAGCTTAACATTAGATCTAGATTAGTAGTCTTCTTTGGCTTGGTTTTGTTGAAAACCATTTATTTAGATAACTTCATCATTCATCTCCTAGGAGGAAGCATGGAGAACAAGGTAAGCAAGAACTCTTGCAACCTCCTATGTAGTCCATACATATCCATCCTAAGGTTATGGATGATGTAGTGGTTGTAAAGACAACATGGACAACTAGGACCATGTGTTTGTTGAAACCCATAGTATGGATCACCCAAAAGGAGGGAAAGTGGAACGCCCAAAATTGGAATGTTTGAGTTGGGTGGAGGTGGAGGAGGCAAGTTCTCCAAGGGTGATGTGGGTGAGAGTGGAGGCATGTTCCCTAAAGGGGAAATGGGTGAGTGTGGAGGTAAATTCTCCAAGGTTGGTGAAATGGGTGAGTTATGAGGGGTAAATGGTGAAGTCACCAAAGTGTCATCAAAGTCATTCACAAAAGGAATGCTTTGGATTGGTTGGGGTTGTGTGGTCACATCCAAGGGTGCACTTGGAGTGAAGGGTGAAGAGAGCTCATTCATTCTTGAGTTGAATGAAGAGGAGGTAGAACCAATAGAATGGTTAGTACCATGGGTGGAGGAAGTCTTGCATGGAGCAAGAGGTGGAGAAGGTGATGAAGAAATGAGGATAGGAACCATCTCATTCTTAGGTGTGTGGAAAGGTGAGGAGTTAGGCTTGGCTACCTTAATCCTTATTTTGAGTGTTTTCCTTGGGGTGGAGGTCTTGGAAGTGTTTGAGGTTTTGGTACACACCATGGTTGACAAGGGTGGTTTAAGGTTTAGGGAAGTATGTTTTATGTGTGAAGAACATGGCAAACAAGGTGGGTTTAAATGGGTGAGGGGATGATCCAACATTTTAGGTGAATAATGAATTTAGGTAAGCTAGTTAAGGAAATGTGCAGTTTATTACAGAAAATCATGCAGTTTTTACACATAATTGAGAAAACAGTGTAAAGCAAAGATGCTGTCGGGCACAGTGACCGGTGGTTCCTTATCTAGGACCCGCGGTACCTTATCGATAAGGATCCGCGGGTCGATATGGAACCGCGAACAGAGGGCTTTCAAAAGTTTCCCATCCCAGTTTTTGATAAACCCAGATTTTTACCAAAAGATTCACAAGCCAAAGTTAACTACAGATCATAATCTAATAAGCTAACTATCATAAGGCATGCACAAAGCTATGTAAATCACAAACATCATTGCATAAGCAATAATTAGGATCAACATAAATAATAATCCAAACATGTAATCATAAGTTAATACACATCCAAGATAAAATAAAATTGTTCAACATTACATGTTTACCAACATGTATTCTTTGAAATACTTCAAAGCTTTCACCTTCTCTTTTTGCCCAGTCCCTTGATCATATTCCCCAAGAACTTGAAACCCTTCCTTGACTCAACCCGTTGTTCATGCAATTCACCTCTAGTCCTAAGGTTTTCACGGTAAAGATGCTCCATGTTAAGATCTTCCGGTACTTCACTAGAGGAGTAATAAGGTGGGGGAGCTAGGTCTTCAAATTCATCCTCGAATGGGCTTGAGGATGGATGGGAATTACTCGAAGAGTGGAAATGAGAACTAGTACCGACGCCATCACCATCACTTGTTGGCATATTGGTGTCCTCATAATCCGGCTCTTGATGATTGGATTTTCGTGAACCTCGGTCACTTCTAGGCTTTCGTTCATATACCTCTTGAATAGGTAACATAACCCGTTGAACCGGGTGAAAGCGAGAAAGATCGAGATGAGGAAAATCTTCACCAACCCTTCTAAAAAGGCGAGTAAGAAGCATAGCATAGGGAAGGTTTGTTTTGGGTTTGGAAAGAGCATAATTTATACGTCGAGCAATGTAGAATGCTAAGTTGTACTCGGTTGATGTAAAGAAGCAAAACAACATATGCACCATACACGCCGGGATATGATCTAGGTTTCCACCAAGACAAAACACATTCTCCCTAAGGATGTTAGCCCATTGGACCATGAAGTCCTTAAGGTCGCTTGAGAGCACTTCATAGCGATTCACATTTCTCACATTAGTATGAAGGCTTCTCACAACGTTTCCATCACGCTCCTTCGAGATGATATCAAGGATGAAATTTAGATCAACTTCGGTGATGTCATCTAAAGGTTTATCGTTGGAATCCACGAGAGCATCAAGTCTCCATTTTTCCGTAAAATGACAAGTGCCTCTATATGGCACACCAAGAATATCACCAAAATCATCGAGGGAATATTGAATGATTTGATCATTCAACATGAAGCGAATAAAGATTTGGCCATTGATTTCGAGCATGGAGTAAGTGCTAAAGAATTCAAGAAGAAACAAGGGATAAATTTCTTCGTCTATGAAGAGCAAGCAATCAAATCCAATATGCTCAAACATAGAGTTGATATATCTATACCCCGTTATTCTTGTATCTACAACCCTACCCTCATGGAAATTTCGAGTGGAAAGGGACGGAAAAGAGTTTTGAAGTTGAGGGGAAGCATAGGTTTGGGAAATGCCCGACATATAGTTTCTAGTGAATTGATGATCTTTTTGATATTGAGAAGGCATGATTAGTACCTAAATAAACACAAGAAAATATTTCTCCAATCAATCATATGAAAAATAAAATCAAAGATAAAAAATATGAGAATGTGTTATATCAATTTCTTGACAAACATAGGATTGAATCCATATCATTCTTATGTTCACAATGTGTCTATTCCATCATTAACCAAGAACACATGATCTATGTTAGATCAAAAATGAATTAGAACATTGGTTTTTCAAAACAAGGTTTTTAGGTAAGCATTAACAATGTCATTACCTACTTGTTCATGGGTTCATCTCAAATCCATCTTTTAACCAAAATCATTTAGCCAAAATTCGGATTTGTTCTACAAGTGGGTTTTAGTGAAATCTTAATGAATATGAACCTAAGGAATCATAGTAAAATAACCATGTCAACCCACATTCCTATTAAGGTTTTAATTCAATTTCAATTTTAAAAATCCCCAATTATGAAAGGATGAACCCTAGAACAAAATAGATGAAATTGAAAGAAAATACTTACAATTAATTGATGTTAGATGAAGGATGAGTGAAACCCACAACTTGGAATCAATTAATTTGAGTGATTGAAGGTTTTGGAAGATTCAAAAATGGTGGAAAACAAGAAACCCGTCGGCTGTGTGTTTTTAGGAGAGAGAGGGTTTGGTTTGAAAAAGAATAAAATACTCAAACTGGCGCTCTGACATAAGTTTCTGCCCGCGGTTCCTTATCGATAAGGTACCGCGGTTTGAGCCGCCTAGATAAGGAACCGCCTACAGAGGCAGGTTTTTATCTATGAAAAACGCCAAATTTTGAAAACCAAGTTTTTCTAAAATACTTAAAATTAAATCATGAGCCTTTTAGAATATCATTGGATCATCATAACACTAAGCAATATGCCTTAACAAAGGATTACGAGTTAAATCAAGATCAAAAAGAACCGAAACGGACAAACGACTACTCGTAGCAAAACGGTAAAGTGGAGAGAAGTCAAGGGAAGTGAATCAAGACTAGGACCAATGCTCAAGGGATTAATGACAATCTTCAAATAGTGGTAACGAAGAGCTTGTGTCATATATAGTGGTTTAAGACGTGCCTTTCCGGCGAAACGTTAAACGGCTTTGGTAATGAATAAGTACAAAGCAATTATTCAAGTATAGACTAAGATCACTTTCAATAATAGTCTTAGTCTAAACCAAAATATGAGCAAGGTATTAATTCACTTTCTCTCCCACAAAGGGCCTACTAACCGTATGGGTGCAAACCATAGAAATCATGCTTGATACTTTAAGCTTCTACTAACTCACTCTACATCACCATAGTGAGTCAAGTATCCAAGCAATGAAGGTTTGAGAGGATAAAGGAAAATAAACACAAACCACAAATAAATGTCAAGGCAAGGATGCCGAGAACAAGCACATAGTCAAGTAATGATCAAAAGAATGATCAAAGGGCGTGTGGAAGAACGAAAGAGTACCTTGGCCACAAAGAGCAATCCATGAAGGAATAAGTGATATGCCCAATCAATGACTATGATGAGTACTAAGTCTTCAAGGACTAGTATCATTCCCAATCATCTTGGTATCATCATTCAAAGATGTTAAAGATCAATGAAGATGAGTCTTCTACAAGTTCAAGTATCTCAATCCACAACCAATTAAATGATTGATCTTCATGAGTACCTACACAAAGCAAGATGCAAACTAGTAGATACATTTCAAGAGTATATCTAAAATGCACAAAGGCTACTAACCTTAAGTGGGATGCAATATTATCAACTAAAAGACCTATTTTCAAAGAAAACATAGTTTTGATCAAAGAGAAACTTTAGTATAACTTGACCTTCTAATTTGAGGAGACAATGGATCGATCCAAGTTTCAAAGTACAATATACTTCAAAGATCTTGAGTGACCATCGCTCTGATACCAATTGTAGAAACTATAAAGGGGGGGGGGGGGGGGGGTTGAATAGTTTCTCTTCGATTGGTGACCAAATTAAAATTACTTTCAATTTGGTTTGTATCAAAACTATCTTTTACTTGAGGCTAAGTTGCATATTGATTAGGTTCAATTCAAATACACTAGAAAAGATAATAGGTAAGTGTAATGATAATGAAATAAGTAAAGAGTAAGGAAGGAGACAACCTAGTGGGAAGACACCAAGATTTATAGTGGTTCGACAACGAGGCTCTATCCTCGTTTCTACTCCACTCCTCGAGTACACCTACTCTAGATTTCCACTATATCCACAAGCTCCCTTCTCGGCGGAGAAAACCTTACATCGTTGCTTACATTATTTTCCGACACTAAGCTAAATGTCGAGACCTAATCTTTAGCTAGGACCAATCTACACAACGTTTCCTACTTCACAATTTAACGACACAAGGCTAGATGTCGAGTTCTAATCTTAAGGTAGAACCAATCTTCACGACGTTGCCTACTTCACCATTTTACGACACAAGGCTAGATGTCGAGTTCTAATCGAAAGCTAGAACCAATCTTCACGACTCTTCACTTTGAAGCTAAGTGAGAACTTCACACAACACAACTACTAGTCACTTTATAGTTTAGTGAGAACTCACAAGACACAACCACATCACTTTATAGTTTAGTGAGAACTCCTAATCAAATCTATTACAACTCAACTAGACTTATCCAAGTACACACATGTATCTTGGATTTACACAACACAAATCCAAGCAAACACATATGCAATGGATGTACATAACAAATCCAAGTATCCACAAATAACTTGGATGAACACAACTAGTCCAAGTATTCATAAATACATTGGATTGACCTAAAACAAAAAGGGTATCATGATGAATATGACTAGCTCATAGATTCATCTTTATCACAACACTAGTAAGTGAGTGATCTTCTCATTGGACAAGGTAAAGGAGGGGATCAAGAGGATAATCATATGTAAACATCCTTAATAATTTAAGTGATCATTTACTAATGATTATGCTATAGAAAATAGAAAGAGGGCTGAGAAAAACGTCCAAGAGGCTTACTGGAAAATGAGATTTGACCCACTATTTAAAGGAGACAAAGTATAACGGATCTATAACGGCTAGCTGTGCGCGGTACCTTATCTCACCCTGCGGTTCCATATCGCTAAGGAACCGCATAGGTACTTAAGGTACCGCCACTAGACTACGCTCCGTTTTTTGTCTTTTAGTGGGGTGGGAATATCTGAGGTATTTGAAACCTTCAAAGGATATTCTAACAGCATTTGGAATATGCTATTTTCAAATTTTCATTTTCCATTTTAATAAAACATTTTCTAAAAAAGAAAGTTTATTAAAAAGTCTTTTGTCATATTAACAAAAAGTGAGTTTTAAGGATAATCATTTTGATGATCACTAAGTATGATTAAGAAAGGTTAGTGATATGCTTATTATCTTGATGATAGTGTTAGTTAAATAATTCATTTTGTGTTTTACACTAAATGTGTTGTATGGTTTGTTGTGATCAAAACTAAGAAAGATTAGTTAACACTAATAATAGTTTTTAGGCATCATTTGCATTAACACATTGAACCAAGGATCTAGGGTTTAATCGAAAACCCTAAATCTGTGTATACCATCATCCTTTCTTTACAAGATTTAAGCAGCAACAAATGTAACCAAACTCTCTGTTATTTCGATCTTAAGGTTGTTGAAAAACCCTTTAAACAGAAAACCAAGTTTGTGGAGACCATGTGAGTAGTACAAATGACGTTCTCAATTTGTACAAACACTCGGACAACAAATCAGATCTTTGGTCGTATGTTCTTTTTCCACACTTGCTGCATAAAAACATCATAGTGAAGATCTTGTGTTTGATTCATATAAAATGTGTATCTAGGGTTTATGCAAGAAGGACAGAAAACAAAATTCCTTTAATGAACATCTCAGCAGCCACAAACATAGATCACCTTAGATCATTCTAGGGTTCATCGTTGATTCAAAAATCAACTCACCAAAGCTAGAACAATCACCATCATTCCAACGACAACAACATCATAGTACCAGCAACAATTTTCTAGGGTTTGTTAGGAAAAACCCTAGATCAGCAGGAACATCTTTTATTTATTAAAAATAGAAAATACTAACCGAAAACCTTGTAGATCAACCAGATCGAGATTCAACAAGCCCTGATACCACTTGTTAAGTCTTAGGATCTAGACTCATCTGGGATATCATGATCATGATTGTAAATGCACAGCAGAATCATAATAAACACAATCATAACCAAGAACAAGGCTTTCACTAATAAAGATTACTATTAATAATGCTACTAACTACTCCTGGTGCCTTATAGGCTGACGCCAGGAGGAATACACACACCTATGGTTTACATTGTCTTGGAATGAATAAATAACCATGTGTGCCTAACCCTCTTTATATAATAGAGGTACTAGGGTTACATCACAACCCTAGCTTACTATAGAAGCTAACTATTTGCTATTAGGTCCTTCATCTTGTTTTATGTGAAACTTTCTTATACACAATATGAACAAGGTATAGTGAAACTAAGCTAATAATTACAAGTATAAAGAATAATGAATGTAAAGAGATAAGGGGAGGAAAGATCAAACCAAACACCAATGATTTATAGTGGTTCGGAAACAAATCTCACTCCTCGTTCCTACTCCACTCCTCGAGTACTCCTTACTCGAGAGTTCACTAATCAACAAGCTCCTTAAGGTGTAGAAACCGTACACAACGTCGCTTAACCAATTTCCGACTCTAAGCTAAAAGTCAAGCCCTAATCTTAGCTAGGATCAATCTACACCAATATACTTTAAGGACCAAGTATTAACCTTTATACATACACAACTTCCAAATAGACACAACTACTTGGATCTTCACAACAATGACACAAAAATGAATAAATATGTTTGGATCTTCAATGGATCTTTGAGGTAGACACAACACTTTAAGGATGATAGTGTTCTTCTCTTTGCACTTTGAGAGGAAAAGATGAGAGGAGAAAGATTCACTTCTAAACAAGTAGTAATCAAACAAATGATCAAGGATTTGAGTGATTTAAGAAGTATGAAAGAATCTAGAAATGTATGTGCAAAAGAGGTGAGTTGAAAGTCTGAGCTATTTATAAGACAAACATCCAACGACTATATCTGCCCGCGGTTTCTTATTGGAGCCCACGGTTCCTTATCGATAAGGAACCGCTATAGGTGCCAAGGAACCGACTACATAGACTCTGCTCCCTTTTGTCTTTTAGTGGATTGGTTCGAATCTGGGGATTAAAATTTTCTGAAAGGATATTCTAAACCAAGATAGAATATGCCATTTTCAAATTTCAAATTTTCAAATAATTAATTTAATAAAACATTTTCTTAAAAAGAAAGTTTAAGAAAAAACTTGTCACACTTGATAAAAAGTGAGTTTTAAGAAAAGATTAAATCCTTGATCACCTAATTAGTATGAGTACTTGTTTGTTCATACCTTATGTGACAATGGTTGAAATGAAAAATACTTGAACTCAAGAATTCGTTTTTCTTTGTTTTCGTAAATGCTTGTTTTCACATATTGTCGTAATCAAAACAAAGCGAGACCAAAAAATGCAAGTAACGGTTTTAGGCATCATTGCATTAACATTATCGATAAGGAACCGTATAGGCACATAAGGAGCCGCCGGAGTATACTCCGCTCCTTGTTATCTTTTAGTGGGGTAGGAATATCTGAGGTAGTTTGAAACCTTCAAAGGATATTCTTATGGCATATGGAATATGCCATATTTAAATTTTCATTTTCTATTTTAATAAAACATTTTCTTAAAAATATCTTAAATATAAAGTTTATTAAAAATCTTTTGTCACATTGACAAAAATGAGTTTTAAGGCTAATCACTTTAATGATAACTAAGCGTGATTAAGATATGTTAGTGTAATGATTATTACCTTGATGATAGTGTTTGTTAGATAATTCGTTTTATGATTGTGTTTGACAATAAATGTTTTGTATAGTTTGTTGTGATAAAATGTAAGAAAGATTAGTTATCACTAATAATGTTTTTAGGCATTACTTGCATTAACAGTTTTTGAACCTATTGCTAGGATTGAAGCAATAAGGATATTCCTAGCCTATGCTTCTTACGTGGGTTTCACACTTTATCAGATGGATGTAAAGATTGCTTTCTTGTATGCCACAATTGAGGAGGAAGTATATGTAATGCAACCTCCAGGTTTTGAAGATTCAGAGCATCCAGATAAGGTGTATAGAGTCAAGAAGGCAATGTATGGACTCCATAAAGCCCCTAGAGCATGGTATGGTACATTATCCACTTATATTATGGAAAACGGGTTCAAGAGGGGCACCATAGACCAGACCTTATTTATCAAGAAGAATGGCAAGGTTTTTCTTCTTGTACAGGTCTATGTGGATGATATTATTTTTGGGTCATCTAATCCAAAGATGAGTGAAGACTTTTCCAAATTTATGACTGATAAGTTCAAGATGAGTGCTATGGGAGAGATGAACTTCTTTCTTGGTTTACAAGTACAACAGAAAGAGGATGGTATCTTTATCGCTCATGACAAGTATGTGGCTGAGATCTTGAAGAAATTTGTTTTTTCTCCTCATGAAAAACGGGCTAGCACACCCATGGATAGGGAACACCCTTCGGGAAAGACTTGAGATGGAAAAGATGTTGATGTTAGGCACTATAGATTAATGATTAGTTCATTGATGTATCTTACAGCCTCTAGACCTGACATCATGTTTGTTGTGTGTGCATATGCACGTCATCAAGTGACTCCCAAAGAATGTCATCTTCATTCCATCAAAAGTATCTTTAGATATCTTAGGTGCTATCCTACATTGGGATTATCGTATCCTAAAGATTCTCCATTGGAGCTTATTGGCTATCAGACAGTGACTATGTAGGTGATAAGTTTGATGGGAAATCCACAACTGGTTGATGCCAATTTATTGGGAGCAAACTTATATCTTGGCAATGCAAGAAACAAACAGTGGTGGCCAATTCAACAACTGAAGCTGAGTACGTTGCTGTAGCTGGATGTTGTGGACAAGTTCTATGGATTCAAAACCAGCTGTTGGATTATGGGTATAATTTTATGCATACCAAGATTTTTGTAGATAATAACAGTACACTGTGCATCATTAAGAATCCTGTACATCACTCTAAAACTAAACATATAGAAATTAGGCATCATTTTATAAAAGATTGTTTTGAAAAAGGTTAAATACATCCAGATAGGGTAGACACAAAGGATAATGTGGCTGATCTTTTAACTAAACCTTTTGATGTTGGGAGATTTCAGTACTTGGTAACAAGTATTGGAATGATCAATCTCACAGGCGCTCACTTTTTTTGTCTGCGTGGAAGCTGGCGGCGGGGCTTGCTTAACCAGAATAATCATTTGATGTGTTTCATTCTTTGACTGCTCTGCTCCCCCAAAAAAATGGAGAGACTTGTTCTTGCTCTTCCAATTCAGGAAGAAAAAAAACGGAGCAGATTTGACTCGACACAACCTAACGATACATCCAATACCAATGATCTGTGCTTAGAATGCCGATTTAATTTGGTTTGTGAAAAACTCAGATATGATTTCGCAAAGAATAAAAAAAGTCTATCCAAACCTTGAAACAGAACCTTGTTGAACAAAAAAGAAGCTAGCAAAAAGTTCGAGCCTTCGGGATCCCTCTTGAACGGTGGCCGGTCAGTCCTCTAGCCTTCAACAGTCAGGGTGAGTTGTCAGCTTCTTCTTTGAGGTCGACCCCGGTAACAAAGAAGGAATCCATAAAAACTTAGGATCCGACACCATGATAAAATACTACCCTCATGATTAGACCATGTCCCTGAGATTTTATAAAAGAAAGGTGCATTTATAGTATACTAGGGCGCTTGAGAGAACCATGTCGAAGGAACTCGGCAAAATGGCAACCAACCAACCAAACCCGCCACATCAAATCCCATTTCCTCCGGAACAGAAGTGAAACGCCGCTGGCGCACCCTCCTAACTATTGCCTATTTATTCTGGAATAATCTTTTTAGGAGGGACAATTTTACATATTTCTGCCAAATCCTTCTATTATTAAGTACGGCTGCTCTATGCATGTTGGCTAGGTTAGAATGCAATTGCCCGGGTGTGAGGCTTCATTGGTTCCAACGGTGGCAGCTACGGAATCTGCTATTGGGTTAGCCATTTTTGTTATTACTTTCCGAGTCCGAGGGAATATTGTAGAATCTATTAATAGCATTCAAGGTTAAACATGACTCCTAGAGAGTTACCAAAATACGAAGTGAATATTTTTTTTGAAATCATTTTATAGTATGTACAGGAAGTGCACTGTTATTAGTCTTTGTAAAAGTATTAGATTTTCCACTATATTTTCTAACGCTAATAGAGGTTATTTAGACGCTGACAAGTGTAAAATGGCCGCTGACAGCAACATGTTAGTTTTTGTGGTTTTTCATCTAATCATGCAGGCATTATGGGCATTGTAAAAATGGATACAGAGTTACTTATGGATATTTGGGCTGATAAGATGTGTCAAATGTTTATTTATGATGGTTGGAATGTTTACATTCCTATCTTTAAATAAAAATTTTTCATAAACAATATATTTTGCAACTGTGTAAGTCATATTTTAAGGGGAGGTTTAGGAAACCTTTAGGACATTGGGTATTCTTAAAATGCTCTTATCACAATCTTAGATTGTGTCCACTGGTGAGTAAGGGGTAGAAATAATGAAAAATTTTCTCTATAGAATTGTTGGAATTTCTACACCTTGAGGCGCTGTAGTATGCAAAGTTTACGTACTTTTGCATGCTGCCAAGACTATTTGACCTAGAGTTGAGATTGGTCGGTTGGGAGACTTGGTGTAAATTTAAATTGGGCTTACCTGGGAGTTACAAAGAGTTTATATGAGATTATTTCACCTCTAAGGACTTACTTTAGCAAGGTTCACTAGAGGACAATTATGTCTATCTTTCTTATGCAAGTGTGTATAATTGAACAGAGAATGCTAGTTTCAGTCAGTGTTAGAGGATAAATTATCTTCATTAAGGTAAACTTCTTTGTTAATGTCTTTTTCTTTTTATTTATTTTTTATTTTTTTTTTGCCGCTGACATAGTTTACTACTAACGCTGATAAGACCAATTTAGACGCCGACATGTCAAAATTTACACGCTAACAAAATATAGCCGTTGCCCGTTGATACTTATTTTTTACCGTTGAAAAACACTGGGTCCCACCTAGTTGTTATTTTTGACGAAAATTTAGGCCGTAATTTTATGGAGTTGGTAACTTTCAATTATAGAAAAGATAAGTTATATAATTTCAAGATTTTAATCATTACTTTTTGAATATAACTTACCTCTTTTTCAACCAATAGTGTGCTAGTTTCGCTCCTATAAAATCGTCCCACTCTTTTAACAGGGTAACTACTTTATTTTGTCATCAAACTTTCTCCAAACCTTCAAACTCCATTGTTAATCATTCTCAAGCTTTTCATATTCATTTATCATGGCACCAAAGTTTAAACCTGCTGGTCTGGAATTAGGGTTCAGAGATCAACACAATATGGTAGCTTATTTGACTACTGATGATAAAGTTCATCCCCAATACACACAGATGATTCGGTATTTGAATGCGTCTCCTTTAAGGTTTTCTCATACTCCTCTCATCCCTATCACACACATCAAACAGTTTGGAACATTGTTAGTTCTAAAACAGTTGATGAAGTGATTACATTGACTGCCTTTGTTCATAGGACTGAATGGAGAGTTACTGAAGCATTAATTCGTCAAGCTTTACACCTTGATGACGCTGATTACATAACTCTCCTAACCATTGAAGAGCTAGAAGCTAGACTTTAAGGTTTGGGGTATGTTTTGCCCCATGTTGGGCGTATTAAAAAATATTCTAAACAACAATTCCCCCCAGCCTGGATGTAACACTCTCAAATTTCGTATTGGGTAAGCGGAAGGGTCAGTAGAGTGTTACAGGATAGCACAATAACTCAAATTATAGACAACACATAAAAATGGTTGTAGAAGGTTTAACATACATTCATTCGATTAAAAGTTTTAAGTTTACAACAGGTCCCCAAAATTACACAGTCATAAAGTTTAAAAAACATAGATCGAATGAATAAATTTTATTATATGGGCCATCAGAGTCGATCTCCATCCAAGTTACCCTCAAGCACCTGAGATAAAACATGCAAAAAATTTATCAGCGAATGCCAAGTGAATTCATAGATTTTAATAAAACCGTTACATAAAACAGTCATAGAAATCAGAACACAAGTATAATATCAGAAGTAAGTCCTCGTATTGCTAGTCAGGCAATATATATAAATCAAGTCATACATCTTAAACCATTCATGAAACCGTAGTCTCAATATTATCGTCATTTGCATTGCATTATTTGGATTTTGTTTGATTATTACTAGCCGCATGACATTGCTACCTTACTATAACAAACAACGGGCCGTGAACCTGACAAATAATTTGCCCATCTAAGTTGGCGTGTCGTCACAAAAATCACGCTATGTAAATCTTCACATACATAATTTCGCTTACCAATCAGTGTGGCACGACGAGGATCAACCGTCAAGGCGTGAACTGGGGTGATCTTCCCCATATAGTATTATTATATGCATAAGCGTCTACCAAATCCCGGTGGTTCAGAATTCATGCTAATGGGACTTTAAGTGACATAACCTAGCTATTAATAATCCATTTCATCTCATTCACTGGGTCATAACATCATTCAGGTCCATATCAATAAGCATACCATCGGGACTACTTGTGTTCTATTTTATCAAAACTAGCATGTTATCTCCCTTGCGGGTTTACAAAACATTTTATAAATCATTTAAAAGAGTGCGAGGCTATGAACTCACGTTGATTAAGAAAGGCGGGTTATCGGCGACGGTGCGTGCTTCAATCACGGAAACCTATATAAATAATACTAGGTCTTAGACTTTTGTCCAATGACTTTCCAAAAATAATGGCTATGTATATGTATGATGATATTATATGTATGATGATGATCAAGTGGGATTTTATATCTTTATACAACATTATAGTGTTATGTGTTGGTAAATTTTAGACTAGTTATATTAGTTTTAACTTGTTTACATATTAAGGCCCAATAAGCCCATTAAAAGCCCAATACATTTTATTAGTCTATTTATACTTTTATGACCAGGCCTATACTCATATGTTGGGCCCAAGTGGGTTAAGCCCATGAGTAAGTCCATTAGTGTTTAGCCAAACTAGTTGGGTTAATAGTCCAATAAGGCTACTTTGGCGCGTTAATGCCTATAAGTTATAAAGCTCGGGTTTTATCGGTTTTTACATTAGACGGGTCCGACCGTCTAAGTTTTATTTGACGAAAACGTTAATCTTTCGGTTTTAGCCGAAAAGACGTAAAACTTATATATATAGTTTTATAACTTAGAAAACATATCAATTTGTAATTTTATAAAATGTTATACTTATTTATCAAGTATATAACTTATTTAATAAGTATTATTATAAGTTAGTGGGTTTTATTTATGTATTTTATAATAGTATTACTTGAGTGCTTATTTATTATATATACTTTTATATCCAAATCTGATTATCAAACCCACTTTCACCATTTTTGTTATATATTGAGTTCTACAAGGAGATAGAAGCTCAATTTTGGGCAGCAAAAACTACATAATATGTTCTACAGTTAGCTCCATTTTAGCTACTGCTCATTCATCCTCTAAGTGTCCCTAATAATTCGTCAAAAACAGACTATACAGATTTTGAACCTTAATAGTATTTTGATCATATCTTGCTCATTTTATTGATTCCATTGAGTGGCCAACTCTTCACACATGTAAAAATCATATATCTTACTGTATTTTCAATAATCCAAGTCATTTTATCAAGTTATCATATGGTTACTTACTGTTTTATACAGCCTCTAATTTTAACCATGATTTTAACATCTTTACATGTAGATTTTAATCTTTTTAACCAAATCTATCAACACAAGATCCCCACATAATACTTTGATCATCATTTATCATCATATACATATACATTTATAAAGAAAATACAAAATTACGTTTACAAAATAACAAGGTAATGGAAGAAATGATCTTGTTACCAACCAAGATAGTGAAAGTTAAGAATAAGACTTGGTTTTTGATAACCAATCTTATGATAAACCAAGACCACCTTCAAGATCACCCAAGTATATGAACACCTTGAGAAAAATCAGCACTAGACTCCAAGGAAACTTCTTTGTAGATTTTAGGATCACCTCCAATCAACAAGACTTCAAAAGGCTTTCATCTTGTGCAAGTTTAACACAAGATTTATGGTTGAATTTTGATCAAATGGTGGTGTTTATGATGGTGAGTGGACGGCAAGGAGAGAGTAGAGAGAGAGTTTGTGTGAGATTGCATGTAAAAATGAGGATAGTGGTTTGATGTTAGCTAGTTTTGAGGTGTGTATGGTTTTGGTGAAAACTAAGGACAAGTGTCCTTAGTTTTATTATCAAGTTGACACATCAAAGGGGTGTTGGCTAAGCTTTGTCCGTCCCTTTGTGGGGGTGGGGCAAGTGTTATCTTGTCTCATCCCGACTAATTTACGGGTACTCCTCGATTCTATTTTCCTCAATTTGCGTGCCCTCGGGTCGTTTTACAAAAAACGTTTTTATAAATTATGAATCAACGGCACAAAAAGAATCTAATAAAAATTGTCTCATAAAAAACGGAGTTCAAAAACATAAAT
This sequence comes from Glebionis coronaria, assembly GCA_025667525.1. Taxonomy (NCBI): domain Eukaryota; kingdom Viridiplantae; phylum Streptophyta; class Magnoliopsida; order Asterales; family Asteraceae; genus Glebionis; species Glebionis coronaria. The sequence goes on from CM046877.1 coordinate 435,552,439, forward strand.
ACGTAAACCTAGGGTTTCCGGTTTAGTCGTAAAGGACGTTAAATTATGCACGTAAGCCCTAATTTCAACCTGTAAATTGTGAGTTCATCAACCAACACAAAAATAAGTTTCAAAATAATATATGATAAAATAATTTACTAGCTAAAAATGTTAGATTGTCACAGCATTTCCTCCTAAAAGGGATCAACGTCCTCGTGATCCATTTCATTTTGATGTCCGTTTCTTATTGAAATCAAAGAGGTGTGGGTATTTCTTCCACATTTCATCCTCTTGTTCCCAAGTAAATTCTAGTCCATGCTTTGAATTCCACCGGATCTTGACGATAGGTATCCGACTTTGTTTAAGTTGCTTTACCTCACGATCCATAACCTCTATGGTTTCTTTGATAAAATGCAACTTCTCATCAATTCAACCCTTATCTAACGAGATTTTCTAATCACACACTGCTAAACATTTCTTCAAATTAGATACATGGAATGTGTTGTGAACACCATGATGTTCTTGGGGTAACTCCAATTTGTAAGCCACCAGACCTTCTCTAAATAAAATCTTAAAGGGTCCAATATAGCGGGGATTCAATTTCCCTCGCTTTTCCAAATCTTATGACGCCTTTCCATGGTGATACTTTCAACATTACACGGTCACCCACTTCAAACTCCATCGGTTTCCGCCGCACATCCGCGTAACTTTTCTGTCTACTTCGGGCAGTCAACAGTCGATTCTTAATCTGAACTATCATATCCGTACTCTCCCGGATCAATTTCGGTCATGTGAGCTGGGTATCCCCAACTTCACTCAAACATACAGGAGATCTACACTTCCTACCATACAAAGCTTCAAACGGTGCATCCTTAATACTAGCGTGATAACTATTGTTATATGAAAACTCTGCTAAAGGAAAATGTTTATCCCAATTCTTACCAACGTCTATCACACAAGCTCTCAACATATCTTCCAGTGTTTGTATCGTTCTTTCAATTTGTTCATCAGTTTGGGGGTGATAAGAAGTGCTCATGTCGAGATTCGCTCCCAAAGATCTTTGGAGGGATTTCCAAAAATTCGATGCGAATCTAGGATCTCGATCTGAAATGATCGATACAGGCACTCCATGCTTGCACACAACATTCTCAAGATAAATACGAGTCAGCTTCTCCAATGAGAACTGCTCTTTAACCGGAATGAAGTGAGCTGATTTGATCAGTCTATCGAAAATGACCCAAATCGAGTTATTTCTAGATGATGTTCTAGGAAGCTTGGTGATAAAGTCCATCGTAAATCGCTCCCACTTCCATTCAGGAATCTTTGGTTGTTGAAGTAGTCCTGACGGCTTTTGATGTTCTTCTTTGACTCTTGCACAAGTCAAACATTGAAGAACATACATAGCAATATCAACTTTCATATTCGGCCACCAGTACAACTTCTTCAAATCATGATACATTTTATCAGATCCAGGATGAATGGAATATTTAGATTTATGGGATTCCAACATAATCAAATCTCTTAAGCCTCTAAACTTAAGTATCCACATACGACCTCTTAAGTATTTCACTCCATCAGCTCTAACCTCTAAAGGATCTCCTTCTCCTCGAAACCCTTCATTATCAAAATTTTCTTTCTTACAGGCTTCTATTTGTGCATTCCTAATTTGCTCAGGCAAATTATTGTGCACATTCAAGACTAGAGAACGTACCCTGATAGGCTCTCTATCTTTTCTACTTAATGCATCGGCAACAACATTCGCTTTTCCCGGGTGATATTTTATATCACAATCATAATCACTTAACAGTTCTATCCATCTTCGTTGCCTCATGTTTAATTCCTTTTGATCGAGAATATACTGTAGGCTTTTATGATCGGTGAATACCGTACACTTGGTGCCATACAGACAATGTATCCACAACCTAAGAGCAAAGACTACAGCTCCTAACTCAAGATCATGAGTAGTATAATTCTTCTCATTTTTACTTAATTTCCTAGAAGCATAAGCTATCACCTTTTCTCGCTGCATCAAGACAGCTCCATAACCTCTAAGAGATGCATCACAAAATACTACAAAATCTTCACTTCCGTCGGGTAATGATAGAATTGGTGCACTACATAATTTTTGCTTAAATATCTGAAATGCGCCATCTTCTTCACTTCCCCAAACGAAAGGTTTATTTTTCTGAGTTAGCTTGGTCAGGGGCTTAGCTACTAAAGAAAATTCTTTAATGAATCGTCTATAATAGCCAGCCAATCCTAAGAACTGTCGCACCTCCGTTGGCATTGTCGGTGCAGACCAATTCTTAATGGCTTCTACCTTTGCTGGATCCACATGAATTCCATCTTTGTTAATCACATGACCAATAAATTGCACAGAGTCCAACCAAAAATCACATTTCGAAAACTTAGCATACAACTTTTCATCCTTTAACAAACTCAAGATAATCCTTAAGTGTTCTCCATGTTCCTCTTTATTATTAGAATAGATTAGAATATCGTCAATAAACACGATCACAAATTTGTCCAAATAGGGTTTGCACACTCGATTCATTAGATCCATGAATACCGCAGCTGCGTTAGTTAACCCAAAAGGCATTACTTGAAATTCTTAGTGTCCATACCGAGTTCTAAATGCAGTTATTGGAATATCTTCTTCACGGACGCGAAGTTGGTGATATACCGCAAATCTATCTTAGAATACACACTAGATCCTTGTAGTTGATCATATAAATCATCAATCCTTGGTAAAGGATATCGATTTTTGATTGTCAATTTATTTAGTTCCCGATAATCGATGCATATACGGAAAGATCCATCCTTCTTCTTAACGAACAAGACTGGAGCTCCCCAAGGCGACGAGCTCGGTCGAATAAAACCTTTATCACACAACTCCTTAAGTTGTTCGGATAATTCCTTTAATTCAGAAGGTGATAATCGGTAAGGCGCACGTGCCACCAGTGCAGCACCAGGAATTAGATCACTTCGAAACTCAACTTGCCTTATCGACGGAAGTCCGGGTAAATCATTAGGAAATACCTCTGGAAATTCACAGATAATAGGTACATCTTCCAATCGTTTCTCCTTAGACTCATTCCCGGTTACTTGAGCTAAGAATAGCTCGCAACCATTCCTGATGTACTTTTGGACTTTAATACATGAAACGATTTTCAAACGGGATTCACCTCGATTACCATCAATTACTAACGTCCTATTCCTAAGAGGAATCTTAACCTTCTTTTCTCCACATAAAATTGTAGCATTATTCAACGATAACCAATCCATACCAATAATAATATCCAAACTACCTAGTTCTATCAACATCAAATCAATCGGAAAGGAATAGTTTAAGAGATTTAGAGAGCATCCTTTTATCAGCTTATTAGTTTTTACTAATTTACCATCAGCCAATTCCACTTCGTAACTGGTATTTATCTCAACAGGTTCAATGTCAATAAGGGTACTAAATTTAGTGGATACAAAGCTCCTATCAGCACCCGAATCAAATAAAGCAACAACATAATGATTGTTGAGTAACAACGTACCAGTAATGACATTCAGATCCTCTTTCTTAACCTCAACCGTTCCAAGTTAATAGGCACCACCCTGGGGGTTTCTTCCAGTTCCAATCCTTTTTAACTTAGGGCAATCCGATTTCTTATGACCCTCTTCATTACAGTTAAATCAAATAACTCCCCTCTTATACTTTTCCACTTTGTGTCCAAGTTTTCCGCAATTTCGGCACTTCCAGCAGTCACCAGCATGCCTCTTATTACCACACTTAGGACACTTTTCATTATTGCGCGATGTGTTGTTGGTAAGAGCATTTGCATCCCCCTTCTTTGGTTTTGACGGCGATTAAAATTTTGCGTATTATCACCTCGACCTCCACGATCGCCATCACCCTTTCTTTTCTCACCAGCATGTGCTTCATCCTCCTTGTCCTAAATTATTTGCCTAATGAGTTAGTAAGCCATTCGAACAGCATCATCAATGGTTAATGGTTTTGATGATATCACATCCCCTCGGATATTCTTGGTCAACCCTTTAATGTATTGTTCAATTCAGATCTCTTCGGGTTCCACCAATCGAGGAACAACAATGCCAACTCATGGAATCGGTTTGTATAGCTATCAATGTCCACACCTTTCATTCTCAGATAAATCAACTCTTGTTCCAACCGTATAATCACACTACGGGGATAGAACTCCATAGTCATCCACTTTTTAATTTCAGCCCAAGGAGTAGTATTAGCAACATCAATACCCATAAAAGAAATTATCCCATTCCACCAAGTCAACGCACGACCTTTAAGAGTAGCTATAGCAAAAGTCACTTTATCCTCCTCCTTATACTTACTAATCCGAAACACCGACTCAATCTTCTCAATCCACTGGCTTAATCCTATAGCACCTCCAGTTCCATTAAAAGGTAGAGGTTCACACTTCATGAATGTCACTTAAGTACAACCACCGACTTCAGGCGCATTAGGTCCAAGTCCTCCTATAATTCCTCCAGCATTAGCATTCACATTATTATTATTCACATTCACATTAGTACCACCAATTCCACTACCGCCAGCTCCACTACCGCCAGCTCCACTACCGCCAGCTCCACTACCGCCAGTTCCACTACTGCCAGCTCCATTTCTAGCATCTGCCATAAATTCAGTCATAGATGCGGCAACTTGCTCTGTAATGATCCTACGTACATCATCCTCAGTCACAACTTTCTTGGGCGGCATGGTTCTATAATTTCACAATTTCAAAGTATATTAAGCACTCACCCAACGAGGGATTCATATAAGATGGATTGAATTCATAATCAAGATAAAAATAAGGCACGATATGGAATTCAAGACAAAGATACATATTTCATTGGATTAGAAACAACCACATTGTCTTAATTACATTCCACATCAAAGTTTCTAGCTCTATACAGGCTCAAAATTCATGCCAGATCTACTAACTAATAAGAGATACAAAAGATAACTACTAAAGATAGACTGGTCTACTGAGAACTGCTAGATGGTCCATCATCCATTTTCTTCGGTATCTTCTTCGGACGATCACAAGACACATCTTCAACTGGGCGCTTACGAATCACTCATTTCTCAACCATCTTAGTATAAAACCTACTGTTCCAACCAACCGATATATTCAACTCTTTCTCTGCCTTCTCACGCATCGCACGAGCTACACTCAACTAAATCTCATTGTATTCACCTTTTTCTTCATTTCAGCATACTCACCACTTTCCAACAGAGAAAATCTCCTAAACGCCTCCTTGAAACCACGCTCCACATCAGTCAAATCCAAATTAAGCAACTCTCGCTCTTTCTCACCAATCTTAGTCTTTGACTCCAAATAAGCAACATGAGTCTGAACAACACCTAAACCAATCTCTGTCATACTGCTTCAAACAGGAGAAGCATCTAAATCACGTCTCAAGGCCCAAGGTGCAAGTCCATCAATATGAGTAGCCTCTCGAACCCTAGACGACTCTCCAATCACATGCCTACGAGTAGAAATCCCATCAGTACAATCAGGTGCATCATCATCCTCATCATCCTCTGATTCAGAATTAGATTCAGACGATTCAGACAATTCATCTCCAAGTAACTTAAACTCAGAATTGGACCAATCAACTAGAGGGGGTAAGGGCTCACCCTCCTCTACATCATAAGGGAAAATAAGCTCAGCCTCATCATCATCATCAACCTCGTCATCTATACCTATCTCCTCCTCGACATCCTCGTCGTCATCCTCATTACCTACATTATCTATCCCAATCTCATCATCGTTCTCAATACCAACATTATCATTATCATTCTCTACAACATCAACCTGAGGGGCAATCTGATCTCCTAGTCCTATCTCGAGCTCAGGATCCTCAAATGGTTCCTCCTCTTCATCATCCATATCCTCCTCTACATTATAATTTACTAAGTCTAAGTAAGAGTTGTCATCTACATTAGGTTCGGGAATAGCATGGTTCTCTACAGGAATATTAGGGTTTGCCATGACAATCTGCATTTATAATATATCTCGTATTAGCATAAAAATAATTATTAAACAGTTACATACTGAAACCACAATATATACAATTAAATTATATATATCAAAATATATATCTTCTCAATAAGGCTTGTTTGTAACGTCGGAGATCTTTGGCACCGTTATAGTCAAAAGTTTTTTCAAACATTTTAAGAAAATGTTTATAGTTAAAAGATTTTGAAATGTTTTATTCAAAACCTTGGTTTTAAAAAATCTCTCGTTCTCTATAATGAGAGCTCTGGTACCAAACTGTAACACTCTCAAATTTCGTATCGGGTCAGCGGAAGGGTCAGTAGAGTGTTACGGGATAACACAATAACTTAAATCATAGACAACACATAAAAATGGTTTTACAAGGTTTAACATACATTCATTTGAATAAAAGTCTTAAGTTTACATCAGGTCCCCAAATTACACAGTCATAAAGTTTACAAAACATAGATCGAATGAATAATTTTTATTATGTGGGCCATCAGAGTCGATCTCCATCCAAGTTACCTTCAAGCACCTGAGATAAAATATGCGAAAATTTTATCAGCGAATGCCGAGTGAATTCATAGAGTTTAATAAAGCCGTTACATGAAACAGTCATAGAAATCAGAGCACAAGTATAATATTAGAAGTAAGTCCTCGTATTGCTAGTCAGGCAGTATATATAAATCAAGTCATACATCCTAAACCGTCCATGAAACCGTAGTCTCAATATTATCGTTATTTGCATTGCATTATTTGGATTGTGTTGGATTATTACTAGCCGCTTGACATTGCTACCTTACTATAACAAACAACGGGCCACGAACCCGACAAACAATTTTCCCATCTAAGTTAGTGTGTCATTACAAAAATCACGCTATGTAAATCTTCTCATACATAAATTCGCTTACCAATCAATGTGGCACGACGGGGATCAACCGTCAAGGCGCGAACTGGGGTGATCTTCCCCAAATAGTACTATTATATGCATAAGCGTCTACCAAACCCCGGTAGTTCATAATTCATGCTAATGGGACTTTAAGTGACATAACCTAACTATTAATAATCCATTTCATCTCATTGATTGGGTCATAACATCATTCGGGTCCATATCAATAAGCATACCATCGGGACTAATTGTGTTCTATTTTATCAATGCTAGCATGTTATCTCCCTCGCGGATTTACAAAACATTTTATAAATCATTTAAAAGAGTGCGAGGCTATGAACTCACGTTGATTAAGAAATGCGGGTTATCGACGACGGCGCGTGCTTCAATTACGGAAACCTATATAAATAATACTCGGTCTTAGAATTTTGTCGAATGACTTTACAAAAATAATGGCTATGTATATGTATGATGAAATTATATGTATGATGATGATCAAGTGGGATTTTATATCTTTATACAACATTATAGTGTTATGTGTTAGTAAATTTTAGACTAGTTACATTAGTTTTAACTTGTTTACATATTAAGGCCCAATAAGCCCATTAAAAGCCCAATACATTTTATTAGTCCATTTATACTTTTAATACCAGGCCTATAGTCATATGTTGGGCCAAGTGGGTTAAACCCATGAGTAAGTCCATTAGTGTTTAGCCAAACTAGATGGGTTAATAGTCCAATAAGGCTACTTTGACCCGTTAATGTCCATAAGTTATAAAGCTCGGGTTTTATCGGTTTTTACTTGTAAAATGTACTTACATATCAGTAGATGAGTTAAAAAAGTTTACATAGACGGGTCCGACCATCTAAGTTTTATTTGACAAAAACGTTAATCTTTCGGTTTTAGCCGAAAAGACGTAAAACTTATATATATCGTTTTATAACATAGAAAACATATCAATTTGCAATTTTATAAAATGTTATACTTATTTATCAAGTATATAACTTATTTTATAAGTATTATTATAAGTTAGTGGGTTTTATTTATGTATTTTATAATAGTATTACTTGAGTGCTTATTTTATAATATATTGCCATATCTTGAGTTTTACAAGGAGATAGAAGCTCAATTTTGGGCAGCACAAACTACATAATATGTGCTACAATTAACTCCTCTTTAGCTACTGCTCATTCATTCTCTAAGTATCCTTAATAATTCGTCCAAAACTGACTATACATATTTGAACCTTAAAAGTATTTTGATCATATCTTGCTCATTTTATTGATTCCATTGAGTGGCCAACTCAACACACATGTAAAAATCATATATCATACTGTATTTTCAATAATCCAAGTCATTTTATCAAGTTATCATATGGTTACTTACTATTTTATACAGCCTCTAATTTTAACCATGATTTTAACATCTTTACATGTAGATTTTAATCTTTTTAACCAAATCTATCAACACAAGATCCCCACATAATACTTTGATCATCATCTATCTTCATATACATATACATTTATAAAGAAAATACAAAATTATATTTACCAAATAACAAGGTAATGGAAGAAATGATCTTGTTACCAACCAAGATAGTGAAAGTTAAGAATAAGACTTGGTTTTTGATAACCAATCTTATGATAAACCAAGACCATCTTCAAGATCACCAAGTATATGAACACCTTGAGAAAAATCAGCCCTAAAATCCAAGGAAACTTCTTTGTAGATGTTCGGATCACCTCCAATCAACAAGACTTCAAAAGGCTTTCATCTTGTGCAAGTTTAACACAAGATTTATGGTTGAATTTTTATCAAATGGTGGTGTTTATGGTGGTGAATGGACGACAAGGAGAGAGTAGAGAGAGAGTTTGTGTGAGATTGCATGTAAAAATAAGGATAGTGGTTTGATGTTAGGTAGTTTTGAGGTGTGTATGGTTTTGGTGAAAACTAAGGACAAGTGTCCTTAGTTTTATTATCAAGTTGACACATCAAAGGGGTGTTGGCTAAGCTTTGGCCGTCCCTTTGTGGGGGTGGGGCAAGTGTTATCTTGTCTCATCCCCACTAATTTACGGGTACTCCTCGATTCTAGTTTCCTCGATTTGCGTGCCCTCGGGTCATTTTACGAAAAACGTTTTTATAAATTATGAATCAACGGCACAAAACGAATCTAATAAATATTGTCTCATCAAAAACAGAGTTCAAAAACGTAAATACGTAAACCTAGGGTTTCCGGTTTAGTCGTAAAGGACGTTAAATTATGCACGTAATCCCTAATTTCAACCCGTAAATTGTGAGTTCATCAACCAACACAAAAATAAGTTTCAAAATAATATACGAGAAAATAATTTACTAACTGAGAATGTTAGATTGTCACACTGGAAGTACTTGATTCATGTCATCCTACAATGTTTGAGTCCCAAATGCACTTCTATCAATGAAATCAACCGTTCAATTGGTATTGCTCTTGTTTGTATTGCAAATGGGAAAAAATACAATTTTTCAAAGATGATATTTGATGGCATGTATCACAACCGTTCAATTGGTATTACCCTAGGTTTTTGCAAATGGTTTTTGATTTACAGAAGTATTGCAGTAGGGATCATGACCACTTTGATGGGATCCCTACTAAAAAGAAAACGATTTTGAAGAATATGAACACTCCACCTTACCGTGACTTACCACTCACCCCTACATGCTAGCTGTCATTGAGGCAGCTGCAAACCCTCAACCACAACCTGACCCTACACCAGAACACCCACCATCACCACCTCCTCAAAATATCCAAATGGATGTTGACCCTCAACCGTCATGCGCTGACATTCACAATTCAGGCGCTGACATAACCAATTTTGACGGTGACATAACTGCCCCAAAAACCAAAATGCCCCCAATCCACTTCATTTTCTGAACCAGTCAACTATATGTTTTAGAAACGTCAAAGGACTACTGGAGAGTTCTCATCTAGTGGTCATAGCCATGTAGCAGAGAGAACCACTACCACAACTATGGTTGGTGACATGGGTGAGGCTGGGACTATTGACTCTGGCTTAGAAGCAAGTCAAGACAGTCCTACCATCATTAAGTGTAACACCCCATTTTTGATAAATGGAATGTCACGCGTAATTATGGCGTGTCATCAAAGCATACAAGGATAAATGTCTAAAACATTACATGATCATAGGGTAAACCGGAATTAAACATCGGTTCCCAAACATAAGCTCAAAACATAATAAAGTAAATGAAATGAATGAAAGACTTAAACAAGCATAAATATATGAAGGCAAAAGGAGAAGAAGTCTATGGCAGCTTCCATCCTATGCATGTCCTCCAAAATGCTTGAGTTTGTCCTTGGGTACCTGCCGTTTTGGGACATGGAAAGGAAAGTAACGACTGAGCATAACGCTCAATGCACGGATGTACAAGTAAAGCATGAATAATATAATCATATAAGCAGGAAACAGCGGAAGAAAACTTAGTCCTGGATAACCCGGTTATATCTTAGTAAAACTGGTTTTATAGTTTGAAAAGCCTTATGTTTGTATTGTAAAAACTGTTTAACATATTTAACCATTAGCCAATATAGGTCATGAAAATCAACGTGCATGAATACTTGGAGGGGTGACCTCATCATGCAAATTAGAGGGGCTGCCTCTAATTTAATATACTGGTTTTTGGGTAGGAGGGATCAGCTCCTTGTGAAGGATGCAAGGCACACACCACATTCACACTGAGTAATCTGTTGAAAAACATGTAACTAGGATGCACCCATACGCCCCACGTGATAAATATAATAATATGGCCAAAAGCTGAAGGGACGCCACGAGCAATCACTCCGCCGTGGGGAAGTCATAACACCAGTGCCTCTAGTGTTATGGTTATGGTACCTCCATAACTAGGTGAAACTGGTCATGCATGTATATGGCTTTAGGTATTCTAATTAAACATAAGCAATCAAACATATAAACTTATACTATGGGAAAACAGTTGGTTGCATACGGGGAATCCTAATAAGGAAAGAATGTCCATACTGAAAGGACGGGAATCCGTACCTTATGTCCAGTGAACGAAGATGACGAACGGAAGAGAGTCTTACTTCGGTATCACTAATGCTACATAAATACATACATGTATAAGTGTAGAAAAGCTAAATATGATCCGGTGGTCTAATGTGGTGGTAAGTGGTGGTGGAAGCCATTGTTGGCTTAGAGAGAGAGAAAGAGAGGTTGAGAGCTAAATGTGTGTGTTCCTCAAAATGAACAAATACAATCAACACCCCTCCTTGGAAGCTAAGGAGGGGTATATATAGTCACGCACTTTACAAAGAGCCTAGTCTAGTCTAAATGTGCGTGACTATGATAACTAACGGGAATTCTTAAATGTCGTCACATAAAGTGAGTTTCCAACAATCTTCCCCCATGGGACGACGTGTAGAATTCCTTACAATATTCTACCTATCAAGTACAAAATAATTAAGAACAAGAGCTTCCATGAAGCATCCAATGCTGATGATGTCTTCTGAGGCCTTCGTCTTCAAAACGACTCATCTTTAACTTGTAGTAGAAATACTGTAACGGCACGAGCTAAGTAACCCATACACTTCTGGTTAAGGAGAAGCTTCTGAATTAGCTTCCCCCTAATTCATGCCACGTAAACTTGATGTAGAAGCATTTTAAATAGCTTCCCCCAAGTAGATCAACAACTTCTCTTCTCACGCTTGAATAATTCTTCTGAATTTTTCTTCCCCCTGAGAGTTCAAGTTATGCATACCAGAAAGAATCAAGACACTTCTTCCCCCACATAGTTGAAGAAGGTAAATCAATCCCAATTATGAAGCTCAAATACTGAAGTGGACACTTTATCCAATTCATGAAGTTGACATCGTAACACCAGAGTCAATTAAGTCCCGGAAATGCACACGTCTTCTTCCGGAGATGCACCAGAGTCAATTAAGTCCCGGGAATGCATATAGGATAATGATGATGAATAATTGCAACAATCAAACAATTAAACCTCGAATCAGTAGTGTACCGTTTGGAGATTGATAACGACACGAGTTAAAGCACTGATTTTCTCTGCGGCTATGACAAATGTCATCCCGGAATATCTTCAAATCAAAAGAAGGTATGAAGTTCATCACGTGTACTCGTTGTGCGTTCAATGTGTCTGCTTCTTCCCCCTTGATGGTTTCGAAACTCGGAACCATCAATAAATTGTACGCACATGAACCTGAAATCTCGTGAGAATAATAAATAAGATGAATTATATATTTTGTGAGAATCAGCTGTTGATCGAAAATCTCTTCTCATATACTCTCCATGGCCACCTTTACCATTCCACGTGAAAGCAATTTGAAGTGACCACTGAAAGAATGAACCGGATACATCAAACGTGAAGCTGAATAAAAATCCTTCGATCTTGTGACTTAAGCTTGCACTATTGTTGAATGAAGAACGGTGGAGAAATCTCTAAGTACTCAATGCATCACTGAAGAAGTCTATAAGTACAACACCTCAATGCACTATTGTTGAATGCGCGTGACACTGAGTACAACAATGTAGCCCCTTTAAGTGATAGTTATCCGAGTCATCAACCATCCACCCCGAACCCGGAAACCAGATAACCAAGTCTTCATTCTAGGATTAAGCACGAGCAAGTTATCTAATAAAAGATAAAATAAATACACGCCTTCGAAAAATCCGTCTTCAACGTCACGTAATTAATACCCGATCAAACAAAATCTGAAGCCACTAAACAATCGCCCATTTTTCTTGGTCTCGTCGCAAATAAATTCTTGTCACATTTGTCACTTCATTTTGTCGCGTCACATTTCTCGTCAGCCCATCAGTGTCAAGAAAGAATTAAAGAACCACAAATGCGACAAAAAAACTACAAATTCAAAAAAGGAATTTGCTTGTTTGAGCATCTATTCTCCTTAACAATGTCTCGACACTATTTGTCTCGACCCGATGACACAATGAAATCCCGACAATATGCACAAAATTTGTAATTCAAAATAGTTAATTTTGAAATAAAATTTGTTTATATTGTGTGATGAAACACACGGGCCATCATTCCAAATCTGCCAAAGTCAGTTAACTAAAAAATGAGTTCCATGGCCCAATATCATTGAATTCGAGTGTCCATTAAATTCGTAGGCCCAGCCCATGCATCCAATACCCGGTCCAAGAGTGTGAGTTAAATAACTCTTACCCAACCCTAATTTCATTCAGTTACATAGAACAAACCGCCCCCTTATATTCACTCCCACCAAACTTCACCTTCATCTCTCCCAACCCAGACACCATCTCCTCACAACAGTCCAATCATTCACATAACCCTACACATAGATTACTCCGTCTCATCTTTATCACCCACATCAAAAACCTAATCCTTACACCCTTAGCAACCTCCGCCCCCCATCTCTCCATTTGTTTCTTCTCATCATCACATCTCTCAACTAAAACTGATACTCCTTATCTCAATCTCATCTCTTAATCTACAGCCACAAATAATACGAATCTCCAAATATCAATCAACCATCTCGAATTACAATTTGATTCATCTAATGATGATCAAGTTTTAATATCTATCACAAATACATTAAGATGTCTACCAACCCACGAATATGTTCAAGCGAATGAAGCTAAAATATTAGCGGTTGGATGTTGGGTAGGTGTTTAATTTGTTGCATGTGATTCGATTAATGTTTTATGCATCATACCGAAAAAAAAATGATGATTTTAACACAATTGTTATAAGTCATTATTTTTATTCGAATATCAAACAAATGAAATGGTACTGATTGCATATCGATTTTGAGTTGAAACGATTGAATGAATTGATTATGACAATAAATGTTATAAATCCTTCATTTAATTCGTATATTAGATGTGGTATAAACCAAACATCAGATCTGTGATGTATGAGAGTTGTTTTCGTGTAAATAGATCTATAAAGATCTCAAAAGGTTAAACATGACAACGAATCTGAGATCTTAATTAGAGTTACTGTTTGAGTCTAGATGAGTTATTTAGTCCGAGTCTTAGGTTGGAATGGGGATAGGAGACGATGGGTATAGGTTAGATTGTGAAGTTGAGGTGATAAAAGGATGGAATGAGTTGGTCGAGTCAGTGAGTTAAACTCAGTTGGGTTGACTGAGTCAATGAGGAGTTATGGTGACTCAGTGAGTGATCTGAGTCAAATGTAGAATATTGATAATCAATGAATCTATGAAGGGGTTTGTTGATTTCTAGAGAGAGAAAGTTAGAGAGAGAAAGTGAGAGAAACTATGTGAATTTTATTAAGTGGAAAACAAGAAATGACAACAACCAACCCCTTTCCTTGGTGGAAAGGGGTATTTATAGTTCCAAGTCATAAGTGGACTTGGGCCGGTCCATGACAAGCCCATGGACCGGTTCTTACTTAAGTTAATAAGCAAATAATAACTAATTACTAACTGGTTTTATATCATGTCTTAGCTTGTTTTATATGTTCATGTAATGTTTTACTGTTTTAAGCTTTATACTGTGTTTATCTTATATTCTGTCTATTCTGATTAAGTATTACTTGTATTTCATGTATTATTATACTTGTTGTGTAATAATAAGTAACTTTCTAAAAATAGCAGGTTTCCTAAAATAGAAAGTTTCCAAAAATAGAAAGTTACCAAAAATAGAAAGTTTTCAAAAATAGAAAGTTTCCAAAAATAGAAAGTTTCCAAAAATAGAAAGTTTCCAAAAATAGAAAGTTTCCAAAAATAGAATTACTGCTTAAAATAAATAAGTTTCTAAAAATAGATATAAGCTGGTTAAATAAGCTAATTATATAAGCTTAAGTGTTTTACTGATTATTATTCTAAGTCATGGGATTATAAAGTATAGTTTATTAATTATTACATGTAAATTACATAAAATATAGGTTAAAAGTATTTAATTAAATATAACATGATTTTAATGAAATAAAGGTAAAATACTTAGGTTAAAACATGTATTATTAACTATTAATAATATAACCTAAGTCATGTTAATTAATTAATTATAGTCATGGTTTTAAATAATTAATTAATTATAAAGTCTAATTAAATATAAATACTTAGGTTAAAATTCATGAATTACTAACTAAATTATAACCTAAGTCATGTACATTCAATTAATCATGTCATGTTTTTATTAATTTAATTTAAGTCTAAAACATAACTAGTAAAAATTACAAACCAAAAAAAAATGATTCATAAACCGGGCCCGTGACTAAAACCATGAACCGGACCCGCAACCAACACCATAACCCGACCAAGGTCGGGGTTCCCTTGCCCCTTGCTATTGCCGTGACACCATCACCACCATACCGAGACCATATGGTCTCGGTGGTGTGTAATAAGCCAAGCCGAGACCCCCATGGGGCTCGGTTAGGCGTCGGCTAGGAGCAAACACCCCTAAAACCCTTGTTTGATTTACCCCATGATCATTAACATGTTTAAAATACTTGTTTTTATTTAGTTAATTAAAAACATCATGATTTTATGTGATTCCTTAAATTAAAACATAAAAGAAAAGGTTAAAAAGGTTATACCGAATACGTGAATCAAATGATGACGAACACACACGAATCCTTGCAAAATTTCCAAGATCAAAATCAACCCGAACACCCCTCTATGGTGTTTATAAGTGGCGGCCAAAAGGAAGACAAAAAGGAAGAACTAGGGTTTTCTTTGTTTTCTAATTTTTGTAAATATGAAACATGTTTTCCTCCTTTTTCCATGTTTAGTAAAAATAATAGGCTAGGCCCTTTTCTCTTCCTAATTTCGTGGTATATGGGGCCCACATCGGGTAACCCGAACATTTTCCGTGTCTAATTAGTAAGTGTGTTCTCGTGTTCGTGTTTTACGTGTTTTAATTAGTTATTGATCGTGACTTAATATATTTATTCGTGTTCGTAATAAATATATATACATACGTAATATTAGTTCGTGATTAATTTACGTTCATGATTTCATGTTCGTATGCTCGTGATTATGATTATTATTAGAATAATTATCGTGTGTTCATACGTAGTAAATATTTATCGTGTTATAACACGTACGTAATACTAATAATTCTTGTACGTGAAACGTAAACGTGCTATAAAAGGAAAGTTCTAATCATGTACATACGATTTTAAGGACTATTCATGGTAAAAGCATGCGGGTTTTACAACTCTTCCCCCCTAAAAAGAATAATTCATCCCCGAATTATAGATAACGTAAACTGAAAGAGAAACATACCGAATCAAAATGAGAGGGTATGTAAGATAAATGAACGTGCAGGTGACATGGTAGAAGGAACGTGGAACGTGACATGTCTTGAAAGGACATGGAACATGACGTGACTGAAAGGACATATCTCATTGATAAGAGAAAAACGGATAAGAAGTCCGGATGAACTTGTCCGTTTCCAAGTGGCTTTCCTCTTGGAATGGTTCCTTCACAAGATCTTGACACAAATGATAAATCTTGGTCCTCCTGACCTTGACTTGGAATACGAAGAAGTTCTTGGGTATCAACGTAAGGTAGATCCCCTAAATTTGATCGAGGGAAAAAGAATTAACGTGTAAGGGCAACTAAAACTTTATCGTGCAAAAAACTCTAACTTAACTGATAATTAGCAACGATGCGCGGGACATAAAGAAACGTAATACGTAAAAAAATTTGAACGTGATACGTGAAAAATTTTGAACGTGATACGTGAAATTTTTTGAACGTGATGCATGGAGATATGGTGAGTGTAATTTGAGCAACCATATCGTGATCCATGATACGTGTAACATATCTTAATCGTGATATGAGGAACGTGGAATGAACGTGACATGTGAAACATATCGTGAACATGGAATATAATGGCGGTAACGCCAAACGCTACAAGGTGAGACGTGGAATATGACGTGAAACGTCTATCTGAGGATAGAGAGTTATACTAAACTTGGGTCTGGTCTCTCAAGTTCTTGCAAAACTTCTCAGAACGAAAATGAACGTACAACGTAAGCCAATATACGATCATGAACGTGAATAGTGTCATGAATGTGAGCGTGAAAGCAAGTCGTGAAATTAGAATGAAGACGTGGAGTAAATAGGGAGCACAATTGCGAATCTTTGCCTGACCCGATAACTGAGGGATTGCCAAGTGATAGGATGAGCCTTGGCTGGAACATGTCCGATCAATCTGTTGGTTATGAAATCCTTGCAGATGTAAGGATTCTGCAGACTTGATCAAACTGTTTGCAATAACCCAGATAGTATCATGCTTCTTCTGAGTTTGCGTTAATCTGGTAACCAAAATCTATGGAGATCTTGTCCCATTTCAATTCACAATTTCAGATGGTGAAAACATCCCAGTCTGTTGGTGTCCTATCTTAACCTGTTGGTATGTCAGGTACCTAGATATGAACGTAACTGTATCTTGCTTCGTAGAAACTCGGTACATAGAAATTTGCGGAACTATGAGTCTCCGAATTTAGACTTCTCTTAGCGTAGGATTTTCTGGGCACCTAATGTAGTGAAGGGTTCTCGTTTTTGCGCATAAGCTGAGTCATGGTAAGATTAACCATGCGAATCCATGTGATTCAGCGTGTCACTGTAATCAACCAGAATTGATATTGGAAATTTCCAGGGTGAAATTTCGCTTGTCATAGAATTTGCAACATAATGTAGATATGGTCTTCCTGTTCTTCTCTAGGCTTAGAGGAAATCAGGTTATCCTCAATGAAAACACTGATGAATTTGCTTATGAGTTCATGGAAACTCATTCTTATAATGTTGTTGGAGCATTGATGAGACTAATTCAAAATCTTGATCTAGCATGACCGAGTCGTACACGAATAGAAGTCTTGGACATGTCCTACTCTTTCACTCGTCACTATCGGCAGCATGATCATGAATCCGATCTTGGAAAAATGCTTAACACCATACGGTTGATTGGACATGTCGTTAATACGTGGAGAAGAATAACGGTTATGAATGGTGATTTGTTTAAATCGACGGTAGTCGACACATAATCTCATGGTACCGTCCTTCTCCTTGTAGGTTCTTCTGGAATGTATGGGAAGATTTTGGAATAATCAACTGGCTATGCGTAAAAGGACTTAAGTGGTCGTGTCTTACTGACAACTAGGAAATTTTTGCAACCATGGCTAACAAGGCACATGCTTGTAAGCATAGATAACTTGTACAGATTTTCCTGATGGAAAATCAAGCTGAATGTATTCAGGAGCCTGAACATTACTGTACATAATCATGAATCGTAGCATGGTGTGCTGTTCGTAGTCCATAATTAGGATAAAATTCACCTCGCATCTGTCTGAGGAAATGCGTTAGCAGGTTGGATCTTATCATTAGGCTGGAGGAAAAACATTCGTATACATGGGGAATACGAATGGCGCCCTTCATGGTCATGAACCTATGAGATATGGGTATAAGAAATGAAAGTGTCATTGGGAAACATGACAGTTCTCACGGATGCGCCGATAATGGTACTGAAATTCTTATGGCCTGATTAATGCATGGCACAACAAACTGGATATACCCTTGGAGGGCACCCTAAATTTCTTAGAAATGTTCCATAATTGGACGTGAGTCATGTGTCTTGACTCGTGTCTTGGGAAATGTAAGCATGACATGTGTCTTGACTGGTGTCTTGACATGTATCTTCAGAAAGTATACACGTGAGACATGTGTCTTGACTGATGTCTTGACATGTGTCTCGAGATGTGAAACAAATAGAACCACAATATTAGGTTATTATGCCAGAATTGGCGGATCGGTTGGACTACTGATCAATTGTATGTCTGATCACGTCCGCGGCCGGAGCCTCGGTTGCGATTTCTAGGATAGTTGCTGTCATAGTAGTGGTTATTATCGTCCTGTCTGTCAGTTTCATGACGGTCATTCTCATGACTATGATTCATGTAACTATTCAGCTGAGTGGCCGACTGGTACCGGTTTGCACTCATATGACTGAAACGACAACTGAATGATGTGTGACATGTAACTAAGAATTAGGGACAATGATTGATGAAAATCGTCTAATGGTGAAGCATCTTCTCGTCTGATCGCTTTGATCTAACGCCTTTGTCTTCGTCTTGTAAGATCTCCAGGTTGTGAACAACACCAGCATCTCGTACCGTCTCCAAACATCAGCATCATCAACCCTAGTAACATCTCCAAGCTATGAGCGGCATCAGCAATCTTGTAGAATATCAGCAAGTGGACATATGCCTGAGATGATTCCGAATCGACTAGCGAATACTCGTGAAGTATTGCAAGTGAAATACACATGGATTTAGGTACGTGTAATACACATGGAATACGGTACATGGAGTACACATGGAATGCACATGAAATTATCGGTATGGGGTCGATCATTTGTCATGATTTAAGGGAAAATATATCGGTTAAACGGTTAGAAAAACCATCATGATAACCTGGCAATATTAGCATAGACATCATTCTGGTTGTATCGAGAAACGTTAAAGTGTGGTTACACAAAATTCAACGATGATTTGCCTGAAAGCATGATCAATGAAAACCAACCATGACTATCATGAAAGCAGGATTTAATGAAATCCAACAATGTCTTACATGAAAGCATAAATAACAAAAGAGGCGTAAGTCGTAATCAAAATGAAGACAGAATTATCATGAAAAAACATGAACAATTTAACATGAAGGAGTGTATAATATAATCAGTATGAAACTGAAATTAACCATGACAATATGAAAACATACTTGACATAAAACATCGTAACTTATGAGGGGACATGAAAAATATTTATGCCACTAAATCATGAGAAAAATTTTTATGCATGAAAACAGTGCATGAATACATGATGCAGTTTATAAAAACCTTTATATGCGCGAGGGGACGCCTATGGGTCGGTCCCAAAACAAAAGACATGGCGAGGGGACGCCTATGGGTCGGTCCCAAAGTTAAAAGTTTCGATAAAAGCACATGCGACTAAATAGGGCCAATCCTGTACCAACCGTTACTTAGTCATAATTCCTGCAACAATGATACATGAAACATAGATAAGTGAAAAATCATCTATCAAAACTTATCAGAAATTTTTTTATGTGACCAGTTATGAACTACTGGGTTCAGTTCACATTAATCACAGTTCCCGAGGAACATCATGCATGAAACAATGACACATACTAAATATGAATGACAGTTGTCTATCCATATTAGTGAAACGATATCGATGAAAACATCAAGGTTAAAACATCAAGGTGCTGAAAACATCATGGTTGAAACAACAATGTGCTGGAAACATCAATACGTAGAATAACAAACGTTGGCTTAGGAAGCTCCTGATGACTACCCACTAGTCACAGGTCAAGTTTTAGAGCCTACAGGTCGAAGCCTTGGTTCTGATACCATAATTGTAACACCCCATTTTTGATAAATGGAATGTCACGCATAATTATGGCGTGTCATCAAAGCATACAAGGATAAATGTCTAAAACATTACATGATCATAGGGTAAACCGGAATCAAACATCGGTTCCTAAACATAAGCTCAAAACATAATAAAGTAAATGAAATGAATGAAAAACTTAAGCAAGCATAAATATATGAAGGCAAAAGGAGAAGAAGTCTATGGCAGCTTCCATCCTATGCATGTCCTCCAAAATGCTCGAGTCTGTCCTTGGGTACCTGTCGTTTTGGGACATGGAAAGGAAAGTAACGGCTGAGCATAACGCTCAGTGCACTGATGTACAAGTAAAGCATGAATAATATAATCATATAAGCATGAAACAGCGGAAGAAAACTAAGTCCTGGATAACCCGGTTATATCTTAGTAAAACTGGTTTTATAGTTTGAAAAGCCTTATGTTTGTATTGTAAAAACTGTTTAACATATTTTACCATTAGCCAATATAGGTCATGAAAATCAACGTGCATGAATACTTAGAGGGGTGACCTCATCATGCAAATTAGAGGGGCTGCCTCTAATTTAATATACTGGTTTTTGGGTAGGATGGACCAGCTCCTTGTGAATGATGCAAGGCACACACCACATTCACACTGAGTAATCTGCTGAAAAACATGTAACTAGGATGCACCCATACGCCCCACGTGATAAATATAATAATATGGCCAAAAGCTGAAGGGATGCCACGAGCAATCACTCTGCCGTGGGGAAGTCATAACACTAGTGCCTCTAGTGTTATGGTTATGGTACCTCCATAACTAGGTGAAACTGATCATGCATGTATATGGCTTCAGGTATTATAATTAAACATAAGCAATCAAACATATAAACTTATACTATGAGAAAACAGTTGGCTGCATACGGGGAATCCTAATAAGGAAAGAATGTCCATACTGAAAGGACGGGAATCCGTACCTTATGTCCAATGAACGAAGAAGACAAACGGAAGAGAGTCCTACTTCGATATCACTAACGCTACATAAATACATACGTGTATAAGTATCTGATTACTAAGTACGTAACTGGTTTTATATCATGTCTTAGCTTGTTTTATATGTTCATGTCATGTTTTACTATTTTAAGCTTTATACTGTGTTTATCTTATATTCTATCTATTCTGATTAAGTATTACTTGTATTTCATGTATTATTATACTTGTTGTGTAATAATAAGTAACTTTCTAAAAATAGCAGGTTTCCTAAAATAGAAAGTTTCCAAAAATAGAAAGTTACAAAAAGTAGAAAGTTTCTAAAAATAGAAAGTTTCCAAAAATAGAAGGTTTCTAAAAATAGAAAGTTTCAAAAAATAGAAAGTTTCTAAAAATAGAATTACTGCTTAAAATAGATAAGTTTCTAAAAATAGATATAAGCTGGTTAAATAAGCTAATTATATAAGCTTAAGTGTTTTTCTAATTATTATTCTAAGTCATGGGATTATAAAGTATAGTTTATTAATTATTACATGTTAATTACATAAACTATAGGTTAAAAGTAATTAATTAGATATAACATGATTTTAATTAAATAAAGGTAAAATACTTAGGTTAAAACATGTATTATTAACTATTAATAATATAACCTAAGTCATGTTAATTAATTAATTATATTCATGGTTTTACATAATTAATTAATTATAAAGTCTAATTAAATATAAATACATAGGTTAAAATTCATGAATTACTAATTAAATTATAACCTAAGTCATGTACATTAAATTAATCATGTCATGTTTTTATTAATTTAATTTAAGTCTAAAACATAACTAGTAAAAATCATAAACAAAAAAAAATGATTCATAAACCGGGCTCGTGACTAAAAACATGAACCAGACCCGTAACCAACACCATACCCCGACCAAGGTCGGGGTTCCCTTGCCCCTTGCTGCTGCCGTGACACCATCACCACCATACCGAGAGCATATGGTCTCGGTGGTGTGTAATAAGCCAAGCCGAGACCCCCATGGGGCTCGGTTAGGCGCCGGCTAGGAGCAAACACCCCTAAAACCCTTGTTTGATTTACCCCATGATCATTAACATGTTTAAAAATACTTGTTTTTAATTAGTTAATTAAAAACATCATGATTTTATGTGATTCATTAAATCAAAACATAAAAGAAAAGGTTAAAAAGGTTATACCGAATACGTGAATCAAATGACGACGAACACACACGAATCCTTGCAAAATTTCCAAGATCAAAATCAACCCGAACACCCCTCTATGGTGTTTATAAGTGGCGGCCAAAAGGAAGGCAAAAAGGAAGAACTAGGGTTTTCTTCGTTTTCTAATTTTTGTAAATATGAAACATGTTTTCCTCCTTTTTCCATGTTTAGTAAAAATAATGGGCTAGGCCCTTTTCCCTTCCTAATTTCGTGGTATATGGGGCCCACATGGGGTAACCCGAACATTTTCCATGTCTAATTAATAAGTGTGTTCTCGTGTTCCTGTTTTACGTGTTTTAATTAGTTATCGATCGTGACTTAATATATATATTCGTGTTCGTAATAAATATATATACATACGTAATATTAGTTCGTGATTAATTTACGTTCATGATTTCATGTTCGTATTCTCGTGTTTATAATTATTATTGGAATAATTATCGTGTGTTCATAGGTAGTAAATACTTATCGTGTTATAACACGTACGTAATACTAATAATTCTTGTACGTGAAGCGTAAATATGCTATAAAAGGAAAGTTCTAATCATGTACGTACGATCTTAAGGGTACTATTCATGGTAAAGCATGCGGGTTTTACATTAAGATCACACCCATGACCGATGAGTCTGTTTTGGGAGGTCAAATCCCCATGATGTAGGAGGGCAGAATGGAACCATTATCAGCTATGGAATTGACGGTGATCTGCATGAGCTTGTAAAAGTAAAATGCAGATCTTGTACAGATTGTAAATGCTCAAGGCCTTGAACTCAATACGTTGAGGGGGAGGATAGTTACTTTGGAGGGTGCCAGTAATAGAAGGAGGCAATTTAGGGTCCTGTCTTCAGAAGAGGATTCCTACAAAGGGGAGAATGCACCTATAGAACCAGTGAATTTGAGTGATAAAGGTTCACAAGAAAGAGGTTCTTATGGGAATAAATATGTGGAGGTAGCTGAGGCATTAAAAGGTTTGAAGGAGAAGCCAACTTTTGATCTTTATTTGGTTACTCCTACAAAGCTATCTTTTATAGAGATGATGATGCAAGTTGTTGAGTCAGCCGCTGACAAGAGTAATTTGAACGCTGACATGTACAAATCAGACGCTGACAGACTTGCAGGCATGACTGGTGTATCTCAACCACCATTCATGATCAAGTATTCATCTTTACAGGTACCAACAACAACTTTACCAACCATTGGAGTCTTGGATAAGGGTAAAGGAGTTATGATAGAGGAACAGGTACCAAAGGATGCATCTCAGATAAAATTTGATTCTGTTTTAGCTACACAAATACAAGAGCAGGAAAAGAAGAGACCTGTTAAGACTGCTATTGAATCTCAGATTGTGACTTCTTCAGAGTATGAAAGTGATGAGGTTGGAAGTGATGATGATTCTCACAGTTCTAGTTCAAGTGTGATGATCATTGAATAGCCAGAAATATTAGAGTATGGAGAGGATGATTTGGCTAGAGAGAAGCTTAGGCTGATAAAACTGCAAATTGACTTTGAGATGCCTAAGATTGCTGAGCTCTATTTCAAATATGAGGAAGAAGCTCTGAATGATCCAAATGTTTCCTTGTTAGAAAAGATTTGGTGTTTAGAGTTGTTGTTGAGACTTCAGCATGATATCAAGGTGTTTGAGCAAAACAGAGCAAGTAACATTCTTCAGAAGAACAAAACAACAAGGAGGGAGCTGTACTATATGTTGTTAAGGTGTCATCAGACTGGGTGGACCTACACAAAACTCACAAATCTCAGTTTTGAGCAATTTTAATATTATGCTTATTCAATTTGGTATTCTGTGTAAGGACAAGACTTTTCAACTACTCTCTAATGAAAGGCAAGAAGAACTGGAGGAAGTGATGAAGATAAAGAAAGCATCTGTAGTTCCTAGACCAGTCAAGAAGGGATTCAAGCTTGGATTTCCAGAGCTTGATCAGTTGAATCTAAATGAAGCTGTTTTGAAGAAGACTATGAAGCTTGCACCATTGGAAGCTTCAGATATTGCTGATGTGGTACCCTTGGAATTCAAAAACCCTATAATCAAGTATGAAGAAGATGCAATTGGTTTCTGGATGATCACGAGGGCGGGTGAGAAGGTACACACATTCACTTCTTTGATTTCTCTGTTTGCAAGTTTTGATAAAGAGGATTTGGTAGCTCTATGGGAGTTGATGAGGGCTAAGTATGAAACCGGGGAGCCTTCATCAAGAAATGGAATAAAGATCTAGACAACATTTAAAAGGATGTTTGTTCATGATGAATCTGATCCAATATGGTTGGATCTGGATGACCTTAGTGGTTTGAAGTTGCGTCTGTATTCAGCTGCAGGTGTGTATCATCTTAGTACTACAAAGTTTGCAGAGTATCTTTTGATTGATCAAAAGTATCCTCTATCTCAAGAATTATTGAAGATGATGGTATCCACTAAGTTAAAAGTTGATTATACCAGTGACATTAGTATGGATTTTGTTAGGTTTATTTATTCTCAAATTCAGGAATAGATTGTATTTGTAAGAATCCTTTTTGTATTTAGTTTTTATTCAGAAACTTGATTGCAAGAGTAGACATCAAGTTTAGGGGAGGATTATTGGGAATAAAATTAACTAAGTCACTGAGACGCTGCCAAAAGGAAATTGTACGCTGACAAGAGTAGAAGAGGCGCTGACAGCTGGAACAGTGACAAAGATTATTTGAGCGCTAAAAAAGGAAAGTTCAACCACTGATGGAATACTTAGTCTACACGTTTTGTAATCTTAGTAAAGATATGTTCTACATTGTATTATCTATATTTATCTTTACCTAGAATAGTTGATACGTAGATTATTGTACACGACTCCTTGTGCTATAAAAGGAGGTCGTAGGGTTCATAGTTTAATATACGTTTTACACTTTCATTGTACGCAAGTTTTGTTATCAATATAAGTGAAAGTTTGGTTTATATTGTTTTGCACTGGTCTTTGTTCTTAGTGTTAATTCTGCATAACACTTAGATTGTTGTTAACACAAAGTTTCTCTACGTATTACTCTTGATTTATCTCGATAATACAAAGCTAAACCGATCTAATTTTGGGATCAACAACTGCTGTAGGAACCAAGTGCCCTTTAAATAGGTTTACTCCCACTGTAGTGCCTGACATGATTCCAAAACCTCATGAAACTGGAACTATAAAACCTGTAGTTAGTAAAACATATGTTAGACAACGCCAGAAATCTAAGGATAACATAACCTGTAGCAATTCTGATAATATGTCTGTATCTGCTAACACTACGGAACCCATAGTTTCCAATGCCTTGTCTACTGTTATGATTGTTAATAGGTTGTCCAAATCGTCCTCTGGTATTTGGACTCCGGTTGCTCCAAGCATATGACTGGAGATCGCTCTCAGCTCAGAAATTTCGTCAGCAAGTTTCTTGGAACGGTTCGATTTGGAAATGATCATATTGCAAAAATACTGGGTTATGGTGAATATCATATTAGGAATGTTATAATTTCAAGAGTGTATTACGTGGAAGGTCTCGGTCACAACCGATTTCTGTGGGACAATTTTGTGATTCAAATCTTGAAGTTGCTTTTCGTGAGCATACATGCTTCATCCGTAATTTAGAAGGGGCAGATTTGCTAAAAGGTACTCGAGGCAACAATTTGTATACATTGTCTCTTCAAGACATGATGCCCTCTTCTCTCGTATGTCTTCGCTCCAAAGCATCAAAGACCAAGTCATGGTTATGGCACTGACGGTTATCTCATCTTAACTTTGATGCTATCAATCATTTGTCGAAAAACGAACTTGTTCGTGGTCTTCCTAAACTCAAATTTCACAAGGATCATTTATGTTCGCGTGTTCAATGGGGAAGAGCACTAAGAAATCATACAAATCCAAGACCGAAGACACCAACCAAGAGAAACTATATTTGTTGCATATGGATCTTTGTGGGCCAATGCACGTCGAAAGTCTTAGTGATAAAAAGTACACCCTCCTCATTGTGGATGATTACTCTCGGTTTACATGGGTGAAAATTTTACATTCTAAAGATGAGGCACCTAAATTCATCATCGGATTTCTCAAGATGATTCAAGTGCGTCTAAATGCTACTGTCCAACGCATTCGTACAGATAATGGAACCGAATTTGTTAATCAAACTCTGCGTAATTATTATGAAGAAGTTGGCATATCTCATGAAACATCCGTTGCTCGCACTCCACAACAAAACTGTGAGAACCCGTACTTTACCAGCATTATTTTATTCTTTTTATTCGTGTTTCTTGAATTTTCCAACGTATTACGTTTTCTTGTATTGCTATATGTAAATCCTGAGATTTTTAAATTATACTTTTTAAGTATTTTTTTATCATCGATAAATACATTGTATGGAATTATAAAATTTTTATTTTATTTTTCCATATTTAATTTGTATCAAAGTTTTTGATTTAAAATCACCCGCGTGCGCTTTACAACGAGTTTATTCAAAAACAATGTACAACGAGAATTCCTAGTGATCGCGATACCGACGGATGCCCAAAAGTTTTCGTTTATTTATCGATTGTTTCGATAATTAATATTTTCGATGATGTCGTTTTAATTACGTATTAATTCGTGTCGAGAAATAGTATAATCATTTTTATGATGCATTGTAACTTTTGAAAAGTATTTTTACGAAACCCGAGCCCCGTAAATATTTTTAATATTTACTAATAACCATTTTCTACTCTTTAAAACTACTAATTGTTTTTAAGTCCACAAGTTTGCAAATTGGCAACTTGGGTCCCTCCACTACCAACATATATAAATCAAATTTAAAAAAAAACACAACACAATTCTTACAAAAAAATCAACTTCATCTTCTCTCCCCACCCCACCCTTTTGCCGCCACTCTATCACCACAAACCACCACCATCCATCATGAATTGAAAAAAACAAAAATTAGAGCCATGTTAGAAATGTTCTTGTGATTCCATTGGTACTAAATTTGTACACATGCATCAAAATTTGAAGATTTTATAATTTCATGGTGGATTTGTGTTTTGATCATCTTGCATGTGTTATATATGTAATGATCATCTTGTTTTCATTCAAAAAGGTTGATTTTTGATCTTTGATTTTGTTAAATTTTACATGCATGTGTTTAGGAGTGGGTTTGGTTGTTAGGAATGATAGTATAGTGATCCTATAGGTATGGGAATGAGTGGTTTTGCTTGAAAAATGGATTTGTCATGTTTTCTAAAAGACTAATTTGGGACAGCAGCTTTAAACAGATTGTTTTGTGGGTTTAAATTCTGATAAAGGATAAGATTATTTGAAATTGTTGTAGAGTTTTCCGAGACGGTCGTTTTGGTATAAGATAGAGCTTCAAATTCATTACGAGTCAAAAGTTATGCTAGTTTTAGTTTTCGTGTACCGGGAGACGCAAGTCGGCACAATCCGAAATTGTGGCTGATTTTGGGTCGACTCTCGGGGACTTTAGGCTTGGTTAGATAGTTGATGCTACTGATTTTCAAAGTTTACAAACTGAGTTTGATGAGTCTAGTAGTGGTTTCAAATGACGGATTGTCGAGTTAGTACTTTTAAAGTGGTCCAAACGGTTTTACAAAACAAGTGCACAAATCTGTCCTAAAAATTAGAGTCGAGTAAAGTGTCGAGCTGATGGGTTTTAAAGTGTGAACTTTGGCTCAAATTTTGGTGAGGTCTTATACAGGTTATAAGTGACCTTGACACAAATTTTCATCTAAAACGGACAAGTCTAGATAGGGTAGATCGGTGTGTACATTCGGGGTGTACTTGCTGATTTTTATTTTGGACACTTAGTTCAATGCTTGTGTTGCGTGAGTTTGAGTATTCACCATCGGACATGGTGACTTACTCAAGTGATTAGTCATTATATAAATGACTTAGCTACTGGTCCAAGTTAGGTTAAAGGATAGTTTTACTTGCGTTGACTTGGTGTCGTATAACGGGTCATTTTCAAGTGTTTTAACGTGTAACGTTGGATAAATGTATTCATTTGATTCGTGTCAATGGTTTTGAAACGTGTATACTTTGAAAATATTTGAGTCATATTATATTTTGTACATATCTATATTCGAGTTCGAGTCTTAACGCGCGCCTTATTTTGATAGGTTGCGGTTTCCGTGTTTCCTCGGACATCCCTATCGTCGGTGATCGTCTACCACTACCGTTTCTACTCAGTTGCTGAGTACCGTGATTGACTTACCTCGTGGCTAAGGTGAGTTCATAGCCCCCTTTTACTTGTACATGGTTTCTAAAAATGGGGTGAGATTTTACATGGTGGAACACAACCAAATTAAAAACTGTATTGCTATCCAAAACTCGTATGTTATTCTGAACGTGTATGCTTTACAGATGATTTTAATGGTATTATTGCTTTTAGACGTTAGCCTTGAGTTTCCTCTCCTATCATGAACCGTTAATTGTCCCCTATGTTTTGCGCTAAGCGCGAATGTTGTGGGTGGATCCATCGGGATTGACAATCCCCGTCCCGATTACTTTGACGCACTAATATTCGTTTATACTTGAGTATTTAGGCTGAATACTCCCTAGAGGAACTTACATTTGAGTTAAGCTTCGGTTCATGAGACTAAACAGCAATAATATGCATCGTGACTATGGACGTACATAGTTATCCCCCCCATTACGTGTTTTACGAATTCTATTGTGTTCCACACGTTTACTGCTAAACCTATGAATATCACTCAACTTTGTGTTGACGATTTTACATGTTTAATCTCAGGTATTATTACTTAGCTTTGCTTGGATGGGAGCCCGCAGGATATTATCGCAGCTTGGAGATTTCTGTGTATAATTTAACTTGGTCAAATCCATAAGCTGTCAGAAGATAGTTTACTGTATTTTTAGTAACTAAGTGTTATAAACCTTGACGAAATAATAAAATATTTCCGCATATAAAACTCTGGGACCTATGTTTAAAAACTCTGACCTTTTATGATGTAATGTACATGTTTTTATTTCGTCAGCTTTGTATGAACTATAAGTCATTGTTTCTTGTGCTATGACGTGTTACCCCCTCGTTGCCTAGTTGTTCCATGTCAGATTTTGGGGGTCTCACACAGTGGTATCAGAGCGATGGTTATAGGGAACTGAGTCGTTTTCAAAACTTAGTCTATAACCGAAAGTTCAATTATTTCATGTTTAAAGTGTCAACCACATAATCTGCCAATGTTGTTCGATATCTTTGCGGGTAACTCTCTAATCCTTATTATTTACTTTTAATTATCGTTATAGTATTTCATCTCTTGATTACATGTTGAAATATTACGATACCCTGATGACGATAATTACTATATCTTTTCAAATCCTTGTGCTTCATGGATTATCATTCAATATTACTGTGATTACATCTGCTCTTATTGTATTTCTTGAATTCTTTTTCTTGTGAACTGATCTTGTTACAATGATTCTATATCGTTATTACGTTACGTACTTGTATTCAGAGCGCGTATGCTGCCAACTTTTGATACTCATTTTTCTGAGTACTATTGCTATTTCATTTATGCGTGATACGACTGACTTCATATGCTCGTTCGTTTTGAATCATCTGTTTTTCTCGACTCGCTGATACATGTTGTGCATACTCTCGAGATACCATTGTTCGGGATTGAATAAGTGTTGTTTTCGATGAACTTCTGATTTTCACTCTACTACCGTACGTGTTGCTTTCATTGTTTATTTCCTTTAAATTATCTATTTAGATACACCGATTTTATTTCTGACCATTCTTAATTGAATGTCTAGTCTATAGACCATTGTGTAGCTCAATGTGTCTCCCAGAAAGACTAAAGGACATCGTGTGAGTTACACATCTTGAAGAATTCGTTGAATCAGTGCTGAACAATATCGTTGGTTTTCATAATTTTGATTGACCTTTACGTCACTGTTTTACACGACACTTGTGCATGGATTACATCTTATTTCATTGACCATTCTACGTTTCGACTTCGACTTACAACATCCGTTGTACCTTGAACACATGATCGTCATTTATTATGTGACGATTGTTTGGAATATGATCCTACTTGCATCCTCCCTTTTTCATTAAACCTCCTCGCCTCAGGAGTGTGACTTGTTAATATTTTGTTTCTTTCTCGGTATGCCTTATGATTTTGGAAAATCATGCCACCAGGAGACCTTCCTGCATTGCATCTTGCAGCCGAAGACGTGGATGATATGCGTCGTTTTTGATCTCTCAGATTACCGTTGGCATTCTTGAACCATTTCCATACTGTGTTTTCTTTACATGACTAATTACATAGTTTATTTTCTTTCGTCTTTATGGAATCCACAAGTCTTGTTTGTACATTAATTCTGGGTTATTATGAAATTGGATTTAATTTCAATCTGTGTCGAAAAATATACTTTGTATAGAAACATTACAGGAAGTTTAACAGTGTCGAGAAAATATTTTTATAACTTTAGACATAAAAATATATATTTCTACTTGTTGAGACGTCCGT
Organism: Glebionis coronaria; assembly: GCA_025667525.1. Taxonomy (NCBI): domain Eukaryota; kingdom Viridiplantae; phylum Streptophyta; class Magnoliopsida; order Asterales; family Asteraceae; genus Glebionis; species Glebionis coronaria. The sequence continues at coordinate 435,583,446 of CM046877.1, forward strand.
TTAGGACATAAAATTTGACCAGTAGACGTTAAAATCGAGCAAGTTACGCTCATTGGAGATTGTAAAATCTAAGAAGTTATTTTCTGAATAGTGCTAAAATATCATTTTGTTGACAGGTTTAATGCAAGGGCATTTTCGTCCATTTTTATTCCGTTTCAAGTCTCGGGTAAAACTAGAAAGTTGTTCAAAACATTGTTTTACATCGAAATGCATTAGACTTTAAGTCTTAGAATATCGTTTAGTGAGTTAATTGGTCTAGTAAAACCCAAAAGTCAAAACTGATAGACTTTAAAAATATGATTTCAAGCGTCTTTGAGTTCGTTTGAACTCGTAAATCTTTAACTAATGATATTTTACAAACTAAAAACAAGGATTGCGTTTGAACAAGTATAAAATAGTAACTTTGAGTTCGGTCATACATGTACATAGATCGTGAAATTTTGAAATTCGGTAACTTCATGATTAAAAACTTTTCGGAGTGATTGTACTATTTGTTAACTGATACCCTACTTTCTTAAAAGTATATTATTCTCAAATTAATCACGATGTGCACACATACGGATTTCTTTATGCTTTCTTTTATTTATGACTTAATTGTCATTCTATTGTATTTCTTTGCTTCTATCGTACCACTGAATTGGATCGAGGTTGAAGTTCTTGCATTCGTATCGTTCGTTACCATCTAGACATGTGTCTCTTGACGATTTTGGCTAAACCTCTTGAAACCTTATCACCTTGTAACCATTTCGTCGACTGTCTTGAACTACTCCTTATTTCCCTCTTGTAACCCACTCGCTACTTTATAAACTATTGTCATGTTATCATATAACACAAACTAGTCTTGTTTGTGAATCATTTTACAAAAGGTTTCATTTGGGCTTCCTTAAATAATTAAATGCTATCTTATAAAGTTAATTTATATTAATTTTACAATGTATTCTCACAAATTGTTCTACCTTGGGTCTTGTAAAAAATCTTGTAACATTACTGTTGTTGAATTAAATATCTAGCCAGTAACTTATTGGCGAATAGTTTCATAAACTATTTTGATTTCTATTTTTACAAATGGCATTATATACATATTTCAAATAATATGATATGTAATACTGGTTTGACGAAGATGAGCATCGCATTGCTAGTCCTAAATTATGCATGGCCTGGTCACCTATGCCTAATTTAGAAGGAGCCATGCGAGGCCGAATAGTAGTCACCTTAAATATTTGGCCAATAACCAACTTTTAGTTATGTTTCTTAAAAAGTTAGATAAATGAAACTCTAGAAAACTTTTACATATTATGCGAGTAACAACAATTCGTGACTTAGACATAAGAACCCTCATCTTTTCTTGAACAAAGTGCGTGCCTCAAGCACATATTTCCTTACTCAGGGATCTTTGCTTTACTTGTTGCCTCATCATCCTCATGATACAATTTTAGTTACCATTTGCCTAAATTCTTACCACTGATACCAGATTTGAAAGTTTCAACGTTGTTATGCTTCTATGATCGACCATCTCTGTCTATTTTGGTAGACCTTCGAAACGTCTCTGGAAGCGGATAATGATTTATTATTGGACGTGAACAATGATTTCGTGTTTTTGCCATGATGTGTATTAGACTTTATCGTCTTGAAATTTGTTCGTGTGAATTATGTGTTGATTTCGTCTTTCATTGCTAATGTTGTTCGTTTTACTAAATTTACTCTCAAGTAACTTCTTAATAATTTTCTTCAATTCAAAAAATTTATTGTGTGGCTTTTCTCTATCGATTGTGTATCGACCAATGAGAACTTAATAAGCTGTTATTGGTGACGCGAACCGCACTCATGAATTAATCTTGCTATAATCCTTGTTTTTTCTTGTCCTTATCATCGATGCATCTATTCTCTTATGTTCGTTAAGAGTTGATACGACTTCCGTTTTATTCCCTCGTGCTATTGCTTGTATACTAATCGTTGATCGATATTCGTTTCATAATCGTTTGCTATTTTGTCACTTTCTGAAAACCAGAAACTGTTACTGTTTATCGTTTGATATCTTAAACACTTTCTTGAATTTCTAAAAATTATTATTAATTTTTAAGAACGTTTTATACATTTTACCAAATGTTTAAATTATCAAAATACCCATTTCAAGTTTAATATCGAATCTGTACATCCTCTTGGGTAAATTTATAACTTATATTGAAACAGAATCAAGTTGTATCTTTTAAAGTAATTGATTTTATCATACTTTACTATCAGTATAATGAAATTATTAAATTAATTTATAATTTCTAACAATGATTCTAAATAACTTGGAAAATCTGATTTTTCCTAATGGTAACGATAAACCTGAGTTTTTAACGATAACTTCATGTAGTCACCCGAAAAGCTCTTAAGCTGATCAAAATAACTATTTGAACTGTTCTACTTTTGCTTCGAAAATCCTGATCAAGAAAAAGATTTGACAACTGTTTACCCACTCATTTTATATAGAGTTTAATTCTTAATCACTACAATTGGTAAAATTTTCTATTAATAAAGAAAATATTTAAAACTAAGTTTTAACGTAATACCAAAATACTAGACAACTGATTTTGACAGCCTATATTGTGAATGATCATATGTTATTCATTTTTCCCTTCTATTTCGCTTGTGATTAGATTCTTACATTTTAAGATTTTCATGTTTTATAGTTGCACGATTTGCGACCCCTTGTTGATTTACAATCTTGGTTCATTTTATCGCACTCTGCATGTTTAAGCGATTCTTGTGTTCATTCTTGTTAGTTTATCGCACGTATTTCCAACAATTCTATCTCTTGATGTATCTTCGTATTGAAAGATCGATATACTAATCCGAGACTGAAAAGTTATACGAAAAGAATTTAAGAAACTGAAGCATAGTGAGTTTCAATTGTTAAGATTCGTCGTGATGCGCAAATTACCTGGGAAGCAATGAATTTTGTTCTACACTTTGTACCTCCTCTTGTTTGCATCTTCTACTGTTTTCAGGAGAACTCTAGGGACCAGAGTTCCTTTAGGGGGGAAGACTGTGAGAACCCGTACTTTACCAGCATTATTTTATTCTTTTTATTCGTGTTTCTTGAATTTTCCAACGTATTACGTTTTCTTGTATTGCTATATGTAAATCCTGAGATTTTTAAATTATACTTTTTAAGTATTTTTTTTATCATCGATAAATACTTTGTATGGAATTATAAAATTTTTATTTTATTTTTCCATATTGAATTTAAATCAAAGTTTTTGATTTAAAATCACCCGCGTGCGTTTTACAACGAGTTTATTCAAAAACAATGTACAACGAGAATTCCTAGTGATCGCGATACCGACGGATGCCCAAAAGTTTACGTTTATTTATCGATTGTTTCGATAATTAATATTTTCGATGATGTGGTTTTAATTACGTATTAAGTCGTGTCGAGAAATCGTATAATCATTTTTATGATGCATTGTAACTTTTGAAAAGTATTTTTACGAAACCCGAGCCCCGTAAATATTTTTAATATTTACTAATAACCATTTTCTACCCTTTAAAACTACTAATTGTTTTTAAGTCCACATGTTTGCAAATTGACAACTTGGGTTCCTCCACTACCAACATATATAAATCAAATTTAAAAAAAAAAAAACACACAACACAATTCTTAAAAAAAATCAACTTCATCTTCTCTCCCCAACCCACCCTTTTGCCGCCACTCTATCACCACAAACCACCACCATCCATCATGATTTGACAAAAACAAAAATTAGACCCATGCTAGAAATGTTCTTTTGATTCCATTGGTACTAAATTTGTACACATGCATCAAAATTTGAAGATTTTATAATTTCATGGTGGATTTGTGTTTTGATCATCTTGCATGTGTTATATATGTAATGATCATCTTGTTTTCATTAAAAAAAGGTTGATTTTTGATCTTTGATTTTGTTAAATTTTACATGCATGTGTTTAGGAGTGTGTTTGGTTGTTAGGAATGATAGTATAGTGATCCTAGAGGTATGGGAATGAGTGGGTTTGCTTGAAAAATGGATTTGTCATGTTTTCTAAAAGGCTAATTTGGGACAGAAGCTTTAAACAGATTGTTTCGTGAGTTTAAGTTCTGATAAAGGCTAAGATTATTTGAAATTGTTGTAGAGTTTTCCGAGACGGTCGTTTTGGTATAAGATAGAGCTTCTAAGTCATTACGAGTCAAAAGTTATGCTAGTTTTAGTTTTCGTGTACCGGGAGACACAAGTCGGCACAATCCGAAATTGTGGCTGATTTTGGGTCGACTCTCGGGGACTTTAGGTTTGGTTAGATAGTTGATGCTACTGATTTTTAAAGTTTACAAACTGAGTTTGATGAGTCTAGTAGTGGTTTCAAATGACGGATTGTCGAGTTAGTACTTTTAAAGTGGTCCAAACGGTTTTACAAAACAAGTTCACAAATCTATCCTAAAAATTGGAGTCGAGTAAAGTGTCGAGCTGATGGGTTTTAAAGTGTGAACTGTGGCTCAAATTTTGGTGAGGTCTTATACAGGTTATAAGTAACCTTGACACCAATTTTCATCTAAAATGGACAAGTCTAGATAGGGTAGATCGGTGTGTACATTCGGGGTGTACTTGCTGATTTTTATTTTGGACACTTAGTTCAATGCTTGTGTTGCGTGAGTTTGAGTATTCACCATCGGACATGGTGACTTACTCAAGTGATTAGTCATTATATAAATGACTTAGCTACTGGTCCAAGTTAGGTTAAAGGATAGTTTGACTTGCGTTGACTTGGTGTCGTATAACGGGTCATTTTCAAGTGTTTTAACGTGTAACGTTGGATAAATGTATTCATTTGATTCGTGTCAATGGTTTTGAAACGTGTATACTTTGAAAACATTTGAGGCATATTATATTTGGTACATATCGATATTCGAGTTCGAGTCTTAACGCGCGCCTTATTTTGATAGGTTGCGATTTCGTGTTTCCCCGGGCATCCATATCGTCGGTGATCGTCTACCACTGCCGTTTCTACACAGTTTCTGAGTACCGTGATTGACTTACCTCGTGGCTAAGGTGAGTTCATAGCCCCCTTTTACTTGTACATGGTTTCTAAAAATGGGGTGAGATTTTACATGGTGGAACACAACAAAATTAAAAATTGTATTGCTATCCAGAACTCGTATGTTATTCTGAACGTGTATGCTTTACATATGATTTTAATGGTATTATTGCTTTTAGATGTTAGCGTTGAGTTTCCTCTCCTATCATGAACCGTTAATTGTCCCGTATGTTTTGCGCTAAGCGCGAATGTTGTGGGTGGATCCATCGGGATTGACAATCCCCGTCCCGATTACTTTGACGCACTAATATTCTTTTATACTTGAGTATTTAGGCTGAATACTCCCTAGAGGAACTTACATTTGAGTTAAGCTTCGGTTCATGAGACTAAACAGCAATAATATGCATCGTGACTATGGACGTACATAGTTATTCCCCCCATTACGTGTTTTACAAATTCTATTGTGTTCCACGCGTTTACTGCTAAACCTATGAATATCACTCAACTTTGTGTTGACGATTTTACATGTTTAATCTCAGGTATTATTACTTAGCTTTGCTTGGATGGGATCCCGCAGGATATTATCGCAGCTTGGAGATTTCTGTGTATAATTTAACTTGGTCAAATCCATAAGCTGTCAGAAGATAGTTTTCTGTATTTTTAGTAACTAAGTGTTATAAACCTTGACGAAATAATAAAATCTTTTCGCATATAAAACTCTGGGACCTATGTTTAAAAACTCTGACCTTTTATGATGTAATGTACATGTTTTTATTTCGTCAGCTTTGTATGAATTGTAATTCATTGTTTCTTGTACTATGACGTGTTACCCCCTCGTTGCCTAGTTATTCCATGTCAGATTTTGGGGGTCTCACAAAAACGGTGTCGTTGAAAGGCGAAATCGCTCACTTATGGAATCTGCTCGAACGATGTTAATTTACCTGAAGGCTTCATTGTTTTTATGGGCAGAAGTAGTATCCACAGCAGTTTACACTTAAAACCGGTCACTAATTCGAAAACGCCATTGTAAGACACCTTATGAACTCCTTCATGGAAAAGTACCAGTTTATCATATTGATGAGACTGCTTGTATACATGGTCTCATCGTCCAAAACGGGCTTAAAACGATGAAAATATCATAAAAAGTGCCATATATATGCTTGTGTTTGTTCAATGTGTATTTTAGGTATGAATATCGAGAAAAAGACAAAAAGATCACAAGAATCAATCAAAAACGAACATGGGAAAAGAAGCCGCACAATGAACCGGACCCGAGTGTTGAATTTCTAAGAAAGTCCTTGAAGAATGAAGATTTGGCAACTTTAGTCCCTCAAGAATTGAAGACTGGTTACGTTTAGTCCTCTTTAATATCAAGTGTACAAGAAAGGACCCTTAAGTTTCAAGACATATCAAGTTCAACCCTTGAAGATTCAAGAAAGTGCAAATTAAACCCATGGAATGATTTTTCATAAGTTTTTGTGGCCAAATTAGAAAAACAAAACTTATTTACAAAGGGAGTGGCAAGAAAACTGCCAAGAATGTATTTGCATACAAGTTGGAAAGTGAGGGACCATTTATGCCCAAACAAGCAAACCCTACCCACCAGTCATACTTCGCCACCTCACACCCTCCACCAATCAAAATCCACCCCCTCACCCAACCTAGCCACCTGAGCTATCCACTAACCCCTTATATATATATATATATATATATATATATATATATAATATATATATATATATATATATATATATATATATATATATATATATATATATATATATATATATATATATATATATATATATATATATATATATATATATATATATATATATATATATATATATATATATATATATATATATATTAATTCGTTTTTAAACTTTTTAATATATTAATAATTGTGGCACCAAACACCTAATTTTCCCCAAATTCGGATTAAACACACACTAACTCACACACTTAAGAACTCCAAACCCTAATCCCTCAAAACCCAATATTAAACACGAATGTTTTCCAAAATTAAGATTAAGGGTTTTGTTAGACTTTTCCCACTCACAACAAGGTCCCCCCCATCACCCAAATCTCCCCACGTGGCCTCCCTTGCAACATAAATACAAAAAAGGAACATTGGATCCATGGCTATAATCGTTTTCTTGGTGGGTACTCAAATTTGAACGACTAGGATGCACTCTTAACAGCTCACCTCTCTAAAACAGTCCAAGAAGAGGCAGTATGCATCACATGAGCTCTTTGACCTCAAATTCAAATTTAGGCATCTTGGCATCTTTGAAGAATCTACAAGGACATTCATGGAAAATCAAGTATTAGGGTTTACTAGTTTTCCAATTCTTGTAATCCTATAAAAAGGCATTAGCAGATTTCATATTTTTATGTTCTTGTTTTTCCTCTTTTCACATGCTTGTAAATCCTATTTTCAAATTAATGAAAAATAATGGTGTAGTTATGATGATGAAGACAAGAGCCATTTAATCAGTTTTGTTTATGTTTCAAGTTAATCTTCTTAAGCTACTTATTTTTGTTCTAAAAGTATTATTGTTCTAAAATTCGTGAGTCATTTATTGCTAAGTACTTGAGGCTCAACAGCTTTGGACATAAGACCTATATTTGATCATAATCCCATAAAGCTTGACTGGTTATGGGACAGTGAAGATATAGGCCTTTGATTTAAGAGCTTGTGGTGCTAGGGTCTTGCAAGAGACTCGTTTTTCTTTCCTATTTTGCTTATTACTGAATCTTGGCTAACCCTCATTGACTCAAAGTCTTCAAGCTTTAAGCATTAAGTTCTATTTATGATATTTAGCTTTGAAAGCTTGTACTAATGCTAGTACATCAGCTCTACCATCCTAGGGTTTGGAAGTAAGCCCTAGAGGTTTGTCCTCCAACTTCTATCTCTTTTACACTTTCTGATTTGGTTGTTTATCAAAGTTTCATGTCTACATGATAGGAGCTAAGGTTTGTGGTTAGTTTGTGGTATAATAACCAATTTAGTTTGTTTGAGTTATATCCATAAGTTCAGTAAGTCTTGTATCCTAAAAGTGTTTGAAAAACTTTCATAAAAGCTAAATTATGGGTGTTTGGATTTTAAGTTTACACATGTGTTGTTATCAATTGAGTAGCTAAAAAGGTCATGGCATATGTTTTTAAGTAAAATATGGTCAGTATTATGTTTGGATCTGCTTTAGTGGAGTAAAACAAGAAGTTGCATACTCAGCAAAAAAGTCAGCTATAGAAACATTAGGTTTCGAATAAGCTTAGTTTGTGTGTTTTATGTTAAATATTGTGGTCATAGATATATCCAAAGTCCATCTAACGGATTGAGATAAAAAAGTTGTAGTTTGTTTAGTCTAAATCAAGTTAGGAGGTCTCGAATTTCATCTAAGTGCATACCATATCAGCAAACGAGTCTTTTTTGTTTACCATTTGCATCAGCAGGCTTAGAATCTAAAACAACGCTTGAGTTGGTAAGACAATGCATGAAACTTGTTTATTTTGCCATGATTAATGTAGTTTCATATGTTTGTTGCTGAAAATCTGTGATTGGATAAGATTGGATAGCTTATAAGAACACAAAACTCTCAGTGTGACCACCAGACCTCATTTTTCTTCATATCTGTGCACCTTTTTTATTTAGCTGTGCAATTTGGTGTGTTGTTGATTGTGGTTCTTGCCTATTTGTGACTCCCTACAACTTAATGGTTGTAGGTGTTGATCCCAAACTTAGATCGATTTAGCTTCATGTATACAAGATTAGATCAAGTAATACACTTAGAGAAACTTTTGTATATGTATATGACAATCTAAGTGTTATGCGGAATTAACACCTAAACAAGAACACACAAGATATAAACAAACTTTCACTTTGATTAATGATATCAAACTTGCTTACAATGAAAGTAGTTTACGTATGAAAACTTATATCTAACAATAACCTAAAGGTCTTCTTTTATAGATATAAGAAGCCTTGTACAATAATCTACGTATCAACTATTCTAGGTAAAGATAAATATAGAAAATACATTGTTGTCCTATCTTTACTAGAAGTAATCTAGAATACAATAAACGCGTAGAGTATATCCTTCCATCAGTGCTTGTCTTCAATGTATCAACGCTTGACTTTGTCTTGTCAACGCTTAATCTGTCAGCGTTTGTTTTACTCCTGTCAACGCTTGTTTTACTCTTGTCAGCGCTCAAGTAGACTGGCTATAATTTATTCACAACAATCCTCCCTTAAACTTGATATCTACTCTAGTGATCAAGTTTCTGAATAAACATTAAGGACTAGGAGGAATCTTACAAACCTTCTCATATTGGTAATAAATAAATCTGATCAAATCTTTTGCCACGTCACTTGAATAATCAATTTCCAGCTGAGTGTTCTTCATCTTCTCCAAGACTTCCTTGGACATGAAATACTGACCATCCACAAGTAGATACTCAGCAAACTTTGTAGAACTCAAATAATAAACACCAGCAGCTGAATATAATCTCCATTGAAGACCACTGAGATCATCTTCAAGATCCTTCCAAACAGCAGGATCTTCATCAATTGGTCCACACATTCTCTTGAATGTTGACCACAGTTTCATTCCATTGACTGAAGTTGGTGCTTCAGTCACATACTTGGCCTCTAATAACCTCCATAGGTCGACCAAGTCTTCTCTGTCAAAACTTGCAAACAATGATATAAGGGTGGTAAAAGTGTGAACCTCTTTTCCATACCTGCCAATCTTCCAAAACCCACAATCATCTTCTTCATAGCTTACAATAGGGTTTTTGGAATCAAGTGGTAACACTTGTACCATATCTAAAGCTTCTAATGGTGAGAGCTTGAGGCTCTTTCTTATGATAGCTTCACTTGGATATAATGGATCCATATCTTTGGGAAACTCAAGAGGAACTCCCTTTTTCACTGGTCTGGGAACAAACATTGCCTTCTTGAGCTCCATTTCCTCTGCAAGTTCTTCCTTTCTTTCATCAGAAAGAAGTCTTAGAGTGTTTGCTTCCTGCACTCTAACCCAAATGGGATAAGCTCTACATTCCAACTCATCAAATGTCAACCCAGTCAATTTCTTATAAGTCCACCCTGTTCCATGACATCTGAGTAGCATGAAGTACAACTCCTTTCTATCCCTTTTCAAATTTGAGAGAACATTGCTTGCTTTGTGTTTCAGTATGACCTTGCAATCCTTTTGTACTCTGAGAAGAATCTCCAAACCCCATATCTGATCTGAAATGGTCAAATGTGGATTCTCTATACACCTTTCTTCCCAAGCATGGTACATCTGAACCACCTCTGGCATGTCAAATTCAACCTGCAATTTCAACTCATTCAATTTCTCCTTGGCCAGCTCATCACCATACTCAAGTCTTTCTGGTTGTTCTATGATCATAACACTTGAGTCTGAACTAGATCCATCACTTCCTTCATGCTCTTCTGAAGTGACAACAAAAGGTGATTCTCTCACCTCCTTTCTTTCTTGTTCCACAATTTGTGCAGCCAACTTTCTATCAAACTCAATCTGTGCTGCATTCTTTGGAACAACCTCTTCTACCATAATACCCTTACCCTTATCTAATGGATCAATTGTTGGTAAGGTAGATGGTGATACCTGTGAAGAAACCTCCTTGATGATGGATGATGACTGGAATACATCAACCTCATTTGCAGGTCTGTCAACGCTCACTTTTGCCTTGTCAGCGCCCAAAGTACTCATGTCAGCGTTCAAATCTGTCTTGTCAACGCCCAATGTACCTGTCTCAGCGCTTCTTGCAATTTCCTCCAACATGGCTGTAAATGACAAATTTAAGTTGGTAGGAGTAACTAGAGACATATCAAAACCTGTCTGTTTCTTCAAACCAGTAAGGGCTTCAGCTACGCCCAAAGATTCTTCATCATATGAATCTTTTCCACTCTCAACAAAAGGTTCTGTAGCAGCTTCATGGGAGCCTTTATCACTCAAATTAACAGGCTCTGTAGCAGCTTCCTCCCCTTTGTAAGAATCCTCCTCAGATAAAAGGACCCTTTTCTGCCTTCTCCTTGATTCAGCTGTTTCTAAAATAACAATCCTCTCCCTCAATTTCTTGAGTTCAAGGCCTTGTGTGCTGACAACTTGTACCAAGTCTGCATTTTGCTTTTGCAAGCTCATGCAGAACTGCCGTCAATTCCATCAAAGTCATTGGTTCCAATCCGCCCTCTTCTAAAATGGGTATTTGACCTCCCAAGTCAGATTCATTGGGCATGGATGAGGTCTTAATAATGGTAGGACTGTCTTGGCCAGCTTCTAAGCCAGAACCAATAGTCCCAGCCTCATCCATAGCACCAACCACACTTGTGGTGGTGGTTCTCTCTGCTACATGGCTAGGACCACTAGAGGAGACCAATCCAGTAGTCCTTTGGCATTTTTGTAACCTATATCGTGTTGGGGGAGAAGAAGATGTGGATTGGGTGGAGGTGGGTTGGTTAAGGGGTGTTTGGGTCTGTGAAGGTTGTGTGTCAACGTTTGAAATAGGCACATCAACGCCAACATTTAACGTGTCAGCGTCGAAGGGTTCTTAGTCAAGTTGCATATGTTGTGGTGAAGGTAAAGGTTCATGTATTGGGTTAATTTGGGGTTGGGGGTCTGGTTGGGGTTGAGCTGCTTCAATGACAGCAAGCATAGCTGGGGTTAGGGGTAGGTCACGATGTGGGGGTGAGTTCATCTTCATAAAAATTGCTTTCTTTTGCACAGGGATCTCATAAAAATCATCATGATCCCTTGTGCAGTATCTTTAGACATCAAAAACCATTTGTAAAAATCTAGGATAAGCTAAAGTCATTTTGTTCCCTTTATTTTTACACATGCCCTTAAAAATCATTTTGGAATAATTAAATTTTTGCCCAGTAGCAATGCACACAATAGCACTTGCAATAGATCTATTGATCTCATTGCGTGCAGTACACTTGGGACTCAACCATTGTAGGAGGACATGTATGAGGTACTTCCAGGCTGGGGGAAACTCATGTTTATGATATTTATTTAAAGTTCCTTCATCATGAAAAGGATAACCCAAAGCCCTTAGTCCTTGTTCTATTTCACTAATGGGGGGGTGGTTATACCATCAGCATCATCAAGATGCAAAGCTTGGCGTACCAAAGCTTCAGTAACCACCCATGTTCTCCCATGAACAATAGAAGATAATGTAGTCACTCTATTAACTGTTGAGGAACTGACATTGTTCCAAAACTGTTTAATATGTGTGACAGGAATGAGTGGTGCATGGGAAAGAGCATACCTAAAAGGGGATGCGTTCAAATACGCCACCATTTGCGTGTATTGGGGAAATAGAGTATCATCAGCTTCAAGATACGCGACCATGTTGTGTTGACTTCTGAACCCCAATTCCAAATCCGATGGTTTAAACTTTGGTGTCATTGTTGAAAGCTGTTTGAATGATTGATAAAGATGAAGTTTATAGGAGAAAATTGTGTTAGACAAGAATAATAGGTACCCTGTTTAAAATAGGAGCCAAATATATAGGAGAAGAAAATGCATGTGATTGGCCCACAAATAGGCAAGTATTTTCAAAAAGCAATCATGAAAATATTGAAAAAGAATAATGTTATCTCATGCATTAAATGAAAGTTATTTGCTTCCAAAATTACGGCCTAAAAATATGTCAAAAAGTAACAACTGGGTAGGTCCCATTGAGTGTCATTGAGTGTCAACGGTCAAAAATAACCCATCAACGCCCAACGACTATTTTCTTGTCAACGTTTGCCTAAGCCATGTCAGCGTCTAAATTGGTCAAAACAACGCTTGGAAAAATACTTGTTAGCGTCCAAAAATAAAAATTTATAAAAAATGAAAAATGACCTTAACAAAGTAATTTATCTTAGAGAAGATAACCAAAAAGTTGATAATTATTATAGGGCGGCAAGCACTGTCCAGATATGCACACTTGCTTATGCAAGATAGACATAACAGTCCTCTAGTGTCCCTTGTTAACCAAAATTCTTAACAACTAAGTTACCTTATAAAATTCCTTGTTACACCCAGGTAAATCCCATGACAAAATCATTCCCAAGTCTCCCAGCAGACTACAACCAATTCTAGGCCAAAAATGTCTTGGCAGCATGCATAGTATATCAACTTTGCATGCTACAGTGCCTCATGATTTAGTAAAACTAACTCATACTCACCTGTGGACACAATCTAGAATTGTGATAAGAGTATCATATGGATACCCAAACATCTTAAAGGTTCCTAAAACCTCCCCTTAAACTATGATACATATGTTGCTAAAAATATGGATGAACATAAAAAATTTATGTCAAGATAGGAGTTAAAAATTCCAACCATCATCCATAAATAAAAACATGTCCACATGCTTCTCCAATGATCCATAAGCAACTCTGTATCCAATGGTATACTGCTAACACCACCTGCACATTTAGATTGAAAACCACAAAACTAACATTGTTGCTGACAACGCCCCGATAACACATGACAGCGTTGAGGGAAGCTTTGTCAGCGTTAGACAAATATATTGCTGACAACGTCACAAAAACACTTATCAGCGTTCAAGCAACCTTTGTCAGTGTTAGAAAAATATATTGGAAAATCTAAATCCTTAAAAAGACCAATAACAATGCATTATCCTGTACATATGATTGTGGTAAAATTACCCCTTTAGGAAAAGGATGGTAATTAGGGCAAGTATGCACGACGATTTAGGAAAACCGTGTGTGAATGACCCTAAAAGTGAGTTCGTTCTCGAGGAGGCTAGTGCGTTGTGTAATGAATTGATTTTGATTTGTGATTATATGATTGAGAAAGAAAGAAAGAAATGAGATTAGAAAAGGAGGACGGTTACGAAAACGGATTAAACTAAGACGAAAAGGCGTTCACGTAAAAACGTAAAAACTACAAAAGTAAAAATTTTAAACCTAAAAATTAATTGAAAGCTAAAACAAGTCTAAAATAATATAAATAAGAAGAAAAATCCAATATTAAAACCTTTTATTAATTAATTATTCAATTTTAAATGCTAATTAAAGCCCTAAAATTAAATATAATTAATCAAAATGTCCAAAATATTATTTTATTGAACAAATAACTTACTTATATTATCTAAAGACTAAAAGGTATTTTTCCTAATTTTTAAAAACTATTTTTCTATTTTTAAATCACTAAAAACTATTTTAAAATTAAAATAATTATAAAAAATAACAAAATAATGCTAAAAATAATTTGACACTTTTAAAAATCCTAAGTTACTCTAATGAACAGTAGAAAAATGAAAAAGTTTGAAAAATATAAATTTTTTCACTAAAAGACAAAACAGTTTAAATTAAAACCCTAATTAAACTAATTTAATTCTAAAAAATAAATAAAAGGTGAACAGTAAAAACTTTTTTAACTAAAAAACTTAAAATCTTTTTCTAAGTCTAGGAAAAATGTTAAAACTAAAAAATAAGTATTTTTTTTTTTGCACTAAATGCCAAAAACAGATTAATAAAAAGTATTAAAAATAGAAATTAAACCTAAAAAACACTAAATGAACAGTAATAAAAAATCTACTTAAACAGAAAAATCAGAAATTAAATTAGAAAAATAATGGAACTAGTTTGAAAGTCTAATTCACAAATTTGGGCACTAAAGACAAAAAATGAAGGTTTCTGATAGTGACACTTGACTGGATTTGTCTTGTAGCTTAGCAGTACTAACAATGGTGCTACCAGTGGGAAGTTTGTTCCCACTGTTAGTGTAATTTTGTTGGTCAGTTGACCAATAAGCTCAGGAGAGCTTATTTGTGAGCTTATATTGGGCAATAAGGCACCCCCACACCAATTGGGTTGTGGGGAGTCTAAGTAAACACAAAAAACAAGCAATCACTTCACAAAATCAAACAAAATGAGCCCTAGAAGTTACTGATTATGCTAGCAATGTTTCTGATGAACAGTAAAGAATTTTTACTTGCACAAATACGAATTTTAATGGCCAAATACTTGCACTTAGTCCAACCAAATGACATGTAAGCAATTCACAACCCTTAAGTGACCTAATATCTAGCAGCTTATCAAGATTTGATGAACAATTTCACAAAATTCAGGCAAGAAAAGAACTTACTGATTTATGTGCTATTTTCCAAATTTTTGACATGCAAATTGCTTTAAAACCTTACCAAACTGAAACCTAAGCACTAATATCATCTACTAACATCCTAATAAGTGTATTGAACAGGTTTTAAGCCAAGATTAATGACAATTACACCAACTCAAACCCTAATCCAAACACCCCTTAAAATTTTCTGAAACTGATTTTTCCACACCAAATTCAAACAAATTCAAACCAAATTTATCCCAATCAAACTAAACATGCATAATAACTTCAAATAAGCAATATCAAACCAGATTAACAACACATAAACAATTTTCATACAAAATCACATAAGACTAAAATATTTGAAAAATGAAACAAAGAACAAGGTGACTACCTTGTGGGACCCACATCCAGGCCCCACAATGGCTGCTTTGCCATCTCCAAACAGACTCGGGTTTGTGCAGACTTTTCTTTGCTGTTTGAAATGAAGATGATGATGATATTTGTCCTTGATTTGAACCTGCCAAAACAGACAACCAAGAGCAAGGGTAACTGGTACAAGAGCTTATAGGCTTATAGGATTAACTTATTGACAAGTTAATCTATAGCTTAAAGCTTTTAAAAAGAAAGAAGAAATATAAGAAAACTGATTTTTTTCTTCACTGAAAATTTTGAAAATTCAAAAAAACTGAAAACCTTTTGAAACAAGTAAAACAACAATAAAAATCAATAGAACTTCAAACAATGTAAGTAACTTGGCACTTGGTTTCTCGTCACCAAACTTTAAACCATTTTTCATTCATAAAAAATTGGATTTACAAAGTTGTGATCAAAAGAGAAAAAACAAGGAACAAGAAAAAATGAAATGATAAGTGCCTTATATAATGGCTACAAGAAGATACTAGAATGCTAAAACCCTAACATTGAATTTCCTATCATGCCCTTGGTCTTCATTCTTCAAAATCAGTCAAAAGGTGCTACATGTGATATGCCAGTTGTGCTGTTGTGATCTTAGTCGTTTGTTAGTCCTTGGGGACAAAGGAGTTGATATGGAACGTTGATGCTGTCTCCTTTGTGGTTTTGTGTGAAAGTGATGTTGCAGGGGTGGGACGAATGGGGTCCATGGTTCACATGGGAATGTTTGGTGAGTTGGGTTTTGGTGACAATAAGCTTAATTAACCATCTGGAAAAGCTGGATCAAAAACCCTTTGTTATGAAGTTAATTGGACCTGGGTTGAATTTAGGGTTTATGAGGAATTAGTGGGTGATTAATCTGTTTTGGGAAAAAAAGGATTTAAAAATGTGTTTTGGTGGGAAGGGTTTAATTAATTAAGTTTAAACCGTGAGTGGAGGGTGACGTGTGAGGGGGGGGGAGTGAGGTGGAGGTTAGTGATTGGTGGAGTGGGGTGAGGTGGAGAGATGATTGGCTGGGGTGTGTTTAGGTGTCTGGCAGAATAGGTCCCCAAGGTTTCTAGTTTTGTTCACTTTATAATAAACAACCATATACTCCTTTTCCTTTGAAAACAAGTTTGGGCAGTTGACATTTTGGCACAAAATGTTTTATAACTTGTATCAAGGACTTCAAATATTTATGATATTTTAAGGACTGATTTTGGCATTTTCTTCATTCTTCAAGGTTTGACTTGTTTGTTGACTTCTTGGAGGACCAATATTGACAATTTTGTTTTGTTGAGGGACTAAATTTGCCAATTCTTCAAAGTTAAGGGTCCTTTTTGTAATTTTGACAAACTTTAGGGACCAAACTTGTAATTATGAAGATACAAGGGTATAAAGTGTCAATTCTTCCATATTGGAGGACCCTTCTTCAAAATTCTTCAAATCTTCAAGGGTTTTCTTTGGAAAATTCTTCATTAGGGCTTGGTTCATCGTGCGGCTTCGTTTCCCGTGTTCGTTTTTGACTGATTCTTGTGATCTTTTGTCATTTTCTCAATATCCGTACCTAAAATACACAAGCAACAAACACAAGCATATATTTGGGTATTTTGATGATATTTAATGCATTTTAAGCCCTATTTGGACGATGAGACTATGTATAAAAGCAGTCTCATCACTCCCCCATACTAAACCATTGTCGTGCCCTCACGCAATGCTAGAATAAAGTATCATAGCACCTCCAAAATTTTATTCACTTTTATTGAACGATAAACTAGCTACACTACTACTATTGCTACTACTTGTGTTTTAGGCATAATGTATGATTTTCATCGCAAAATGGGACGTTTAGGTTCATAGAATAAGAACACGTGAATGCTTCGTTAGAAATAATTTCATCGTCCTCGATTTTCACTCCAATTCCATGCTAAGCGTGCAACGAGATCATTGTCATTATAAGTTAGTAATGCTAACACTACTCATATGCCCTAATCACGTACTTATTCTCCCATTATTCCTAAGTTGTATCTCTTATATTTTATTTTGTCTTGAATGTTTCACGAGGATACATTGTTGACTTATGCTATAATAGAGATTTAGGTCTAAAAATAGAGTCCTAACGGTGTAACTAAGACCATCAAATCAATAACCCCTCCTAATAGACAACGATGTCAAAAAATTAAGTCAACAAGAAGGATCGATAAACACGGTTTTATAACGGTTTTGAACATGAGACTTATTACCAAGACTTTTATATGCCCCCTAACGGAAGGGCCTTATTATCTTTGGTTTACCTCCATCTTTTATTCAACTTCGCCATGAAGCTTTTATTATGACTTCGGTCTTGCTTTGCCTTTTATTATCCGCCTCATCGGTGGTTTTATTAGCCAAAGACGTATATCCTCACGCTAAGGCTAATTTTGGATCTTTAAAGCTTCGAAGATTAAGGCTTGATTCACTTTCAATTTTGCATAGATATTTCGGCCTTGTGGGGCTTCAAATTGTTTGCTAGATTTAGGTGAGCACTTGAAATCTTATTATTGGGTGAAGCTTTCGATTATTCGGGTGCCAATACTTCAAAACCGTGACGCTGGCAATACCTTAATGTCTTCCCAATTTAATTACACGGAAGCTACTAGAAAAGACTAGAAACCCAACAATCCTAACTAAACCGCTAAGTCAATATTTATTAAGCAAAAAATATTTACATGCGAAGGGAGAATAAGCAAACAACGAGAACAAATGAGTTTTTGAAAGAATACGAGTACTCTACGTTTAGCATAGTGACTTATAATTAACTCTATCATTTCTCGTCCTCATTTAAGAGACTTAGCCTAATGTGTAGTTAAGCAATCAAAGCTAAGTGCTCAACACGCACGGTCGAGTAAAAAATTACTCTTATTCTCGCCATCGGAAAATCTACATTCGTGTCTTCAAACACTTATAAAACATGAGAAATTTTTTAAAATTTGGCCATTTTTAGCCTTATTTTGCAATAAAACGATAACAAAAAGATAAACTTTGGAAAGCGTGAAGGTTTGGCAAGGCAAGTATCTATTCACCCCCCCATACTAAAGTTAAATATTGTCCTCAATGTTTCGAGTCTAGGGGTGCAAACACCCCCATACTAGAGACGTAGTCGAATGCCTAATCTAGCATGGAAAGGGTGTAACCAATAAATTAATAGCCGTTTATGAAGTGTGCTAAAAACCTAAGGTTAGAACAATCAAGGATATATCATGGATATTGAGAAATGTCTCCAAAGCAAACGATCGAGTGCTCCCATAAAACGAACACGAGAGGCTCCAATCGTGAAGATCATGATCATCTAAAGTTCACAATTCACAAACAACCACGGAACAAAGGTTGGAAGGGCACAAATCCCCACACGTAAGCTACATTAGAAAGCGGTAATATGTACATAGGATAAGCATGGGACTCCCCCACGAGGCACCTCGTTTTTGATTACCGAGTCATGAGCTCGACTCGATCCCCTCAATGCTAATTATCATTGGGGAAGGTGACTTGGTCGAGGTAGTTCAAGGATGGAACTTCCCCGCCAAAGTAGTGCTTCAACCTATGTCCATTCACCTTGAAGTTAGGACCATCATCTTGAGCTAGCTCGATGGTCCCATACGGAAACACTTGAGTCACGGTGAATGGACCGGACCAACGGGATTTTAACTTTCCAGAAAAGATTTTTAATCTTGAATTAAAAAGCAAAACTTGATCCCCAATGTTAAAACCTGGTTTTTAATTTTAGAATCATGCAACTTTTTAGTTTTTTCTTTGTAAACCAATGAATTTTCATAAGCAATATCCCTCAATTCATCTAATTCATTCAATTGCATTTTCCGGTGTTTTCCCGCGGTCTCCATATCATCATTACAATGCTTTAGGGCCCAATAAGCCTTGTGTTCTAATTCGATAGGCAAATGACAATTCTTTCCATACACAAGCTTATAGGGAGTGCACCCAATGGGCGTCTTATGAGCGGTCCTAAAGGCCCATAAAGCATCGTCCAACTTATCCGACCAAGTTTGTCGGTTTTCGCCAACGGATCTCTCCAAGATCCTCTTCAACGCTCGGTTTGAAACCTCGACTTGCCCACTCGTTTGTGGGTGATAAGCCGTAGAAAGCCGATGTGTAACCCCATATTTCCTTAAGACTCTTTCGAATTGGTCGTTACAAAAATGGGTTCCACGATCGCTTATGATCGCACGAGGGGTTCCAAACCGAGAAAACAATTGCTTCAAAAACTTGAATACCACACGAGCATCATTGGTGGGCAAAGCCTTAGCTTCCACCCACTTAGATAGGTAGTCAACCGCAACGAGAATGTACTTATTACCACGAGATGATGGGAACGGCCCCATAAAGTCTATACCCTAAACGTCAACGATCTCACACACTTGGATGATATTTTGTGGCATTTCATCTTTTTGTGAGGCTTTTCCTTGTCGTTGGCATGCATCACACGACTTCACAAGATCTTGTGCATCTCTGTAAATAGTAGGCCAAAAGAAGCCGGCATCAAACACCTTTTTAGCCGTGAGATTAGCACCGTGGTGACCACCCGTGGGTCCCTCGTGACAAGCTCTAAGGATGTTAGAAGCTTCGGTGCCAAATACACAACATCGGATGATTTGATCCGCACAAGTTCGGAACAAGTAAGGGTCGTTCCAAAAGTAGAACTTGACGTCACGAAAGAATTTTCGTTTTTCTTGAGTCGTCATACCCTTAATGATGAAGTTACCCGCATGGTAATTTGCAAAGTCCGCAAACCATGGGGTGTAAGAATCAAGCTTAGAATTCACTACACCAAGTGTCTCGAGCGGAAATGTTTCGGTGATTTCATTGGGCTCGTAAACACTTTGGTGAGGATCTTCCAAACGAGAAAGATGATCGGCCGCTAGATTCTCGGCTCCTTTTTTGTCAACAATGGTGTGATCAAATTCTTGAAGGAGGAGAATCCAACGAAGTAATCTAGGCTTAGCATCTTGCTTTGCCATAAGATACTTGATAGCCGAATGATCCGTATACACTATGCATCTCGTCAAGACGAGGTAAGGTCGGAACTTCTCAAATGCATACACCACGGCAAGGAACTCCTTTTCCGTTGTAGTGTATTTAAGTTGAGCCTCGGTCATCGTCTTGCTATCATAGTGAATAGGCAAGAAGTGCTTATCATGACGTTGCCCCAAAACGGCCCCAATGGCGTAATCACTAGAATCACACATGAGCTCAAAGGGGAGATTCCAATTGGGAGCAACAAGAATGGGAGCTTCGGTTAGTTTCCTCTTAAGGATTTCAAAGGCTCGTACACAATCTTCGTCAAAGACAAAACGTGCCTCTTTTCAAGAAGATGTGTAATGGGTCGAGAGATCTTTGAAAAATCCTTGATGAATCGACGATAAAAGCCCGCGTGGCCTAGGAAACTCCTAACTCCCTTAACGGTTTTGGGATGAGGTAATTTGGCGATGACGTCTACCTTAGCTTGATCTACCTCAATCCCCGCTTTCGAGACCTTGTGCCCTAAGACGATTCCACTCTTAACCATAAAATGACACTTTTCCCAATTGAGCACAAGGTTGGTTTCCTCACAACGTTTCAACATTCTCTCAAGGTTCGACAAACACGAAGTGAACGAATTACCAAACACGGAAAAGTCATCCATGAATACTTCCATCTTCTTCTCGATCATATCATGAAAAATAGCCATCAAGCACCTTTGAAAGGTTCCCGGTGCATTGCAAAGTCCGAATGTCATTCTACGATAGGCAAACGTTCCATATGGACACGTAAACGTAGTTTTTTCTTGATCACGAGGATCGATGGGTATTTGGAAGTAACCGGAAAAACCATCTAAAAAGCAATAGAAATCGTTTCCCGCAAGACGCTCCAACATTTGGTCCATGAAGGGCAAGGGAAAATGGTCTTTTCGAGTGGCTTCATTCAACTTACGATAGTCAATGCACACTCTCCATCCGGTCACGAGTCTAGTGAGAATCAACTCGTTGGCATGGTTTGGCACAACGGTCATCCCTCCCTTTTTAGGGACACAATGAATAGGACTCACCCAAGGGCTATTGGAAATAGGGTAAATCATTCCCGCGTCAAGGAGTTTAAGGACCTCCTTTTTGATGAAGTCGTGAATTTTGGGGTTCACCCTCCTTTGACTTTGGATTATGGGCTTGAAATCCTCCTCCATTAAGATTTTGTGGGTACAAAACTTGGGATCGATTCCCTTAATGTCGGATAACTTCCACGCAATCGCCCCTTTGTGATCCTTTAGAACATCGACAAGTGCGATTTTTTCATCATTCGAAAGTTCCTTCGCAATAATAACCGGCAACTTGTCGTCCTCCTCCAAATAGACATATTCGAGGTGAGGAGGTAACTCTTTCAACTCGAGGATCGGTGGTTCCTCAAGTGAAGATTTGGGCTCGATACTCATAACCTCCTCGGGTGGAGGAAATGGGAAATCGTTAAGAAAATCCTTGATAATCGAGAAGTCCTCATCATTGTCAAGGTCTTCGTCACAAGTACGTGGAACATTGCATTCTTCCAACGTAAAACCACCACCTTCGAAAGGAGTGAAGGTTGGTGTCGAATTATCAAGAATTGGATCTAACATAGTGGGATTGCCACTAGTTTCTTCATCACCAAACCCTAAAACTTATTGTGAAAATTCCTCGCAAACCACGTCGATCATATCAACGAGGTTTATGGTAGCAACGGAATAAACATGAGAAAGTTGATAATTTTGAGTTGCGTTTATAACAAGTTCCTCGTCGTTTAAACGTAAGGTGATCTTTCTAGCATGCACATCAGTTAAAGCCATAGACGTATCTAAAAACGAACGACCTAAAATAAGAGTAACTTGAGGATCCGTGGGGATATCAACGACGATAAAGTCTACGGGATAATAGAACTTCCCTACTTTCACAAAAACGTCTTCCACCAAACCACATGCACGAATCGTGGAATGGTCGGCCATCTCGATAGACATTAGTGAAGGAGTAAGATTAGGAAGATTGAGCGACTTGAAGATTGCAAGTGGCATCAAATTAATGCTAGCACCAAGATCGGCCAAGGCATAGCATTCTTCCATATCTTGGATTGCACAAGGGATCAAAAATTTACCGGGATCACCGACTTTTTGAGGTATGCGATTAAGATAAACCGACGAACAACTAGACAATTGATGCAATTTCTCCTTGTTGTTCAACATACTCTTAAAGTTAGCGGCAAATCGAGGCATCATGACCAAAGCATCGGCGAAACTCACATTAAGGTGCAACTCACGAAACATTTTCATAAAAAGCTCAAATTGATAGTTGTCACGCTCTTGTCGTTTCTCCTTCCTAAGTCTCGAT
The DNA here is from genome assembly GCA_025667525.1 of Glebionis coronaria. Lineage (NCBI taxonomy): Eukaryota > Viridiplantae > Streptophyta > Magnoliopsida > Asterales > Asteraceae > Glebionis > Glebionis coronaria. The sequence goes on from CM046877.1 coordinate 435,606,361, forward strand.
GGGAAAGGTAAGGGTGGTGTGGGTTGGGGCATAGGCATAGCCTTTGGAATCTCGGGTTCCAATGTTGGTAAAGGGTCGACCGTAGGTGTGGCATGAGCGGTACTTTGTGGGCTTGAGATATGCTCCTTTTCGACCACCACCTCGGGTTCTTCCTCAATTTCCTCCACCGATGGAGTAATTGGTTGAGGAGTCGGTTCTTTAAGTGCCTTACCACTTCGTGTGGTAATCACTTTCATCTCTCCCTTCGGGTTTGATATGGTGTTACTAGGCAAACTACCCGAAGTAGAGGCTTTGTTCCCCATGACGGCTTCTAAAATGGCATTAAGCTTAACATCTTGACTAGCGGCTTTTTGGTCAATTCTTTGTTCAAGCCTAGCATGACTTTGTTCAATTTTATTGTTTTGACCTCTAATTTGATTAGCAAAATCATTTTTCAATTCATTTCTCATGTTAAGATTTTCCTTCACAAAATTAGCTAATTCCTTGGTGTTTTTAGCCGTGTCCCTAGCTTGACTAGCCAATTGCTCTTGAATGTTTTCCAAAATCTTATCATTTGCCATAGCATAATTCAAAAAGTCCATTGGAAGTTCTTTAGTGTAAACATTTTGAAGACCTTGACTTGTGTTTTGAAAATTACGGTTTTGGTTTTGATTTTTCAATTGGCTACTACTTCCTTGATTCCCATAGTTGTTGTTACCCTTGTAATTGTTTCTTTGATTGTTTTGGTAACCAACTTGATTGTTTCGATAATTGTTAGCATTTTGATTTGGTGGAAAACCCGGTGGAGTCAATTGATTAGTGCGGGGAACTTTACCGTTTTGGTTATAAGTTCCCGCGGCCGCGAAGGCACTCGAAGTGTTACCACCGTTGGTAATGCACTCGGAGTAATCGTGAGCTCCACCACAATACATACAAGAAACCTCAACCGCTTTAGCCGTAGCGGGAGTGGGTTGTTCACCAACTTTAAACTCAATTAACAATCCTTTAAGCTTATCAAAAATCTTGTTCTCCAAATTAGCCTCGATTTGGCAAGCATCAACGGTATGTGACAATGAAGGCGAAGGTAAAGACGAAGTCTTACGAACACTCGACGTGCTACGAGGACTATAGACCTTAGACCTATTCTCAATGATTAACAATGCTTCCTCGACCGTCTTACACAAAAAAATACCACCCGCGGCGGCATTAAGATAATCACGCTCATGATCGTTCAAGCCATTGTAAAACGTGTCAATTTGATGCAAGTCGGAAAAACCATGATGAGGACATTCGTGCAACATTTCCTTAAACCTATTCCAAGCCGTTGAAAAACTCTCATTATACACTTGTGAAAACTTTGAAATCTCGTTTTTCAAATGCGTAGTCTTAGAGGGCGGAAAAAATTGGTTCACGAATTTTGAAACGAGATCCTTCCACGTCAATATAGAATTGGGTGGCTCTTTCTCTAACCAAATTTTTGCGGGCCCCGCTAAGGAATACGGAAAAAGCATCATCTTAATCGAGTCGTTAGAGACGTCCTTAAACTTGCAAGTGGCGGTGAGACGATTAAATTTGCGAATGTGGTTATGAGGGTTGTCCTTTTTGTCACCTCGAAACTTGTTGTTTTGAATCATGGACAACAAACCCGTCTTAACCTCAAAATTCTCCGCAAGGATAGCGGGAATCACAATCGCTTCTCCATAACCCTCGGTGGGTGCTTGAAGCAACTCCATCATAGTTCGATTAGCCATGGGTGCTTCTTTCACTACGATGGGTTCGTCAGTAGGAGACTCCTTACTAGAAGGAGTGGTTGATTTGTTTCTTCGTTTACGAGCACGTCTTGCTTTGGAGCGAGTTTGCATAAACGTCACGTACAACGAGAGGGTGAGCAAAGAAGATTCTTTTTGGTGTTTTTACTTTTTCAATTTTTTTTGTGGTTTTTGATTGTTTTTACTTTTTTTGGATTTTTGGAATGTATTAGGTAGACAAAAATCTACAAATCTCCTCCTTAATCAAATCTCTTGATTAAAGAAGCCTCAAGGAATTAAAACGATCACGCGGGGTGAACGCCTTCGATGACTTTAGAACGATGGTGGAACACCAAATCGTTCAAGAGGGTTTAATCAAATGAAACCAAGAAAATATATATGATACTTAAGTAATACTTTGGGCGGCAAAATCTTCGATTAGCTCTCAATCTCAAAATACGCACAATCAAGCGGAGGAAACGAGGCGGCGCGAAGCACTTAAGAGCCTTTTTCCTTTAGGTCGTGAAATACAACCGCCTTATACCCACCTTATAGTTTGTATTTTTCAAAATCGAGCTTCACGAAAGTATTTATCTATTTTTGCCTTTTTCTTTGGTTTGAGATTCGAGTACAATGATTGGGTAATGACCTCCCAAGTCAAGGTTGTGATTTCTCACGTATTTGGAGTACTTGTAAATTTATTGTTCTACGCATACAATATAGTAATAGTATTCACAAAAAAAACGAAAACCGATAATACGTATTAGTAGAGTGCTACTAATACAAATACTTTTATGGATATATATAAAAACAACAATGTTCAAATCAAAACACAACACGCCTCCCCAGCAGCGGCGCCAAAATGATTGTGGTAAAATTACCCCTTTAGGAAAAGGAAGGTAATTAGGGCAAGTATGCACGACGATTTAGGAAAACCGTGTGTGAATGACCCTAAAAGTGAGTTTGTTCTCGAGGAGGCTAGTACGTTGTGTAATGAATTGATTTTGATTTGTGATTATATGATTGAGAAAGAAAGAAAGAAATGAGATTAGAAAAGGAGGACGGTTACGAAAACGGATTAAACTAAGACGAAAAGGCGTTCACGTAAAAACTACAAAATTAAAAATTTTAAACCTAAAATTTAATTGAAAGCTAAAACAAGTCTAAAATAATATAAATAAGAAGAAAAATCCAATAAAAATATTTTAAAACCTTTTATTAATTAATTATTCAATTTTAAATGCTAATTAAAGCCCTAAAATTAAATATAATTAATCAAAATGTCCAAAGTATTATTTTATTGAACAAATAACTTACTTATATTATCTAAAGACTAAAAAGTATTTTTCCTAATTTTTAAAAACTATTTTTCTATTTTTAAATCACTAAAAACTATTTTAAAACTAAAATAATTATAAAAAATAATAAAATAATGCTAAAAATAATTTGACACTTTTAAAAAATCCTAAATTACTCTAATGAACAGTAGAAAAATGAAAAAGTTTGAAAAATATAAAATTTTTCACTAAAAGACAAAAACAGTTTAAATTAAAACCCTAATTAAACTAATTTAATTCTAAAAAATAAATAAAAGGTGAACAGTAAAAACTTTTTTAACTAAAAATCTTAAAATCTTTTTCTAAGTCTAGGAAAAATGTTAAAACTGAAAAATAAGTATTTTTTTTGCACTAAATGCCAAAAACAGATTAATAAAAAGTATTAAAAATAGCAATTAAACCTAAAAAATACTAAATGAACAGTAATAAAAATCTACTTAAACAGAAAAATCAGAAATTAAATTAGAAAAATAATGGAACTAGTTTGAAAGTCTAATTCACAAATTTGGGCACTAAAGACAAAAAATGAAGGGTCTGATAGTGACACTTGACTGGATTTGTCTTGTAGCTTAGCAGTACTAACAATGGCGCTACCAGTGGGAAGTTTGTTCCCACTGTTAGTGTAATTTTGTTGGTCAGTTGACCAATAAGCTCAGGAGAGCTTATTTGTGAGCTTATATTGGGCAATAAGGCACCCACACACCAATTGGGTTGTGTGGAGTCTAAGTAAACACAAAAAACAAGCAATCACTTCACAAAATCAAACAAAATGAGCCCTAGAAGTTACTGATTATGCTAGCAATGTTTCTGATGAACAGTAAAGTATTTTTACTTGCACAAATACGAATTTTAATGGCCAAATACTTGCACTTAGTCCAACCAAATGACATGTAAGCAATTCACAACCCTTAAGTGACCTAATATCTAGCAGCTTATCAAGATTTGATGAACAATTTCACAAAATTTAGGCAAGAAAAGCACTTACTCATTTATGTGCTATTTTCCAAATTTTTGACATGCAAATTGCTTTAAAACCTTACCAAACTGAAACCTAAGCACTAATATCATCTACTAACACCCTAATAAGTGTATTGAACAGGTTTTAAGCCAAGATTAATGACAATTACACCAACTCAAACCCTAATCCAAACACCCCTTAACATTTTCTGAAACTGATTTTTTCACACCAAATTCAAACAAATTCAAACCAAATTTATCCCAATCAAACTAAACATGCATAATAACTTCAAATAAGCAATATCAAACCAGATTAACAACACATAAACAATTTTCATACAAAATCACATAAGACTGAAATATTTGAAAAATGAAGCAAAGAACAAGGTGACTACCTTGTGGGACCCACATCCAGGCCCCACAATGGCTGCTTTGCCATCTCCAAACAGACTCGGGTCTGTGCAGACTTTTCTTTGCTGTTTGAAATGAAGATGATGATGATATTTGTCCTTGATTTGAACCTGCCAAAACAGACAACCAAGAGCAAGGGTAACTGGTACAAGAGCTTATAGGCTTATAGGATTAACTTATTGACAAGTTAATCTATAGATTAAAGCTTTTAAAAAGAAAGCAGAAATATAAGAAAACTGATTTTTTTCTTCACTGAAAATTTTGAAAATTCAGAAAAACTGAAAACCTTTTGAAACAAGTAAAACAACAGTAAAAATCAATAGAACTTCAAACAATGTAAGTAACTTGGCACTTGGTTTCTCATCACCAAACTTTAAACCATTTTTCATTCATAAAAAATTGGATTTACAAAGTTGTGATCAAAAGAGAAAAAACAAGAAACAAGAAAAAATGAAATGATAAGTGCCTTATATAATGGCTACAAGAAGATACTAGAATGCTTAAACCCTAACATTGAATTTCCTATCATGCCCTTGGTCTTCATTCTTCAAAATCAGTCAAAAGGTGCTACATGTGATATGCCAGTTGTGCAGTTGTGATCTTAGCCGTTTGTTAGTCCTTGGGGACAAAGGAGTTGATATGGAACGTTGATGCTGTCTCCTTTGTGGTTTTGTGTGAAAGTGATGTTGCAGGGGTGGGACGAATGGGGTCCATGGTTCACATGGGAATGTTTGGTGAGTTGGGTTTTGGTGACAATAAGCTTAATTAACCATCTGGAAAAGTTGGATCAAAAACCCTTTGTTATGAAGTTAATCGGACCTGGGTTGAATTTAGGGTTTATGAGGGATTAGTGGGTGATTAATATGTTTTGGGGAAAAAAGGATTTAAAAATGTGTTTTGGTGGGAAGGGTTTAATTAATTAAGTTTAAACCGTGAGTGGAGGGTGACGTGTGAGGGGGGAGTGAGGTGGAGGTTAGTGATTGGTGGAGTGGGGTGAGGTGGAGAGATGATTGGCTGGGGTGTGTTTAGGTGTCTGGCAGAATAGGTCCCCATGGTTTCTAGTTTTGTTCACTTTATAATAAACAACCATATACTCCTTTTCCTTTGAAAACAAGTTTGGGCAGTTGACATTTTTGGCACAAAATGTTTTATAACTTGTATCAAGGACTTCAAATGTAAATTTATGATATTTGAAGGACTGATTTTGGCATTTTCTTCATTCTTCAAGGTTTGACTTGTTTGTTGACTTCTTGGAGGACCAATATTGACAATTTAGTTTTGTTGAGGGACTAAATTTGCCAATTCTTCAAAGTTAAGGGTCCTTTTTGTAATTCTGACAAACTTTAGGGACCAAACTTGTAATTATGAAGATACAAGGGTATAAAGTGTCAATTATTCCATATTGGAGGACCCTTCTTCAAAATTCTTCAAATCTTCAAGGGTTTTCTTTGGAAAATTCTTCATTAGGGCTTGGTTCATCGTGCGGCTTCGTTTCCCGTGTTCGTTTTTGACTGATTCTTGTGATCTTTTGTCATTTTCTCAATATCCGTACCTAAAATACACAAGCAACAAACACAAGCATATATTTGGGTATTTTGATGATATTTAATGCATTTTAAGCCCTATTTGGACGATGAGACTATGTATAAAAGCAGTCTCATCAACATACTTTTACAAAAAGACTCCAAAACACATATTATGTGAGATTGATCATCCCAATACTTGTTACCAAGTATTGAAACCTTCCAGCATCAAAAGGTTTAGTTAATAAATCTGACACATTCTCTTTGTTGGGTCAAAATTAATATGAGTTGATGTGGCAGAAACTCCAAAACGAAGAAAACATGCTAGACGCTGACACGCCATGTTTGGACGCTGACAGAAGTCTACGGCGCTGATGGAATTTCTATTTACGGAATATATTGGATATATTCTAAATAATATATTCAATATATATCTATAGAAATAGAATATTTAGATATTTATTTGATATTATCTCTTGTAGATTCTGTTCCTTCCACTATAAAAGGAACAAGAGTCTTAGGTTTTATATACAATTCAATTCATTCACAATGTAAACCTAAAGTGTGTGTTGCACTAGACGTGGGATTCAATGTATACACGTCTAGTGGTTGTTTGTTATTAATATAATGAGCAACCCAATTGTTTTAATTCATGTGTTCTTTGTGCCTAAACACCTTGTTATGATCATTGTTCTATTCCGCTATATTATCATATGAACGATGATCAACCTAGATATAATGGTTCATAACCATTGAGTCTAACGATCAATGGACTCCACAATTGGTATCAGAGCCTAAGGCTCATGATATCTAGGTCCGACGAGGTGTTCGTGTATCGTGAAGAGAAGAAAAATTCGTAGAGTTTTTCTGGGCGATTTTGTGTGCGCAGCAGTATTCAGAAGGTCATAACTTTTGATTGAACCGTTGGATCGTCACGAAATTTTATATGTGTGTTCTACATACATAGATCTAAACATCCACCGGAGGGATTGTCGAGTTTTATCCCCAGGCAAAAGTTATTAAGCGTCAAAGTCAGTAGCAGGGTATATGCAGTTTTCTGTGGACAACCATGTTCAAAACACGATCTCTCCTTCGTTAACCGTTGGATCTTCGTGATTTTTGAACTGTAGATTCTTGGCACTTGTGTATTGAATCTCACCGAGCGATCTTCGATGTGAGCCCTAATGAAGAAGTTATTCAAGGTCAAAGTTCGCTGGTTAAAGTAATAACGTTTTGCTTTTTCACATGAAATCATGAACTAGGGTTTCTCAAACCCTAGATCTACATAGAAAGCAGAATGTTATGATTGTTCGTGGCTGTTAAAACGTGTGAAGATACACGATCTAAGGTTAATTTACAGACCCTAATTAGGGTTTCGATGCTCAAAGTTCCAAACCCTAGATCGCTGTGTTTTGGCTATGATTTAATGTTGTGTCCATGGGATCTCTTCGTTTAACTAGAAGACGTTGCTACGTGATAAAGTGCCTTGCATTACTGGTTTGTATAAGTGAAGAATTTGTACGTATTTTGGCTCGAATCAAGTATTTGCTATTCCACGATTACTCATGTGAAGCCAAAGCTAGACGTAAGCTTATTGGTGGAACACTTTGTGTTCACACGAAGGTATGGCTCTTATTGGTGGAAGAGATCTGCGTTCACACGGTATAAGAAGCAAGTGACGTTACCTTTAAAAATGTGTTCACACGGTGCTAGGCTTCTTATTGGTTGATTATCTTTTGTTCACACGATGGTTGGCTGTTGATTGGCTAGTGGAGTAAAATCAGCAAAAGTGAGATATTTTTGGAAGCAAATTTTGGACGAGACAAATCATATACGTGATTGCTTTTCGCTACAATATAGGTCGAGACGCTGACAAGGTTTGATTTGACTCTGACAAGAAGAAACGTGACGCTGACAGAATAAGTCAACGCTGACAGCGTTGACAGTGTCGTCTGAGATATGTTCTTCAAACGCTGATACGTGTTGTCCGATATCGGGCAATACACATGGAAGGATATTGGACAAGGAGGATCTCGGGTAACACACGAATTGCTGCTGTTGAGAAAACTGGTACGTTTTAAGCATACAAAAAGGAGGATTATACACACAAAGGTACATGGAATCTCCGTTTTAATTTAGAATATCATGATGATATTTATGGCTCGGATATTTTTACAAGGAGTAAATGGTTTTTAAGTAAGTTAGCAATAATTCATGAAGACTTTGTTTAATATTCGAATATGTAATCGGGATAGCCTTGTGAAAGAGTTATTCGACTTCTAACTTTTACATATGAGGATATTGGTTCATTAAGACTTGTCATGAAGAGGGGTTAGCTTAAGGGGAAGAATTCTTATGGTAAGTTTGATGATTGAAGAAGATTTTCGCGAGTTTGTGTTCTATCATATCTTAAAGTCGTGCACTTCCAGTCATGGACTTTTAAGGTAACTTGTTCGTGCTTACATGGTTGGTGATGAAGACTTGTCAAAATCTAGCAGTTGTAGATGCTATCACTTGAAGGAGTTACATTATCGTGCTCAGTGTCTCACATAGGATGAGGATTTTTGACAAACGGATCGAGGTCTACTTATACTTTGTACCATGAGTATAAGTTCTTCATCACATAGATAGTACAAGACATGGAACATAGGTTTGGGTTACTCTACTTCTACATCAAGAATACTTTATTTATTTTTCTTCAGGATCATTACATAGAGCTACATTTGGAGAATCTTCAAAGATTGCATACATTGTTTACTTCCCTGTTGATGTGACAAAAAGGGGAAGATACGCATGCTACACTTGAGGGGAAGCAATTTGAAGATCATGTACAACTTACAAGAGATATACAAAGAGTTTTGCCGACATCAACTAGGGGAAGATTGTTGGGTCAAAATTAATATGAGTTGATGTGGCAGAAACTCCAAAACGAAGAAAACATGCTAGACGCTGACACGCCATGTTTGGACGCTGACAGAAGTCTACGACGCTGATGGAATTTCTATTTACGGAATATATTGGATATATTCTAAATAATATATTCAATATATATCTATAGAAATAGAATATTTAGATGTTTATTTGATATTATCTCTTGTAGATTCTGTTCCTTCCACTATAAAAGGAACAAGAGTCTTAGGTTTTATATACAATTCAATTCATTCACAATGTAAACCTAAAGTGTGTGTTGCACTAGACGTGGGATTCAATGTATACACGTCTAGTGGTTGTTTGTTATTAATATAATGAGCAACCCAATTGTTTTAATTCATGTGTTCTTTGTGCCTAAACACCTTGTTATGATCATTGTTCTATTCCGCTATGTTATCATATGAACGATGATCAACCTAGATATAATGGTTCATAACCATTGAGTCTAACGATCAATGGACTCCACACTCTTCTGTGTCAACCCTATCTGGTTGTATTAAACCTTTTTTAAAACAATCTCTTATAAAATGGTGTCTAATTTCTATGTGTTTAGTTTTAGAATGATGTACAGGATTCTTAATAATGCATAATGTGCTGTTATTGTCAACAAATATCTTAGTATGCATGAAATTATACCCATAGTCCAACAGCTGGTTCTGAATCCACAAAACTTGTCCACAACAAGCAGCTGCAGCCAAATACTCAGCTTCAGTTGTAGAATTAGCCACCACTGTTTGTTTCTTGCATTGCCAAGATATTAATCTGCTCCCAAGAAACTGACTTCCACCAGTTGTGGATTTTCTATCAAACTTATCACCTCCATAGTCACTGTCTGAATATGCAATCAGCTCCAATGGTGAATCCTTTGGGTACCACAAACCAAGACTAGGATAGCATCTTAGGTACCTAAAGATCCTCTTGACAGCATAAAGGTGAAATTCTTTGGGAGTCACTTGATGGCGTGCACAAGCACACATAGCAAACATGATGTCAAGTCTAGAGGCTGTGAGATACATCAATGAACCAATCATTGATCTATAGTGTCTGACATCAACATCCTTTCCATCTCCAATCTTTCCCCAAGGGTGTTCTCTATCCATAGGATTAGTATCCCTCTTCTCATGTGGAGAAAAGCCAAACTTCTTCAAGATCTCTGCCACATATTTATCCTGGGAGATGAAGATACCATCTTCTTTCTGCTGAACTTGTAAACCAAGAAAGACGTTCATCTCCCCCATAGCACTCATCTCGAATTTGTCTGTCATAAGCTTGGAGAAATCCTCACTCATCTTTGGATCAGTAGACCCAAAAATGATGTCATCAACATAGACCTGAACAAGCAACACATCCTTACCTTTCTTCTTTGTAAATAGTGTCTGATCTATGGTGCCCCTCTTGAATCCATTGTCCACTAGATAAGTAGACAAAGTACCATAACATGCTCTTGGGGCTTGATGAAGTCCATACATAGCCTTCTTGACTCTATACACCTTGTCTAGATTCTCTAGATCCTCAAAACCAGGAGGCTGCATCACATATACCTCTTCAAAAATTGTTCCATAGAGGAAGGCACTCTTGACATCCATTTGATAGACAGTGAAGCCTATGCAGGATGCATAGGCTAGAAAGATCCTGATAGCTTCAATCCTTGCAACTGGTGCATAGACCTCCTCATAGTCTATCCCCTCCTCTTGTGTATATCCCTAAGCCACTAATCTTGCCTTGTTTCTGACCACAATACCTCTTTCATCTCTCTTGTTTCTTAGAACCCATCTTGTCCCTATAGGTCTGACATATCTGGGACAATCAACCAGCTCCCAAACATCTTGAATTGCAAATTGGTGAAGCTCATCCTGCATTGCTTCCACCCAACTTGGTTCTTTGAGAGCATCAAATATCTTCTTGGTTTCCTGTTGTGACAGAAAACAGGCAAACAAACATGCTTGCACAAGAGGGGTATCAACCTTCTTGTGAATATTGGCAATGAATCCACCAAGACCTTGATGAGATCTTCTAGTCCAAACAGGATTCATAATATCACCAATGATTTGAGAAGTAGGGTGATCTTCATAGTAGAAGTTAGAACTCCTCCTTCAAAAAGTCTGGTGTCCTCAATCTCATTCTCCAAGTTGCCAATATCTTCTTCTTCAGACTCTCTTTCATCAACATGAGGATGAACCTCTTTATATAAATTGGAAGGTTCACCCTGTTCAAAAGTAAAAGAGAAAAGATGTGCAAAGGTGTTGTCAACGCCTGAACCTTGGTTGTCAGCGAAATGGCTAACAACGATTGAACTATTGTTGTCAACGTCTGAGCCATCAACGTCTGAATTGGTCTTGTCAGCGCTAGATTTGCCTTTGTCAGCGCCTGAAGGACCATGCATGTTGTTATCTGGTGGTACTTGGGGACCACCATTTTCTCTTCCAGCAGCAGCAGCAGCAAAAGCATCTGTCCATATGGGAATTGTGACATACTCTAGTATAGGAGATGACTTTTCTGCTTGTGATCCAACCTTTTCATGAACCTGTGTACCTGAAACATCAACAACTTGTTCTTCCACAACATTTGAAGTTACCTTCACAATGTCTGGATTAGTGACAGGCATATAATTTAAAGTCCTAGATAAAGGTTCCAAGTCAAACAACCAATTTGGACCACTTTCAGGATCACTAGGTTTATTCTCTAAAAACCTAACATGTACTCTTTCAAGTATACGTTTTTCCTTTTTAAGATAAACCCTATACCCCTTGCTCTGCACTGAATACCCCATGAAATAGCCTTCATCACATTTTGCACTAAATTTACCTAAGGCATCACTAGTGTCTAAAACTACTACATGACAACCAAAAGGTCTGAGAAAACCAATATTAGGTTTTCTTCCCCAAAGTAACTCATAAGGTGTTTTGTTCTGAATTTTGTTGACCAATGCTCTATTTTGAACATAGCAGGCTGTGTTAACAGCCTCAGCCCAAAAGGCTATAGGGAAATGAGCATCAGCCAACATGGTTCTGGCTGCTTCAATTAGGGTTCTATTTTTCCTCTCAGCAACCCCATTTTGCTGTGGGGTTCTGGCAACACTAAATTTCCTAGTAATTCCTTTCCTGGCACAAAAATCATCTAACACTTTATTCCTAAATTCACCACCATTATCACTCCTAAGCATTTTAACTTCATTTCCAGTCTTCTTCTCAATCTGAGTGATAAAATCAATTAAAGTGTTAGTTGTATCACTCTTCATAGCTAAAAAGAAAGTCCAAGTAAACCTAGAAAAGTCATCTGTGATGACAAAGCAGTAGGACTTACCATTCAAACTTTCTAGATTGGTTGGACCAAAGAGGTCCATATGAAGCAAGTGAAGAGGTCTGGTACTAGAGTGCACCTGTTTGGACTTGAATGAGACCTTGTGCTGCTTGCCTTTAAGACATGCAACACAAGAGTGGTCATTGTGGAAGGCCTTCTCAGGCAAACCATCAACCAATCCAAGTCTCACAAGCCTGTTTATATTTTTAAAGTTTATGTGCCCTAGTCTCTTGTGCCATAAATTACTTTCATCTACTGAAGCTTTAACATTAAAAAAAGACATATTGTTATTCATTCTAATCCCATTCAGATTCACATTGTATATGTCTTTATGCCTAGGTGTTATATAATCAATATATTTCTCATCAGGGATCTTGTAATCCTTGCTTAACACAAAACATTCAGTATCAGTAAACAGAACTTTATTTTTGTTATCACAAACTTGTGATACACTAAAAAGATTGTAATCAAGTTCCTTTACTAGAAATACGTTCTCAAAACGCAAGTTCTTGGTGAGAAGTGTTCCTTTGCCTGTGATAGTACCATATCCGCCTCCAAAGTAAACCTTATCACCATCCTTAATGGGAGTGAAGTTGGTCAAATAATCTTCCTTCCCTGTCATGTGCCTTGAGCATCTACTATCCCAATATCCGTAATCATTGACCTGTCTTTGAATGCCCTACACATAAAGAAAACAAGTTAGTTTTCTTTGGGAATCCAAGCCTTAGTAGACTTGGATTCATCTGGTTGTTCAATAAGAACAGACTTAGTTCTCACAACAACCCCATTTGCATCCTTCTTAGGATGAAATACCCAGTTAACCCCAATAGGTTTTGTAATGACCTTTGAAATGTAATTAAATCTGTTGCAGGTCATTGAAATCCCATTATCATTAGGGTTTTGATCTTTCTTTGGTCTCCATGTGAAGCTTGAAGAAGCTTTAGACCCCTTTCCCTGTGGTTGCAAATATTTAGGTCTGGTCACGTTTCTGTCAGCGTTGGAATTGGTCTTGTCAATGCTGAAATTACCCTTGTCAGCGTTGAACCTAGGGTTTGCTATAGAAACCCATTTCCTATTAGACCAAGTATTTGTCTTTTGAAATGGTCTTTGTCCATGAGTGTTAGACCCTTTAGTGAAGAATGGGGCAGGTCTAACAACTTGTGGACTTTGCTGTGCACAAGGTTTGGGTCTGACAACGTTTGAATTTCTAACAACGTTGGCTTTGGGAGCGTTGACACACTTATATGCTAAATGTGAAAAGCTACGACAAGTGTAACAGGCTTTTCTAGACACAACCCTAGGTCTAGAAGAGAAGAAGCCTGTTCCATTATTGCTAACTTGGCTCTTAGGTGACCTAGTATTCCTATACATCTCTACATACTTAATGCTAGGTTTTCTAACAGTATTTGAGCCAAGGTCAACAGCTTTACCAGTGATTGGGTTTGTAACCTTAATAGGAGTTGACTCATTAGGACTTTCACATAGCAAGCCACCCTTAACAAATAAGGTAGGGTTAGCTTTCTTCCATTCATTCAAGTCAGTCAACTTTGTTGATACTCTTCAACTGGGGTGACAACTCTTGGTGGAGGAATGAATTCCTCCTCTTGGAGTTCTGGTAAACTAGTCCAAGATAGGTCCTTTTGTTGGACACCATAGAAGTCACCAGCTGGTGGTGGAACCACAGAGTAGTCTTTCATCCCAATCCCAGTCGTGTCCTTAGGATCCCTTTGTTTACTCACACATTCTCCTAGGGTTTGTGTGGCCTTATCAAATCTTTGAATTTTAAGGCCAACATTTTCTTTATTCTTAATGGCCTCATCTAATTTAGCCTGTAACTCACCATTAACCCTTTCCATGATACTCCTAATATCATTACTAGCATTCAACTCATGTTTTAAGATATTTATTTTATCTTTTAAGTCAAATTCCATTTTCTTGTATTCAAAAACTGTCTTCTCAGTTTGAGTGAGAGCTAGTTGGTAAGTAGACAGTTTGCATCTTTCAGTACTCATATCATCTAATAATCTTAACACCTCTTTGTTAAGTCTCTCAGTATTTAACCTACAACCTTTACTACAAAAAGCATCATCGTATACCTCATTATCAGATGAAGAGGAGGAGTGTGCCATGAGAGCATATTGAACATGCTCTTCTTCTTCTATCTCAGCAACCAAAGCTTTATCCTCTTCCCCATTCTTATCCAAATAGCTCTAGTCCCATCCAATACCATCAATGTCTTGTACTGCAACCATGGCTTTAGGATCTTGAGCTTTAACAATTTGACTTGAGGGTTTGCCAGCATCAGATCTTCTTGGAGATCTGCATTCCCTCATGAAGTGACCCATATGATGACAGTTGTAGCACTCAACTTTGGATTTATCAAATCCAGCTGTGTCCTTTGCATTGAAGGTCATCTTCTTCTTAAACCTTCTATTCCACCTGTTTGCTCTTATACTAGCAAGAGCCATGTTCCACTTAATATCCATCTCTTCCAAGTGCTCATCACTTATCTGCTCACGGTCCTCATATGTAATCACTGAACCATTTGACAAAGAAGAAATATAAGCACACACTATATCCAGATCCAAACCAGCAGGTTTAACTCTTGGTGAGTCACTTTTGAATGTGTCAGCGTCTGAAAAGGAGACGTTGACAGGACATGTTCCAGCGCTGACACATGATGATCCAGTAACTGGATGCATGTAAGAATCCTTCTGATTGAATTGACCTTCACTATGAGAAAAGAAGGCCATGTTACTGTTGGTGGACTTGCTTCCATGCTCCAAAAGAGTTTCATCTTCCAACAGCCTCAGTTTGTTGTAGATATCATCAAACGTGGAACTTTTGTGAGTATTATTGGCAAGAGTAGATCTTGCCTCAATCTTCCACGCTTCACCAAGACTTAAGAAAAGTGGCATTAATGTCAACATCACCAAGTTGTGTCCCCATGAAGGACAATTTGCTTGTAATATCAAGCAGTCTGCTTCTCACACTACTAAGCTTTTCATTAGGTTGAGCCTTGAAGATAGCATAATCATGCATGAGTTGCTTCTTCTTCTCTTCCTTAGTATCTTCATTGCCACCATATGCAACTTCAAGAGCTGCCCAAAGGTCCTTAGCAGATTCATAACCTCTGTATTTATGCTGGTTCTCTTGTCCCAAAGAGAGTTTCAGAATATTTAGGGTTTTCATATCAACCCTTTTCTTTGCTATGTCTTCATCAGACACAGCTCTACCATCATCAGGTTTTTCCTTCTTATCTGCTTCTGAACATACAGCAACAGCTGTTCTTGCAGCAATGGTATTAACAATCTTTTGAGCTTTATTGAATGTGTTTCCATATTCAATAATCTCCCAGAGTGTGTAGTCATAGATTCCCAGGTATTGCTCAAAGTTGAATTTCCACAATTCAAAGTTGGTTGCATCAAGCATGGGAATCTTGATATTTGGCAAAGGTGAGGAAGAAGAGGTTATTTCTGGATTTGACATGATGTTGTTAGGGTTTTGAGAAAATTAGGGTTTTGGTGATTTTCGGGTTCTTGTGTTCTTTAAGATCAAAAGTTCCTCAACAAGCTCTGATACCACTTGTTGATCCCAAACTTAGATCGATTTAGCTTTATGTATACGAGATTAGATCAAGTAATACACTTAGAGAAACTTTTGTATATGTATATGACAATCTAAGTGTTATGCGGAATTAACACCTAAACAAGAACACACAAGATATAAACAAACTTTCACTTTGATTAATGATATCAAACTTGCTTACAATGAAAGTAGTTTACGTATGAAAACTTATATCTAACAATAACCTAAAGGTCTTCTTTTATAGACATAAGAAGCCTTGTACAATAATCTACGTATCAACTATTCTAGGTAAAGATAAATATAGAAAATACATTGTTGTTCCTATCTTTACTAGAAGTAATCTAGAATACAATAAACGCGTAGAGTATATCCTTCCATCAGTGCTTGTCTTCAATGTATCAACGCTTGACTTTGTCTTGTCAACGCTTGATCTGTCAGCGTTTGTTTTACTCCTGTCAACGCTTGTTTTACTCTTGTCAGTGCTCAAGTAGACTGGCTATAATTTATTCCCAACAGTAGGGGTGCCTTGATTGCCCAAAAACATCCAAAAAATCAAGCTCAAAAGAGCAATTTTTAGTTTCTGTGACCTAGCAGTGGGAACTCCTTTCCCACTGCCAAGCCATAGCTAGCCACTGCTAAGCAAAAGGACAAAAACAATCAGCAAGTCACTTTCATAACTTCAGATTTTTGTCTTATTAGGGCTTTTTACACCATTTTCAGATTTTTCATTTTTCTCAAGTTATATTAGTTAAAATAAAATTTTAGAAAAATTAGTTTAATTTTTCTGATTATTTAATTAATTTTTAGCATTATTTTAAGTTATAATTAGTTTTTATTAAATCTGTTTTTGTCTTATTAGTACTAAATTTACTTTTTTAAACATTTTTACTTTTCTCAGTTTAAATACATTAAGTTAGGATTTTTAGAGAAGAAATTTAATTTTTTCCATTATTTAAGTAATTTTTAGGATTATTTTAATATTTTAATAGTTTTTAGTCATTTAAAAATAGTAAATCAGTTTAAAAAATCTAGTAAAATACTTTTTATTTAACATATAATATAAATAAGATTTTAGTTTAATAAAATAATATTTTGGGTTTATTTTTAATTTTGTTTAATTTTAAGGCTTTAAATAGCATTTAAAATTGAATATTAAATTGGGAATATATTTTAAAATATATTTGTTAAATTTTTATTCTTCTTTATATTATTTTAGATGTGTTTTTAATTTTTAATAAATTTTTAGATTAAATATTTTAATTTTGTCACGTTCTACGTTTTACGTTTTTAATTCGTCTTAGTTTAAATTAATCGTAACCGTCATCGTTTTTATTTTATTCCTTTTCCCTCATCAATATTAATCTCAAATTCTACAAGTTTAACACACACAATAATCCTTCTCGAGAACGAACTCACAACAAGGGTCATAAGTGTTTTACGTTTTCCTAAACGTACGCTTAATACTTACCACTTTTACGTTGTTTTTCCTAAAACGCGTAATCATACTAATATCATTTTGGCGCCGCTGTCGGGGAGACGTGTGTGTTTAAATTTGAACAATTTTCTTTTTGATATTATCCATAAATAGTATTTGTGTGATTAGCACTCTAATCACACGTATTATCGGTTTTCGTTTTTTGTGTATAAATATTACTATATTGTATTACGTATCACAATAAATTTACAATATCTCCAAAAGCGTGAAAACGCAACCTAATTAGGATTTCATCACTCAATTATTGTATTCGAATCCAAAAGAAAAGAAAAGGCAAAATAGATAATTACTTTCGAAAGGCTTGATTTTGATTAACACAAACTATAAGGTGGGTATAAGGCGGTTGTATTTCACGACCTAAAGGAAAAAGGCTCTTAAGTGCTTCGCGCCGCCTCGTTTCCTCCGCTTGCTTGTGTGTGTTTTGATAAAGAGGGCTAATCGAGGGTTTGCCGCCCAAAGTATTATCTACGTATCATATAGATTTTCTTGGTTTCAAAGATTAAAACCTCTTGAACGTTTTGGTGTTCCACCAACGTTCTAATGTCATCGAAGACGCTCACTCAACGCGATCGTTTTCATTCCTTGAGGATCCTTTAATCGATAAATTGATTCGAGGAGAGATTTGTAGATTTGGGTCTACGTAATTCACAAGAAAAATATAAAAAACTTTAAAAACAATCAAAAGCACAAAAAAAAGAAAAACGTAAAAACACCAAAAATAATCTTCTTTGCTCACCCCACGTTGTACGTTACATTTATGCAAACTCGCTCACAAGCAAAACGTGCACGTAAACGTCGAAACCGAAAGGAAGGAACACCAACCCCTTCTATTGAATCTCCAATTGACGAACCCGTTGTAGCACAAGAAGTCACCATGGCTAATCGTACTATGATGGAGTTGCTTCAAGCACCCACCAAGGGTTATGGAGAAGCGATTGTGATTCCAGCTATCCTTGCAGAGAATTTTGAGGTTAAGACGGTTTTATTGTCCATGATCCAAGCCAACAAGTTTCGTGGTGACGAACAGGACAACCCTCATAACCACATTCTCCATTTCAATCGTCTTACCTCGACTTGCAAGTTTAAGGGCGTCTCGAGCGACTCGATTAACATGATGCTTTTTCCGTATTCCTTAGCGGGGCCCGCTAAAATTTGGTTAGAGAAAGAGCCACCTAATTCAATATTGACGTGGAAGGATCTCGTTTAAAAATTCGTGAACCAATCTTTTCCGCCCTCTAAGACTACGCATTTGAAAAACGAGATTTCAAAGTTTTCACAAAAATATAATGAGATTTTTTCAACGGCTTGGAATAGGTTTAAGGAAATGTTGCATGAATGTCCTTATCACGGTTTTTCCGACTTACATCAAATCGACACGTTTACAATGGGTTGAACGATCATGAACGTGATTATCTTAATGCCGCCGCGGGTGGTAATGTTTTGTGTAAAACGGTCGAAGAAGCATTGACAATCATTGAGAATAGGTCTAAAGTTTATAGCCCTCGTAACACACCGAGTGTTAACATGGCTTTGTCTTCATCGTCACCTACCATTGATGCTCAACAAATTAAGGCTAATTTGGAAAACAAATTGTTCGATAAGCTTAAAGGATTGTTCAAACAGTTTAAAATTGGTGAACAACCCACTCCCGCTACGGCTAAAGCGGTTGAGGTTTCTTGTGTTTATTGTGGTGGAGCTCATGATTTCTCCGAGTGCATTACTGCCGGTGGTAACACTTAGAGTGCCTACGCGGCCACGGGAACTTACAACCAAAACGGTCAAGTTACCCGCACTAATCAATTGACTCCGCTGGGGTTTTCACCTAATCAAAACAATCAAAATGATAACAACTATCGCAACAATCAAGGTGGTTGCCAAGGAAATTAAAGGAACAATTACAAGGGTAATTACAACAACAATGGGGGGAATATTAGTCAATTGCAAAATCAAAATCAAAATCGTGATCTTCAAAACGTCATTCAAGGGTTTTCTAATTCATTTTAAAAATATATTCCAAATGAGATTTTGAGCTACTTTAAGGCAAATGACGATAGATACACAAATATGGCAAATGACGTGACAAATCGAAGAACCAAGTTTGAGGCTCATAGTAACAAAATCGATGGAAATGTGGTTAGGCTCCAAAAAAATCAACAAAAAATGGAACAAGTCCAACATAAGATTGAGCAAACGTTGCTTAGGTGGGAGCAAAATCAAAAAGTTGAAAAAGAGAAAGAAAAGCAAGAACGAACAAATTCGGAAAATAGACTTTTAGAAGCTATCATGATGAGCAAAGCCTCTACTTCGGGTTGTCTTCCTAGCAACACCATTTCGAACCCGGAGGGAGAGATGAAAGTGATTACCACACGTAGTGGTAAGACCTTTAAAGAGCCGACTCCTCAACCAACTACTACTACGGAGGAGGAAATTGAGGAAGAACCCGAGGTTGCGGTCGAAAAGGAGCAAATCTCAATCCCACGAAGTACCGCTCAAACCACACCTACGGTCAACCCATTACCAAGTTTGGAACCCGAGATTCCAAAGGCTATGCCTACGTCCCACCCATCACCACCCTTGCCTTACCCATCGAGACGTCATAAGGAAAAATTGCAAGATCATAACAATTATCAATTTGAGCTTTTTATAAAAATGTTTCGCGACTTGCATTTTAACATAAGTTTTGCCAACGCTTTAATTATGATGCCTCGATTCGCCGCAAACTTTAAAAGTATCTTTAACAATAAGGAGAAATTGAAAAACATGTCTAATTGTTCATCGGTTTTTCTTAACCGCATACCTCAAAAAGTCGGTGATCCCGGTAAATTTTTAATTCCGTGCGGTATCCAAGATATGGAAGGATGCTATGCCTTGGCCGATCTTGGTGCTAGTATTAATTTGATGCCTCTTTCGATTTTTCATTCGCTCAATCTTCCTAATCTTACTCCTACGAAAATGTCTATCGAAATGGCCGATCATTCTACGATTCTCGCATGTGGAACGGCCAAATACGTTTTTGTAAAAGCGGGAAAGAAACACTATCCGGTTGACTTTATCGTAGCCGATATTCCCACGGATCCTCAAGTTCCTCTCATTTTAGGTCGTTCATTTTTAGATACGTCGAAAGCGATCATTGACGTACACGCTAGAAAAATAACTTTACGCTTCAACGACGAGGAACTTGTTATAGACGCACTTCAAAACTCTAAACTTTCTCATGTTTATTCTATTGCGACTTTGAACCATGTTGATTTAATCAATGTCGTTTGCGAGGGATTTTCACAAGAAATTTTAGGTTTTGTCGATGAAGCAAATAGTGGCAATCCCACTATGCTCGATCCAATCCTTGATAATTCGACACCTTCTTTCACTCCATTCAAAGGAGGTGGTTTCACTTTGGAAGAATTCGACGTCCCTCGAACTTCTAACGAAGACCTCGACGATGATGAGGACTTATCCATTATCAAGGATTTTCTAAACGATTTTCCATTTCCTCCGCCGGTGGAGGTATTGAGTATCGAACCTACATCTTCAATTGAGGAACCACCTACCCTCGAATTAAAAGATCTTCCTCCTCACCTCGAATACGTATTCTTGGAAGGAGACGATAAGTTGTCGGTTATTATTGCGAAAGACCTTTCTGATGATGAAAAAACCGCACTTATCGATGTCTTCAAAGCTCACAAAGGGGCAATTGTGTGGAAACTCTCCGACATTAAGGGTATCGACCCTAAATTTTGTACACACAAAATTTTAATGGAGGAAGACTACAAACCAACAATATAATGTCAAAGAAGGGTAAACCTCAAAATTCACGATGTCCTCAAAAAGGAAGTTCTTAAACTAGACGCGGGAATGATTTACCCTATATCCGATAGCCCTTGGGTGAGCCCAATCCATTGTGTCCCTAAAAAGGGAGGAATGACCGTTGTGCCAAATGATGACAACGAGTTAACTCCAACTCAACTCGTAACCGGTTGGAGGGTGTGTATTGACTATCGTAAGTTAAATGACGCCACTCGTAAAGACCATTTTCCCTTGCCCTTCATGGATCAAATGTTGGAGCGTCTTGCGGGAAACGATTTCTATTGCTTTTTAGATGGTTTTTCTGGTTAGTTCCAAATCTCCATCGATCCTCGTGATCAAGAAAAAACTACGTTTACGTCTCCATATGGAACGTTTGCCTATCGTAGGATGCCATTCGGACTTTGCAATGCACCGGGAACCTTTCAAAGGTGCACGATCGCTATTTTTCATGACATGATCGATAAGACGATGGAAGTTTTCATGGATGACTTTTCGGTGTTTGGTAGTTCGTTCACGTCGTGTTTAAACAACTTAGACAAAATGTCAAAACGTTGTGAGGAAACCAACCTTGTGCTCAATTGGGAAAAATTTCATTTCATGTGTAAGGAAGGGATTGTCTTAGGGCACAAGGTCTAGAAAGCGGGGATTGAGGTAGACAAAGCTAAAATTGACGTCATCGCCAAATTACCTCATCCCAAAACCGTTAAGGGAGTTAGGAGTTTCCTAGGCCACGCGGGCTTTTATCGTCGATTCATTAAGGATTTTTCAAAGATATCTCGACCCATGACACACCTTCTCGAAAAAGATGCCCCTTTCATATTTAACGAAGATTGTGTTCGAGCCTTTGAAATTCTTAAATGGAAGCTAACCGAAGCTCCCATTCTTGTTGCTCCAAATTTGAATCTCCCCTTTTAACTTATGTGTTATGCAAGTGATTACGCTATTGGGGCCTTTTTGGGGCAACGTCATAATAAGCATTTCTTGCCTATTCACTATGCTAGTAAGACGATGGCCGAGGCTCAACTTAAATACACCACAACGGAAAAAGAATTACTTGCCGTGGTGTATGAATTTGAGAAATTCCGACCTTATCTCGTCTTGACTAAAATCATAGTGTATACGGATCATTCAGCCATCAAGTATCTCTTTGCTAAACTTGATGCTAAGACGCGATTGCTTCGTTGGATTCTCCTCCTACAAGAATTTGATGTCACGATACTTGACAAAAAAGAAGCCAAAAATCTTGCGGCCGATCACCTCTCTCGATTAGAAGATCCTCACCGAAGTGTGCACGAGAACAAGGAAATCACCGAAACATTTCATCTCGAAACACTTGGTGTAGTGAATTCAAAGAAATATTCTTCTACCCCATGGTTTGCGGACATCGCAAATTACCATGTGGGCAACTTCATCATTAAGGGTATGACGACACAACAAAAACAAAAATTCTTTCGTGACGTCAAGTTCTATTTTTGGGACGACCCTTATCTATTTCTGACTTGTGCGGATCAAATCATTCGATGTTACGTGTTTGGCACCGAAGCTACTAATATCCTTAGAGCTTGTCACGAGGGACCCATGGGTGGTCACCGTGGTGCTAATCTCACGGGGAAGAAAGTTTTCGATGCCGGATTATTTTGGCCTACTATTTACCGAGATGCGCACGCACTAATCAAGTCGTGTGACTCATGCCAACGTCAAGGAAAAGCCTCACAAAACGATGAAATGCCATAAAATATCATTCAAGTGTGTGAGATCTTTGACGTGTGGGGCATTGATTTTATGGGTCCGTTCCTATCATCTCGTGGTAATAAGTACATCCTTGTCGCCGTTAACTACCTATCTAAGTGGTTTGAAGCTAAAGCTTTGCCCACTAATGATGCTCATGTGGTAGTCAAGTTTTTAAAGAAATTGTTTTCTCGGTTTGGAACCCCTCGTGCTATCATAAGCGATCGTGGAACCCATTTTTACAATGATCAATTTGAGAAGGTTTAAAGAAATATGGGGCTACACATCGTCTTTCTACGGCTTATCACCCACAAATGAGTAGGCAAGTATAGGTTTCAAACCGAGCTTTAAAAAGGATTTTAGAAAGGTTGATAAGAGAGAACCGACAATCTTGGTCGGATAAGCTCGACGGTGCTTTATGGGCCTTTCGTACCGCCTATAAGACGCCCATTAGGTGCACTCCTTATAAGTTTGTGTATGGGAAGAATTGTCACTTGCCAATTGAACTCGAACACAAAGCTTATTGGGCCCTAAAGCATTGTAATGACGACATGGAGACCGCGGGAAAACACCAAAAAATGCAATTAAATGAATTGGATGAATTAAGGGATATTGCTTATGAAAATTCATTGATTTACAAAGGGAAAACTAAAAAGTTTCATGATTCAAAAATTTAAAACCGGGTTTTTAACGTTGGGGATCAAGTGTTGCTTTTTAACTCGAGATTGAAAATATTTTTTGGTAAATTGAAATCCAGTTGGTCCGAACCATTCACCATCACCCAAGTATTTCCATATGGGACCATCGAGCCAGCTCAAAATGATGGCCCTAATTTCAAGGTGAATGGTCATAGGGTTAAGCACTACTTTGGTGGGGAAGTCCCTTCTTTGGACGACCTTGACCAAGTCACCTTCCCCAATGATAATTAATAAGTGTGTAAACACTTATCCTTTTACCACTTAAAACATTGAAAAACAAGACCAAAACATGTAATTAATATCGTAAATGTCGGAATTATGCGTGGTTTGTGTTTTTGTTGTGAAATACAAAAGACCAAAAGGAAAGAAAACACGGGATTTCACGGTCATTTATCGAAGAAAAATTCAAAGGACCAAAAAGTGTCAAAAGAATGAAGTTTGGAGGGCTAAAGATAAATATTTGATGAAGATTGTACAAGAAGGACCATTTTTGCCAATCTCCAAAGTCATCCACTAACAAACCACATTGAAGAGCACAAAATTTCGAAGCCAACGGTCCCGACCTCGCGTCTTAACTCCTCACGGTTTGTTTTCTATTAATTTTTTAAGTTTAATTAGTTTTTAAATTAAATTAATTAGTTTTTTAATAAATAAATAGTTTTTAATAAATTAAATATATATATATATATATATATATATATATATATATATATATATATATATATATATATATATAATATTTTCCAAAAATAATAAAATAAAATAAAGTTTTTTATAAAAATAAAATAATTTTCGTATATATTTATTATTATTATTATTATTATTAATAAATATAAACAAGTCAACTAATCAAAATGGGTCAATGGTCAGTCAAACACAAATGAAATAGGGGTCATGTATATATATATATAATTGAAAGTATGCTTAGCACAATAGCTAGCACTTTCAACCTTGGCAGCCAAGACCAGGGTTCGAATCCTGGCTGAGGCAAAATGCTGGGATTATTTTCCAGCTGCCACGTGGCACTCTCTGAGTGATCCACGTGGCAGACCCGACCCGACCCATTGACCGACCCGACCCAGACCCGGTTCAGACCGGTTCAACTCAGTTCAAACCGGCTGACGTCAGCGACACGTGGCGGCGGTTGGCTAATGCCAGCGCGCCACGTGGCAACTGACATGTCATTATGTGCAGGTATGATGATGACGTGACGGCGGCTGACCAACCAGAGGACGACACGTGGCACTGGCAGCCTGACATGACGGCGCTGACACGTCAGACTGACGTGTCAGTCATAGGTTGCAGGGAATGTCAGAGGTGGCAGTGGCGGCTGGCGGCTGGCCAATAAGAGCATGACACGTGGCGGCGGCGCCGCCACGTCAGTCCGAGGTTGCAGTGGTGGCAGATGACTCAGGGCGGCTGACCATTCACTGCGTGCCACGTGGCACTTTCGATGAAAACTATGTTGGGAGGTGCGTGTCAGTCTTATGTTCAGAGCATGATTGGCACAAGTATTAAGTTGGCACCCATGGTGCGTATTCTCCAAGCCAAAAATAGAGAGAAAAAGACAAAAATACCACTGGGTCCAGCAGCTTATATAAACCCCCACCCTCTCATTTGTAAAGTGTTAGCTTAGTTTTTAATCTAGTTTTCTCTCTAGTTTTCTTTGTATTTTTATTTTCAAAAATAGATGTAATTTTATTTCAAGCTTTGTAATCTTCCAATTTTAATAAAATTCAAGTTTTAGTTTATTAATTGTCTATCTACTTAAATTCTCATTCTACCTTTCTTTTTTCTTTTAATCATAATCTATCTTATTATTTTGGGATAAGTTTTTATAACTTTTTCCTAATAAGTTAGATTTATATACAAGCGTATTTCAAGCTTATTGTTTCCTTATTTTAGTAGATCTAGCTTATTGTGGAGTAATTATTTAATTAGCTTTTTAGCTTTTTAAATCTCATAAGTTTTAAGCTTAGGCTTAAAACTTATTTATAAGCTAGCTTTTTATTTAAGCACTTTTAGTTTTTATTAATTAATTTTTTAGATCTATTAGCTTAAGTTCTAAACAATTAAAAATACTTTCAAAAAACCAAAAAAATAGTTAGATCTATTAGTTTTTTATATTAAAAAGTTTAGATCTATAAGTTTAGAGTTTAAAATTTAAAGTATTTTTATAAAACCTTAAAAAAATAGTTAGATCTATTAGGTTTTTAAATATATTAAGTAGATCTATAATTTTTAGCTTTAAAATTTAAAATACTTTTATAAAACATAAAAAATATTTTAGATCTATTAGTTTTAATTAAATCTCTTTATCATTTAATAATTATTGCTTATTATTCTAACCTTTTATGTTTTCTTTGATCTCAGCGCTTCGATCTATCATTTTTGAAGAAGAGCTTATAGTTGATTAATTCGGTTCAAGTTGATATGGTTTGATTGATTTGGTTAGAGATTGATTTGAGAGGCCGTGTACTTTACGGCCCAAATTCGGGTTTTGCTTTTGATAGTTTTGGTATTGGGAGGCCGTGTACTTAACGGGCCGTATTTTGTTGATGTTATTTGTTTAGAGCGGTTTTCTACGGACTACGGGTATTAAAGCTCTCTTTTTTATTTTTCTAGTTTAATCGCTTTAGTTTTATTAATTAGATCGTTATAGTTTAAATTGTTTTTAATAAGAGTTATTTTTTTTATAAAAATTGGTTTAATTAGTTTTAGTTATTATTATTTGTGTTAAAAAATAGTTAAAAATTTTTAAAATTAGATTTCATTTAGATAAGCTCATTATTAGTAAAAAGTTTACACCTTTTTGTGATTATTAAGCGTATTAGTACATAAAGCTTGTAGCTTTATCATCTAAAAAGATTAGTAAACTTAAAAGGTTGAAACTTTATGCTTAATTTTTATGTTTATCTTTGTGATTTCATTTTTAGTCACTATTACATGATATTACTTGTTTTCATTAGATTAATTTTGCATTTAGATTTACTTTTAGTTATAGTTTATTTTTGTTGCATCTAGATTTTTATTTGTAGTTTAATTTTTACGTTGCATTTTAAAGTAATTTTTACGTGAATCAATTGCGCTTTTATTTTTATATAGTCTTTAGCCTACATATTTTCCCCATTTTTAGCTTAAATAGACATAGATTACCAAACAAGTATTATTAACCAAAACCAGTTAATCTTGTGTTAAAGTTGTGAATCAATTCGAGTCGAGTCGAGGATAAAACGATTATACTAAAAAATGCTATATTAAATTGGCGTCGCTGCCGCATCGATCTCGCTACAATTGACGATTTTTCGTGAGAAGATTTGGATTTTGGGATCCGTTCACTTTTGAACGTTATTTTTCTAGTTAAAAAATAAAACACATAAAAAAATCAAAAAGATAAAAATACAAAAAAATTAAAAAATCATCAAAAGCAAATTGTTTCCTAAGATTTGCACCAAAAAAATTTTAAAAAGCCAAAAGTAATACCTTTCCTAAAGTATTACACCAAAAATATTAATTACTATTACTATTTTTCTTATTTCGATTTATCTTGATATTTATTGTGAATATATTTTGTGGATTTGCTTTTATCTAATCCGGTGGTCTAACATGGTGGTAGAAGGTAGTGGTAGCCATTAATGAAGCTTAGAGAGAGAGTGGTTGTGTGTGTAAAGAGAAAGAAAGGAAAATGTAATAAAATGAAAAAGAAACACAATCAACACCCCTCCTTGGAAGCCTAGTAGGGGTATATATAGTCACACACGCTACTTAAACTATACAACGTTCCTAGTCTAGTCTAAGCGTGTGTGACTATGATAACTAATGGGAATTCTTAAATGTCGTCACATAAAGTGAATTTATAATATATTTTTCTAAAAAGATACAAAAAGATTTTTCTTTTACTATACATATTACGTATAAGAACCCCAATACACAATATTTCCATAAGTATTGCGTTTGCAATACCCCGTATTTGGAGGTTTTCCGGTTCCTTATACGTGTATCGATCAAACAAAAATAAAGGCAAAAATAGATAAATACTTTCGTTAAGCAATAATTTGAAAAATACGAACTATATGGTGAATAGATAGGCGACGTGCTATAAAAGGCCATCTAAGGGAAGCTAGGTACTTAAGTGCTTCGCGCCACCTCATTCCCCCCGTTCACTTGTGAGTATTTTGAGAAAGAAGGCTCATCGAGGGTTTTGCCGCTCAAGTAGTATTACATATATATTTTTTGTAGCTTTTTGATACTGAACCTCGAGAGGGATAATCCCTTTCCTCTCAAAGTCGACCGAGGTCTCCTACCTCATTCCTCGAGTTTAGTTGTATGCGCACTCGCGCGCGTGCACACATACCGAGTGGTGTACCAAATACTTCTAATTCTTCTAAAAAGAAGAAGAAGAACAAAAAGACCGCCAATCAAGCCTATCCCGAGAATCGAGCTTTCGACAATACGATGGCAACGAATAACCGACCTATGGTCGAGATTTCCTTTCACACGTTGAGGGAAACGATGACGCTGTCGTTGTCCCCGCTATTGGAGCAAATAATTTTGAAATTAAAACGAGATTTATTCAAATGGTTTCCGCTACACCATTTTTTGGCCGTTCCCAAGATGACCCCCATGATCACATTAAGAGATTTATCCATTTGACTAATACGGTTAAATACAATGGGGTGACTCAAGAGGCAATACATTTGTTGCTCTTTCCTTTTTCCCCCGAGGGACAAGCCCGGATTTGGCTTGATAAGGAACCACCCCGAAGTATTCTTACATGGGCGGATTTAGAGACCAAGTTCATTAACTACTTTTCCCACCATCACAGACCACCTCTTTAAGGAATGACATCATTACCTTTGAACAAAAATATAGGGAAACTTTTAGTGAGTCTTGGGATAGATTTAAGGAGCTTTTGAGAAAGTGTCCTCAACATGGTTTTACTAAAGTTCATCAAATTAAAACTTTTTACAATGGATTTACTTTGAATGACCAAGACTCACTAAATAGTGCTTCGGGGGGAAATATTTTGGTTAAATCAATGAATGATGCTTGGAATATAATTGAAAACAAGGCAAAAGTTCAAACCAAGAGTGTAAGGGCTACAATGGCTAGTGCTAGTGATAATGAGGTGACTAATCAAATTAAGAAGCTTACTTCAATTTTGAAACAACTTGCTTTAAGATATAACCCTCCCACTACACATGTACACGCTTTAAATGAGACTTTTGAAACTTGTGAAACTTGTGGTGGACCTCATTCGTACTATAATTGTGACAAGATTTACAATCAACAACAAGAAGTTTATACTTACAATTCCAATGAAAATGAGAGGGTTCACTTTAAACCGAATGTTAATGTTAACCATTTGTCTTATAAGAGTACTAACTATTTGGCTCCCCCGGGTTTTGTAGCTCCACCAAGACCAACCCCACCCGCCCAAAATACCCAATACCAAAATAGGAACCAAGGTCCTCAAAGGAATTTTCAAGGGCAAAACCAAGGGTTTAATAATAATCAAGACTTTAATAACCAAGGCTTTCATAATCAAGGCTTTCAAAATTCTAATCAATTTCAAAACCAAGGTTTTCAAAATCAAGGGTTTCATACTCAAGGTAATCAAAGTTTAATCAAGGGAATGTTACTAATCCTCAAATGGACTTGGTTCTCCAAAAATTGACCTAACATGAGAGAACTATGAAACAAATGCAAGAGTCCACCGATAGGAAATTCGTGCAAATGTTGCAAGCCCTTACACCCCAAGGAGCCTTACCTTCTAATACCGAGACCAACCCTCGAGCTAATGTGAGTGCTATTACTACTCGAAGTGGAGACACTTTAGTGGGACCTTCCATCTCTTCGCCCATAAAGGAGAGACAAGGCCCGGAGGTCATAATGAGTAATCCTACTTGTTGTTCCCCAATTTATTCACTTCATCATGGTTGATTAATAGAAAAATAGATGAAAATAATGAAGATTTCTAGAGAGAGAAAGTAGTGAGATTAAGTAGAGAGAAGGTGGAGAAACTTTGTGAAATTAGATTAAGAAATATGAGAACTTTCACCCTCGTAACATGCTAGGAGGGTGCTTATATAGTCCACCCACAGGCGGGCTCTCTAATGGATTATATATCTATTGGCCCGGGCTTGAATAAATTCTTAGTACCTTAAAAGAGGCCTTTTGAGCTAACCATCAAACCCGTAATGTCACGACTATTTTAACTAACTATTACAACGTTCTAATAAATATTACAATATAAACCTATGACCGAACATTCTTGTTTGACTCAATATTTAGAGGCTAACAATCTCCCCCAATGTGAGGTCATTCCTCTTCGATATTTGGAGTTCAATGGAGATTATGAATTTCGTCACAAATAAGTCTTGAACGTGTAATAGTAGTTTTATTCCTTCATGCTGTGATATTTGAGCCTTTGTCATTGTCTTTCGACTTTGTCTTTTATCTTGAGATCTTTAAATTATCCTTAACTTGTCTTTGCCATTTTGCGATCTTGTGTCTTTATCCACATGCTCATACTTTGCACAATCTTGAAAGCTTGCTAACAATCTCCCTTGAAGAGAGGTCATTCCTCTACATTAATTGATAAGGAAGATTTTGATCATCATAGTTGTAGAAGTCTTTAGCTTTCTTGATTGTTGAATGTCTTTGGGCATGAGAATGTGGTTTTGAATCTTTGACTTTTCTGAGTACACCGTAACGTCACCTTCTTGAGACAAAACATAGACACGGACTAAATGGGTTTGACATTCGTCCTAAATCGGTAGCGTTTTACCTCCGGTCGGTGAATAACGTTACACGATATTAAATATCGTACCTGTGATTAGGTAGATTCAATTAAGAATCTCCTTGACAGGGTTTCGCGGCTGTACTAGCCGTTCTCTTTACTCGACTATCTCAAAGCAAGACTACGAACATAAAGAGTGAATCAATTCCAAATTCCTGGAACAAGTTTGATTCATTAAGAATCTTACCATTGTTTCTTTCTAGTTGACACAAGCTTGATTCATAAGAATCTCGCAAGTTACCTACCGTTACGCTGTTTGATGTTGACGCTAGAAGGATTTCCATTCATCACTGTGAATATTAAAAAAATATCACTCTGAATGTTCTGGCAAGACCATAAAGATATTGCGTAGAAACCTGAAATGAGTTTGAATCGATAAAGAAACAAACCACTGTTGCTTTTCAGTTTTACATATGTTCAATTCATAAAGAATCTTACACATGACCTGCCGTAGTGCTGTTTGATGTTAACACTAGAAGGATTTTGATAACTGAGATTTTACTAGGTTGAAAGTTCGTTTCTCGGTATCTTCTCGAATCGATCACGGTTCAAAGTGGAATAGTTGTTATTGGTTACTAAAAAGGGGATTGGTTTTCTAATCTACTAAAAAGGATTAAATGCGTAAAGTGATAAAAATAAACTAAAAGCAGTTAATAAAAACAATTTAAAATAAAGCTTGAATTGAATAAAACAGTAACAGTAAAATACCCTTTACTTGAAAAACAACTGATCCGGAATAATTGCTGGTTCGGAATAATAAAGACAAAAGGCTCATTCGGAATACTTAATGAAAAAGCTTCGTTCGGAATAAATCAACTCACTCGGAATATTGCTTATTCGGAATAACTCTTCATGCGGAATAACTCATGCGGAATAAACAGCTTATTCGGAATGTAGGCTTCATCCGAAATAAATCAAAACAAAAGGCTTCGTTCGGAATAATTGTGCTCATGCGGAATAAATCACTTCATTCGGAAAAACTTTACTCATTCGGAATAAGACCTTCATTCGGAATAATTGTAAAACCCTTCGTTCGGAATAACTACTGATCCGGAATATCTTGGTGGTTCGGAATACTTAGCTCATCCGGAATATTCGTTCATCCGGAATAAATAAAAACAAATGCTTTGGTTCAGAATAATGGCTTGATCCGGAATAAAATAAAAGAAAGATTGATCCGGAATACTTTGTTCACCCGGAATATTAATTATTCCGAATGAACACACTGATTCGGAATAACTAAACGAAAACCGCTGGTTCAGAATATTACTTGGTTCGGAATTTTTAAGAGAAATGCTTTATCCGGAATAATTAACCACATCCTTCATTCGGAATAAAGGTTGCTTATCCGGAATAATTTGTTGATTCGGAATCTGGGAAAACAGAATGGTGCGAAGAACAGGGAAACAACAACAACTCGATTTTTAACCAAAATCAACCAAGTTTTTACCAAAGATTAAACCAAACTAACCACCAATCATCTACTAATGATAAAATTTAAACCAAATCAACAAAAACATAAAACCCACATACTTTTGAAGATCAAACTCAATAAAATAAAAACTTAAGACTTTGAATCAATAAGAGAAAGATGAACAAGATTATAGGAAAGATGATATTAAATGATTGAGGTTTAAACAATCAAAAGTAAAGATTAAACTTACAAGAACTTGGAGAAATCAAAAGAAAATAAAAATCACCAAACACCCTAATGGTGTTGGTTTTGCTACTAACCAAAAAGAAAGAAACTGGGAAATAAAAAAAACTAGTCTAATGTTGTGAAGGGGAGTCCTATTTATAGGAGGTGTGGATGGTTGGTGAGTGAGCTTTCTTCTTTCTTTTTGACTTCTCGTCTCTTCAGTAAAGTTGACGTTTTCGATTCTGATTCGGGATTTGTCGATGAATAATTTCAACTCGTCTTTAAATTTCTTTGTTTAATAGACTTAAGTTCTTCGACATATGTAAATCTTCCATCTTTGGTCCTTTTCTTCGATAAATCTTCAAATAGGCCCATTGAATTCAAATCTTTTGCATCTCTTGGACAATAGACTTCGTCTTGAGTCTTTTTCTTCGATAAAACCCGTATAATCCCATGTTTTCTTCAATATTTATCCGGTTGGCTCTGAAAAACACAACAAACACACAAACTACGCATAATTCCAAACAAATGATATTAAATACGCGTTTTGGTCTCGTTTTAGCAAGAAATAAGTGGTAAAAGGATGGGTGTTTTCACACCTATCAAATCCCCTACACTTAACCATTGCCAAGCCCTCATGCAATGCTTAGTGATAAAGCAAATTTACACTTTTCTCATAATCAATCAACCTTGGCCTTATTAACAAAAACCACTACTACTAAAGAGATATATAAAAGCTTGAATGAAACAAAAGGGATAGAAAACCATTTTCACTTGAAAATAGCTACATGTAAATAACTTGCAAAGAGATCTAAGACTTACATTAGGGCTTTGGTTGCTGCGAAGATTTATCACCCTCAAGTTTCATGTTCCCCAAACTAAGCATAAAAACGAGATCATTGTTATTATAAGTTAGCAAATCAAACACTTACACACATGGCTTAATTACATGCTTAAACTCCCTTATTCCTAGGTGTATCTCTTATATTTTATTGTTGTCTTAGAATGATCACGAAGATGTATTTTTGGACTTATTTCGATAGTTTATTTAGGCTGAAAGCAAAGTAGGACGATTTGATTAATATTTAGCTAAAGGACAAAATCTATTAAAAGGAAATCACTTTCTCCAAATGGAGTTAGTGATGGAGCAATAGAGGCAACGGTCTCAACATTGGGAAGATAGGTAAGACTATTTTTGCAAGCATCATTAGAGTGTTCTTCACAAGCCTCATCAAGAACGTCGATACAATTAACACTCTCGTATGAATAAGGCTGTTTAGAAATCTTACCCATGTTGAAGACAATTTGATCGTCACCAACTCTCATGATAAGCTCACCCGCTTCTACATCGATGAGAGTGCGACCGGTCCTCAAGAATGGACGTCCAACGATTAAGGGAACACGAGGATCCATCTCGTAGTCAACGACAACAAAATCCGTCGGGAAGGTGAATTTGTCGACGCCAACGAAAACGTCTTCGGCAATCCCCACCGGATAAGCAACCGTACGGTTAGCTAATTCCAAAGTCATTTTGGTGGGGACTAGCTCGGGGAGATATAATTGCTTCCAAACACTTAGAGGCATTTAGTTGATACTACCACCTAGATCGGCTAGGTCCATGCAATTCTCTACTCCCGGGAAGTTGCAAGGGATTAAGAAGCGACCCGGATCACCAAGTTTGGTTGGCAATTTCCTTAAGAGAACCGTGGAGCAATTCTCATTAAGTCGGGTATTAGCAATATCAAGAAGCTTCTCCTTGTCACTAAGAAGATCTTTAAACATCTTCACATATTTAGGCATGTGAGCGAGAGCCTCATCAAAGGAGATGTTGAAATTCAATTGTTTAAACATTTTGAGAAAGTTTGAAACTTGAATATCGTCCTTGCTTTTGAGCTTCTCTTTCCTCAACCTTGAGGGATAAGGTATATCGGAAGAAGAGGAAAGCTTTGGGATTGTAGGATCACTCACATCTTTGGGTGGTGGAGGGGTAGAAGTAAGAGGTGGAGGAATTGGAGAAGTAGACTCGTTTTCCTTTGTCACAATCACCGGTGTAAGTGTAGGAAGCTCGGGTTCCTTGGTACCTTTTCCACTGCGAGTGGTGATTGCTTTCATCTCCCCTCTTGGATTAGCAACGGTGTTACTCGGAAGAGTACCCGAAGAAGAGGGTTGATTACCTTGGAAGAAACCAGCCATCATGTCCCTTAGGTCATTCGTTTGACTACTCAAAGAGTTTCGCATATCGGCTCTAAGATCATTCCCTTGTTTCACCATATCGCCCTTCAAATTAATAATCTGGGTCTGCAGATTCTTCACCAACACATCATTCGTCCGCATGTACGTTTTGACCTCGTGGTTGAAAACGGTGGTTTGAGTAGGAGGAGGTGCTTGATAAGCAGGTGGTTGGTAAGGAGCGGGCTGGTAAACTTGAGTAGGATTTTGAGGTGGATATGGTTGTCTTTGAGGTGGTTGGTAAGGTGCTCGAGGTTGGTTTTGATTGGTTCGGTTAAGGTTTTGTTGTTGGTTTTGATTGGTTGGAGGAAACCGGGCGGGGAAAGAAAGTTGGTGGAACGATAACTTAGCAAGTTACAGTCTCCTTGAGGGCGGGCTGGATAGCCTCCCGGAGGATAGGTACCATATGCTGCGTTAACATTCTCACAAAGATAGTCTTGGGTGGATGTACAAGTAGTGTAAGAGTGAGGACCCCCGCATATTTCACATGGTTGGCTTACAGCATTGACTTGAGCGTTTTGAGCGTTGATGCTTTTGGTATTGTTAGCGGTGTGGACAGCAAGTGATTCAATAAGCGAAGTAAGTTTGTCAATTCTCTTGTCGTTGTCACTAGTGCTAGCACTAGCGGCATTGGTCCGAACACTCTTGGTTTGCACTCTAGACTTATTCTCAATAACATCCCAAGCGGCATTAGAAGACTTAACCAAAATATTACCCCCCGAGGCACTATTTAGTGAATCTTGGTCATTCATGCTTAAACCATTGTAAAAAGTATTAATTTGGTGCACTTTGGTAAAACCATGTTGTGGGCACTTTCTTAAAAGGTCTTTAAAACGGTCCCAAGATTCACTAAAAGTCTCATCGTACTTTTGTTCAAAATTAATAATTTCATTCCGCAAAGCGGTAGTACGTGAGGGTGGGAAAAAGTAGTTTATGAATTTGGTCTCTAAGTCCGTCCACGTAAGAATACTTTGTGGCGGTTCCTTTGCAAGCCAATGCCGGGCTTGTCCCTTTAAGGAGAAAGGAAAAAGTTGTAAGCAGATTACTTCTTGTGGAACCCCATTGAATTTGACCGTATTCGTGAGTTGAAGGAACCTTTTGATGTGGTCATGAGGATCATCAATGGTACGCCCCGAGAATGGTTGAGCAGAGACCATTTGAGTGAAGCTGGATTTGAGCTCAAAGTTGTTGGCTACAATCGCGGGTATGACAATAGGATCGTTGTTGCCCTCTACATGTGCTTGCAAAAGTTCGATCATAGGACGATTGTCCGGTAGAGGTTCATTGTTGTTATTATTCATGTTGTTTTGAGGTGGATTATTATTGTTGTTGTGTACACCGGCCATGTCTAAGTTATCGAGAGTCTCGGGCTCGGGATAAGACGTTGATCGTGTACGCATGCACCTGCAAAAGAAATAACAAAGCATAAATCTTTTTGGTTTTTATGTTTTTTAATTTTTTTTAATTTTTGAAAATTATATATTTTTTAGGTTTTTTGAAATTTTTTATGAAAAAGTAACATTCACGGTGAACGGATCCCAAAATCTAATTTTCTCACAAAAACCGTTAATCCTTACGAAAAGAGCCGGCAGCGGCGCCATTTGATAACTGAGATTTTACTAGGTTGAAAGTTCGTTTCTCGGTATCTTCTCGAATCGATCACGGTTCAAAGTAGAATAGTTGTTCTTGGTTACTAAAAAGGTGATTGGTTTTCTAATCTACTAAAAAGGATTAAATGCGTAAAGTGATAAAAATAAACTAAAAGCAGTTAATTAAAACAATTTAAAATAAAGCTTGAATTGAATAAAATAGTAACAGTAAAATACCCTTTACTTGAAAAACAACTGATCCGGAATAATTGCTGGTTCGGAATAATCAAGACAAAAGGCTCATTCGGAATACTTAATGAAAAAGCTTCGTTCGGAATAAATCAACTCACTCGGAATATTGCTTATTCGAAATAACTCTTCATGCGGAATAACTCATGCGGAATAAACAGCTTATTCGGAATGTAGGCTTCATCCGGAATAAATCAAAACAAAAGGTTTCGTTCGGAATAACTGTGCTCATGCGGAATAAATCACTTCATTCGGAAAAGCTTTACTCATTCGGAATAAGACCTTCATCCGGAATAATTGGAAACCCCTTCGTTCGGAATAACTACTGATCCGGAATATCTTGGTGGTTCGGAATACTTAGCTAATCCGGAATATTCGTTCATCCGGAATAAATAAAAACAAATGCTTTGGTTCGGAATAATGGCTTGATCCGGAATAAAATAAAAGAAAGCTTGATCCGGAATACTTTGTTCACCCGGAATATTGATTATTCTGAATGAACACACTGATTCGGAATAACTAAACGAAAACTGCTGGTTCGGAATATTACTTGGTTCGGAATATTTAAGAGAAATGCTTTATCCGGAATAATAAACCACATCCTTCATTCGGAATAAAGGTTGCTTATCCGGAATAATTTGTTGAAGCGGAATCTGGGAAAACAGAATGGTGCGAAGAACAGGGAAACAACAACAACTCAATTTTTAACCAAAATCAACCAAGCTTTTACCAAAGATTAAACCAAACTAACAACCAATCATCTACTAATGATAAAATTAAAACCAAATCAACAAAAACATAAAGCCCACATACTTTTGAAGATCAAACTCAATAAAATAAAAACTTAAGACTTTGAATCAATAAGAGAAAGATGAACAAGATTAAAAGAAAGATGATATTAAATGATTGAGGTTTAAACAATCAAAAGTAAAGATTAAACTTACAAGAACTAGGAGAAATCAAAAGAAAATAAAAATCACCAAACACCCTAATGGTGTTGGTTTTGCTACGAACCAAAAAGAAAGAAACTGGGAAATGAAAAAAAACTAGTCTAATGTTGTGAAGGGGAGTCCTATTTATAGGAGGTGTGGATGGTTGGTGAGTGAGCTTTCTTCTTTCTTTTTGTCTTCTCGTCTTTTAAGTAAAGTTGACGTTTTCGATTCTGATTCGGGATTTGTCGATGAATAATTTCAACTCGTCTTTAAATTTCTTTGTTTAATAGACTTGAGCTCTTCGACATATGTAAATCTTCCATCTTTGGTCCTTTTCTTCGATAAATCTTCAAATAGGCCCATTTACTTCAAATCTTTTGCATCTCTTGGACAATAGACTTCGTCTTGAGTCTTTTTCTTCGATAAAACCCGTGCAATCCCATGTTTTCTTCAATATTTATCCGGTTGGCTCTGAAAACACAACTAACACACAAACCACGCATAATTCCAAACAAATGATATTAAATATGCGTTTTGGTCTCGTTTTAGCAAGAAATAAGTGGTAAAAGGATGGGTGTTTTCACACCTATCAGATTTCCACTCATCATTGTGAATACTAGGCAGTATCACTCGGAGTGTTCTAGCAATATCGCAAGGATATAGCGTAGGACTCTCTTGATCGTCATTCGTGTGTCCTAACAAGATTTAATTGATCTCTTGGCTCTAGACTCGATTTGTGCACTTTTAGTGGTCGGAGGCTGGAGCAGATGCCACCTATTCAGTATCAACTATCTCGGAGTGAGAAAGTCGATAGAAGTCGTGTTGATCTCCGTGACAATAAAACAAACTTCTTTTGAGAGAAGCCTGAGTTAGCTGGGAAGGGGTTATGCATTACATCACTGGGTCCATGACGCGTTGTCTTCATGATGTGTTGACCCTGTTTTTGCCTAAGTTGTATGGAGGGCTTCTTTGTTTACACCCTTTATCCTTACATTTCTTTTTCATTCTTCAACCCCTTCAATGCTTACCAAGACATCATTACTAGCACCTTGTTGTGATTGTTCCAGTGCTAGCATCAGTACTTAGTCAGCATTCAGCTACGTTCACAATCTACTCCATCTTTCCTAAGGACTTCTAATAATCTATTGGATTATCCTTGGGAAGATCCCTCCGGTTCTGGTTGGATCATAGGACTTAAACCTAACAACCCTTTTGACACCAATAACGTCATGAATTAAAGATGTTGTGGGTATTTGATCGTAACCATGACTGCTTGAGTCTTTAGATCACATTTTAATCACATTTTCTCCCCCTATCTCTAATATATAAAATCGTTTGATATTAGAGATACCAAATTTGATTAAAATATAATGTGAAAAATAGTCTTGAAAACTTTCGGGAGAAAGATGTGTCAAACTTAGCATGAAGTTGTAATGCTCCCCCTAAAAAATTGATCCAATGGAATTGACATTACGAGTATATGATCCACAATAAACTTTTGAGGATAGGAGTTGTTGAATACACAATTTTTGAAAGATTTTGAATAGCATTGAGAAATTCTTGAAAAAATTATGTTCAACGCTTTTTGAAAAATCAATTCTTTTTGGCGAAAAGTTTTTTTAAAGCATAAACTTGAGTTCATAGACTTTTAATGTCTTGACGAATCCACTCAAATCTAAGAAGATTTCTCTTCTTTTGCCGAGGGTAAGGACACTAAAGCGTACACTCCCCCGTGAATATAGAATCGGGATCCAATCTGAAAGTGATTACAAGCCATTGTGTTGAGCTCAAAATGTTGAATGTTTTGTGACAAGCTCGACCCAAGATATATTGCTCTACCCGTTGTTGGAAAAATTGTCCAAAATATACATTTTCCTTTATAAAAAGTAGAAGTGACATGTTTTGAAAAATATTTACAACTTTCATTCGAGCTTTATGTACATACCCGTGTCGTTGTTGAGCGACATTTCTAGGTACGTCCATATTATCGATACTGAAAGACATGTCGAGAAGAATCTTTTTGGATTTTCAAAGATTTTTAATTTTGTATTTTGCTTTTTCATTAATATTTACATGTAGATGTTTGATAGATGAATCAAGCAGGCTTCTTTGCCAGAATCTCCAGTTCTGCTGGAGTCAAACATCTCATACCAATTTCCCTAACTAGATACACAAACCTCTCTTTCGAAAGAGCTTTTGTAAACAAGTCAGCTAATTGGTAATCAGTTCCAACAAATTATAGTTCAACAATACCCCTTTCAACTTGTTCCTTAATGAAGTATTCTGACATCAATGTGCTTCGTGTGGGAATGCTGTACCGGATTATAGGAGATGGCTATGGCAAACTTTGAGTCACAGTACATAGGTACTTTATCAAAGTGGAAGCCATAATCCGTGAGTTGTGTTCTCATCCATAGAACTTGAGCACAACACGTAGATAGAGACACATACTCCGCTCCGGCTGATGACAGTGACGTGCAATCCTGCTTCTTGGAAGACCATCCCACAAGCTTATCCTGACCTAGAAAATGTGTACCACCAGAAGTACTCTTGCGTGTATCAAGACACCTTGCGTGATCAGAATCTGAATAGGCCGTTAGAAAGAAACCGGTTTCCCTCGGATACCAGAGTCCCATGTGAATTGTATTCTTAAGGTACCGAAAGATCCGTTTAACCTCCTTGAGGTGCTTTTCAGTGGGTCGTGCTTGATATCATGCACAATAACACGTAGCATGTGATATATCTGGTCGGCTTGCTGTTAAGTACATGAGGGAGCCGATCATGGAACGATATTTCGTTTGATCTATGGCATCACCCTCCAAATCAACATCTAGGAATGTGGTTGATAATGGTGTCCCAACGGGGTCACATGAGGTCATACCATGCTTTTTGATTAT
This sequence comes from Glebionis coronaria, assembly GCA_025667525.1. Taxonomy (NCBI): domain Eukaryota; kingdom Viridiplantae; phylum Streptophyta; class Magnoliopsida; order Asterales; family Asteraceae; genus Glebionis; species Glebionis coronaria. The sequence goes on from CM046877.1 coordinate 435,646,197, forward strand.
CTCTTGACAATACTTAGCTTGGTTAATGAAGATACCACTTGGGGATTGGTGAACTCGAATTCCTAGAAAGAATTTTAGTTCACCCATCATAGACATTTCAAATTTGTTGTGCATTACTTTTTCAAACCATTTTGAAAGTTTTGGGTTTGTAGACCCGAAAATAATGTCATCAACATAAATCTGCACAAGCAAAATGTCATCCCCATATTTATAAGTGAACAAAGTTAGATCAATGGAACCTTTTGAGAAACCTTTGGAGACAAGAAATTTTGAGAGCTCGTCATACCACGCCCTTGGAGCTTGCTTGAGTCCATAAATTACTTTATGGAGACGATACACCTTGTCAGGATAATGAGGATTGACGAATCCTTCCGGCTGTGTGACATAGACTTCTTCCTTCAAAGGACCGTTAAGAAACACCGTCTTTACGTCTATTTGATAAACGATGAATCCCTTATGTGCAGCATAAGCAAAGAAAATCCTGACCGCTTCCATATGAGCTACTTGTGCAAATGATTCTTCAAAATCAATACCCTCTTTCTGTCCATACCCTTTAGCCACTAGCCTAGATTTATTTTTGATGATCGTGTTTTCTGCATCCATCTTGTTTTTCCAGATCCATCGAAGATTTAATGGTATTACAACGTATGGTCTGTCAATAAGTTCCCAGACTTTAAGCTTTCAAATTGTTGAAGTTCATCCGTCATCGATTCAATCCAAGCCTGATCTGCCAATGCTTCTTTGATATTTGTTGGTTCAGTTGTACTCATGGCGAGTGCGAACATACAAACATCGCCATCGGTTTCAAGTTGTCGTCTTGTACGAACAGGCTGTGAAGGGTTTCCAATTACTTGAACCAATGGATGATCTCGGGTCCAATGATGTGTTGAAGGATGTCGTTGGTAGAACGTATGCATATTTAACGGATCAACATGGCGAGTAGAAGACTCTCCAGTTTCGTGTACCGGTGTACCGAATGGGTTGATAAATTCGTCTTCGTCATTTAATGCATTGTCTGCTTGATTTGTGTTCTCTGGAGCAATGATAGTAGTTGTGGATGTTGTAGGAGCGGTTGTTGATGTGATATTTTGAGGAGGTAAATCTATAGCAACCCGTGTTGAAGTAGATAAAGTTGTATCCTTTTGTTGACGATGATCAGTATCATCATTCTTATCATGAGTGACAGCGGAAGACTTCGATACAACATGTTTCTCCCCCGTGAAATATTCATCATACATTGGTCCATATAACATTTCCAACTCTTCAGTTGTCGTGTTGACTGTCATATCTGCTCTTGGAACATTTCCTTGAACCAGCTTTGAACTTGACGGTTCATTGCTGTGATCTTGAGTTCCGAGTTCCGTGCGGTTGTGAACGGAAGTCGTTTGTCGTTGTGGATCAGGACTTAAACTGTTTTGTTCAAGTGCCATCACTTGTAATTCATCAAATCGGATGTGAATAGTCTCGACTATCAATTTTGTTCTCTTGTTGTAAACTCTATATCCCTTAGGCTGACTTGCATATCCCACTAGAATACATGCATCACCTTTCTCTTTCATCTTGTCCAGATTGTCACCATCTCGAATAATGTAACACGTACATCCAAAAACATGAAGGTGTTTGAGTGAAGGTTTTTGATCATGAATTATGTGATATGGTGTCTTTTCGTGTCTTGGGATAATTAAGGATCGGTTTTGTGTGTAGCATGCGGTTGACACGGCTTTGGTCCAAAAGTATAATGGTAGTTTTGAAGCGGATAATAATGTTCGAGCAGCCTCAACTAACGTACGGTTACATCTTTCAACAACGCCGTTTTGTTCGGGTGTTCGAGCAATAGATGTTTCATGTTCAATTCCTTCGGCTTCAAAATAATTTCTTAGAGTTGAATTCAAAAATTTTGTGCCTCTGTCAGTACGAACCACTTTTACTTGAGCTTGAAGACCACGTTGTATCAGTGTTAGGAAGTTGATGAGAACTTCAGGTGTTTCATCCTTGGACCTCAAGAAGTGAGTCCATGTGTACCTTGAGTAATCATCGACAATTACCATAACATATTTCTTCCCATTGATACTATGAACACGCATGGGACCACACAAATCTATATGAAGAAGATCTAACCGTCCTTTAGAGCTTGGTGTAGTCTTTGTTTTGAAGCTACTTCGTTTAGCTTTACGAACCTCACAAAAAGAACAAAGATGATCCTTGATGAATTTCAAGCTTGAAAGGCCTCTCACAATATCTTTATTGGAAAGCAAGTTGATGGTATCAAAGTTGAGGTGATATAGACGTTGATGCCATAACCATGCCTGAGTCGTTGAAGCTTTAGCCAAGAAGCAAATTGGAGTTGTAGAAGTTGCGTCTTGAAGTGAAATAGTGTAGAGATCAGTACCCCGGGTACCGGTAAGTAAGTCATTCCCATCATAATCACGAACAAAACATGTCTTCTTTCTGAAAGCAACCTCCAAATATGCATCACATAATTGACCAACTGAGAAAAGATTGTGATTGAGCCCTTCGACGTAGTATACCCTTTTTATCGTTATATTCCCCTGAACCAAATCTCCATATCCTAGGATCGGTGCAAACTGATCATTTCCAAATTAGACCGTACCCAGGAACTTCTCCACGAAGTTAATTAGAAGCTTGAGATTCCCCATCATGTGCTTCGAGCATCTGGAGTCTAGTATGAAGAGAATTATTTGTATCACCTGCAGAAGAGTTAGAACACGATGGAGCATTTGGTAAATTGGATACCACAGTAGTTTTGATTGTAGAATCATTAGTGTCCTTAGCAACATTTAAAGGCATACTAACACTAATTTTCACATTTTTTGTCCTAAATTTAGGCATCCATTTATATCCTGGAGGACATTGATTAGCAAACCACCATTTCCAAGACTTGCTAGCAGACTCATATAATTCCGTAGTTTTGCTTCTAGGGTTCTTAGTGGTGGAGTTTGATGCATTACTTTTCTTAGTGGGGGTTGCACCAGAATGGTTCACTTTGCTTTTGGGTTGACTAGCACTAATAGGCATCGTAACTTGCTTCTTAGTTCTAGTATATACGCCTTTGACATTATTCATAGCACATATAGAATGATTAGAATTAGCACACTTTCCACATTTAACACAAACAAATTTAACATTCAAAGCATTCAAATCATTCAAAACATTCAAATCGTCATTACACGCGATTACAGACTTTTTATTCTTAAAAACATTCAAATTCCTAGGGTGTTTTTCTACTTCCTTCATATTCCCTTAACTCTTGTGATTCCAGACCTTATCATTCACTTGAGTGCTCTTAATCTGAGGCCGGCTAACACTAGCAGTGGAGACTACTCCTGTTGTAGAAGACACACGAGTATTAGTGTTTCCAGAAGTCTGAGGCGATTGACTAACTTTGTTTGTAGGTTTAATGGTCATTCTATACATCCCTGGTTTAATCACATTATTGGGCTAAACGCTTGGTGCTACAGTATTCCTTATGGATTGAGTATGTGGTAACCTTTCCTTTCCATCCATCTTGGGGGAAAACACAGGTTTTGCAAACGAGGAATTTGAGAAAGCAGATGGTTTTCCCAAGATAGAGGATCTATTCACTTTAGAGGCGTTGGGTTGTCTAACAACAGGTTTCTTAACGCTAGGTTCCACACATTTCCCACCCATCTTAGCAACGAGTTTCTTCAACTCTGCTATTGCTATGTCTTTTTCTTGTAACTGAGCTTTCAAATCCGAAATATCAAGACTTTTTTCGTTTAGTAAGCGACATGACTCAGATAATTTTACTTCCAAAGGTGTATCATTTGAAAAGCTTCCAACTTTCTTTTGCAAAGCAAGTTCAAGTGAGTGACAATGTTTTTGAAGATAATCATATCTATGTTGAAGTAACGAAAACTCTTTTTGGTCAACTTTATTCGAAAGATCAGTTTCAAGACGTTCACATTCTTTAACTTGATCAAGATATTTGCATGCAACATCAGAATATTCATCAATATCAGCACAAGATGTAACATAAACACACATAATATCTTTTGAGAGAAATTCTTGTAAGAGTAGATCATATGCTGTAGAAAGCTCGTCTATTTCAGGTTGATGGTCATTCACTTCTTGTTCAAGAGATTCCATATAATTCAAATCATCAAACGTTTCTTGCTTAATTTATGTTTCAGATTCCAAAATAAGTTTTTGCGTTCTTTCTTCAAGCGAAATCAAAATACTTTTCACAAGCACAGTTATATCGTGAGGAATTTATTTGTCTTCTTTCGAAAGTTCACGTTTTTTCCAGTCATCATCAACAACCTTTTTGAAATTTTCAATGTTACTCTTGAGAATACTAAGTGCTTGCTTACTCTTGCTTACAGAAGCTTTAAATGGCAAGTATTCAATAAATTTTGAAACATTAGTTTTCTTAGTGGCAAAAGCTTGTCTCCATTTAATTCTTATTTGTTCAAATTCGAAAAATATTTGCTCACGAGTTTTCTATGTTTACGGTTTGAAAAGACCATAAAGACTGTTTTCATAAGCATAATTAAATGGTTTAACAAATTCTTTATTAACTTTTGGTCTACTCTCTTCTTCCAAATCGTTTGTCTCTTCACTATCGGGCCTAACAACAAGACAATCAAGATCGATCCATTGGGACTCATCAAGATACAAGTGCTGATTCTCAGATTGAGCTTGCTCAAGGTACTTAGGATTTGCAAAACTAGGTCTATCCTTGAAAAATGAACGAGGTGCCAACATTCTCATGGTTTGAATTGATTGATTAGTTTTGTAAACAATTTTCTTTTAAAAATCAAGTTGAGTTTCAATTTCAACCATTTTGTCGATTTCATTCGCTTGTTTAGTTTTGAAATCCTTTTCCATCTTTTCAACCACAACTTTCTTTTCATTAACAATTTTAGTTTTATCCTCTTAAAGAAAACCATTTACTTGAGTTAGCTCATTGACTTTAGTGGTAGCAAGATATGTTTTGTGACGTTCAGTACTCAAAGAGGTGTTATAATTACGTTTCTCTTGTTCTAGAAGCTTAAGAGTTTCGTTATATTTCTCTTGATAATCGTCCTTTTTGACGTTAACTAAACACCCTTTGTACCCCTCAACCTCATTGGTCTTTTGAAGAAGCTGAGCTCTATAGCTATCAATGGTCTCACTAGATTTAATTAGAGCAGCTTTGCATTCTTCAAAATTTTGAGTGAGCGTATCGTTTGCCTTCTTTAATTGCTTTTGACTCTTTCTAGTTTCTTTGACATCTTTTTGTAAAGAAGCAATTAAGTTAGCAAGCACAATACGCTCCTCGTCATCATCATACTCATTTGCATGTTGATCATCCTCAGACTCATTATTGCACATGTCTGATGAATCGGGTGTGGCATTGCTATCAACCGTTTCCATCATACATGTGTCATTAATGGCTTTGGGTAGCTCAGAATGGTCATGAGTATTACCAAACACATTATATTCCTCTTTAGTGTGTACCTTACCGATTGGCTCAGTATCAAAGATATGACCATTGTCATCTTCAGTGACGTTGAGAACTTCTTCAACCTTTGCCATGTAAGAGTAATGTGCTTCATGTTCTTGGTCGGAGGCTTCATCATCAGCATAATAAAGCATTGCTCCTTCCGTAGCAGACAATTTAACCCCAGCTTCCATCTTCTTGCATAGCAGCATCTTTTACTTATGATAGCTAGAGTCCCTAACACGTTTCGGCTTCCTACATTCCTTTTCCATATGCCCATAGCCTTGACAATTAAAGCATTGAATCCCACTTTGCTGAACCACTTGAGTACCAACAGTTTCCCTATTCCCACAGCAGTAGCAATCCTCTGAGTATCATACATAGCAGTTTGTCGATCATACCGTGCAGAACCCTCAACATGTGTTGGATTACGTCGATCATGCCTTAGAGGACTTTCATCACGTTGACGTGTGTCATACCTTCGAGGACTCTCAACATATTGGTTCCTGGTATTTGATGATGTTAGAAGATTGTTGTTGGTGGGTTTGAAGATTTTCTTGTAGGTCTTCATAATGAAAGAAATTTGTTGCTTCATCTCCCTATCCTTCTGAGCTAGTTCTTCATCACTGTCCTCTTCGGATGATGGCTTAGGTGATAGTGATGGTGCTCTTGGTTCTTTGTCTCGTGATCTTGTGGGAGCTGAATACTTAGATGAAGTGGAGTATCTTGGTGAGGAGGATGTAGTGGAGTACCTTGGTGAGGAGGATGTAGTGAAGTATGACTTTGGAGCACGAGAGAGATGATCTTGGACGTGTTGAGTGGTAGACACCAAAGCAAGTGGATTAGCAGTCTTTGCTATCCTTTCAGCTCGAAGTTCATTCGCCTCATTTTGAAATTGTTTCAAAATGTCAAAGAGCGTGTGATAGTTGACCTCGTCTAACTTACTCTGTTGTTTCACCAAAGTTACGAACCGTGTCTACTCTGGTTGAAGTTGCTGTAGAAATTGCACATTGAGTTGCATGGTGGAGACTTGAAAATTGTTTCTTGTCATGTCATTCATGATCTTGTAGAACCTTGAGTAATATGAATCAATTGATTCCCCATCCAATGAAGTAAACTTACCAAAGTTCCAGAACAAGTTAGTTTTGACATCTTGCTTGTTAAGTGATTCTCCTGGTTGCAAGCGTTCAATGGAAAACCACATCTCTTTAACAGTAGAGCATGCATCAACCGTTGAGTAATTATCATCCCCAATCCCACTTAGAATCAAATAGACTGCTTCTTTCTCTGCATCAATCCAAGCACGTTTCTCTTTCGAAGTGTTCTCATATGTTTCCTCAATTGTTTGCTCATCGGAACCGGTCGTCGAGTCGGTTGATGGAATTGTAGGAATGGTTATTGTAGTGAGAGTATAGGGTCCTTCTTTGATACAACGTCGAAGAACATCACCATTAGGTTTTGTGTCAAGATATCGAAGGAATTATGATTGCCATTGTGCATATCTACCAGTCACAAGCATTGGTGGTCTATCTTTATTGCCAGCCACCATAATGTTGTTGTTTGTGACACGATACTCTTGAGTAGAATCCATGTTGAAAAACTTGAAATTGTTGAAGTGAAAACGGATCTTAAGTAGATGTGTTGTGATTGTTGTTGTCGATGAAAAATGTTAAAATCCCCTAAAAATAGTCTTCACAATAAACCAAAAATTCTAAGGCGAAAAATCACACGAAATTTTCACTTTTATAAAAACTTCTATTTTCGGAATATTGGACTTTTTCGGAATAAGTGTGATTTTCGGATAACTTGAGATATTCGGATAAATGGTGGATTTCGGATAAGTGCACTATCTTCGGAATATTGTGGATTTTTCGGAATAATAGACTTCTTCGGATAAAAGTAATGAATTCGGATAAAATCACTAATTTCGGAAAAATACCTTCTTCGGAATAATAGCTTCTTCGGAATAAAGACTTCTTCGGAATAAATACTTATTCGGAATAAAGGCTTCTTCCGAATATTGAGATTCTTCGGAAAAATGATATTTTTCGGATAAATGGTATGAATTCGAATAAAAGGAGGATTTTCGGAATAACTTACCTTTTCGGATAAACGATTTTCGGAAAAATCCCTTTCTTCGAACAAAGCAATATCTTCGGAATACTTCACTTTTTTCGGAAGAACTGGTGATTTTCGGAATAATCCCACTTTCTTCGGAATAAATCTTCGGATAACCACCTTTTTCGGAATAATGCAATTTTCTTCGGATAAACAACCAATCTTCGGAATAAATCTTCGGATAAACTTGGTTTCTACAGATAAAGTGTTTTTGGAATAAATGGTGATCTTCGGATTATCTAGTATCTTCAGAATGTGAAACCCTTATCCGAAAACCATCATTTCGGAATAATAAAACCCTTTTCCGAAGATATGTATTGGCCAATAAAACTTACTGTTCTTCAAACCGTACCTCAAAAATAATCCAAACACCTCAAAAACTTGTGATTTTAAGCACAAAAACTTAACCAAATCCTTACCACATCTATGTAAGTTATTTATATCAAGATTTAGAACCCGAAAACGCTAAAAAAAATTAATTCGAGATGATTTTGAAGAGAAAATCACACGAATCAAACAATAAACCAAACAACCAATCACAAATCTACCCCGTGGCGATTGATACCAATTGTTGTTCCCCAATTTATTCACTTCACCATGGTTGATTAATACAAAATAGATGAAAAGAATGAAGATTTCTAGAGAGAGAAAGTAGAGAGAAGGTGGAGAAACTTTGTGAAGTTAGATTAAGAAAAATGAGAACTTTCACCCTCCTAACATGCTAGGAGGGTGCTTATATAGTCCACCCACATGCGGGCTCTCTAATGGAGTATATATCTATTGGGTAGGGCTTGAATAAATGCTTAGTACCTTAAAAGAGGCCTTTTAAGCTAACCATCAAGCCCGTAATGTCACGACTATTTTAACTAACGATTACAACGTTCTAATAAATATTACAATCTAAACCTATGACCGAACATTCTTGTTTGACTCAATATTTTGAGGCTAACACTACTCCCCCTTCGGTGATTCCTCTCACTACCACTCCTAGTACTAGTTCTCCATTGCCAAATGAGCCTAACCCTAAGGTTGTTCAAGAAGCGATTCCTTCTCCTTCTCAACCTTCAACTTCAAAGCCCAATATCCCTTATCCCTCTAGGTTGGACAAGGCTAAGTTGCTCACCAAAGATGACGTTCACGTTTCCAATTTTTTGAAAATTATTTCCCAAGTGAATGTTAACATTAGACATATTGAAGCACTTGCTCAAAATCCTAAATTTGTGAAAATGTTTAAAGATTTGCTCAATAAGAAAGAAATAATGGTTGAGCTTGTTAACACCCGTTTAAATGAGAATTGTTCCACGATTCTTCTTAAAGAGCTTCCTGAAAAGCTAGTAGATTCCGGACGATTCGTGTTACCTTGCTCGTTTCCTCAAATTGATGATTGTATGGCTTTAGCAGATCTCGGTGCTAGCATAAATCTTATGCCACTCTCGGTATGGAAACAATTATCATTACCTGATCTTGTACTGACTCGCATGACTCTCGAGATAGCTAATAGAACTCTCGCATACCGCGTTGTATTGTCGGGGACGTTTTTGTTCTGGTTGGTACATTCACTTTCCCCGTGGACTTTGACGTCGTCGACTATGAGATGGATCCTCGTATTCCGTTAATACTTGGTAGACCATTCTTAAGATCCGGAAAAGCATGAGTTGATGTGGCCGAAGGGGAGTTAATATTTAGGGTTAGGGATGAACCACAGGTTTTTAAAATGGGAAAAATCACAACTAAATCAAATGGAAAAGAGTCGGTCAATATGATTGATGTTCTTAATTATGATAATGAAGAGATTTTTATTAATCCTTTTGGAATTAAAAAGTCTAATCAAAATGATTTTTCGATAACTTCATCCCTTCCCTTAGAGCCTCAAATTTTTGAAACTCCTATTTACGATACTTATAGTGATGACACTTCTTTAAGTGATCACGCTATCTTCGGTTTAGACCACCCAACTTTTGACCCACACACTTTTGATCCACCAATCATTGATGATTACGATGATGACACTTCTTTAAGTGATCTCATTATTTTTGATGACCCACCTCATGACCTTAATGCAAATCATATCTCTATGAGTGATTCTTCCATTATGGAGACTCCTTTTGACTTTTATACCCCAATTTTAGAAGTGATGACTTTTGAGGAGGATCCTCCACTCTTAGAGATGAATGAAGACAATAATTTCAAGAACGTCTCTCACTCCTAATGAAGACAATGATAAATGAAGAAGGAGGCGGATCGTTGTATATCATAATCCTAAATAAAGACAAGGATAAATGAAGAAGTCGTGGTCAATATTTGAAGCATCTCTCACTCCTAATGAAGAGGTATACCAAAATGAAGAGAAAACCATAATTTCAAGAACGTCTCTCAATATTTGAAGTTTGAAGTCAATGCCAAATATCGGTCCGAGAAAGGTCTCAAATCGTGAAACGAGTTATGCCAAGATATGAACTTTATGAGATTTCGAGAAGTCGTTTTAAAAGATTTTGTCCTTTAGCTAACTATTGATTAAGTAGCCCTACTTTATTTTCGGCGTTAATAAACTATCGAAATAAGTCAAAAATAAATCCTCGTGATCATTCAAGACATAAAGAAAATACAAGAGATACAACGTAGGAATAAGGGGGTCTAAGTGAATAATTAAACCACATGAGTAAGTGTTAGCTTTACTAACTTGTAATTACAATGATCTCGTTAGTACGCTTGGTATGGGGAACTTGAAACTTGAGGGTGATTAATATTCTTGACACCAAATCCCTAATTTAAGTCTTAGATTTCTTTACAAGTTTCTTCCATCAATCAATTTCAAACAAATGAATAAAATGGAAATTGTTATATCTTTTCAATAAAGTTTTTATCTTTTCATCGTTGTTAAGTTTCTTTTATTGTAGTAGTAGTATATTATAATAAAGGCCAAGATGGGTTAATTATGATGGAAAATGTAAAATTGTGCTTTAAAATTGTGCATTACATGGGGGCATTGCAATGGTCAAGTGTAGGGGAATTAATAAATGTGTAAACACTTATCATTTTACCACTTAAAATAATGAAAAACAAGACCAAAACGTGTAATTAATATCGTAAATGTCAGAATTATGCGTGGTTTGTGTTTTTGTTGTGAAATAGGTACAAAATATCAAAAAGAAAGAAAACACGGGATTTCACGGTCATTTATCGAAGAAAAAGTCAAAGGACCAAAAAGCGCCAAAAGAATGAAGTTTGGAGGGCTAAAGATGAATATTTGATGAAGATTTTACAACAAGGACCATTTTTTCCAATCTCCAAAGTCATCCACTAATAAACCACATTGAAGAGCACAAAATTACGAAGCCAACGGTCCCGACCTCGCGTCTTAACTCCTCACCGTTTGTTTTTTATTAATGTTTTAAGTTTAATTAGTTTCTAAATTAAATTAATTAGTTTTTAAATAAATAAATAGTTTTTAATAAATTAAATATATATATATATATTATTTTCCGAAAATAATAAAATAAAATAAAGTTTTTTATAAAAATAAAATAATTTTCGTATTTATTTATTATTATTATTATTATTATTATAAAACCATCACTTTACTAGAAACAAAAAGAGATTTACAACAAATTGGATGGGAGTCGAGATACTATTTTTGCTCCCACCCCTTTAGCAATAGCAAAACCTATTCTATAGAAAATATGTACAGCAGCACGCACTCCAATATCTTGAGCCTTAGAAAATCTCTGGACCCGCTTCAGCAACGCAACTGCATCTTCCTGTAACTCACCTAGAGAAGAGAAAGAGAAAGTAAGAAACCCATATCCGAGAGCTGCACACTTAGCCAAATACTTGCATCGTTTACATTGTGCAGCATCAATCACTGCTCGGCCAGGTACAAAGTCATTCATCCCTATACGAGTCAAAGGAGAAGAACCGGTCAGATCAACATACACATCTTTACCACCATCCCAAGAATAAAACAAAATATTTGCCGGACGTAAGGCATTATCAAGTCCTCCATCTAATCCGATATAAACTTCCTTTCCGACAGATATCCCTGAATGATAGCATATATCAGCAAGAGTATCATGTACCAAATTATGACGATGCTTAATCCCAACGACACCAGCACACGATACCGCATGATCCCCAAATATATCTCCATCAAATACTCTCGAACAAGCTGAATTGGGCTTCGAAACAGAGAACAAGGGAATACCTACGCGATAAAACAAAACACATCGATAAGTCCTCCCATTCATAGTCTGACCCAACCCCGAGATAGGAACCGTCCTAAGCCAATCCAAAGTATGATCCTCCCTTTGAGATGCCCATAAAGCCATCTGTCGAGCAGATAAAGCGAAAGTGGATTCTGCATTCTTAATAACCCGAGCAAAATATATATCTGCCATTTTCTTCATGAGTTTGGGGGCAGCGACTCCACTCGGATTACCTATAAAATCAATCTCCATAACCGAGTTAAACATACGTAAGTCATCATCAAACTGGAGTCCATAAGATCTAATAACATTGTGTTGAAGTAGCTTAGACTGCAAACCAGCTGACTGTAACCGAGAAGCAAGAAAAGCATAATGCAATACATCACCCGTAGAATAAACACCCAACCCCCAAAAGGAAAAGGGCAACGTAGCAAGTCTCCACTGCCAATCACCAAATCCCGGTCCAGAAGCAATAACAATACGCTCCAAAGAAGAACGGAGTGCCATATCAAAAGAACTTTGGGCAGACTTAAAAGCACAGGGTGAACATGTACGCATAGAAAAATATAACTTGGAAATACCAGCACAAGAACGAAGAAGCAGCAACTCACATTGAGGGTCATTATTATTATTATTATTATTATTATTATTATTATTATTATTATTATTATTATTATTATTATTAATAAATATAAACAAGTCAACTAGTCAAACTGGGTCAATGGTCAGTCAAACACAAACGAAATAGGGGTCATGTACAATGTTTTGCATATATATAATTGAAAGTATGCTTAGCATAATGGCTAGCACTTTCAACCTAGGCAGCCAAGACCAGGGTTCGAATCCTGGCTGAGGCAAAATGCTGGGATTATTTTCCAGCTGCCACGTAGCACTCTCTGAGTGGTCCGTGTGGCAGACCCGATCCAGACCCGGTCCAGACCCCATTCAGACCGGTTCAACCTGGTCCAAACCGGGTGACGTTAGTAGTTACGCTGCGACACGTGGCGGTGGCTGGCCAATGCCAGCGCGCCACGTGGCAATTGACATGTCATAAATGTGAAGGTACGATGATGACGTGGCGGCGGCTGACCAACCAGAGGACGACACGTGGCACTGGCAGCCTGACATGGCGGCGCTGACACGTCAGACTGACGTGTCAGTCCTAGGTTGCAGGGAATGTCAGTGGTGGCAGTGGCGGCTGGTGGCTGGCCAATAGGAGCATGACACGTGGCGGCGGCGCCGCCACATCAGTCCGAGGTTGCAGTGGTGGCAGATGACTCAGGGCGGCTGACCATTCACAACGTGCCACGTGGCACTTTCGATGAAAACTATGTTGGGAGGCGCGTGTCAGTCTTATGTTTAGAGCATGAAGTGCATGATTGGCACAAGTATTAAGCTGGCACCCCATGGTGCGTATTCTCCAAGCCAAAAAGAGAGAGAGAAAAAGACTAAAATACCCCTGGGTCCATCAGCTTATATAAACCCCCACCCTCTCATTTGTAAAGTGTTAGCTTAGTTTTTAATCTAGTTTTCTCTCTAGTTTTCTCTCTAGTTTTATTTGTATTTTTATTTTTGAAAATAGATGTAATTTTATTTCAAGCTTTGTAATCTTCCCATTTTAATAAAATTCAAGTTTTAGTTTATTAATTGTCTATCTACTTTAATTCTCATTCTACCTTTCTGTTTTCTTTTAATCATAATCTATCTTATTATTTTGGGATAAGTTTTTATAACTTTTTCCTAATAAGTTAGATTTATATACAAGTTTATTTCAAGCTTATTGTTGTCTTATTTTAGTAGATCTAGCTTATTGTGGAGTAATTATTTAATTAGCTTTTTAGCTGTTGGAAATACGTTTTACGTATTTATGAAGGATCGGTCGCTCCAACGATAATTATGTAATGGGCTCGTGATCTATTTACTTTATGTATAGTCCATATAGCCCACATGTAGGGTGGGCTATATATATCCCCTCCTAGCATGTTAGGAGGGGTTGTTGATTGTCATTAGACTTAATCATTATTCCATTTTCACTTTCTCTCTCTAACTTTCTCCCTTCTCTCCTTTCTCTCTCTAATCCCTCATCTCATTCCTTCATCTTCTTCTTTATTTATCAATCAATCAACCATCTTAATCCATCAAATCCATCACATAGAATAGGCCAATAATCTCGTAGACCTTCAATTGGTATCAAGAGCCAAGGTTTAATTGGTTTCTTCTTTCTTTTATTTCTTTTTGATTTTGGTGGGTTTTGATTTAATCATGCTTAAATTTTAAAAAGTTTGTATTTTTTATAAAAAGTTTATGTTTTTATGTGTTAAATCATATCAAATCTTCAAATTTACTTACTTTTTAGATAAAAAATCACAAATTTTTATATAAAAATCAAAAATTTCTTTATCAAATCTTAAAAAGTTTGTGTTTTTATAAAAAGTTGGTGTTTTTTATAAAAGTTTGTGTTTTTCTCTTTTTAATTTTGTATTTTTTTTTATTAAATCCTTTCTATTTTGTTTGCTTTTTTGTTTGAATCTCTTAAATTGAACTTTTAATTTTGTTTTTTTTATTATTTTTTTAATCAATTTTACCACTTTAATTTTTGTTTTTATTATTTTTTTTTTAGTTTTTATAATCAGTTCTTTTTTATAATCATTTTAAATTTTTTTTTATATATCAGTTTTTATATATAATTTTTTTTATTATATCTGGGTTTCGAGTCTCCAGTTGTCTTTACTTTTTTATTATATAATCAGTATTTTTCTTTCTTTTTTAATCTATTGGGTCTCGAATTTTTGTCCAACACCAGTCCTACAGTCCTTCATTATCAAGATTTTCATTATCAAGGTTTTTGGGTGTCGAGTTTCAGTAGTCAGTCAGTTTTTCTCAAGTTCCGAATCAAACCGAAAAGTTCCGAACCAAACACTTCCGATTCGGAACTCTTCCGAACGAAAACTCATTGTTCCGAATCAAACTCTTAAGTTCCGAATCAAACCGAAAAGTTCCGCACCAACCAGTTCCGAACCAAACTCTTCCGAATCAATTTTTTTGAAAAACTTCCGAATCAATTTTTGAAAAAATTCCGAATCAATTTTTTTGAAAAACTTCCGAATCAATTTTTGAAAAACTTCCGAATCAATTTTTGAAAAACTTCCGAATCAATTTTTGAAAAACTTCCGATTCGGAACTCTTCCGAATGAATGAAAAGTTCCGAATGAAACCATTTCAAACATAACGGACAAATTTTCGACACAACACTCAAATCCACTCACTCAACACTCACACAAACACCCTCGTTTACAGACCCTCGACTGACTCACTCTCACACCCTCGAAAACTTTCACTCGACAACAAAACCCATCAACACAAGCTACTCTCGGACTCCACACCCATCTCTCAGACTCACTCACAACCCTCAACACTCATAACTGACACCACACTGACTCGACTTCATTCTGAAAACAAAAACACCCTCCCCTCAATTTCAACACCCTCGAAACCCTCCACTGCCAAACAAAATCCTTTTTTAAAAAAAAAAAAAAAACTCTGTTAACCCAACTCATAGACTCACAAACACCAGACTCTCAAATCCCTCTCCAACTCACATCCTCTCGAAACTCTCCCTCGAACCCTCGTCTGACTCTCGACCACCAGACTCGACACACATCCTTACCCACACCCACAAACTCTTTTCAATCAACCGACAAACACACCTAGACTCCCTAGATTCATCCACAGACTCTTTTAACACTCAACACAACTCAAACTTGTTTTAACACTCAACACCAGACTCTCCTCAAACCCACATCACACTCTCGATTTTCAAATACCAACACTCAGACACAACTCTCGCACCCTCTCGACACACATCCTCCCAAACTCACACACGACACCCGACAGAAGGACTCTACAGAAGAGAGAGGGACTCAACAAAAACATTAAAAGAAAAACCTACCCGAGATCAAACGCGTGATCTTGAAGATCGTTTCTTTTTAGACAAATCATCAATTCTGTTTGGTGGATCCGATTGATCTTGGTTGCATGATGTATATGAGTGTTGTTTGGTTAAGTTAAGGAGAGAGAGAGAGTTAAAACAGGCGGAGGAAACAAGGATTGAGAGAGAGATTAGGTGCTGTTTGTGTGTGTAAGTAACTTATGAGGAGAGAGAGAGAGATAATTGAATGGGACGGAAGTTTTGAAGTTTAGGAGAGAGAGATTGTATTATTAAATTTAACTTTTGAGTGTTTCTAAAAGACAAAGAAATAAGGGACGGAGAAACCGAGGGTTGTTGAGTGCGAAACACGTGGTCAAAGGGAGTAAGGTTGACGGAGTAAACAAAGTTTCCCCCTCACTATATCTAGGCCACGTATTTTTTGTTATTTTTTTTATTTATTATCTTTGGTTTTTTTGTTTTGTTTTTTTGCTTTAATGGGATAATATTTTTTAAGGATAGTGGGATAATATTGGGTAGGATATATCTTAGATTTAAAAAAAAAAAAACCGTTTTATTTTTCTACCTTTAAGAGTTATTTTTATTTTTATTTTTCTAATTTTATTTTCCATTCTAAAATATCACATTTTATTTTTTAATTTTTATTTTTAGTTAAATTAAATTTTTGTATTTTTGTCACTTTAATATTTTTAGTTTAGTATATTTTGTTTCTTAATTTTTGGCAAATCGTGTCGCGGCGGCTATTTTGAAAGTATTAACGCGAAAAAATATTTGTCAGGATAAACGTTTTTGTGGCCGGATTTCACACAAAACGTGACGAGTCAAATTGAAGAGCTTCCTTTATATCATCCATCGAGGAATTTTAAGTGTTATTTACGGGTCTTTCGTTTTTTCACGAATTCTAAAATCCCGAAAACAACAACATCAACATCATTTTTTATCTTTCCTCGATTTTCAATGGATTCATTCAATTCGACACTTAAAGAGGGAGACTTGCATCGAATGCACGACAACGCTAGAGAAAGTGGTATAAATTCATTTCAAATGCTTCAATATCATCTAGTTACTCTTTCGCGGCTTCAAGGAGGGAGCGAATTTGTGACCATCTTTGGTCAAGATCGTCATGTATTCATCGACTCAATGTTCACCACTTTGACCGAACTCGCCGAGCAACTCAACCGTCACAACTTTAATCAATCTGCATCGTCACTTGCTTATAAGGCTCTTGTGACACAACTCACGCCTTTCCTCCAATTCAATATCATCAAGTCTGAAAGTTCAATGATTTGCCAATCATTTCTTCGAGATACACATACCGAGCTTCGTGTCTTCCGTGATACAATTTTGAAACTCATGACATCAGTCTCGTCTTCGATTTATGAAAGATCTCGACTTCAGCAAGGGTATGATAATGGAGTGCAAGACTCTTCGATGCAAGAGAAAACTGGTCATACGGTTGAAAACTTCGAGCCTAACGATGCCAAGAGCACAAAATCAGGAGGACAACATGATGCTAGTGGCACGTCAGGGAATGTTCACGAGATTTCTCTTGATGACACCTTACCCATTTATGACGCAGAGCCTGCAACCATGGTACAATGTAATGTTGTTTATGATGTATATGCTGATGATATGCCGCATATTGAGCATTCTGAACCTAATTATGACAAACATGGGATGGAAAAGAGTGATAGCAATACCACTTATGATTCATCCGATGTAAGTCATAATGGGGGAGAGATTGTTCAGAATGTTATAGTACATCATGATAATTATCCTATAACTGCTTCATTGACTGCTTCTGATTCCAAGATTAAAGAGCTCGAAATGATCGTAGCTCGGCAATCAAAAGATCTTGAGGATGCCAAACTTGAATTTTCTAAGAAAACGGACAAATATGAAACATACTTTGAAAAACTTGAAAAGTCAAACGTTGTTCTTGAAATAAAATTGGATCAAACTGTTCTAGATTCTAAAGCTGAAAAGGATAATCTTTTGAAACAAATTCAGTTATTAGAGTCTAAATTGGCATCCCAAGATAGAGTGCTTAAAGAGAATGAGACATTAAAGGCCCAAGTACAGGAAAAGGTTTTTGCTATAGCTGCGTTGAAAAACGAGTTAAGGAAAACTAGAGGACCTAGTGTGGACACTAAGCTTGAAAAACCATCAATCTTGGGGAAACCGCCTACAAATCAGTTCGTCAGACAACCGATTGTCAGACAACCTACTGCATTTAGATCCGAGCGACCATAATCCTCGAGACCGCGGTTTGCCTCCCAAGTTGATTTGGTTCATCTTTTTAGACCAGTCACTCCAGCAACTAGGCCCAATGTGATCACTCCAGTTTTAGCAAGACCAAATCATATGATTGCCTCTAGTTTCCCTAAAAATACCAAGACCACGTCTAGAACTAGTTCAAATGACGTTTGCCATGAATCTGATCTTAGGGAAGCTAAGCAAAAGACACATGTAAGAGATAGGAATTTCAAACCTAGTCAGATGCCTTCTAGTTTACCCAACACTGCTAACCGTAGCATGTCCAATCCTAGGAGCATCAATCAATCATCTAGGGATTCTAGATCTTACTCGGACATTAAATATGCTACTTGTAAAACATGTAGAAAATGTGTCTTTACGGCAAATCATGATTCCTGTATCAAAAAATTGCTTAATGAGGTGAACTCCCGTGCTAGACTTAAATCCCAGTGGGTTGCTAAAATCAAACCCGTTGGCAAAATGTGGCACCCCACTGGTAGAACTTTCACTCTTGTAGGAAACGAGTGCCCTTTAACTAGGATAGTCTCTGATTCTACGAAGACTACTAGGGAGGAAATTGCAAAGGATGATACATCACTTAAGCCTGAACTTAAGGTTTTCTATAAAAGGAAACGTTTGCCAACTAAGACAAGTGAATCATCCCCTCAGGCCACCTCTGACACAAGTAAAGCCAACTGTGAACCCCCACGTGCTTCACAAATAGATATCTCTAACCCATGCAAAAGTATACAAACTCCTAATGAGAATGCAGGTACCAAAGTTGATGTTCCAAAAGAACGAAGCGGTCCAATCGTTGTATACCGTTCAACTAAGGACACTCTCAGAGTTTGGTTGCTGAAGAAGCAGATATCAGAGAAACTAGTATCTCAGGGGATTCATGGTTAAAGTTTACACAAGGACTTACAGTCACATAACAGACTGTAACTCGATCTCAAAAGACAGGAAAGTTCATCCCGATGATGACTTATCCTAAAAACGAGAAATTCATTTTTCTCGGGCATGAGCTTTTGTTAAAAACATTCGAAGTTTTTAAGCTCATGCACAAGGACTTATAGTCACGTCACAGACTATAACTCGCTCTTCAAAGAAAGGAAAGTTTATCGCCGATGGTAAACTTATCCTAACAACGAGAAATTAATTTTTCTCGGGCATGAGCTTATATCAAAAAACATTCCAAGTTTTTTAAGCTCATGCATTATGGCTCCTCGTTAAATGACAGACGAAGACCCGGACTTCAGAGACAGGGAAGTTTATCCACGCAACGATAACTTACCCTCTTAACAAGAAATTAAGTTTTCTTGGACACGAGCTTATCCTAAAACCATTCAAAGGTTTTAAGCTCGTGTAAATGGTTTATCATTAAATATCAGATGGTAACCCGTGCATCAAATAAAGGAAAGTTTATCACCGATGATAAACTTATCCTTACAACGAGAAATTAATTTTTCTCGGGCATGAGCTAATAATAAAAACATTCGAAGTTTTTAAGCTCATGCACAATGACTTACAGTTAAATGTCAGACTGTAACTCGAACTTAAAATAAAGGAAAGATTATCTTTTATGATAACTTATCCTCTTAACGAGAAATTCACCTTTTTCGGTCATGAGCTTGTATTAAAACATTCGAAGTTTTAAGCTCAGAAAGGAAAGTGTATCTTTTAAATAAGAGAACTTTGCCTCGTAACGAGAAATTAACCCTTCTCGGTCATGAGCTTTCCGTTAAAACAGTCAAAGTTTTCAAGCTCATGAAAAACGACTTCTAAGTAAATGTCAGCTTAGGACTCGTTCTTCAGATAAAAGGAAAGTTTATCGCCGATGATAAACTTATCCTTAACAACGGGAAGTTTACAACTTCTCGGACTTGAGCTCGCTTTTAAGATATTCAACATCTTAAGCTCAAGTAATTGTTTTTCAAAACTTTTGATAAAACGAGCATGTCTTCTAGAATCGATAATATTTACGAACCTAGAAATGTCATTCAATAATGACACGGGGTTGTAAATAAAGTTCGAGCAGAAGTTTAAAAGTTTTAAAACATGTTCCATATGGTTTGCTATTATTTCAGATAGCAACCCGCTTTTCATAATCAAGTCAAGCATTTCACCGGAAAGCTTTGACTCAACAACGGGAATTAATTTTCTCGGGGACGTGACGAGGTGACCAACATTCGTGAACAAGAACCATGTGAATCTTTCATATGATGTTCTCCATCATTCAGGTCCTACCTCGTAAATTGTTAATCTTGTGAATTCATTATTATATATGATCTTTGCACGTAATAAATTACACTTGTGTTTAAAAGGTATTTAATTTACGTTTCAAGTACACCCTCATTAATTTGAGGGGGAGCTTGTGTAATTCATGACGATAATTGGATTTGCATTTTTCTTCCCAAATTTTCTTAAAATGCTATTAAATCAATTGATATTAAAAACATCGATTGGGTTAATATTTTTAATATGGGGGAGAAAATGTGATTTAATATGGGATATGATCAGTCATAAATGGTTTGACTTAACGTGATAGCTCATCCCGACATGTGCAAAATGTTTTCGGATATCGTGGCATATGTTAAGGGGAGCAAAATGGATTTGCACTTCAAAATGGATTTCATGGTGACATACACTTACCCAAAACATCTCTATTCACGACGGTGAAGATTGTGGTGACATAAGGATGGTAGGATAGGTTAAAGTCCAATGATTTCTCTAGAACCGGAGGAATCTTCCCAAGGACATTCCATAGCTAGAAATAGTAGTCCTTAGGAAAGATGGAGAAAGATTGTGAACGTAGCTGAATGCCGACCAAGTACTTAAGTTAGCACTGGAACAATCACAACAAGGTGCTAGTGATGACGTATTGGTAAGCATTGAAGGGGTTGAAGAATGAAAAAGAAATGTAATGATAAAGGGTGTAAAGAAAGAAGCACTCCTTACAACTTTAGGCAGAAACCGGGTCAATACATATGCTATTAAGATCATTGTTTAATGATTCTTGATATTGAAGATAGACATCATGGACCCAGTGATGCAATGCACAACCCATCCCAGCTAACTCAGATATCTCTCAAAAGATATTTGTTTTATTCACACGGAGACAACACATTATCTATTGATTTATTCACTCCAAATAAATTGGTATTGAAATGGTGGCACTCCTCTCCAGCCTCCTATCACTAAAAATCCAAAATGCACGATTGAGTCTAGAGCCATTTGAGATCATCAAATATCTCATTAGGACACACTTTCATATTTCCTTGCTTCTTCACACACTGTGAAAAGAAAGAAAGATCTCAAGAGTCCTACGCAAAATCTTCATGATCTTGCCTGAACATCGGAGTAATACGAAAGTATTTACAATGAAGATGGAAATCCTTCTTGAGCGAATATCAAAAAGCTCATGGTAGGTGACTTGTGCGATTCTTTATGAATCAAACTTGTGATAACTGGAAAGCAACAGTGGTTTAATTCTTAAATGAATTTAAACACGTTCCAGGCCTCTACGCAATATCTTAGTGATCTTGCCAGAACATTCAGAGTAATACTATTAAGTATTTACAGTGACAAATGGAAATCCTTCTAGTGTTAACATCAAACAGCACTTGGTAGGTAACTTGCAAGATTCTATATGAATCAAGCTAGTGACAACTGGAAAGCAACGATGGTGCGGTTCTTAATTGAACTTCACTTGTTCCAGGAACATGAATTGACGGCTTCAAATCATGCGAATAATATTATCCAAATGATCCACTCTTTACGTTCGCAGT
Organism: Glebionis coronaria; assembly: GCA_025667525.1. Lineage (NCBI taxonomy): Eukaryota > Viridiplantae > Streptophyta > Magnoliopsida > Asterales > Asteraceae > Glebionis > Glebionis coronaria. The sequence continues at coordinate 435,667,971 of CM046877.1, forward strand.
CAGCTTTGGACGGTCGAGTAAAGAGAACGGGTTTACCCGCGAAATCTTGTCAAGGAGGTTCTTTATTGAAACTACCTGCCACAAGTACGATATTTAATATCGTCCAACGGTCTTCACCGACCGGAGGTAAATTTCTACCGAATTAGAATGAAATGTTCAAGGCCATTTCATCCGTGTATATTGTTTTGTTGCTAACTGTCTTATGCAGCGTAACAAGAAGGTGGCATTGCGGTGTATAATCCAGAAGAAGTCGTAACCACATGCTTATACTACATACAATTAGTACTTCAACAAATTCAAGAAAGCCTGAAGGTCAAGTCTTCCGCTGTATCAAACTCTGAAGCTTTCAAGAATTTAAAAGTATAAGTATGTGGAACATGAAGTCACGAAGAGGCAAATATCACAAGTGAAAAATGCACAAGGTCAAGGCAAGGAAACATGCTCAAGACTAAAGTCAAAGATCACATCAAGCATATTCACAAGAACAAGATCGAAGACTCAAGCATAGATGCTAGGTTTAAGATTTTGTAAAAAGATGTGACCTCCCTTAGGGGGAGATTGTTGGAAATACGTTTTTCCCAATAAAGTCTCGGTCACATCTTACTTAGCATAGATCACAAGTTATAGACTATTTAGAACTTTGTTTCTTGGAGCGACCTCCCTTAGGGGGAGATTGTTGGAAATATGTTTTACGTATTTATGAAGGATCGGTCGCTCCAACGATAATTATGTAATGGGCTCGTGATCTATTTACTGTATGTATAGTCCATATAGCCCACATGTAGGGTGGGCTATATATATCCCCTCCTAGCATGTTAGGAGGGGTTGTTGATTGTCATTACACTTAATCATTATTCCATTTTCACTTTCTCTCTCTAACTTTCTCCCTTCTCTCCTTTCTCTCTCTCTAATCCCTCATCTCATTCCTTCATCTTCTTCTTTATTTATCAATCAATCAACCATCTTAATCCATCAAATCCATCACATAGAATAGGCCAATAATCTCGTAGACCTTCATTAGCTTTTTAAATCTCATAAGTTTTAAGCTTAGGCTTAAAACTTATTTATAAGCTAGCTTTTTATTTAAGCACTTTTAGTTTTTATTAATTAGTTTTTTAGATCTATTAGCTTAAGTTTTAAACAATTAAAAATACTTTAAAAAAACCAAAAAAATAGTTAGATCTATGAGTTTTTTATATTAAAAAGTTTAGATCTATATGTTTAGAGTTTAAAATTTAAAGTATTTTTATAAAACCTTAAAAAATAGTTAGATCTATTAGGTTTTTAAATAGATTAAGTAGATCTATAATTTTTATCTTTAAAATTTAAAATACTTTTATAAAACATAAAAGATATTTTAGATCTATTAGTTTTAATTAAATCTCTTTATCATTTAATAATTATTGCTTATTATTATAACCTTTTATGTTCTCTTTGATCTCGGTGCATCGATCTTTCATTTTTGTAGAAGAGCTAATAGTTGATTAATTCGATTCAAGTTGATATGGTTTGATTGATTTGGTTAGAGATTGATTTGAGAGGTAGTGTACTTTACGGGCCAAATTCAGGTTTTGCTTTTGATAGTTTTGGTATTGGGAGGCCGTGTACTTAACAGACCGTATTTTGTTGATGTTGTTTGTTTAGAGCGGTTTTCTACGGACTAGGGGTACTAAAGCTCTCCTTTTTATTTTTCTAGTTTAATCGCTTTAGTTTTATTAATTAGATCGTTATAGTTTAAACTGGTTTTAATAAAAGTTGTTTTTTTTATAAAAATAGGTTTAATTAGTTTTAGTTATTATTATTTGTGTTAAAAAAATAGTTTAAAAGTTTTTAAAATTAGATTTCGTTTAGATAAGCTCATTATTAGTAAAAAGTTTACACCTTTTTGTGATTATTAAGCTTATTAGTACATAAAGCTTGTAGCTTTATCATCTAAAAAGATTAATAAACATAAAAGGATGAAACTTTATGCTTAATTTTTAAGTTTATCTTTGTGATTTCATTTTTCGTCACTATTACTTGATATTACTTGTTTGCATTAGATTAATTTCGCATTTAGATTTATTTTTAATTATAGTTTATTTTGTTGCATCTAGATTTATATTTGTAGTTTAATTTTTGCGTTGCATTTTAGAGTAATTTTTACGTGAATTAATTGCGCTTTTATTTTTATATAGTCTTTAGCCTACATATTTTCCCCATTTTTAGCTTAAATAGACATAGATTACCAAACAAGTACTATTAACCAAAAACAATTAATCTTGTGTTAAAGTTGTGAATCAATTCGAGTCGAGTTGAGGATGAAACGATTATACTAAAAAATGCTATATTAATAATTAGTATTGAGGGGATTGAGTCGAGCTCATGACTCGATAATCAAAAATGGGGTGCCTCGTGGGGGAGCTCCTATGTTTATCCATGCACATATTATCGCTTTCTAATGTAGTTAATGTGAGGGGATTTTTTTCCCTTCCAACCTTTGTTCCGTGGTTGTTTGTGATTGTGTATACTTAGGTCATCATCTTCACGATTGAAGCATCTCGTGTTCGTTTTACTCGAGCCTCGATCGTTTCTTTGAATATTTTCCGATATCCAATGATATATCCTTTATTGTTCTAACATTAGGTCTTTTAGCACACTTCATAAACGGCTATAGATTTAATTGTTACTTACCCTTTCCATGCTAGATTAAGCATTCGACTTTTCGTCTCTAGTATGGGGGTATTCCACCCTTAGACTCGAGACACTGAGGACAATGTTTAACTTTAGTATGGGGGGGTGTATAGATACTTGCCTTGAAATATCTTCACGCTTTCCAAAGTTTATCTTTTTTGTTTATCGTTTTGTTGCAAATAAGGCTAAAAATGACCAAATTTTAAAAAAATTCTCATGTTTTCATAAGTGTTTAAGACACGAATGTAGATTTTCCGATGACGAGAATAAGAGTAACTTTTTACTCTATCGTGCGTGTTGAGCACTTAGCTTCGATTCCTTAACTTTTTAGGCTAAGTCTCTTAAATGAGGACGAGAAATGATAGCGTTAATTATAAGTTACTCTGCTAAACGTAGAATTCTTAATTCTTTCAAAAACTCACGTGTCCTAATTATTTGCTTATTCTACCTTCGCTTGAATAATAATTTTGCTAATAAATATTGACTTAGCGGTTTAGTCTTAATTGTTGATTTTTTAATTTTTTCTAGTAGCTTCCATGTAATTAAATTGGGAAAACATTTGAGAATCGCCAGTGTCACGGTTTTGAAGTATTGGCACCCCGAATAATCAAACGCTTAACCCAATAATAATTTTAAGTGCTCACTCACCTAAATTAAGCAAAAATTCGAAACTCACAAGGCCGAAAAATCTATGCAAAATCGAAAGTGAAAGCCTTAAACTTTGAAGCTTTAAAGATCCAAAATTACGTTTTACGTTGAGGATATACGTCTTTGGCCATAATAAACACCTCATGGTGAGGTTAAATAAAACGTAAGGCAAGACCGAATCCCTAAAAAGAAGAGGTAAACCTATGATAATAAGGCCCATCCGTTAGGGGGCGTATAAAAGTCTTGGTAATAAGTCTCATGTTCAAAACCGTTATAAAATCATGTTTATCGAATCTCACTTGTTGACTTAATTTTTTGACATCGTTGTCTATTAGGAGAGGTTATTTTTTTAATGGTTTTGGTTACACCATTATGTTTCTATTTTTGGACCTTAATCTCTATTATCGCATAAGTCAACAATGCATGTTGGAAATACGTTTTTACGTATTTAACAAGATTCGGTCACTCCGACAATATATTAAGTAGTAGCTCGTAGTCTAGATATCTTTTAATATATCAAACAAGGAAAAGCCCGGTCCATGCTTGTATGGCCGGCCCAATTGTAAGCCCAAGCCCATCTTATGGGCTTGGTATATAAATCCTCTCCTTAGATGGAGAGGGTGTGGTTCACTTTATTTTACACATACTAAAAGTGTGTTTTCTTTCACTTTCTCTCTCTAAGTGTGTGTGTGTTCTCACCATCTCTCTATGTCTTTCTCTCTCTAAATCCTCTCCTTAGATGGGATGATTGTATTGGTTATGTGTTTGTGTTCTTGATTTTTTGTGCCTATTTTGATCCATTTCATACGATTTTTTTTTGTGTTTTTTATGGTTTTTTCTTGATACAAATCTTCTACATAGTTGTGGTAGAGATTTGGTATATTTAATTTGGCTAAAACACAAAATTTGTGGGTGTTTTGATCATTTTTTGGCTTAAAATCTCGAATTGGTTGAGTTTTGTCCGAGAAAAGTTAGTAATATTCCGACAGAAACCATCGGAAAAGGGTTTAGGTATTCCGACAGCTCCCATCGGAAAAGGGTTTATCATTCCGACCATTATTCCGACGGATTTTCCGATAGTGGTATTCCGACACAGGTTATTCCGACGGTATTCCGATAGTGATATTCCGACAGGTTTTCCAACTGGTTATTCCGATTGATTATTTCGACAGGTTATTCCGACGGTATTCCGATAGAGGTATTCCGACAGGTCATTCTGACGGTATTCCGATAGTGATTCCGACAGGTCATTCCGACAGTTTTCTGATTGGTATTCCGATAGACTATTTTGACAGAGTATTCCGATCATTTATTCCGATCAATATTCCGATGAACCAAAAATTATTCCTTCAACTCACAACATTGTTTCTCGAGAACATATTTTAGGGGATTTCAACATTGTTTCTCGACTTCAACTCACAACAGCAAATACATTTACTTTCTCTCATTGATCGATCAACTTTGTAAATCTTAACTTATAGAAATGGAGTACACATCTCTTACGGATAAGTCCATCCTCTCGGGTACGGATAATCGTCCACCAATGTTGGTGAAGACTATGTATGAGGATTGGGCTTCCCGAATGGAACTTTATATGTTGAATAAAGAAAATGGACATCTAATTTGGGCATCGGTGCTCAATGGCCATTGGTATGGTACTGTGTCGGAAGGTGCTGTTACTCGTCCTCGCACTACGAGTGAATTAACGAGAGATGCTTAGATATAAGACAAGTGTGATAAACAAGCTACACATATCATTCTCCAAGCCCTTCCTCCAGATGTCTACAAACTCGTCAGTAAACATAAGGTTGCCAAAGAGTAATGGGATAGAATTCGTGTTCTAATGCAAATCACCTCGTTAACTAAACAATAACGAGAGTGTAAGCTTTATGATACTTTTGATAAGTTTGCCTATATCCCAGGGGAGACTCTCAATGATTACTATTTGAGAATTACCCTATTGTTGAATGAGCTATCTATGGCATGGAAATTCCTACGTTTCAATTGAACACCAAGTATTTGAACACTCTTCTTTCAGAATGGAAAAAATATGTGATAGCTGTTAAATTGGCTAAGGATTTGCATCTAACCAATGTGGATCAATGATGAGATGGAATTTATACATGATCTCATCGTTCTTTTCGGGCCTTAAATGCACTAAAATGTCATAAAATACCATATATATGCTTGTGTTTGTTTACTTGTGTATTTTAGGTATGGATATCGTGAAAAAGACAAAAGATCACAAGAAACAAGGAAAAACGGACACGAGAAACGAAGCCGTACAAAGAACCGGGCCCTAGTTCATGAATTATCCAAGATTTACCCTTGAAGACTTGAAGATATGCAAGATTGATCCTCAAACAATGAAGAAATGACACTTAAAACCCTTGTGAATTCATAATTACAAGTTTGGTCCCTTAAGTTTGTCAAAATTGCAAAAAGGTCCTTCAACTTTGAAGAAATGGCAAGATTAGTCCCTCAACTATTCAACATTGTCAAATATGGTCCCTCATGAAGGCAAACATCTATTGAAGACCTTTGAAGATCAAGAAAGTCCAAATTCAGTCCTTCAAGTATGGAAAAATGGCAAAAACAACCCTTTAAACCTTTTTACCAAAGTTTTGTGGCAAAAGTATAAACTTGGAAAGTTTATTAACAAAGGGAATTCGTTTTGTGGGATGAAATTCTTATTATACATACTTTGCCAAAGAACAAGGACTGCTTTTGCCCAATTCCGAACTTTCAAACGAATATTGCGCCAAACAAACACCTTTCCCCCATTTTCGGATCAAAACTTACCACTGTAGCACGTGATGAACCCAGAATTACCACTCACTTAACCAAAGGGTAAAATGAAATTACCTTGGCACATGTGTGATTCACACATGCAGAAACTCCTCACAACAATAAAACCCTCAACCCATTACCCAATGGACCCCACACTCAACCTTCTCCACCAAAGAAAACGCAACTTTCTCCCCAAGGCAAATGACGTGTCAAGATCAACAGCTAAGAGTCACAGCTTAACTCCAAAGCTATTTTGAACGGTTTTGATCATTTTGGACAGCTCATATCAAGGATTCGTCTAGAAGCACTCAAGGATAAATTGGGAAATTCACATCTAGGGTTTATGAATAGTGTTAGGATAGCATTTGCCTATAAAAGGAGACCTCAACCTGTGAGAGTCCCTTTGTTCCAGATTTTGGCTATAATCTTTGTAATACCTTTTTATTTAAATAAAATTTGAATTTCCAAAAATTTGAGAAATCTCTTTAGTGTTTATTAAAAGTTGGTGTTTGAATAGCTGAAATCTGTGTTCCATTTTATCTCTTAGACCTTCCTTAATCTTGTGGTTAAGGCACGTCTAAGTTTATAAGGTTTTCAAAGGTTCAAAAACCTTGAAATCCTTGTTTCTGATTTGGTTATATTCTTGTACTAACCCTTAGCCAAAGGCCTTAAGCTCCTTCAAGCTTGTTCACACCAAGCCTGAGAAGAGTTTTGAGCTCTTGGTTGAGTTGTTTGCTCATTTGTGTTGAAGAAATATCATAATCAAAACCTTGTTCTGCTTTGAACATCAGCAGGTTTTGATCTTCCTTTTTGAAGAACCTTGGTCTTCTTCTAGTTGTTGAACAAGGTCCAAGGAGCATAGCTGGTCCTCCTACGATGTTGTGGAGGACAGGTATAATCCCTTGTTTAAGTTTCCCCTAAATATTTCATGTTATTGCCTGTTTTGGATTTTGTGCTTTGATTTTGTGTTCTTGTGTTTGAGGTTGTGATTTTAGTGTTTGAATCTGTTAGTTGTCACCTAGGAAGTGTTTTTGATTCATAAAATCAGTAGGTTATTAGTTAAAATCACAAGTTTCTTTGAAAAATGATGGATTAAGGGTTGTTTGGTATAACAGCCTATTTTGGATTTGTGTGATTTTGAATTGATGCTTTGTGTTGCTTTGTGTTGGAACCTGTTTCATAAGTGCTAAGTGTCATTTATCTGCAAGGTTTGTGCATATAAACACCTAGATTCTAAAATAGGCTCTAAAATCTTGTATACTTGTTGAAATTGGCTGTGGCTTTTGGGACACCTAGATCTAATCATAGACTAGGGCTAACAAGTGATTAAACCTAGTTAGTTACACTAGGGAAGTAGGATTTGAGTGTTGAAATTGGATTTTTGGTCATTTATATCAGCAAAGTGTACATGTGTTATTGAAGTTCATATCAGCAAGTGTAATCTGCTTTGATCTTGTTCCATACCTTGTTTCAGTGATTGATTTAAGTTTGTTTGTGCTTATTAACAGTTTATATAGCTTGTCTATGCATCTGGTTGAATTTAGAGTGCTTATTCTAGCTTAAAACTGCTTAAGTGTTCATAACTGCTTATATTCCATGTATGTGCTAGATCTGAGCATTGTTTGATTTTTCTGTGCTAATTGGTGATACTGAAGTGTGTTTTTGTGCTTGATTGTGACTCCTTGTGATTAACTGATCACTTGGGTGCCCTTGTCTTCCAATAAAACATAAAGAATCTCTCTAAAGAGCCTAGTCAAAAATTCAAGGCAGTGGGAACCAGTTCCTACTGAAAGTTCCCCCTACTAGTGTTAATTGGATATCAGCTTATCAATAAGCTATTTTAGCTTATTTTAACCAGCAGCAACTTGGATTTTGTAATAGGTGCTCATTATTTGACCCATTTGTTCATTCTGGAGCAATTGGTGGGTTGACTTTAGGGTTTGACTAGAAAACCAACTTAATTGACTTTTTCATAAGTGCTTATTGGCTTATTACAGCTTATTGGTATTGCTTATTGGATTTTGGTTGATTGTTTTGGCTTATTGAATTCATTTGTAACATTTTGCAAGTTGAATCAAGTCCTGAGGTGCCCTAGAACTAAAACCCGACTATTTTGTCTTTTAGTGGATTTGTACTTGGCTTATTTTTGGCTTATTGAGTGTGATTTTTCAAAATTTCTTTTTACAGATCTTTTTAGAATCCCAAAATAAGGTTGTGTGTCAAATTAGAGCTTATGGCATTAGCTTATTGCTTAATGGGCTTAATGGCCCAATAAGGATAAGCTGTTTGTTCATAAAGCTGTGATAAGCTCACTTTCAGCTTTTGGGCCTTCAGAGTTTTGTGTTTTGAATTAAATTTTGAGTCAGATAGTGCTTTTCCAAGTCATTTGGGCTTATTTTGACTTTTTGGGCTCAAAAGCCCATTAAGCTTGACTGTTTTCGGTTTTGGCCCATTTGAGGGCCCAATAGGGGTATTCTGGTCATTTCACTTTCATTTTCTATTTAATTAGGTCAAAATAAACTAGTTTGCAAGTTTTTAGAATTTTTTATAATTTTTGGATTTTTAATATTATTTTCATATTATTTTATTATTATTTTTCAAATTTCACATTTTTGCACTTTTTATATTTTTCTTAGCTTAAATACATAAAAATAGTAATTTTGCAACTTTTAAATTAATTTTATCATCTTTAGATTAATTTTTACAATTATTTTAAGTTTTAATAGTTTTTAAATCATTCTAAATAGTTTTTATTAGTGTAAAAATTTCTAAAAATAGTTTTTAATCTTTTAGGTCATTTTAGAGGTTTACCAATTGAAAAATCTTTATTTGGGCTTTTTGATAATTAATTTGATTTTTAGGGCTTTAATTAGCATTTAAAAATTAAATATTTAATTAATTAAAAGGTTTGAAAAAGTTTTGATCATTGGTAAACTCTTCATCATCCTCTTTTCTCATCCCCTTTCTAACCAATATTAATCTCAAATCTTGCTACATTTTAGTCACACACATATACCTTCTTGGGAAATGAACTCGAACTTCATTGGGTCATTAGTGCTTGATTTTCCTAAATCATCACTTAATACTTACCGCTCATTTACGCTCTTTTGTTTTCCTAAACAAGAGGTGTAATTTACCACAATCATTTTGGCGCCGCTGCCGGGGAGGTGTGTCATGATTAATTTGTCTTGTTGTTTTTAATATTAACCATAAATAGTATTTGTATTAGTAGAAATCTACTAATACGTATTATCGGTTTTTTGGTTTTTCTTGTGAAATTATTATTACTATATTGTATTAAGTATCACAATCAATACAAAATATCTCCAAAAGTGTGAAAACACAACCTTAATTGGGATTTGATCTCCTAATTATTGTATTCGAATCTCAAACAAAAAGAAAAAGGCAAAAATAGATAAATACTTTCGTGAAGCTCGATTTTGAAAAATACAAACTATAAGGTGGGTATAAGGCGGGTATTATAAAATATACCCTAAGGAAAAAGGCTCTTAAGTGCTTCGCGCCGCCTCATTTCCCCGCTTGCTTGTGAGTATTTTGAGATTGAAGGCTAATCGAGGGTTTTGCCGCCCAAAGTATTATTACGTATAATATATTTGCTTGGTTTTCTTTGTGATTAAACCCTCTTGAACAATTTGGTTTTCACCAAAGTTCTAAAGTCATTCGAAGGCGTTCACTCCACGTGATCGTTTTCATTCCTTTGAGGCTTCTTTAATCAATAGTTTGATTCGAGGAGAGTTTTGGTAGATTGTTGTCTACGAAGATACACCAAAATCCAAAAAATTAAAAACAATCAAAAACACAAAAAAAAATCGAAAATTCACAAAACACCCAAAAAGAATCTTCTTTGCTCACCTCCGATTCTTCGTGAAGTTTATGATCACTCTTAATCAAGCAAAACGAGCTCGTAAACGTCTTCAAAAGCAAGCAAATCAAGAGACGTTGATTGAAGAACAAACTCCAATTGTTGAACCTATTGTAGAACAAGAATTCCTCATGGCTAATCGTACTATGATGGAGTTGCTACAAGCACCCACCGAGGGTTTTGGAGAGGCCATTGTGATTTCCGCTATCCTTCGGAGAATTTCGAGATTAAGACGGGTTTAATGTCGATGTTGCAAGCTAATAAGTTTAGAGGTCATGAGAAAGACAACCCGCATTACCACATAATGAATTTTAATCGTCTCACCGTAACTAGCAAGTTTAAGGATGTTCCACATGACGCCATTAAGATGATGTTGTTTCCATACTCGTTAGATGGACCCGCAAAAATTTGGCTTGAGAAAGAACCGCCAAATTCAATTTTGACATGGGGTGATCTCGTTTCAAGATTTGTGCAAAAAAATAATGAAAGTTTTTCAATGGCATGGGAACGATTTAAAGAAATGTTACATGAATGTCCACACCATGATTTTTCGGAATTGCATCAAATTGATACTTTTTATAATGGGCTTAATGATCATGAACGAGATTACTTGAATGTCGCCGCGGGTGGTAATTTTTTGTGCAAAACGACCGATGAAGCTTTAAAGATTATCGAGAATAGATCTAAGGTTTATAGCCCTCGTAACACACCGAGTGTTGCCAATTTGGCTTCGTCATCGTCATCATCGTCTCGTAGCATTAATGCCTTACATGATGAAGCTAATGAGGAAAATTGGTTTTTCGATAGATTTGCTAATCTTATGACTCATTGGAAAGCTCAAGAGGCTTTGAATTCCGCTTCGGTTAAAGCGGTGAAAAGAGTTGTTTGTCTTGTGGTGGAGCTCATGATCTTTCCGAGTGCATTACCGCCGGTGGTAACACTTCGAGTGCTTATGTAGCAACGGGAAGTTACAACCAAAACGGCCAAGGTTCCCGCCCAAATCAAGCTCCAACAAATCAAAATGCTAATAACTATTGAAACAACAATCAAGGTGGTAATTATCAAGGAAATTCACGTAACTACAACAAAGGGAATTACCAAAGTGGGAATGGACAAGTCACTAATCAAAACCAAAACCGTGATTTTCAAAACACTACACAAGGTTTTCAAAATGCTCACACTAAAAATCTTCAAGGAGAATTTTTGGATTATGCTAAAGCAAATGATGCTAAGTTTGATAACATGCAACGTGAGATGATTAGCTTAAGATCCGAGTTGAAAAACGAGCTTAAAAATGAACTTGCTAATGAACTTAAAACTCATGCAAATAAAATGGAAGGAAATGTCCAACGTCTTCAACAAAATCAACAAAAGATGGAACAAGGACAACATGAGATTAAGCAAGAATTGTTAAAAGCGGATGCTAGGCAATCAAAATTTGAGGACCGAATGGCAAAAATGTTTGAAGCAATCATGTGTAAACCCTCTTCCTCGGGTGGTCTTCCTAGTGATACCATTGCAAACCCGAAGGGAGAAATGAAGGTTATTACTACACGAAGTGGTAAAACTTTCAAGGAACCAATCTCTCGTCCAAGTACTTCTACGGAGAAGGAAATCGAGAAAGAACCCGAGGTGATGGTCGAAAAGGAGCAAATCACAATCCCACGAAGTACCGCGCATACCACACCTACGGTTGAACCAATACCAATCATGGAACCCGAGATTCCAAGGTCGTTGCCTAATGTCCAACCCACACCACCCTTACCTTACCCTTCGAGACGTAACAAGGAAAAGGCACAAGAACGGAATAATTATCAATTTGAGCTTTTTATGAAAATGTTTCGTGACATACATTTTAACATAAGTTTTGCCGACGCTCTTATCATGATACCTCGATTCGCCGCAAACTTCAAAAGTATGCTAAACAACAAAGAGAAGTTACAACAATCGTCTAGTTGTTCATCGGTTTTTCTTAGCCGCATACCACAAAAAGTCTGTGATCCCGGTAAATTTTTGATTCCGTGTGCAATTCAAGATATGGAGGAATGCTACGCCTTGGCCGATCTTGGTGCTAGTATTAATTTAATGCCTCTTTAGATTTTCAAATCGCTTTCGCTTCCGGCTCTTACTCCTTCGAACATGTCTATCGAGATGGCCGATCATTCTACGATTTTAGCATGTGGAGTAGCCGAGGACGTTTTTGTTAAAGTCGGAAAGTTTTACTATCCCGTTGACTTTATCGTTGTAGACATTCCTATCGATCGAAAAGTTCCTCTCATTTTGGGTCGTTCATTTCTGGATACATCAAGAGCACTTATTGATGTTCATGCTCGGAAAATCACCCTTCGTTTCAATGAGGAAGAACTTGTCATCAATGCAACACAAAACTCCAATCTTTCTCATGTCTATTCTATTTCAACTTTAAACCATGGTGATTCAACCAATGTCATTTGCAAAGAATTTTCACCAAGAGTTTTAGGAAATGTCGCCAAAAACAATTTACCATTTCCTCCGCCGGTGGAGTTTATGAGTGTAAAGCCTACAAAGAAGAAACTGTCAATACTTGAATCAAAAAATCCTTCGCCTCACCTCGAACATTCATTCTTGAAAAGTGTTGATAAGTCGCCGGTTTCTACGGAAGATCTTTCGGATGACGAATATGTAGACCCCGATGGGGAGGTTTTCTTTGTCGATAAACGTTTTGAGAACTTACCACCACCAAAACCAAAACGGTTTTCAAATGTGAGAATTTTTAGTGTGACTAACATCGTCTTAGAAACACCAAATATTTTCGACATTATCAAAAAGGGTTTTCATAAGGAGAGTTTAAAAGGTAAAAAAGGAAAATATTTTAAATGTGATTTAATTGATTTTTCTACAAATCTAACTCCGTCATCACCACGTGTTTTGAGTGCTACAAGCTCGTCTACTCCTTTTGACGATGCTTTGTGTGGTTTTAGTATGGGGGAAGCCCCTTATGTTCCCTCATCCTTGTCCACTTGAGGACGAGATATTCGATCCCGGAATCTATTATAAAGGGAAATCTCGGTCTTCCACCGATGCAATAAATGGAAACTATATCTATTTGCTTGGTGCGAGTCTACCTCGAGTAGCTCCAAAAGTTTGCCTTACCAATTGTCCCACCCTTCTACTTCTCATCTTTTTTCTTCAAACTCTTTGAGTTTATGGCACGTATGGAAGTGGCGTTGAATTGTTTATCCAATGAAAACGAAGACGCCATCTTCGATACCGGTATTTTGTATCATTAAAGGACTTAGTCCTTAATACCGGTTGCTTTTTGGGCCTTGTTTATCATGTAAGCCCCATCAAAAAAATTGACCATACCATGATTTTCCCTAAATGTTCACATTTTGAGGGGATCGAGTCGAGCTCATGACTCGGTAATAAAAAACGAGATGCCTCGTGGGGGAGATCCTATGCTTATCCTTTTATGCTTACTAATAACTAATGAGAGGGGATTTGTGCCCTTCCAACTCGTTGTCTCGTGGTTGTTTGTGATTGTGTTATATAGATCATCATCATCTACGATTGAAGACTCTCGTGTTCGTTTACGTGAGCCTCCTTCTATTGCTTGAAGAAGTTTTTCACGAATCCATGACATATCTTTTATTGTTCTAACAATTATCTTTTAGCATACTTAATAAACGGCTTTAGATATATTGTTGATCACCCTTTCCATGCTAGATCCTAAGCATTCGACTCTTCGTCTCTAGTATGGCGGTGTTCCACCTTTAGACTCGAAACATTGAGGACAATGTTTACTTTTAGTATGGGGGTGAATAGGTACTTGCTTTGCTACGCCCTCACGTTTTCCAACTTTCAATGTCTTGTTTTTGTTGCTAATAAGGCTAAAAATAGCCAAATTTTAAAAAATTTCTTAGTTTTCATAAGTGTTTTTAAGACACGAATGTATATTTTCCGATGGGTAGAATAATAGCTAATTTTTGACTTGATGGGAATTTGGAGCCATTTACATTCCTTAACCCGCTCAATTCAAGTTTTGCTAGACTTTTATATAGGGAACTTTAAAACGCGAAAGTCTTAGCTCATTCGGGTTAAGAACAAGAACTTTCCGCAAGTTCCTATAATTGATCCTAGAAAGTCACTTATCAAGGGAACTATAAAATGCATTCTCTAAACCTGAAAAAGTCCAAGAAAGTGCAAGATCCTATAGGTGGCTTGAAAACCCAAAACTTTGATTTTATATAGTCTTAATGAAAGCTAATCCAAATTTGGCTTAATTTTGACTTGCATGGCTAAGTATTCACGAGTCTCTTTAATTAGAGGTCTTTATATAGTGAAGAACGAGAAGTGATAGAGTTAGACAAGTGATCATGCTAAACGTAGAACATGAAAATGTTCTTTCAAAAACTCATATGTTTTTAATTGTGTCTTTTTCTTCCCATAAGATCAATGCATTAGGAATACAAATAATTGCAATAAGTAAGGTCGTAAGATTTGAAAGGTTACTTAGCCTCTAGCGCAAGATCGTTTAAAAGTTGCTCGGGGTTGAATAGAGTTCATAGCCAAGGCATAACTTATTGAAGCGGGACGCGAAGATTGGTGAAGATCCAAAAAGGCCCTAACAAGGCATGAGGAGCTATATTTTGTTGCTAAAGATCCAAGATGATGTGAAGTATCATTATTCCTAAATCAATATGAAGGATCAAGACACACGACGAAAAGCAATTACTCCCTAAAGATCATGGAGAAAGTTTATCCAAAAAGACCCTTACAAGGTATGAGGATAAATATATCCAAGTCCGAAAAGGAGACGGATCGTTATATATCGAAGTCCAAAATAAAGATTGAAGAAAAATGATGAAGTCGTGGTCCAAATATGAAGAATCTCTCAAAAACGTCAAGAGAAGATATTCCAAATATATGAAGAGAAGACCATAATTTCAAGAACATCTTCCCAAGATTTGAAGTACATGCCAAATATCGGTCCGAGAAAGGTCTCAAATCGTGAAATGAGTTATGCCAAGATATGAACTTAAGGATATACACGAGAAGCCGTTTTAAAAGATTTTTTCCTTCGGCTAACTATCAATTAAATCATGCTACTTTGCTTTCGGACTAATAATTACCCAAATAAGTCAATATGAATCACTTGTGATCCATGACAAATAGTTAAAAAATGCTAGTAACCCATTTCCTTTTATAATAACTAGGATTGCGGGGATAAAAAGTATTACACAATTTGGACGTATGAGTAGTGTTAGCATTGTGACTTGTACCAACAATGATCTCGTTTTTGCACTTAGCATGGAATGTATGACAATCAAGGATGACGAAATTTACTCTAAGGGACCTTGTTTCTATTCTTTGACCCTAAAAGTCACATTCGTGATGAAAATCATACATTATGTCTTTACACATTCTCGTAGTATTGTTGCAAGTCTTTTACTTTTCAATAAAGGTTAATAAAATTGAATCTTGGTGATGCTTAGATACTTTATTCTAGCATTGCGTGAGGGCACGGCAATGGCTTAGTATGGGGGAGTGATGAGATGGCATTTATACATGATCTCATCGTTCTTTTCGGGCCTTAAATGCACTAAAATGTCAAAAAAATACCATATATATGCTTGTTTTTGTTTACTTGTGTATTTTAGGTATGGATATCGTGAAAAAGACAAAAGATCACAAGAAACAAGGAAAAACGGACACGAGAAACGAAGCCGTACAAAGAACCCAGCCCTAGTTCATGAATTATCCAAGATTTACCCTTGAAGACTTGAAGATATGCAAGATTGATCCTCAAACAATGAAGAAATGACACTTAAAACCCTTGTGAATTTATAATTACAAGTTTGGTTCCTTAAGTTTGTCAAAATTGCAAAAAGGTCCTTCAACTTTGAAGAAATGGCAAGATTAGTCCCTCACCTATTCAACATTGTCAAATATGGTCCCTCATGAAGGCAAACATCTATTGAAGACCTTTGAAGATCAAGAAAGTCCAAATTCAGTCCTTCAAGTATGGAAAAATGGCAAAAACAACCCTTTAAACTTTTTTACCAAAGTTTTGTGGCAAAAGTATAAACTTGGAAAGTTTATTAACAAAGGGAATTCGTTTTGTGGGCTGAAATTCTTATTATACATACTTTGCCAAAGAACAAGGACTGCTTTTGCCCAATTCCAAACTTTCAAACGAATATTGCGCCAAACAAACACCTTTCCCCCATTTTCGGATCAAAACTTACCACTATAGCACGTGATGAACCCAGAATTACCACTCACTTAACCAAAGGGTAAAATGAAATTACCTTGGCACATGTGTGATTCACACATGCAGAAACTCATCCCAACAATAAAACCCTCAATCCCATTACCCAATGGACCCCACACTCAACCTTCTTCACCAAAGAAAACGCAACTTTCTCCCCAAGGCAAATGACGTGTCAAGATCAACAACTAAGAGTCATAGCTTAACTCCAAAGCTATTTTGAACGGTTTTGATCATTTTGGACAGCTCATATCAAGGATTCGTCTAGAAGCACTCAAGGATAAATTGGGAAATTTACATCTAAGGTTTATGAATAGTGTTAGGATAGCATTTGCCTATAAAAGGAGACCCTCAACCTGTGAGAGTCCCTTTGTTCCAGCTTTTGGCTATAATCTTTGTAATTCCTTTTTATTCAAATAAAATTTGAATTTCCAAAAATTTGAAAAATCTCTTTTGTGTTTATTAAAAGTCGGTGTTTGAATAGCTGAAATATGTGTTCCATATGATCTCTTAGACCTTCCTTAATCTTGTGGTTAAGGCACGTCTAAGTTTATAAGGTTTTTAAAGGTTCAAAAACCTTGAAATCCTTGTTTCTGATTTGGTTATATTCTTGTACTAACCCTTAGCCAAAGGCCTTGAGCTCCTTCAAGCTTGTTGACACCAAGCCTGAGAAGAGTTTTGAGCTCTTGGTTGAGTTGTTTGCTCATTTGTGTTGAAGAAATATCATAATCAAAACCTTGTTCCGTTTTGAACATCAACAGGTTTTGATCTTCCTTTTTGAAGAACCTTGGTTTTCTTCTAGTTGTTGAACAAGGTCCAAGGAGCATAGTTGGTCCTCCTAGGATGTTGTGGAGGACAGGTATAATCCCTTGTTTAAGTTTCCCCTAAATATTTCATGTTATTGCCTGTTTTGGATTTTGTGCTTTGATTTTGTGTTCTTGTGTTTGAGGTTGTGATTTTAGTGTTTGAATCTGTTAGTTGTCACATAGGAAGTGTTTTTGATTCATTAAATCAGTAGGTTATTAGTTAAAATCACAAGTTGCTTTGAAAAATGGTGGATTAAGGGTTGTTTGGTATAACAACCTATTTTGGATTTGTGTGATTTTGAGTTGATGCTTTGTGTTGCTTTGTCTTGGAACCTGTTTCATAAGTGCTAAGTGTCATTTATCTGCAAGCTTTGTGCATATAAACACCTAGATTCTAAAATAGGCTCTAAAATCTTGTATACTTGTTGAAATTGGCTGTGGTTTAAGGGACACCTAGATCTAATCATAGACTAGGGCTAACAAGTGATTAAACCTAGTTAGTTACACCAGGGAAGTAGGATTTGAGTGTTGAAATTGGATTTTTGATCATTTATATCAGCAAAGTGTGCATGTGTTCTTGAAGTTCATATCAACAAGTGTAATCTGCTTTGATCTTGTTCCATACCTTGTTTCAGTGATTGATTTAAGTTTGTTTGTGCTTATTAACAGTTTATATAGCTTGTGTATGCATCTGGTTGAATTTGGAGTGCTTATTCTAGCTTAAAACTGCTAAAGTGTTCATAACTGCTTATATTCCATGTTTGTGCTAGATCTGAGCATTGTTTGATTTTTCTGTGCTAATTGGTGATACTGAAGTGTGTTTTTGTGCTTGATCGTGACTCCTTGTGATTAACTGATCACTTGGGTGCCCTTGTCTTCCAATAAAACATACAGAATCTCTCTAAAGAGCCTAGTCAAAAAGTCAAGGCAGTGGGAACCAGTTCCTACTGAAAGTTCCCCCTGCTAGTGTTAATTGGACATCAGCTTATCAATAAGCTATTTTAGCTTATTTTAACCAGAAACAACTTGGATTTTGTAATAGGTGCTCATTATTTGACCCATTTGTTCATTCTGGAGCAATTGGTGGGTTGACTTTAGGGTTTGACTGGAAAACCAACTTAATTGACTTTTTCATAAGTGCTTATTGGCTTATTACAGCTTATTGGTATTGCTTATTGGATTTTGGTTGATTGTTTTGGCTTATTGAAGTAATTTGTAACATTTTGTAAGTTGAATCAAGTCCTGAGGTGCCCTAGAACTAAAACCCGATTATTTTGTATTTTATTGGATTTGTACTTGGCTTATTTCTGGCTTATTAAGTATGCTTTTTCAAAAGTTCTTTTTACAGATCTCTTTAGTATCCCAAAATAAGGTTGTGTGTCAAATTAGAGCTTATGGCATTAGCTTATTGCTTAATGGGCTTAATGGCCCAATAAGGATAAGTTGTTTGTTCATTAAGTTGTGATAAGCTCACTTTCAGCTTTTGAGCCTTCAGAGTTTTGTGTTTAGAATTAGTTTTTGAGTCAGATAGTGCTTTTCCAAGTCATTTGGGCTTATTTTGACTTTTTGGGCTAAAAAGCCCATTAAGCTTGACTGTTTTCGGTTTTGGCCCATTTGAGGGCCCAATAGGGGTATTCTGGTCATTTCACTTTCATTTTCTGTTTAATTAGGTAAAAATAAACTAGTTTTCAAGTTTTTAGAATTTTTTATAATTTTTAGATTTTTAATATTATTTTAATATTATTTTAATATTATTTAATTATTATTTTTCAAATTTCACATTTTTGCACTTTTTATATTTTTCTTAGCTTAAATACATTAAAATAGGAATTTTTCAACTTTTAAATTAATTTTATCATCTTTAGATTAATTTTTACAATTATTTTAAGTTTTAATAGTTTTTAAATCATTTTAAATAGTTTTTATTAGTGTAAAAATTTCTAAAAATAGTTTTTAATCTTTTTAGGTCATTTTAGAGGTTTACCAATTGAAAAATCTTTATTTGGGCGTTTTGATAATTAATTTGATTTTTAGGGCTTTAATTAGCATTTAAAAATTAAATATTTAGTTAATTAAAAGGTTTGAAAAAGTTTTGATCATTGGTAAACTCTTAGTTTATTTATTTTGATTTTTGGTAAATTTTTGGTAATTTTTAGAATTAATTTTTATTTTTGTACTACGTGTAGTCGTAGTAGTAACTAATTTCACGTCTTCGTCATCCTCTTTTCTTATCCCTTTTCTAACCAATATTAATCTCAAATCTTGCTACATTTTAGTCACACACATATACCTCCTTGGGAAACGAACTCGAACTTCATTGGGTCATTAGTGCTTGATTTTCCTAAATCATCACTTAAAACTTACCGCTCATATACGCTCTTTTTCCTAAAAGACGTATTTTACCACAATCAATCAACTTCAAGCTTTTCTTCAACAACACAAATGCCATGTGATCGAGGCTCGGTTGTCTACACCTCAAGTTCATGATCCACTTGCCATGTATGCTTCTCAACAAAACATGGCTTATACTTATCAACAACCATCATACTTGCAGCAGCCACCACCACACACCTATCAGCAACCATAGCAACCACCTTATCAGCCACTAATAATGCCACAACAAGCATTTCAACAAAGTGTTCATCAAAAATCTTTTCCACAGCAACCATCACATCATGTATCACCCTCACAAGCTATAACTTCTCCAATGGGCTATACTCCTCAGCAAGGATATTTTCCAATTGAAGCACATCCAGCACAAGCCTTTTACTCCAATGAACTTCCACCAATTCAGGCACCGGTCTTTACTCCAAATGATACACCTACTGATGTCTTAAACCATCTCACTTCCTACTTGTCAAAACTTGTTGCTACGGGAGGATTTCCACCAACAAACAATCAGCTTCGCACTTTTTCAAATCCTCGACAACAAGCCACCATTCAAGATGGTCAAGTGACGGTGCAAACCATTAAGGGAAGGAAAAACTCATATGGACCTCCTTCAAGGACCGTGAACGCTCAAGCTGTGAATTCTCAAGCTAGTGGTAATGGAAGCACTATTGGTCCTTAAAAGGTTGTGACTTGCTACAATTGCCGAGGACAAGGTCATATGGCAAGGGAATGCACTCAGCCAAAAAGGAGAAGGGATGCAACATGGTTTCATGAGAAGATGTATTTGGTGGATGCTCAGTCTAAGGGAAAGATTTTGGATTCAGAAGAGTTAGCATTTCTTGCAGACCCAGGGGCAGCAGATAATGAAGGCATTGCAGTCGTCTCTACATCTAATGCAGCATATCAAGCTGATGATCTTGATGCATATGATTCGGATTGTGATGACATTCACTTAGCCCAAGTTGCACTCGTTGCTAATCTCTCTCATTACGGTTCTGATGTCGTCAGTGAGGTACCAACCACATCTAATAATGTTCATGATAATCCACATCATGTTGAGCATGAAAATGACAACCTCGAACAGCATTCGGGAACTAGTAACTCAAATGATGCAGTATCCAATCCAACACATTTGAGTGAACCTCAACCAAATGATACGACGGGTATGGAATCTTATGATCAACGTGATTTGGTAATGGTGCCTAAACATATTATTGATAACATGAATGTGGCTGTCCGACAAACCATAGATATGAATGCCAACCTAACCGCTGAGCTTGCGTTGTATAAGGAAAAGGTCAAAACTTTTGAAATGGTCCCTCAGGCATAAAAAATAACTTATTCTGAATTTGACAAATTTCATTTTGAAAAGATTGAACACTTAAATGAAATAGAATCATTAAAAGCTAATCTTTCCAATGAATTTAAATCAAAAGAGTCGGTTGTACATGATTTTCAGAAACTTAAAAAGGATTTTGAAACTCTCGAGTCTAAAAAGTTTGAATCGGAAATTAATGCTACCAAACTTCTTAAATTCAAGGAACAACAGCTTTTAAAACAATACGCTTCCACAGAAAAGGTTCATCTTTTAACTAAATCGTTTAAAGAACTCGAACTTAAGCGTCTTCAAGATTTACCACCTAATCCCGGTTATGCAAAACAAGCTCAGGAATATATTCCTTGTCTTTATGATGTGACCGTAATTGGCAATTCGAAAGAAGCACCTTACGTTCGTAGTACTAAGAAGACACAGTCACTTGCGGAAGAAACTCATTCTAAAATGCTTTCAAAATTCCATAAGATTGATTATGATCAGTATAATAAAGATCAATTTTCTAAAAAGACCCGTAATCGTTTACAAAAGGAATTAGCTCAATTAACAGTTTTTGTGCCTCAAAGTTTGTCAACGGAAAACCCTCCTAGTACGTCTCCTACACTTGTCAAAAAGGATTTAACTAAGTTAATTCCACCGGTAAGTAAGGCATCCGTTAGTTTAAATGTGGTACACCAACACTTAGCCGATTTTGACAAGGTCATTATGGAACGTACGACGGCTTCGGCCATAACGGAAGGTGAATGGAATTTTGAGCACACTAGAGCTGCAAATGGATGATGCATATGAAAACAGTCTGCTTGAAATTGAATGAATTTCACGTCAAAATGATCAGCTTCTGAAGCAAGTGATGTCTCATGATATTGTTTCCGTCTGTGTGAATAAAAGTGTTGATAATAATTCTATTGTGCATAATGTTGAATCTGTGGATAATGTGGTAGATAGTACTTGTCACAAATCAGACGCTGAATTTTTAAAGCTTCAAGATTCTTATTCTTCACTTTCAAAAAGTTTTGATGAGATCCAAAAACATTGTATTTCGCTTGAATGCAAGCAACAATTTATTCAAGAGATCTTTGAAACTTCATTCAAAGGGGTTAATATAGATGAGGCAATTTTTCAAAAGAATTTCCGATCGGATTTACAATCAAAACAGCGTCAGCCAAGTGACAAGGTTGCTAACTCGTTGCCAATAGACATAGAGAAATCAAAGCAGCTTAACTGTGTGAACGTACTTGAGGTCGCTGATAATTTAAAACTTGATCTAGATAATCGAGTTTCCAAGATTTTGTCCAAAGTTGATAACTTAAAACAGAAAAATACACAACTCTTCGATTCAGTAAAGCCCGCATGTGCTAATACCACTGCACAGGATCAATCATTGATTGAATGATTGAATTGAAAGTCGGTGGAAATATCTGATTTGAGGGAACAAATTTGTGATAAAAATCTGGCTTTGACTGAGTTAAAGGAAACACTTCGTACCCTAAAAGGTAAGAATGTTGTGGATAACGCAGCCACTGTCTCAGCATCATCCTCTAGTGCAATCAAAAGGAACCTTATCACCGTCACACCTTTTAACAAGGGCCCTAGGACTAAACCATCTCAAACTTTGGTCACTAAAGATAAGGCGGAATCAAAACCAGCTTCTAATATTCCCGTGTTGCCTTCTACAGGAGTAAGCACCACTACTAAGGCTCAAAGATCTAAGCTTAAAAGAAACAAGAAGAGTGATAGGATCTTGCCCCCATCTAGTAGTCAAGTGAAGAAGAAAGTAGAAGCCCATCCTAGGAATGTTATTTCTGTTTTGAATAAAGAGAATCATGTAGCTAAACCTAAAGGCTCTGCGGTTGTGCAGCGTTCTAAGCCTACTGTGAATTCTAATTTGAAATGTTGGAATTGCAATGAATGTATGTTTTCTAGACGTCATGATTCTTGCCTTATTGACCATGTGAATGATATGAATGCCCGGATACATGGCTTAGAATGGAAACCGACTGGGAAAGTGTTAACCCAAGTTGGTTGGATGTGGCGCCCCACTGGTAGAACTTTCACTATAGTAGGAAATACGTGCCCTTTAACTAGGATCACTCCCACTAAAGCGAAGAAATCGTTCCCTTAACTAGGAGTACCAAGGCTACCAAAACACTAGTGAGTCCTTTAACTAGGAACACCAACACTAATGTAGGAAACAAGTGCCCTTTAAATAGGTCTACTCCCATTGTAGTGCCCGCTAATACTCCAAAACCTCAGAAAATTGGAACAATAAAACCTGTTAGTGATAAAACTCACATTAGAAAATGCAGGAAATCTAAGGGTCACACAAATGTTAGAAATTTTGATAATATTATATATGTATCTGCTAACACTCCGGAACCAATAGTTTACAATGCATTGTCAACTGTTGTTGTTGAAAACAGGTGGTCCAAATTGTTCTCTGGTATTTGGACTCTGGTTGCTCTAAACATATGACCGGAGATCGCTCTCAGCTCAGAAATTTCGTCAGCAAGTTTCTTGGTACGGTTCGATTTGGTAATGATCATATTGAAAAGATAATGGGTTACGGTGAATATCATATTGGGAATGTAATAATTTCACGAGTGTATTATGTGGAAGGTCTCAGTCACAACTTATTTTCTGTGGGACAATTTTGTGATGCAAACCTAGAAGTTGCTTTTCGAGAGCATACATGTTTCATTCGTAATTTGGAAGGGGTTGATTTATTGAAAGGTACTCGAGGGAATAATTTGTATACTTTGTCTCTACAAGACATGATGGCCGCTTCTCCCGTATGTCTTCTCTCCAAAGCATCAAAGACTAAGTCATGGTTATGGCATCGACGGTTATCTCATCTTAACTTTGACGCTATTAATCATTTGGCGAAAAACAAACTTGTTCGTGGTCTTCCTAAACTTACATTTCACAAGGATCATTTGTGTTCTGCGTGTACAATGGGGAAAAGCAGTAAGAAATCATAAAAACCCAAGACTGAAGACACCAACCAAGAGAAACTTTATCTGTTGCATATGGATCTTTGTGGGACAATGCGTGTCAAAAGTCTTAGTGGTAAAAGGTACATCCTCGTCATTGTGGATGATTACTCTCGGTTTACATGGGTGAAATTTCTTACAACAAAAAATGAGGCACCTAAATTCATAATCGGATTTCTCAAGATGATTCAAGTGCGTCCCAATACTACTGTCAGACGCATTCGTACAAATAATGGAACTGAATTTGTGAATCAAATTTTGCGTGATTATTATGAAGAAGTTGGCATATCTCATAAAACATCCGTTGCTCGCACTCCACAAAAAAACGGTGTCGTTGAAAGGCGAAATCGCACACTTATGGAAGCTGCTCGAATGATGTTAATTTACACAAAGGCTCCATTGTTTTTATGGGCAGAAGCAGTATCTACAGCAGTGTACACCCAAAACCGGTCACTAATTCGTAAACGCCATGGTAAAACACCTTATGAGCTTCTACATGGAAAAGTACCAGATTTATCATATCTTCTTATATTTGGTTCTCTTTGCGATCCAAATAATGATGGTGACAATTTGGGAAAACTTCAACCCAAGGCTGATATTGGTATTTTCATTGGTTATGCACCCACAAAGAAGGCATACCGAATCTACAATCGTAATTCTCGTAAGATCCTCGAAACTATGAATGTTGATTTCGATGAGCTGACGGCAATGGCTTCTGAGCAAAGCAGCTCTGAACCCGCACTTCATGAAATGGGACCCAGTAACATTAGCTC
Source organism: Glebionis coronaria (assembly GCA_025667525.1). Lineage (NCBI taxonomy): Eukaryota > Viridiplantae > Streptophyta > Magnoliopsida > Asterales > Asteraceae > Glebionis > Glebionis coronaria. Next base: position 435,692,508 of record CM046877.1, read on the forward strand.
TGGTCTTGTCCTAAACAACCCTACTTCATCATCATTTACACCACCTTCTAGGAATGAATGGGATACGTTGTTTCAACCATTCTTTGATGAATTCTTTACTCCTCCAAGTATTGTTGCTCCAGAACCTGAGGTAATAGCTCCGGTAACCGAAGTTGTCGCTCCAGCAACCGACGCACAATCAGATACGTCTGCACCTACAATTGGTCAAAATATACCCTCAACGAGTAATTCTCAACCTACTACCGAATCAACTACTCATGTCATGCCTATTGATGATGAAGAGGATGATGATGATCACGATTTGGAATTCGCTCAAATACGTGAACTTCCATTCTTTGGTGTACCAATTCCCAACTCTAATCTAGTCGGGTCGTCCACCTCAAAGGAAGCTCCTACTACGGTCTACTCCAATCCACGGATTCGTGAACATGACAGCAAGTGGACAAAGGATCATCCTATAGATTCTATTATTGGTGACCCTAATCATCCGGTATTCACACGAAGTCAGTTACAAGAAAATGCAATGTTTTGTCATTTTGATGCTTTTCTCACTGAAGTTGAACCTAAGACATGGCAAGAAGCTTTTACTCAATCCTGTTGGATAGAAGCTATGCAAGAAGAACTTAATGAATTTATACGTCTTGAAGTATGGGAACTTGTCACATGCCCAGATCAAGTGCAGTTACTCACTTTGAAATGGGAAGGTAAAACTAGATGAGTTAGGCAGAATATTGAAGAACAAAGCTCGACTAGTAGCTCGTGGATACAAGCAATTATTGGGCATCGACTTTATGGAATCCTTTGCACCTGTAGCTCGTTTGGAAGCTATAAGACTATTCCTTTCTTATGTAGCCCACATGAATATGATCGTCTATCAGATGGATGTGAAGACGACATTTCTTAATTGTGAAATCAAGGAAGAGGTTTATGTTCAACAGCCGAATGGTTTTGTGAATCCTAAATATCCCAATCATGTGTACAAGCTTAAGAAAGCTCTCTATGGGTTTAAGCAAGCTCCACGCGCATGGTATGATCTATTGTCACAATTCCTCATTACGCAAGGCTTCGCTAAAGTCAAGGTGGATCCCACGTTGTTCATTCTTAAACGAGGTAAAGATGTGATTATGGTACAAATATATGTTGATAATATTATATTTGTTGCCTCGGCCCAAACCTTATCAAACGAGTTTGGGACACTCATGTCTTCCAAGTTTAAGATGTCAATGATGGGCAAGGTATCATTCTTCTTAGGTCTTCAGATATCTCAGAGTCCCAGAGGCATCTTTATCAATCAATCCAAGTATGCCCTTGAATCTCTTAAGAAATATAAGATGGAATCTTGTGACCCCGTGGATACTCCAATGGTGGAACGAACTAAGCTTGATGCAGATCCACACGGAGTTGCCGTTGATCCGACACTTTATCATGGAATGATCGGTACCCTTCTGTATATCACAGCTAGTCGACCTGATCTTCCGTTTGCTATATGTATGTGTGCTTGGTATCAAACTCGACCTATGAGTTACACTTAGCTACTGTTAAACGGATCTTTCGATATCTTAAAGGAACCATTAATCAGGGCCTTTGGTATTCGAAGGAATCTTCGATTGTACTTATGGCATATGCAGATGCGGATCACGCGGGATGTCAAGATACAAGGCATAGCACGAGCGGAACTTTGCAATTACTAGAAGATCGACTTTGGGCATCGAAAAGGCAAAAAAGCGCTGCAATTTCAAGTACGGAAGCAGAATACATAGCTATGTCTGGTTGTTGTGCTCAAATTATTTGGATGAGATCGTAATTAACCGACTATGGTCTAGGTTTACACAAAATTCCGATGTACTGTGACAACAAGAGTGCAATTGCCTTATGCTGCAACAATGTTCAATTCTCCCAGTCGAAGCATATTGACATTCGCTACCATTTCATCAAGGAGCAAGTGGAAAATGGAGTAATAGAGCTTTACTTTGTCCGATCTAAGTATCAATTGGCGGATATTTTCACGAAAGCTTTAGATCGCGCTCGAATGGAATTTTTGGCCGACAAGCTAGGTTTGAGAACTTTTTCGCCCGAGACTCTTAAGGAACTGGCAGATGAAGCGAAAGAATAGTCGTGGTAAACTATTCTCCGTATCCTTGGTGATCATTCGTATATATTGTCTATATTTTTATCCACAAAAGCAAAATATAAAAATATAAAACCATATAAAAACCCTAAAGATTGAAAATATTCAGAAAAATCCAAAAATATTTTTACCGTATTTTTTCAAAGGCATGTCTTTTGGTACGATAATATTTACGGCCTTAGAAATGTTGATTAATACTGACGCGGCGCCATAAATAGAGTTCGTACAAAAGTTGTAAATATTTCATAAAACATGCCCATTTGGCTTGTAGTTATTTCAGACTGCAACCCGGTTTTCACATTAAAGTCAAGTATTTCTTATTAAAGCTTTGGCTCACAACGGGAATTAATTTTCTCGGGCAAGGTTTACTTTAAAACCTTGTACGGGATCAAGTTTACTTTATAACTTGGTCTAACATGAATTTATTTACGCATCAGTGCATTTATTTGTTAAAACAAGAGAAATCTTGTTTTTATGAAGCTATCATCTCTACAACCATAGCTATCTACAATTGGTATCTACATACTTGACGATGCGACTACTCAAACGACGACTACAACTCTTTCGATAGAACACGGGTCAACAATTGAGGGGGAGAAATTGTCAAGCATTTAGAATCTTCGATGTCGAACGTGCCAAGTTCACTAATTGGTGTCAAGACAACAATACCAATCGTACATGTGGTGTCAAGAGATGACTTAAGACGTGACGAGGCGACCAACATTTGCTGTCAAGAACCATTTGATCTTATCATATGCTGTTCTCATCAATCAGGTCCAACCTTGTCAATTCTTTTTAATATGGTGAATATGTGATTGTTTTACAAATCGGTATCATATCTCATACATTTGGTATCATGAAGATAAAATGGACTTGCATTTTTCTTCCCAAAACTTTGTTAAAACTACATTAAATCAATTGATATTAAAAACATCGATTGGGTTAATATTTTTAATATGGGGGAGAAAATGTGATTTAATATGGAAAATTATCACAAATGGTTTGACTTAATGTGATAGCTCATCCTGACATGTGCGAAATGTTTTCGAATATCGTGGCATATGTTAAGGGGGAGCAAAACGGATTTGCACATCAAAAATGGATTTCATGGTTATTTATACTTACCCACAACCTATTTATTTCACGACGATGAAGATTGTGGTGACATAAGGATGGTAGGATAGGTTAAGTCCTATGATTCTTCCAGAACCAGAGGAATCTTCCCAAGGACATTCCATAGCTAGAAATAGTAGTCCTTAGGAAAGTTGGAGAAAAGATTGTGAATGTAGCTGAATGCCGACCAAGTACTTAAGTTAGCACTGAAACAATCACAACAAGGTGCTAGTTATGATGTATTGGTAAGCATTGAAGGGGTTGAAGAATGAAAAAGAATTGTATAGATAAAGGGTGTAAAGAAAGAAGCCCTCCTTACAACTTTAGGAAGAAACCGGGTCAATACATATGCTATTGAGATCGTTTTTAATGATGCTTGATATTGAAGATAGACATCATGGACCCAGTGATGCAATGCACAACCCATTCCAGCTAACTCAGATATCTCTCAAAAGATATTTGTTTTAATCACACGGAGACAACGCATTATCTATTGATTTATTTACTCCGAGTAAATTGGCATTGAAATGGTGGCACTCCTCTCCAGCCTCCGATTACTAAAATCTAATGTGCACGATCGAGTCTAGAGCCATTTGAGATCATCAAATATCTCATTAGGACACACTTTCATAATTCCTTGCTTCTTCACACACTGTGAAAAGTAAGACAAATATTAAGAGTCCTACGCAAAATCTTCATGATCTTTCCTGAACATCCGAGTAATACGAAAGTCTTTACAATGAAGATGGAAATCCTTCTTGAGAGAACATTCAAAAGCTCATGGTAGGTGACTTGTGCGATTCTTTATGAATCAAACTTGTGATAACTGGAAAGCAACAGTTGTTTAATTTGTAATTGAATTTAAACACGTTCCAGGCCTCTACGCAATATCTCAGTGATCTTGCCAGAACACTCAGAGTGATACCTTAGTGTTCACAGTGATGAGTGGAAATCCTTCTAGTGTTAACATCAAACAGTACTTGGTAGGTAACTTGCAAGATTCAATATGAATCAAGCTCGTGGCAACTGGAAAGCAACGATGTGATTCTTTAATGAATCAAACTTGTTCCAGGAATCGGAATTGACGGCTTCAATCATACGGATAATTTTATCCAAATGATTCACTCTTTACGTTCGCATTCAGCTTTGGACGGTCGAGTAAAGAGAACGGGTTTACCCGCGAAATCTTGTCAAGGAGATTTTTAATTAAACCTACCTGCCACCAAGTACGATATTTTATATCGTCCAACGGTCTTCACCGACCGGAGGTAAAATGCTACCGAATTAGAATGAAATGTTCAAAGCCATTTCGTTTGGTCTACTTATGGTGCGGCATTTGAAGACGGTGGCATTGCGGAATCCTAGAAGAAGTCGTCCCCGAATGCTTATACTTTATGCACTTAATACTTCATCTAATTCGAAAAAGCCTAAAAGTCAAAGTCTTCCGTTGTATCGAACTCTGAACCTATCAAGAATTACGAAGGTATAAGTATGTGGGACATGAAGTCACGAAGAGGCGAATATCACAAGTGATGGATGCACAAGATCAAGGCAAGAGATTAATGCTCAAGATTGATATCAATGATCACATCAGCATGTTCATCAGAAAAGAGAAAGAAAAGAAAGACGAAGACTACGAGCTCAAGACAAGCATAGTATGCTAGGTTTATTTTATTATTGTAACTTAGGTAACGCCCTTGTTTGGAGTGACCTCCCTTAGGGGGAGATTGTTGGAAATACATTTTTGCGTATTTAAGAAGATTCGGTCACTCCGATAATATATTAAGTAGTAGCTCGTAGTCTAGATATCTTTTAATATATCAAACAAGGAAAAGCCCGGTCGATGCTTGTATGGCCGGCCCAATTGTAAGCCCAAGCCCATCTTATGGGCTTGGTATATAAACCCTCTCCTTAGATGGAGAGCGTGTGGCTCACTTTATTTTACACATATTAAAAGTGTGTTTTCTTTCACTTTCTCTCTCTAAGTGTGTGTGTTCTCACCATCTCTCTATCTCTTTCTCTCTCTAAACATACGCAAGATTTACAATATCCTACAATGTATCATCATGATCATTCAATATGAAAATAAAATATAAGAGATACCAATTAGGATTAAGGGAGTCTAAGTACGTACGTGATTAGAGCATATGAGTAGTGTTAGCATTACTAACTTATAATGACAATGATCTCGTTACACGCTTAGCATGGAATTGGGTGAAAATCAAGGACGAAGAATTTATCTCTATGAGGCACTCAAATGTTCTTATTCTATGAACCTAAAAGTCCCATTTTGCGATGAAAATCATACATTATGTCTAAAACGCAAGTAGTAGTAGTTTAGTAAGTTTACGCTTCAATAAAATCGATAAAAATGAATTTTAGAGATGCTAAGATACTTTATTCTAGCATTGCGTGAGGGCACGACAATGGTTTAGTATGGGGGAGTGGTGAGACTGCTTTTATACATGGTCTCATCGTCTAAAACGGGCTTAAAACGATGAAAATATCATAAAAGTGCCATATATATGCTTGTGTTTGTTCAATGTGTATTTTAGGTACGGATATCGAGAAAAAGATAAAAAGATCACAAGAATAAATCAAAAACGAACACGGGAAACGAAGCCGCACAATGAACCAGACCCGAGTGTTGAATTTCCCTGAAAGTCCTTGAAGAATGAAGACTTGGCAACTTTAGTCCCTCAAGAATTGAAGACTTGTCACTTATAGTCCTCCTTAATATAAAGTGTACAAGAAAGGACCCTTAAGTTTCAAGACATATCAAGTTCAGCTCTTGAAGATTCAAGAAAGTGAAAATTAAACCCTTGGAATGATTTTTCATAAGTTTTTGTGGCCAAATTCGAAAAAGCAAAACTTATTTACAAAGGGAGTGGCAAAAAAACTGCCAAGAATGTATTTTCATACAAGTTGGAAAGTGAGGGACCATTTATGCCCAGACAAGCAAACCCTACCCACCAGTCATTCTTCGCCACCTCACACCCTCGACCAATGAAAACCCACCAACTCACCCAACCCATCCACCTCAGCTATCCACTAACCCTTTTTATATATATTAATCCGTTTTTAAACTAATTAATATATTAATAATTGTGGCGCCAAACACCTAATTTTCCCTAAATTTGGATTAAACACACACAAACTCACACACTTAAGAACTCCAAACCCTAATCCCTCAAAACCCAATATTAAACCCGAATGTTTTCTAGAATTAAGATTAAGGGTTTTGTTAGACTTTTCCCATTCACAACAAGGTCCCCTCATCACCCAAATCTCCCCACGTGGCCTCCACTGCAACAAAAATACAAAAAAGGAACAGTGGATCCATGGCTATAACCGTTTTCTTGGTGGGTACTCAAATTTGAACGACTAGGATGCACTCTTAACAGCTCACCTTTCTACAATAGTCCAAGCAGAGATAGGATGCATCACATGAGCTCTTTGACCTCAAATTCAAATTTAGGCATCTTGGCATCTTTAAAGAATCTACAAGGGCATTCATGGAAAATCAAGTATTAGGGTTTACTAGTTTTCCAATTCTTGTAAGCCTATAAAAAGGCATTAGCAGATTTCATTTTTTTCTGTTCTTGTTTTTCCTCTTTTCACATGCTTGTAAATCCCGTTTTCAAATTAATGAAAAATGATGGTGTCGCTATGATGATGAAGACAAGAGCAATTAATATGTTTTTTTTGTGTTTCAAGTTAATCTTCTTAAGCTACTTATTTTTGTTCTAAAAGTATTCTTGTTCTAAAATTCGTGATTCATTTATTGCTAAGTACTTGAGGCTTAATAAGTGTGAAAACACTTATCCTTTTACCACTTAATTATAATAAAAACAAGACCAAAACGTGTATTGTATGTCGTAAAAGTCAGAATTATGCGTGGTTTTGTGTTTTTATTGTGTTTTAGGACAAAAATATGAAAAAGGAAGAAAACACGGGCTTTCACAGGCTTTTATCGAAGAAAAAGACAAAAGACGAAGTCAAAGATCAAAAGTGCAAGAATAACGGAAGTCAAAAGCCTATTTTGAAGATTTATCAAAGAAAAAGTCTAAAGACGGAAGTTTGACAAAGTCGAAGAACCAAGTCAACTAAATGAAGAAATTAGAAGACGAGTTCATATTATCATTCGACTAATCCTGAGACAAAGTTGAGAAAGACGAGTCATTTAAAAAGACAAGAAGACAACAGGAAGAAAGAAGGAAGCATCCTACCGACTCCCTTCTCCTATAAATACCCTTCTAATGCTTCATTAGGAGGGTGTTAGTTAGATTGTCATTTTTTATTTTTTCTTAGTTTTTCATATCTTTAGAGAGAAGTAGGTGATTCTACTTTCTCTCTCTAGATTTCTTCCATTTTTTCTTTCAAGTTATAAGCTTTTCATAGAATCTTGTATTTGGAATCCTTAATCCACAAGTTCAAGTTCAAGTTTTTCATCATCTATCTTATTTTACCTTTTTTGTTCTTGATTTGATTTTGATTCGGATCAATGATGCATCTTGTTTCATGTTGATGTTTGTTTGATTAAAAAGTTTATCTTTTTGTTCCTATCAATTTCATGCTATTTATGATCTTAGCTTTTTGTGCTTATAGCTTATTTCTTGTTTAGCTTATTTCTTTTTAAGTGTTTCCAAAGTTTAATCTTTTAAAATTTGTTTTATAAAATCTTGCCTATTTAAGTTTCTAAATAAGTTTCTAAAAATAGAAAGTTTCCATAATTAGATATAAGCTTGTTAAATAAGCTAATTATATAAGCTTAAGTGTTTTCTGATTATTTTCTAAGTCATATTAATATAAGGTATAGTTTATTAATTATTACATGTAATTTAAATAAACTATAGGTTAAAAGTATTTAATTAAATATATCATGTTTTTAATTAAATAAAGTTAAATACTTAGGTTAAAACATGTATTATTAATTATTAATAATATAACCTAAGTCATGTTAATTAATTAATTATAGCCATGGTTTTTAGTAATTAATTAATTATAAAGTCTAGAAAAATAAATACTTAGGTTAAAAATCCATGATCTAATAATTAAATTATAACCTAAGTCATGTTTTATTAAATTAATCATGTCATATTTTATTAATTTAATTTATAACATATGATTATTAAAACATAACCTTAACATAAACCATGAACCGGACCCGTAATCAACACCATACCCCGAACCACGTCGGGGTTCTCCCTTGTTTGCTGCTGCCGTGGGACCCACACCACCAAACCGAGACCTTGAGGTCTCGGTGGTGGCCCATAAGCCAAGCCGAGACCCCCTTAGGGTTCGGTTTAGGCGCCGACCACATCAAACACCCCCAAATCCCATGTTTTGATTTACCCCATAACCATTTACATGTTTAATTTATGTTTTTAATTAGCTTTTTAAAAACATCATGTTCTTATTTAATTTATTAAATCAAAATAAAAAGAAAAAGGATTAAAAAGGTATACCGACTGCGTGGATCAAACGAGGATGAACACACACGTATGCTTGCCCAAAATCCAAGATCAAAATCAACCCGAACACCCCATTGGTGTTCCTAAATGTGGCAGCCAAAAACGAGAAAAGGAAGAGGAGGAAAAGTTTTAGGGTTTTGATTATTTTTTAGAGTTTGTAAAAATGAAACATAATTCCTCCTTTTTCTTGTTTAGTAAAATGATGGGCTAGGCCCTTTTCCTCTCCTAATTTCGTGGCGTAGGGCCCACATGGGGTTACCCGAACATTGTCCGTGTCTAATTAATAAGTGTGTTCTCGTGTTCGTGTTTTACGTGTTTTAATTAGTATCGATCGTGACTTAATATATTTATTCGTGTTCGTAATAAATATATATAGATACGGAATATTAGTTCGTGATAACTATATATATATGTAATTAATATTAGCTCGTGATTAAATTACGTTCATGATTTCATGTTCGTATGCTCGTGATTTTAATTATTATTGAAATAATTATCGTGTGTTCATACGTAGTGAATACTTATCATGTTCTAACACATACGTAATACGTAAAATTCTAATACATGAACGTAATCATACTATAAAAGGAAAGTTTTAATCTAGTACGCACGATCTTAATGGTACTATTCATGGTAAAAGCATGCGGGTTTTACAACTCTTCCCCCCTAAAAAGAATAATTCGTCCCTGAATTATAGATAACGTAAACTGAAAGAGAAACATACCCGAATCAAACTGAGAGGGTATGTAAGATAAATGAACGTACATGTGACCTGGCAGAAGGAAACGCGGAACGTGACATGTCTTGAAAGGACATGGAACGTGACGTGACTGAAAGGACATATCTTATTGATAAGAGGAAAACGGATAGGAAGTCCGGATGGACTTGTCCGTTTCCAAGTGGCTTCCCTCTTGGAACGGTTCCTTCACAGATCTTGATAGAAAAGATAAATCTTGGTCCTCCTGACCTTGACTTGAAATACGAAGAAATTATTGGTGATCAACGTAAGGTAGATCCCCTAAATTCGATCGAGGAACAAGAATTAACGTGCAAGGGTAACTGAAATGTGACGATACTAAAAAAATCTAACCTTAACGATAACTAACAACGATGCGCAAGACATCTAGACATGTACGTGAAAATTTTTGAACGTGATACGTGAAATTTTTTGAACGTGGTACGTGGAGATATAGCGAGTGTAGTATGAGTAACCATATCGTGATCCATGATACGCGTAACATATCTTGATCATGATATGAGGAACGTGGAATGAACATGACATGTGAAACATATCGTGAACATAGAATATAATGGTCGTAACGCCAAACGCTACAAGGTGAGACAAAGAATATGACGTGAAACGTATATCTGAGGATAAGGAGTTATACTAAACTTGGGTCTGGTCTCTCAAGTTCTTGTAAAACTTCCCATAATGAGAAAAATGAACGTAAAATCGTAAGCCGAGATACCATCATGAACGTGAATAGTGTCATGAACGCGAGCGCGAAAGCAAGTCGTGGAATTAGAGTGAAGACGTGAAGTAAATAAGGAGCACAATTATGAATCTTTGTCTGACCCGATAACTGAGGAATTGCCAAGTGATCGGATAAGCCTTGGCTGGAACATGTCCGATCAATCTGTTGGTTCTGAAATCCTTACGGATGTAAGGATTCTGTAGACTTGATCAAACTGTTTGCAATAAACAGATAGCATCATGCTTCTTCTGAGTTTGCGTTAAACTGGTAACCAAAATCCGTGGAGATATTGTCCCATTTCAGTTCACCATTTCTGATGATGGAAAGACATCCTAGTCTGTTGGTGTTCTATCATAGCCTGTTGGTATGTCAGGTACATAGATATGAACGTAGTTGTATCCTGCTTCGTAGAAATTTGATACATAGAAGTTTGCGAAACTCTGAGTCTCTGAATCTAGACTTCTCCTAGCGTAGGATTTTCTAGAACACCTAATGTAGTGTAGGGTTCTCTCCTTTACGCATAAGCTGAGTCATGGTAAGATTAACCGTAGAAACCCATGTGATTCAGCGTGTCGCTGTAATCAAACAGAATTGATATTGGAAAAAATTTCCAGGGTAAAATTTCGCTTGTCATAGAATTTGCAACATAGTGCAGATATGGTCTTCCTGTTCTTCTCTAGGCTTAGAGGGAAATCAGGTTATCCTTAATGAAAACACTGATGAATTTGCTATGAGTTCATGAAAACTCATTCTTATAATGCCGTTGGAGCATTGATGAGACTAATTCAAAATCATAAATCTAGCTTGACCGAGTCGTGTACGAATAGCAGTCATGGACATGTCCTGCTCTTTCACTCGTCACTGTTGGCAGCATGATCATGAGTTCGATCTTGGAAAAGTGGTTAACACTATAAGGTCGATAGGATATGTTGTCAATACGTGGAGGAGAATAACGGTCATGAATGGTGATTTGTTTAAATCGACGGTAGTCGACACATAATCTCATGGTGCCGTCCTTCTCCTGGAAGGTTCTTCTAGAATATATGGGAAGATTTTGGAATAATCAACTGGCTATGCGTAAAAGGACTTAAGTGGTCGTGTCTTACTGACATCTAGAAAATTTTAGCGACCATGGATAACAACGCACATGCTTGTAAGCATAGATAATTTGTACAGATTTTCCTGATGGAAAATCAAGCTGAATGTATTCAGGAGCCTGAACATTACTGTACATAATTATGAATCGTAGCATGGTGTGCTGTTCATAGTCCATAATTAGGATAAAATTCATCTCATGTCTGTCCGAGGAAATGCGTTAGCAGCTTGGATCTCATCATTAAGCTGAAGGAAAACCTTCGTATAAGTGGGAATACGAAAGGCGTCCTTCATGGTCATGAATATATGAAATATGGTGAAAGAAATGAAAGTGACCTCGGCAACGTGACAGTTCTCACTGATGCGCCGGTAATGGTATTGAAATTCTTGTGGCCTGATTAATACATGGCACAACAAAATGGATATATCCTTGGAGGGTACCCTGAATTTATTAGAAATGTTCCATGGTTGGACGTGAGTCATGTGTCTTGACTCGTGTCTTGGAACTATAAGCGTGACATATGTCTTGACTGGTGTCTTGATATGTGTCTTCAGAAAGTATACGTGAGACATGTGTCTTGACTGATGTCTTGACATGTGTCTTCAGAAATTATACGTGAGACATGTGTCTTGACTGATGTCTTGACATGTGTCTCGAGACGTAAAACAATAGAACTACAATATTAGGTTATTATGCCATACTTGGCGGATCGGTTGGACTACTGATCCTTTGTATGTCTGATCACGTCCGCGGCTGGAGCCTCGGTTGCGATTTCTAGGATATTTTCCGTCATAGTAGTGGTTACTATAGTCCTGTCTGTCAGTTCCATGACGGTTATTCTCATGACCGTGATTCATGTAACTATTCAGCTGAGTGGCCGGCTGGTACCGGTTTGCACTCATATGGCTGAAATGATAGCTGAATGACGTGTGACATGTAACTAAGAATTAGGGACAATGATTGATTGAAATCGTCTGATGGTGAAGCATCTTCTCGTCCAATTGCATTGCTCTGACGCCTTTGTCTTCGTCTTGTAGGATCTCCAGGTTGTGAACAACATCTGCATCTCGTAGCGTCTCCGAACGTCAGCAGCATCAACCTTTAGTAACATCTCCAAGTTATGAGCGGCATCAGCAATCTTGTAGAATATCAGCAATTGAAAATACGCCTGAGATGATTCAGAATTGACTAGCGAATACTCGTGAAGTATTGCAAGTGAAATACACATGGATTAAGGTGCGTGTAATACACATGAAATACGGTACATAGAGTACACGTGGAATGCACAAGAAATGATCGGTATGGGGTCGATCATTTATCATGATTTAAGGAAAGTATATCGGTTAAATGGTTAGGAAAACAATCATGATAACCTGGCAGTATTAGCATAGACATCATTTTGGTTATATCGAAAAACGTTAAAGTGTGGTTACACCAAATTCAACGATGATTTGCCTGACAGCATGATCAATGAAAACCAACCATGACTATCATGAAAGTAGAATTCAATGAAATCCAACTATGTCTTGCATGAAGGCATAATAACAAAAGAGGCGTAAGACGTAATCAACATGAAGACGGAATTATCATGAAGAAACATGAAACGATTTAACATGAAGGAGTGTATAACATAATCAGCATGAAACTAAGTTTAACCATGACAGTATGAAAACATACTTGACATAAAAACATAGTAACTTATGGGGGGCATAAAAAAAATAAAAAAATAAAAAATAAAAATATTATGCCAATAAATCATGAGAAAAATTTTATGCATGAAAAACAGTGCATGAATGCGTAATGTAGTTTATAAAAACCTTTATATGTGCGAGGGGACGCCTATGGTTCGGTCCCAAAACAAAAGACATGGCGAGGGGACGCCTATGGGTCGGTCCCAAAGTTAAAAGTTTCGATAAAAGCACATGCGACTAAATAGGGCAAGTCATGTACCAACCATTACTTAGTCATAATTCCTGCAACAATGATACATGAAACATAAATAAATGAAACTCGTCTGTTAAAACTTATCAGAAAAAAATTTTATGTGACTAATTATGAACTACTGGGGTTCAGTCCACATAGCCACAGTTCACGAGGAACATTATGCATAAAACAATGACACATAACTAAATATGAATGACGGTTGTCCATCCATATTAGTAAAAAAATATCGATGAAAAGATCAAGGTTAAAACCTCAAGGTGCTGAAAACATCATGGTTAAAACAACAATGCGCTGAAACATCAATACGTAGAATAACAAACGTTGGCTTAGGAAGATCCTGGTGACTACCCACTAGTCACAGGTCGAGTTTTAGAGCCTACAGGTCGAAGCCTTGGCTCTGATACCATAATTGTAACACCCCATTTAGATAATGGAATGCCACGCGTAATTATGGCGTGTCATCAAAGCATACAAGGATAAATGTCTAAAACATTACATGACCATAGGGTAAACCGGAATCAAACATCGGTTCCTAAACATAAGCCCAAAACATAATAAAGCAAAAGAAATGAATGAAAGACTAAACAAGCATAAGTATATGAAGGCAAAAAGGAAAAGAAGTCTCTAGCAGCTTCCATCCTATGCACGTCCTCCAAATGCTCGAGTCTTTCCTAGGGTACCTGCCGTTTTGGGACATGGAAAGGAAATTTACGGCTGAGCAAAACGCTCAGTGCACGGATATAGACATAGTATAAATGACTAAAACATAATAAAGACTTAATAGCAGCGGAAATGTATAAGTCCTAGAAAACCCGGAACATGTTCATAAAACTGTTTTTATAGTTTGAAAAGCCTTATGTTTATCTTGTGAAAATTGTTTAACAGATTTTACCATAAGCCAATATAGGTTATGAAAATCCACCGTGCATGAATACTTAGAGGGGTGACCTCATCATGCAAATTAGAGGGGTTGTCTCTAATTTAATATACTGGTTTTGGGTAGGAGGGATCAGCTCCTTGTAAAGGATGCAAGGCACACACCACATTCACACTGAGTAATCTGCTGAAAACATGTAACTAGGATGCACCCATACGCCCTACATGATAACTATAATAATATGGCCAAAAGCTGAAGAGACGCCACGAGCAATCACTCCGTTGTGGTGAAGTCATAACACTAGTGCCTCTAGTGTTATGGTTATGGTACCTCCATAACTAGGTGAAACTGGTCATGCATGTATATGGCTATAGGTATTCTAAATTAAACATAAGCAAATCAAACATATAAACTTATACTACGGGAAAACAGTTGGCTGCATACGGGGAATCCTAATAAGGAAAGAATGTCCATATTAAAAGGACGAGAATCCGTACCTTATGTCCAGTGAACGAAGAAGACGAACGGAGGAGAGTCCTACTTCGGGTATCACTAATGCTACATAAATACATACGTGTATAAGTATCTGATTACTACATACGTAACTGGTTGTATGTCATGTCTTAGCTTATTTTATACGTTCATGTCATGTTTTACTGTTTTAAGCTTTAAACTGTGTTTACCTTATATTATGTCTGTTCTGGTTAAGTATTACTTGTATTTCATGTATTAATATACTTACTATGTAATAATAAGTAACTTTCTAAAAATAGCAGGTTTCCTAAAATAGAAAGTTTCCAAAAATAGAAAGTTACCAAAAAAAAGTTTCCAAAAATAGAAAGTTTCCAAAAATAGAAAGTTTCCAAACATAGAATTACTGCTTAAAATAGATAAGTTTCTAAAAATAGAAAGTTTCCATAAATAGATTAGCTGCCTTAATTAAATAAGTTTCTAAAAATAGAAAGTTTCCATAAATAGATTAGCTGCCTTAATTAAATAAGTTTCTAAATATAGAAAGTTTCCATAATTAGATATAAGCTGGTTAAATAAGCTAATTCTATAAGCTTAAGTGTTTTCTGATTATTTTCTAAGTCATATTGATATAAGGTATAGTTTATTAATTATTACATGTAATTTAAATAAACTATAGGTTAAAAGAATTTAATTAAATATATCATGTTTTTAATTAAATAAAGTTAAATACTTAGGTTAAAACATGTATTATTAATTATTAATAATATAACCTAAGTCATGTTAATTAATTAATTATAGCCATGGTTTTTAATAATTAATTAATTACAAAGTCTAGAAAAATAAATACTTAGGTTAAAAATCCATGATCTAATAATTAAATTATAACCTAAGTCATATTTTATTAAATTAATCATGTCATATTTTATTAATTTAATTTATAACATATGATTATTAAAACATAACCTTAACATAAACCATGAACCGGACCCGTAATCAACACCATACCCCGAACCACTTCGGGGTTCTCCCTTGTTTGTTGTCTCGGTGGTGGTCCATAAGCTAAGCCGAGACCCCCTTGGGGTTCGGTTTAGGCGTCGGCCACATCAAACACCCCCAAATCCCATTTTTTGATTTACCCCATAACCATTTACATGTTTAATTTATGTTTTTAATTAGCTTTTTAAAAACATCATGTTCTTATTTAATTTATTAAATCAAAACAAAAAGAAAAAGGATTAAAAAGGTATACCGACTGCGTGGATCAAACGAGGATGAACACACACGAATGCTTGCCCAAAATCAAAGATCAAAATCAACCCGAACACCACTTTGGTGTTCCTAAATGTGGCGGCCAAAAAGGAGAAAAGGAAGAGGAGGAAAAGTTTTAGGGTTTTAATTATTTTTTAGATTTTGTAAAAATGAAACGTGATTCCTCCTGTTTCTTGTTTATTAAAATGATGGGCTAGGCCCTTTTCCTCTCCTGATTTCGTGGCATGGGGCCCACATGGGGTTACCCGAACATTTTCCGTGTCTAATTAATAAGTGTGTTCTCGTGTTCGTGTTTTAATTAGTATCGATCGTGACTTAATATATTTATTCGTGTTCGTAATAAATATATATACATACGTAATATTAGTTCGTGATAACTATATATATGTAATTAATATTAGCTCGTGATTAAATTACGTTCATGATTTCATGTTCATATGCTCGTGATTTTAATTATTATTGAAATAATTATCGTGTGTTCATACGTAGTGAATACTTATCGTGTTCTAACACGTACGTAATACGTAAAATTCTAATACATGAACGTGATCATACTATAAAAGGAAAGTTTTAATCTAGTACGTACGATCTTAATAATACTATTCATGGTAAAAGCATGCGGGTTTTACAGATCCCATAGTGCGATCGTGGTTAGGATTGTTGGTTACGATAGTTCGTTACGATCGGTGGTCACGATCACAGACCACGATCAAGGACTACGATCCACTTGTTGCGATCGTGGTCTCGATTAGTGGGTGTGATCCATTGTTATGATCTAGGTCACGATCCAATCTTGCGATCATGACTGCGATCTAAGTTACGATCGTGTTGCGATCTGACTTCAGTTTTGTCTTATTTATCTTAGTCATTTTTCAAACCTAAATCTTTCCCGCTATTTTTACTTGGTATAATTTTAAATTTGCGTTGTCTTAGCTTAATTTTAAAGTTTTCAAATTTACTTTTTGTTGAGTTTAATTTTAAATTTTCTTACCTCATTTTATTTTCAAAATTACTTTTAACTAAGTTTTTAATTACTTCTATTACCTTGTCATTTCATTTAATTTTAGTTTTGTTATCTTGTCATTTAATTTAAAATAGATAATCAAAAGCTCCCCCTTTTAGTGACCAAATACGATAGTTCCACCTTAAACCGTGATCAATTCGAATTGAATCGAGTACGAACACACACACACACACACAAAAGCTATAAATCAAGGCTCAACAGCTTTGGACATAAGACCTATATTTGATCATAATCCCATAAAGCTTGACTGGTTATCGGATAGTGAATATATAGGTATTTGATTTAGGAGCTTGTGGTGCTAGGGTCTTGCAAGAGACTCGTTTTTCTTTCCTGTTTTGCTTATTACTGAATCTTGGCTAACCCTCATTGACTCAAAGTCTTCAAGCTTTGAGCATTGAGTCTTGTTTATGATATTTAGCTTTGGAAGCTTGTACTAGTGATAGTACATCAGCTCTACCATCCTAGGGTTTGGAAGTAAGCCTTAGGGGTTTGTCTTCCAACTTTGGTCTCTTTTACACTTTCTGATTTGGTTGTTTATCAAAGTTTCATGTCTGCATGATAGGAGCTAAGATTTGTGGTTAGTTTGTGGTATAATAACCAGTTTAGTTTGTTTGAGTTATATCCATAAGTTCAGTAAGTCTTGTATCCTAAAAGTGTTTGAAAAACTTTCATAAAAGCTAAATTAGGGGTGTTTGGATTTTGAGTTTACACATGTGTTGTTATCAATTGAGTAGCTAAAAAGGTCATGGCATATGTTTTAAGTAAAATATGGTCAGTATTGTGTTTGGATCTGCTTTAGTGGAGTAAAACAAGAAGTTGCATACTCAGCAAAAAAGTCTGCATATAAACATTAGGTTTCTAATAGGCTTAGTTTGTGTGTTTTTGTGTCAAATATTGTGGTCATAGATATATCCAAACTCCATATAACGGATTGAGATCAAAAAGTTGTAGTTTATTTAGTCTAAATCGAGTTAGGAGGTCTCAAATTTCATCAAAGTGCATATCATATCAGCAAACTAGTCTTTTTTGTTTACCATTTGCATCAGCAGGCTTCGAATCTAAAAACAAAGCATGAGTTGGTAAGACAATGCATGAAACTTGTTTATTTTGCCATGATTAATGTAGTTTCATAAGTTTGTTGTTGAAAATCTTTGATTGGATAAGATTGGATAGCTCAAAAGTGCACAAAACTCTCACTGTGACCACCAGACGTCATTTTTCTTTATATTTGTGCATCTTAACTATGCAATTTGGTGTGTTGTTTATTGTTGTTCTTGCCTGTTTGTGACTCCCTACAACCTAATGGTTGTAGGGGTGCCTTGATTACCCAAAAACATCCACAAAATCAAGCTCAAAAGAGCAATTTTTAGTTTATGTGACCAAGCAGTGGGAACTCCTTTCCCACTGCCAAGCCATTGCTAGCCACTGCTAAGAAAAAGGACAAAAACAATCAGCAAGTCAATTTCATTGCTTCAGATTTTTGTCTTATTAGGGCTTTTTACATCATTTTTAGATTTTTCATTTTTCTCAAGTTATATTAGTTAAAATAGAATTTTAGAAAAAGTTAGTTTAATTTTTTTGATTATTTAATTAACTTTTAGCATAATTTTAAGTTATAATTAGTTTTATTAAATCTGTTTTTGTCTTATTAGGACTAAATTTACTTTTTTCAACATTTTCAATTTTCTTACTTTAAATACATTAAGTTAGGATTTTTAGAGAAGAAATTTCATTTTTCCATTATTTAAGTAATTTTTAGGATTATTTTAATATTTTAATAGTTTTTAGTCATTTGAAAATAGTAAACCAGTTTAGAAAAATCTAATAAAGTACTTTTTAGTTAACATATAATATAAGTAAGATTTCAGTTTAATAAAATAATATTTTGGGTTTATTTTTAATTTTATTTAATTTTAAGGCTTTAAATAGCATTTAAAATTGAATATTTAAATGGGAATAAATTTAAAATATTTTTGTTAAATTTTTATACTTATTTGTATTATTTTAGATGTGTTTTTAATTTTTAATAAATTTTTAGATTAAATCTTTTAATTTTGTCACGTTCTACGTTTTACGTTTTTAATTCATCTTAGTTTAAATTAATCGTAACTGTCATCGTTTTTATTTTTTTCCTTTTCCCTCATCAATATTAATCTCAAATTTTACAAGTATAACACACACACATTAATCCTCCTCGAGAACGAACTCACAACAAGGGTCATAAGTGTTTTACGTTTTCCTAAACGTACGATTAATACTTACCGCTTTTACGTTGTTTTTCCTAAAACGTGTAATCATACTAATATCACATATCTTCATGTATTTGGTGCTCTTTGTTATCCAAATAATGATGGTGACAATTTGGGAAAACTTCACCAGAAGGCGGACATTGGTATATTCATTGGTTATGCACCCGCAAAGAAGGCATACCGAATCTACAATCGAACTTCTCGTAAGATCCTCGAAACCATAGATGTTGATTTCGACGAGCTGACAACTATGGCTTCTGATCAAAGCAGCTCTGAACCCGCATTTCATGAAATGGGACCCAGTCACATTAGTTCTGGTCTTGTCCCAAACAACCCTACTTCATCATCATTTACACCACCTACAAGGCCTGAATGGGATACGTTGTTTTAACCGTTCTTTGATGAAATCTTTACTCCTTCAAGTATTGTCACTCCAGAACCTAAAGTAATAGTTCCGGTCAACGAAGTTGTTCCTCTAGCAAATGAAGCACAATCAGATGCGTCTACAACTATAACTAGTCAAGATGCACCTTCAACAAGTAATTTTCAACTGACACATGCATCAACTTCCCATGTTATGCCTAATGATGATGAAGAGGATGATGATGATCACGACTTGGAATTCGCTCAAATGCGTGAACTTCCTTTCTTTGGTGTACCTATTCCCGACCCTATTCAAGCTGGGTCGTCCACCTCAAAAGTAGCTCCTACTACGGTCTACTCCAATCCACGGTTTAATGTTTATGATAGCAAATGGACAAAGGATCATCCTATAGATTCTAGTATTGGTGACCCAAATCGTCCAGTATCCACAAGAAGTCAGTTACAAGTAAGTGCATTGTTTTGTCATTTTGATGCCTTTCTCTCCGAAGTAGAACCTAAGACGTGGCAAAAAGCTTTTACACAATCATGTTGGATAGAAGCTATGCAAGAAGAACTTAATGAATTTGAACGTCTTGATGTGTGGGAACTTGTCCCATGCCCGGATAAAGTGATGTTAGTCACTTTGAAATGGGTTTACAAGGTGAAACTCGACGAGTTAGGTGGAATTTTGAAGAACAAGGCTCGACTCGTAGCTCGTGGGTACAAACAATTATTGGGCATCGATTTCATGGAATCCTTTGCACCTGTTGCCCGTTTGGAAGCTATTAGACTTTTCCTCGCTTATGAAGCTCATATGAATAAGATCGACTATAAAATGGATGTGAAGACGGCTTTCCTCAATGGTGAAATCAAAGAAGAGGTCTATGTTCAACAGCCGGATGGTTTTGTGAATCCTAAATATCCTAATCACGTGTACAAGCTTAAGAAGGCTCTTTATGGGTTGAAGCAATCTCCACGCGCGTGGTATGATCTATTGTCACAATTCCTCATCACGCAAGGCTTCGCAAAAGGCAAGGTGGATCCAACGCTATTCATTCAAAAACGAGGTAAATACATGATTATGGTTCAAATATATGTTGATGATATTATATTTGCAGCCTCGAACCAAACTTTATCGAATGAATTTGGGACACTCATGTCTACCAAATTTAAGATGTCAATGATGGGTAAGGTATCATTTTTCTTAGGACTTTAAATATCCCAAAGTCCTAGAGGCATCTTTATCAACCAATCCAAGTATGCCCTTGAATCTTTGAAGAAATATAAGATGGAATCTTGTGATCTCGTGGATACTCCAGTGGTGGAAAGAACTAATCTAGATGGAGATCCAAATAAGATTGCTATTGATCCTACACTTTATCGTGGAATGATCGGTACCATTTTGTATATTACAGCCAGTAGACCTGACCTTCAGTTTGCCATATGTATGTGTGCTCGATATCAAACTAGGCCTACTGAGTTATAGTTAGCTGTAGTTAAATGGATCTTTCGTTAAATCAAAGGAACCATTCATCGGGGAATATGGTATTCAAAGGAATCCTCCATTGCACTAGCAACATATGAAGATGCGGACCACGCAGGATGTCAAGATACAAGGCGTAGCACAAGTAGAACTTTGCAACTACTAGGAGATCGACTAATCAGTTAGGCATCGAAAAGGCAGAAAATTGCTGCAATATCAAGTACATAGGCAGAATACATAGCTATGTCAGGTTGCTGTGCTCAAATTCTTTGGATGAGATCGCAATTAACCGACTATGGTCTATGCTTCAACAAAATTCCTATGTACTGCGACAACAAAAGTGCAATTTCCCTACTGCAACAATGTTCAATTCTCCCGATCGAGGCATATTGACATTCGCTACCATTTCATCAAGGAGCAAGTGGAAAACGGAGTGATCGAGCTTTACTTTGTCAAATCGGAGTTTCAATTGGCGGATATTTTCATGAAGGCTTTAGATCGCGCTCGAATTGAATTTTTAGCCGGCAAGCTTGGAATGAAGACCTTCTCACCAGAGACTCTAAATGCATTGGCAGATGAAGCGGAAGAATAGTGGTGGTAAACTATTCTTTGTATCCTTTGTGATCATTGTATATATTGTTTATATATTTAAACCACAAAAGAAATATATAAAAATATAAAACCAAATAAAATCCCTAATTGAAAAATTCAGAAAAATCCAAAAATATTTTTACTTTATATTTCAAAGGCATGTCTTTTGGGACGATAATATTTACGGTCTTAAAAAGGTTGATTACTACTGACACGTCGCCATAAATAGAGTTCGTACGAAAGTTGTAAATATTTTAAAACATGCCTATATGGATTGGAGTTATTTCTGACTGCAACCCGCTTTTCATATTAAAGTCAAGTATTTCTTATGAAAGCTTTGGCTCATCAACGGGAATTAATTTTCTCCGGATGGTTTACTTTATAACCATGTAAGGGATTGTGTTTACGTAATAACACAATCTAACACGGATATATGTACGCTTCAGTGCATTTATTTGTTAAAACGAGAGAAATCTTGTTTTTATGAAGTTATCATCTCTACAAACCGAAGTTCTTTGCAATTGGTATCTACATACTCGATGATGCGACTACTCAAACGATGACTACAACTCTTTCAATAGAACACGGGTCAACAATTAAGGGGGAAATTGTCAAGCATTCAGAATCGTCGATGCCAAAAGAACCAAGTTCACAAATTGGCGTCAAGACAACGATACCAATCGTACATGTAGTGTCAAGAAATGACTTTAGACGTGACGAGGAGACCAACATGCCGACAAGAACCAAGTGATTTTATCATCTGATGTTCTCATCAATCAGGTCCAACCTTGTCAATATTCTATTATGGTGAATATGTGATCATGTTTCAAATCGATATCATTTTTTCACAAATTGGTTTCATAAAGATTAAACGGACTTTTATTTTCCTTCCAAAATCTTTGTTAAAGCTTCATTAAATCAATTGATATAAAAAATATTGGTTGGGTTAATATTTTTAATATGGGGGAGAAAATGTGAATTAATATGAGAAAAGATTGATCAAAAATGGTTTAACTTAACGTGATGGCTCATCCCGATATGTGAGAAATGTTTTCGAATATCGTGGCATATGTTAAAGGGGAGCAAAATGGATTTTCTACATCAAACTGGATGTCATAGTGTATGTTACTTACCCTCAACTCATTTATTTCACGACGATGGTTGTGACGTAAGGATGGTAGGATAGGTTAAGTCCAATGATTCTTCCAGAACCGGAGAAATCTTCCCAAAGACATTCCATAGCTAGAAATAGTAGTCCTTAGGAAAGATGGGGTAAGATTGTGAATGTAGTTGAATGCTGACCAAGTACTTAAGTTAGCACTGGAACAACAACGACACGGTGCTAGTTATGACGTATTGGTAAGAATTGAAGGGGTTGAAGAATTAAAAAGAATTGTAAAGATAAATGGTGAAAAAAAAGAAGCCCTCCTTACAACTTAGGCAGAAACCGGGTCAACACATATGTTAATGAAGATACACATCATGGACCCAGTGATGTATTGCACAACCCGTCCCAGCTAACTCAGATATCTCTCAAAAGATATGTGTTTTAATCACAGAGAGATCAACACATTATCTATCGATTTATTCACTCCGAATAAATTGGTATTGAAAAGGTGGCACTCCTCTCCAGCCTCCGATCACTAAAATCCAAAATGCACGATCGAGTCTAGAGCCATTTGAGATCATCAAATATCTCATTAGGACACACTTCCATATTTCCTTGCTTCTTCACACTTTTTGAAAAGTAAGAAAGTTATTAATAGTCCTACGCAAAATCTTCATGATCTTGCCTGAACATCCAAGTAATAAGCAAGTATTTACAATGAAGATGGAAATCCTTCTTGAGCGAATACCAAAAAGATCATGGTAGGTGACTTGTGTGATTCTTTAGGAATCAAACTTGTGATAATTGGAAAGCAACAATTGTTTAATTCTTAATTGAATTTAAACACGTTCCAGGCCTCTACGCAATATCTTAATGATCTTGCCAGAACACTCAAAGTGACATTCTTTAGTGTTCATAGTGATGAGTGGAAATCCTTCTAGTGTTAACCTCAAACAGCACTTGGTAGGTAACTTGCAAGATTCTATATGAATCAAGCTAGTGACAACTGGAAAGCAACGATGGTGCGATTCTTTAATGAATCAAACTTGTTCCAGGAACATGAATTGACGGCTTCAATCATGCGGATAATGTTATCCAAATGATTCACTCTTTACGTTCGCAGTCAGCTTTGGACGGTCGAGTAAAGAGAACGGGTTTACCCGTGAAATCTTGTCAAGGAGGTTTTTAGATAAATCTACCTGTCACAAGTACAATATCTTATATCGTCCAACGGTCTTCACCGACCGGAGGTAAAATGCTACCGAATTAGAATGAAATTTTCAAAGCCATTTCGTTCGTGTCTACTTATGTTGCGACATTTGAAGACGGTGGCATTGCGATGTCTAAGAAGAAGTCGTCCCCACATGCTAATATTTTCTGCATTGTATACTTCAACAAATTCAAGAAAGCCGAAAAGTCAAGTCTTCCGCTGTATCAAACTCTGAATCTTTCAAGAATTACAAAGGTATATGTATGTGGAACATGAAGTCACAAGAGGAGAAGATCACAAATGATGCACAAGATCAAGGCAAGAAATACATGCTCAAGATTGATATCTAAGATCACATCAGCATATTCACCAAAAACAAAAAGAAAAGAAAGACAAAGACTACGAGCTCAAGACAAGCATATTATTGTTGGGTCAAAAAGTTGATGTGGCAGAAATCAAAATGAAGAAATATCAAGACGTTTGTTCAGAGACGCTGACATGTGAAAGCTAGACGCTGACACGTGTATTGTAGATGCTGGCATATATCCAATGCTGATGGAATTATATTTAGAGGATATATTCAAGATATTGTAGGACAATATTTAAAATATAGTTTATCTAAATAGAATATTTAGATATTGTTCATTCTTATCTCTTGTAAAACCTTAATCCTTACACTATAAAAGGAACCAAGGGTTATAGGTTTATTCATAACTTTCATATACAACATAAACCTAAAGCGTGTGTTGCACTAGACGTGGGATTAAATGTATAAACGTCTAGTGGTTGTTTATTATTTATATAATGAAGAATTGTTGAGTAATTCATGTGTTCTTGTGCCTAAACATCTTGTTTAATGGTTGTTGTTCTATTCCGCTGTGATTGTCTAATCATATGAACAATGATCATTCCTAGCATCCTAAAGATAGAGGAAACTTAGGTTTCCACAGTTGGTATCAGAGCCTCATGGCTAGTGATGCTAGGACCAACAAGGTGTTCGTGTTTTGAGAAGGAAGAAAAAATCCGTCTAGGGTTTTTCTGGGCGGTTTTGTGTGTGCAGCAGTATTCAAAAGGCCATAGCTTTTTATTGAATATTGCCACGAAATTTTTTGTGTGTGTTCTACAAACATATATCTAGATATCCACCGGAGGGATTGTCGAGATCTATCCCCAAGAAAACGTTATTAAGCGTCGAAGTCAGCAGTGGTCATATGTTGTTTTCTGTGAACAGTAATAGTAAAAATGCGATTTCTCCTTCGTTAACCGTTGGATCATCGTGAAATTTTTGTTGTAGGTTCTTGGCACTTGTTTCTAGGATCTCACCAAAGGGATCTTCGATCTTAGCTCTCGTGAAGAAGATATTTGATGTCGAAGTTCGCTGCAGAATATGATCTATACGTAAAATCATGATTTAGGGTTTGTAAAACCCTAGATCGATTAGCCACTAACGTGTGTTATCTAGATGCTGATAGATATAGGTGTTAGCGGTTGTCATTGACGCTGATAAGGCATGGATGAGACGCTGATGGCCAGGCACTGACAAGTATAAAGTTGGCGCTGACAAGGTTGTATGTACGCGCTGACAGAAAAACATAGTGTTGTCCGATATATAATTTTTCAAACGCTGACAAGTGTTGTCCGATTTTGGACAACACACGGTGATGATATCTTGGATAAAAAAGATTATTAGATTACAAAGGAAATGCTGCTGTTTGGAAAATTGGATAGGTTTTTCCATACAAAACGAGGTATTTACACACGAAGGTACATGGGATCTCCGTTTTTATACAGAATATCAATTTGATATTTATGGCTCGGATATTTTTAAGGGATCAATGATTTTAACGTGAGTTAGCAATAATTCGTGAAGTAATTTATTGGAGTAATATTTCATATGTAATCGGGGTAGCCTTGTGAAAGAGTTATTCGATATATTCTTTTACAAATGAGGATATTGTTTCATTAAGACTCGTCATGAAGAGGTGTTGGCTTAAGGGGAAGATTTCTTATGGTAAATTTGATGCTTGAAGTAGATTTTCGCTAGCATGTGTTCTATCATATTTTTAAGTCGTGATGTTCCATTCACTGATTTTAAAGATAACTTGTTTGTGCTTATACGGTAGGTAACAAAGACTTGTCAAATCTAGCAAAAAGACTATTGTTATCACTTGAAGGAGTTACATTATCGTACTTAGTGTCTCACAAAGGATGAGGATGTTGACAAGAGATCGAGGTCTGCTTATACTTTCTATACTCATATAAGTTCGACGTCACATGGATAGTACAAGATATGGAACACAGGTTTGGGTTATTCTACTTCTACATCAATGGTATTATAGTTATTTTTCTTCAAAATCATTACACAGAGCCTACATTTGGAGAATCTTCGATTGCATACATTGTTTCCTTCCCAATTGGTGTGACAAAAAGGGGAAGATATGCATGCTAGTCTTGAGGGGAAGCAATTTGTAGATGATGTATAATAAGTGTGAAAACACTTATCCTTTTACCACTTATTTCCAATAATAACAAGACCAAAACGTGTATTTTATGTCGTAAAAGTCGGAATTATGCATGGTTTGTGTTTTTATTGTGTTTTAGGACCAAAAGATGAAAAAGGAAGAAAACACGGGCTTTCACGGGCTTTTATCGAAGAAAACGAGAAAAGACGAAGTCAAAAGATCGAGAGTGCATATAGAACGGAAGTCCAAGACCTATTCTGAAGATTTATCGAAGAAAAAGTCTAAAGACGGAAGTTTAATGAAGTCGAAGAACTCAAGTCTAATTATAGATGAATATTATAAGACGAGTTCAATTTATGTCGACAAATCCCGAGACGACGTCGAGAAGGACAAAGGATTTAAATCGAGTCGAGACGAGAAGAAAGAAAGAGGAGGCAACACATGCACCTCCCCATCTCCTATAAATACCCTCCTAATGACACATTAGGAGGGTGTTAGCTAGTTTATTTTCCTTTTTGTAGTTTTATTTTTAGAGAGAGAAAGTGTTTAACTTTCTCTCACTAAAACTTCATCTTTTCTTTCTTTCATTTTTTAAGCTTTAATTCAATCTTGTATCTTTGAATCTTTAATCTACAAGTTCAAGTTAAGTTTTTTTTATCTTTAATCTTCTTCTACCTTTCTTGATTTTATCTACCTTTGATGCGTTATCATTTTTCATATTGTTTCATCTTGATATGCGATTAAAAAGTTTTTCTTTTTGATCATATCTAAGTTTTTGTACAAATTGAGCTTTGAGCTTATTATGCTTATTGGCTTATTTGGTACTTAGCTTATTTATCTTTTAAAGTTTTCTAAAAAGTTTGTCTTTTTAAAGTTTGTTTTTGAAAAGTTGCTTATTTAAAGTTTTGATAAGTTCTTATTCGTGCTTATTACACCTTTCATCTTATAATTAGTAAAGTTTTAGATAGTTCTTATTAAAACTTTGCTTATTTGGTCTTGATTTTCTCGAATTGCAAGTCATCGGAAAAGGTTAAACCCTTTTCCGATTGGGTATTCCGATTAGGGCCTCACATTCCGATCTATGCACTATTATTCTGATCTTAGGATCGGAAAAGGGATTTGTATTCCTTTTACTTTCCGATCTGGATTCCGACGAGGGTACTTTTGATATTCCGATTGGTCTCAATTTTGCCATATTCCGATAGCTGTCTTTTATACATTCCGATTGGGTGTATTCCGACCAATCATTCCGATTATATTCCGATCAGAAGCATTCCGATAGGATTCATTTTGAGACATTCCGACGTGTGCATTCCGATCACATTCCGACGGATTATTCCGACGGGATTCTGATAGGGCATTCCGATGGTTTAAGTTTTTGTATTAAAGTTTACAAGTTTTAAATTCATTACGTTTTAATTTCCTAAAATTGCACGCTTCCCGAAATCTCTGTTTTTACCAAATGTTTTTCTAGTAATTTTTAGTTTGATTTTTAAAGCTTTATTTTACTCAACGAAATTTCATATTTGCTTTTAGTTTAAAATAGATAACCAAACCATTTAATTTTCCACCAAGAACGATTGAGTTGCACTTTCTACTAGTAATCAATTCGAAAAGACTGGATTCAACGAACTTTTATACTTGGTAAATCCTTGTATTAAATGGCGCCGTTGTCGGCTCTTTTCGTTAAGATTAACGGTTTTTAGTGAGAGACGTGTTGGACTTTGGGATCCGTTCATTCTTGAACGTTATTTTCCTTGCTTTAAAATTTTCAAAAATCCATAAATATTAAAAAATTTCAAAAATCCAAAAAAAATAGAAAAACATAAAAAAGCCAAAAATATTTCTTGTCTATTTTTCTTTTGCTTTTGCAGGTGTGTATGCGTACCCGTGCTCGTAAGAAGAAAGCAGCTCAAGCCGAAGTCATTACTCCACCTATTGTCACCATGGACAATCAACCAATGATCGAGATTTTGCAATCGTACGTAGAGGGCAACACCGATGCTATTGTCATACCCGAGATTGGAGCCAACAATTTTGAGCTCAAATCCGGCTTTATTCAAATGGTCTCTGCTCAACCTTTTTTGGGACGTTCGCTTGATGATCCTCATGACCATATAAAAAGGTTTCTTCAACTCACCAATACGGTTAAGTATAATGGGGTTTCACAAGAAGTGATTCGCTTGCAACTTTTTCCTTTCTCCTTAGAGGGACAAGCCCGGAATTGGCTTGATAAGGAACCGCCACAAAGTATTCTTACGTGGACGGATTTAGAGACCAAGTTCATTAACTACTTTTTCCCACCCTCACGTACTACCGCTTTACGGAATGAAATCATTACCTTTGAACAAAAGTATGGTGAGACATTTAGTGAATCTTGGGACCGTTTGAAGGAACTTTTAAGAAAGTGTCCACAACATGGTTTCAAAAAAGTACATCAAATTAATACTTTTTACAATGGTTTAAGCATGAATGACCAAGATTCACTAAATAGTGCCTCGGGGGGTAATATTTTGGTTAAGTCTTCTAATGTCGCATGGGACATTATTGAGAATAAGTCTAGAGTGCAAACCAAGAGTGTTCGAACTAATGTGGCTAGTGCTAGTACTAGTGAAGCTGACAAGAGAATTGATAATCTTACTTCGCTTGTGGAATCGCTTGCTATACAAACCGCCAACAATGCCAAACAAATCAATGCCGAAGCTAATGCTTTGAGTCAATCATGTGAAATATGCGGGGGCTCTCACTCATACACCGATTGTCCTTCGACTCATGACAATCCAGAAAATGTGTATGCCACCAACGGTAACTTTTCTACGGGAGGCTATCAAGCACGTCCTCAAGGTGACCGCAATTTTCTCAGTTATCGTTCAAACAACTTTCTTTCACCACCCGGTTTTCCACCTCAAAACCCAAACAACCTCAATCACAACAATCAAAACCAACCTCGAGCTCCAAATCAATATCAAACCCAAAGAAACCCATATCCACCACAAGGAAACAACCAAGTTTACCAACAACCCGCTTACCAACCACCTGCCTACCATGCTCTTCCTCCCACCCAACCCACCGCATTTCATCATGAGGTTGAAACTTACACGAGGACTAATGATGCGATAGTGCAGAATCTTCAGCGGCAAATGGCCAACTTGAAAGGAGATATGGTGAAACAAGGGAATGATCTTTCAGCCGATATGCGAAACTCTTTGGCCAGTCAAACGAATCACTTAAGGGATATGATGGCTAGTTTCTTCCAAAGTAATCAAGCCTCTGGTTCGGGTTCTCTTCCGAGTAACACTGTTGCTAATCTAAGAGGGGAGATGAAAGCAATCACCACTAGAAGTGGAAAAGGTTTAAAGGAACCCGAGCTTCCTACACCTACACCGGTGATTGTGACAAAGGAAAACGAGTCCCCTTCTCAAATTCCTCCCCCTTCTATTTTACCAATTCCTCCACCTTCTACTTCCACCCCTCTACCACCCAAGGATGTGAGTGCGAATTCCATTCCAAACCTTCATCTCAACCCAATATACCTTATCCCTCAAGGTTGAGGAAAGAGAAATTGAAGAACAGGGATGATATTCAGGTTTCTAACTTTCTCAAAATGTTTAAGCAACTAAATTTCAATATCTCCTTTGCTGAGGCTCTCGCTCACATGCCCAAATATGCTAAAATGTTTAAAGATTTTCTCAGTGATAAGGAGAAACTTCTTGACATCGCTCAGACCCAACTTAACGAGAATTTCTCCGCAGTGCTCTTAAGGAGATTACCCACCAAACTTGGTGATCCGGTTCATTTTCTCATTTCTTGCAACTTCCCCAGGGTAGAGAATTGTATGGCCCTAGCCGATCTAGGTGCTAGTATCAACTTAATGCCTCTAAGCGTTTGGAAACAATTGTCTCTACCCGAGCTAGTCCCCACACGAATGACTTTGGAATTAGCTAACCATACGGTTGCTTATCCAGTGGGGATAGCCGAAGATGTCTTCGTCGGTGTCGAGAAATTCACCTTTTCGGAGGATGTTGTTGTCGTTGACTACGAGATGGACCCCCGTGTTCCATTAATCGTTGGACGTCCATTCTTGAGGACAGGTCTCACTCTCATTGATGTAGCCGCGGGCGAATTATTCATGAGAGTTGGTGACGATAAAATCGTCTTTAACATGGGTAAACTTTCTAAGCAGCCTTCTGAAAACGAGAGCGTTAATTTCATTGACGTTCTTGATGAGGCTTGTGAAGAACATTTTAAGACGCTTGTAAAAGTGGTTCTTCTTCTCTACCCATTGTTGAGACCGTTGCCTCCATTGCTCCCTCACTAACTCCATTTGGAGAAAGTGAGTTACTTTTGAAAGAATTTGAAGCAACTTTGGGAGATGTGGATTTACAATATGACGATTCTCCCTCCAATTAGGATGAAGACATTCGTACCATTGAGAAACTTCTCAATGAGGACCATATTTCTCCACCATCTCCTAAGGAAATCTCCATCGATTATTCGAATTTGACTATGCCTTCCATCAAAAATCCTCCGGATTTAGAGCTTAAGGATCTACCGTCTCATCTCGAATATGTGTTCCTTGACGACAATAAGAAGTCACCCGTCATCATAGCAAAGGATTTGAAAGAAGACGAAAAATCCCGACTTATCGTCGTGCTGAAGAATCATAAGAAAGCAATTGCTTGGAAAATCTCCGATATTCGTGGAATTGATCCTCACTTTTACACACATAAAATTCTCATGGAGGACGACTTTAAACCCACTATTCAAAGCCAAAGAAGGGTAAATCCCAAGATCCATGACGTTATAAAAAAAGAGGTTATCAAACTTCTTGATGCGGGAATGATCTACCCTATCTCGGATTCACCATGGGTTAGTCCTGTCCATTGTGTGCCTAAGAAAGGCGAAATCACCGTTGTGCCCAATGAAAACAACGAGTTGATTCCTACTCGTCTCGTTACAGGGTGGAGAGTTTGTATAGACTATCGCAAACTCAATGATGCTACGAGAAAGGATCATTTCCCCTTCCTTTTATGGACCAAATGCTTGAACGTCTAGCGGGTAATGATTATTATTGCTTCTTAGACGGTTTCTCCGGGTATTTTCAAATTCCCATCGATCCTAAAGACCAAGAGAAAACCACATTCACTTGTCCTTATGGAACATTTGCTTAAAAAAAATGCCTTTCGGCTTATGCAATGCTCCCGGGAATTTCCAAAGGTGTATGATGGCTATCTTCCATGACATGGTTGAAGAAACTATGGAAGTCTTCATGGATGATTTCTCGGTCTATGGTGATTCTTTCCCTCATTGCCTTGCCAATTTGGAACGCATGCTTAAGCGGTGTGAAGACACTCGCCTTGTTCTAAATTGGGAAAAATGCCATTTCATGGTAAAAGAAGGCATTGTTCTTGGACATAAAATCTCAAAAGCCGGTCTTGAAGTGGACCGTGCTAAAGTTGATGTCATAGCAAAATTACCTCCACCTTCAACCGTGAAGGGTGTGAGAAGTTTCCTTGGTCATGCGGGCTTCTATCGTCGATTCATTCAAGATTTTTCTAAAATCGCTCGCCCGATGACCCACCTCTTGGAAAAAGATACTCCTTTTATCTTTTCTAAAGAGTGTATTGAATCCTTTAATCTTCTTAAGGACAAGCTAACTAAGGCACCGGTCTTGGTTACCCCTACTTGGGAGCTACCTTTTGAATTGATGTGCGATGCTAGCGACTTTGCTATTGGAGCGGTTTTGGGCCAAAGAGTGAACAAACACTTCCAACCAATCCATTATGATAGCAAGACAATGACGGGGGCTCAATTGCATTATACCACTACCGAAAAAGAGCTTTTAGCTGTAGTGTATGCTTTTGAAAAATTTCGCCCCTATCTTGTCCTTTCCACCACTATCGTCTATACCGACCATTCCGCGTTGAAGTACTTGTTAACTAAACAAGATTCCAAGCCAAGACTTCTTCGTTGGGTTTTGCTCCTTCAAGAATTTAAAATTGAAATTCGTGACAAGAAGGGAGCCGAAAACTTAGCCGCGGATCATCTAAGTAGACTTGAGGATCCTTATCAAGGGGGTCATCCGAATCAAGAGATCAATGACTGTTTTCCCCTTGAGGCCTTTATGTCTATCAATTCCAATCTTGATGACACCCCGTGGTTTGCGGACATTGCAAACTACTTAGCAGGTGGAATTCTCAAGGAAGGGTTAACGTCCCAACAAAATAAAAAGTTCTTTAAAGACATTGAACACTATTTTTGGGACGACCCTTACCTTTTCAAACAATGTGAGGATCTTGTCATTCGTCGATGTGATTATGGGCCGACAGCTTTACTAATCCTTGAAGCTTGCCATAAAGGACCCACCGGTGGTCACTTTGGTCCCAATTACACCGCGAAGAAAGTTTTCGACTCTGGATTTTATTGGCCCACCATTTATCATGAAGCTCACGAAATGGTTAAGCATTGTGATGCTTGCCAACGACAAGGCAAGATCACACATAAAGATGAGATGCCTCAAAATTTCATACACGAATGTGAAATCTTTGATGTATGGGGCATCGACTTTATGGGGCCATTTCCATCATCTAAAGGGAACAAGTACATCCTCGTAGCTGTTAACTACGTATCCAAATGGGTTGAAGCCAAGGGACTCCCTACGAACGATGCGAGGGTGGTTGTGAACTTTTTAAAGCAGCTTTTTGCTCGATTCGGTGTTCCTCCTACTATCATCAGTGACCGCGGGACTCATTTTTGCAATGATCAATTTGCTCGAGTCATGGCTAAGTACGGTGTCAATAACCATATTTCCACCGCTTATCACCTCAAACAAATGGTCAAGCCGATATATCTAACCGTGGATTAAACCAGATTCTTGAGCGTACTGTGGGAGAGCATCGTGCCTCGTGGGCCAATAAGTTAGATGATGCTTTGTGGGCTTTCCGTACCGCATATAAGACGCCGATTGGTTGCACCCCTTATCATCTTGTGTACGAGAAGGCTTGTCACCTCCCTATCGAGCTGGAACATAAGGCATACTGGGCCTTGAAGTGGGCCAATTTCGACATCAACAAAGCCAGTGATCTTCGGAAGATTCAACTCAGTGAGCTAAATGAACTGAGGAATGAAGCTTGTGAGAACTCATTGATCTACAAGAAGACGACCAAGATCATCCATGATGCAAGGATTAAGAACCGAGAGTTCCACGTTGGTGATCAAGTTTTACTCTTTAACTCTCGGTTGAAGATCTTCTCGGGCAAGCTGAAGAGTCGTTGGTCTGGTCCATTCACCGTCGCCAAATTCTTCCCATATGGCACCATTGAGCTTTCTCAGCCAAATGGGCCCAATTTTAAAGTGAATGGCCAGCGCGTGAAGTTGTACTTTGGTGAGGACATCTCTCATGAGATGATTCCATCCCTCACCACCTTTCCCTTGAATTAGTTCTGGGTCGAGTCAGGCTCGTGACTCGGTAAACAAAAACAAGCGCTTCTCGGGAGGCAACCCATTGATCTATCCTTTACCGTTTTCATAATAAGTGTAGGGGGAGCCCCGTATGTGTTTGTTGTCTTGTTTCTTCTAATGTGTATGGATTAAAGCTTCAAAGATCCATTCTCGATGACTTTTGACGAACCGTGATCCCGTGTTCCCGTCTTCCCGGTTCTATCCTAAACTATCGTGATTCAATATTTCATATCTTATATGTTCACATTGAAATCACTATAGTTGTACTTTCCTTATCAAGATTTAAACAACGTGCACAATGTCCTAAGTGTAGGGGAATTTACTCCCACATGCTTAAACATTGAGGACAATGTTTATATCAAGTGTAGGGGGACTTCTATCGAAGTAAGTGGGCTTTTCCATGAAATTGTCCTCATTTTAACCGGAAAATATGATTTTTTGACATTTTTCAAAATTTTTAATCTATTTTGGCCTTGTAATTTTCTTTTGCTATCGTTATTTACTTTCTTTGTTAGAATAAATTTTCAATAAAGTGGTTTTAAATTTTTCAAAGTCGTGAATATTTTGACTCAACCCGAGTTTACTTATCTAAGTTTACTCAAGCTAGTATCCTTAACGTGTTTAAGTCAAGTTTTGCTAGGCTTTTATATAGGGAACTTTAAAACGCAAAAGTCTTAACTCTCACGGGTTAAGAACAAGAACTTTTCGCAAGTTCCTATAATTGATCCTAGAGAGTCGTTGATCAAGGGAACTAATGTTAGGGTTTTTGCAAACTCTTTTCATGTCTATTTTCGTTCCTCGAATAGACTCGAATTGATTTCCGATTAAACGTAAAACTTAATTTGTTCTTGGTAAAACACATTTTTGGAATTTTAAAGTAACAACTATTTAATATAAAAACTATTTTAAAAATATAATTTAAACTTAAATCTAATTCAATTAACTAAAAACTTTTAAATATTGAAAAATTAAACAAATCTAATTTTAAATTTAATAAACTAATTTTAAACTAATTTAAATGAAAACTAATTTTAAAATTTAAACTAAATTTAAAACTAATTTAAATTATAAAAGTAATTTAAATAAAATGTTTTTTATCTTTTTATATTTTTTTTAAAAAACTTTATAAAATAAATCTTAAATAAAAACTTTTAATTAAAATATAAATAAAACTAAAAAACGTGTATTAAACCTATTTAATAAAACTGCCAGAGAAATTAGATCCTATATTAACTAATAGAAGCAGAAATAAACATAAGAAGAGCACTAAAGTAGATGGTTATGTTGTTGGCTAGTTGAGCTTGAGGTCAGGGGTTCGAGTCCCCTGAGTGGCGATATTTTTCCAATATATTTTTGGATATATATATTTTATTTTTTTGGACAGATTGGAATTTCAGACTAAAAGAGTCTGAAACTTTGAACATATCAAAATCAGCACAATAAAACAATAAGCACAGATAACCAAATAAGCAGTCTAACAAAATGAATAATCAGCTGAAACAAAATTAGGCAAATATATCAAACCAAAAATAAACAGACCAATAACTCTAGATAAGCAAAAATGAAACTGAATAAGCTAAGAACAATTAATCCAAAATCCTATAAGCTAAATAAGCAAATCAACTAACAAAACAAATAAGCCAAATCCAAATAAGCTGACACAATAAACTAATAAGCAATAACAGTTCTAAACCAAATAAACTATCATTAAGCTAAAAACTGAAATACCCAATCGATCGAACCAAACAAACAATAAATCAGTAACTTAAGAAAAAAAAATCAGATAAATCAGTAACTTAACAAAAAAATAAACAAATCAGATAAACTGGTAACAAAAAACATAAGCAGATAAATCAGTAACTTAACAAATCAGTAACTTAACAAAAAAATTAAACAAAACACATCCAACCATAAGCTAACAAATCAGTAACTTATCAAGTAGATAAATCAAAATTAATCTAAAAATTAACAATAAAAACTAAAAGAGAAGAACCTTGATGACGATTTCCGTTGTGACGAAGATCGGCGCTGAGCCGTCTTAATGACAAACCGAACACCACCTTAAATCAACCTTCGAACATCATCATCATCTCTAAACTAAACAACTACTTCGAACCAAACGAACCCAAACGAACAAAGAACTTGAACAGTAACCTTTTATATTTTTCCAGTAGGGAAAAATAAATACCACTTTCCTTTATTTTATTTTTTTTATTTTTTTATATTATAATAACATGCGAACAGTATAAAAAAGAAACAAAGCAGATTAAAGATGAAAACTGAACTTGACTGGAATTAAAATGAGAGACGAAATTAATTAAAAGTACTTTTCATTAATTAATTAAAAATTACAATAACTGAAAATAAAAAAAGTTTTTACAATATTAAATCTAAAACTAATTTGCAGAAAAGTAAAAAAAAGAAAAAAAAGTGCTAACTTAAAATTACAGATTAGGGGTTTTTATAGGCAAACCCTAGGAAACATTCTTCATAGCTTTATGATTAAGCATCCAATCTTGGCCCTTAAATCTTCTCTTCTCTCTCTTCTCTTCAAATCAACGGTTGACAATGAATCTTGAGCCACGGATTGCCAGGATGGCATTTGGGTGTGTTTGTTGTGTTTGTTTAGGTTAAGGTGGAGCAAGTTTATTGGATGGATTGGGATGGTGATGTGTTCCATCCAATTACAACATAGGATTCAGCCACGTCGGATTTGGAGATAGGACCACCATGAGTGGATCTTCCGATTTTTATGTGGATTTAATTCCTCTTTGAGTGAATTAACCATTAAGGGTAAAACCCCCAAATTTCATGGGTAATTTTTATGCGGGTGAATTAGGGTTTGTGAGATTTGTTGTGTAAAAAATGGAGGAGAAAGAAAAACAGTGAAATATTTCACATTATTTGTAACGAATGTTATGGGGGTGAGGGTAAATAAAGGTTTTATTTATTGTGAGTGGAAAACACGTGTGGGGTTGTGGGGTAAATAATACGTGAAGTGGGGAGGGTGAGTAATTGTTTTATGGGTTGACTGCCATAAAAACAAAACGTGTGATGATGGGTATTCGTGTGTGGGGAGGTTGACCGAAGAGGTTTGACCAGCTTTTATCTCCTCTTTCTTTTGTTTAGTATACTGGGTTTTGAAACCCCATTCTTTTCGTCCCTTTAATTGTGATTGGGCTTGGGCCAATGTAAATACTCCTTCCCGTTTAAATAACATTAGGCCATATGGGCTTTTCATTCATTTATTTGATAAAGGAAAATGGTTATTGGGCTTTTAGGCCCAATACCCAAATGTGGGACCCATTTGACTCGAATATCTTCAAAAGGGTTAAATCCGCTAAAGTCGAGCTCGATTTCAGCTTCCTTGATCATTTCCTCAAATTTGTGTCGGTTTAGCCGGTTTTCGTGAACTTGGGCACACTTTTGGTCTTTGACTTGGTCTTTGTCTCTTTCTTGGACTTTTCTTCAACATTTGACCGTGAAATCCCGTGTTTTCTTTCCTTTTGATCTTTTGTACCTATTTAACACAAAAACACAAAACCACGCGTAATTCCGACTTTTATGATATTAAACACATGATTAGGTCTCGTTTTTCCTTGATTTTAGTGGCAAAAGGATAAGTGTTTACACACTTATTAATCCCCTACACTTGACAATTGGAATGACCCCATGCAATGCATTATTTTAAAGCATAAAGTTACATTTTTCTCATTATTAATCCATCTCGACCTTTATTAAGATACACTATTACTACTACGATGGAAAGATTAAAAGGAGACAAAAGTTTTAACAATTTATTAACTTGGAAACTATTTGATGGAAGAAACTCGTAAAGAAATCTAAGACTTGCATTAGGGCTTTGGTGTTATGAATATTAATCACCCTCAAGTTTCACGTTCCCCATACCAAACTTAAAAATGAGATCATTGTTTACCATAAGTCCTTAGGTTAAAACCACTTATATAAGACAATTATGTAGTACTCTTTCTCCAATTCCTACGTTGTATCTCAAGATTTTATTAATTGTCAATCACCCGTAGGCTCATTTGACTTATTCGATAATTATTAGTCCAAAAATGAAGGCCCAAACGATGTAAACCCGACACTCAAAACCTAACCTCGTCCTCAAAAACGTTGTCACTAAATTAAGCCCACATCAAGGATGATTTAACATGATTTGGGGAATAAATTCCGGGACACAAAATTTGGCCAAATAGTACTACTTATTAATTATTCCTCCAAAGTCATGTAGACTTTATGTGGAGTTTAGCAAGTTCACATCATATACCCTTAGGCTCTTTAAGATGTAAAAATGCTCCCCGTCTATTGTCCACACCCTAAGGCTCCTTGAACGATAAACGAGGGAATTGATTTTTGGATCAATTTTTATTCAACACTTACCATGCCATACACCCTAAGACTCTAATGACAAGGTTCGTGCTACATGCCCCACACCCTGAGGCTCCTTGAGGTCATGTTTTAATCTTATTCTTTTTTTATTTATGATATATATAGTAAGCCAAATTTCGTAGTCCCATGGTCTGAATACCTCCTACTTAGTGGTTATGAGCCACCTTAGTCGGAAGTCCACAACGCTGGCACCCTCAATGTGTTCATGCTTTAATTACAAGGAGAATAAAGATTTGGCTAAGAGTTAAGATATCGAATCTACACCGCAAAAATCCTCATTTATTAAGCAATTAAATATACAAGCGGGAAGATAGAGCCACAAAAACCATATAAGCAAATATTAACCCTTAAACTTATTATCAACTCTATCATCTCTCGTTCTCCACAATTTAAAATCTCGAGGAATGAGACTCGTGGATGCTTAGCCTAATAAACCAATTAAGGTCCATAAGGTTAAGGATACTAGCTAGAGTAAACTTGGAAAGTAAACTCGGGTTGAGTCAAAATATTCACGATGGGCCTAAAATATCAAAGACATCTAAACTTGTTAAAACCATTTTATTTATTGATTTATTTTTGACTTTATTCTTGAAATAGGAAATATAAATACGATGCGAAATAAATGAAAATACTACTAGGCCAAAATAGATCAAAAATTTGAAAAACGTTGAAAATTTTTTAAATTTTCCGGTTAAATGGGGTCAAATTCATGGAAAAGCCCACTAAAATTTCGATAGAAATCCCCCCTACACTTAATATAAACATTGTCCTCAATCTTTAAGCATGTGGGAGAATAAACTCCCCTACACTTAGGACATTGAGTACGTTGTTTAAAATCGAGTTAAGGAAGGGACAACTAAAGTGATTAAATTTATTCATGTTTATTTATATACAAGATTGAATCACAATAGCAAAAACTTATCGAAGGAACCGGGTACACGGGAAACACGGGAACACGGGTCGCGTCAAAAGTACCAAAAGTGGATCATCAAAGCACATGTCCCTGCACACAACATCACAATACACAAACAACCTACTTGGCTCCCCCTACACTTATTGGTGAAAATGGGTGAAGGTGAAAAAGGGTGGAAAAGGTAAAAATCTAACCTAGTTATACGATGCTTGATTTATTTATCACGAGTCTCTAGCTCGACTCGATTCCCGAATGTCATCATTCAAATGGGAAAATCATGGAAAAACAAGACCTAATCATGTGTTTAATATCATAAAAGTCGGAATTACGCGTGGTTTTGTGTTTTTATGTTAAATAGGTACAAAAGATCAAAAGGAAAGAAAACACGGGATTTCACGGACAAATGTTGAAGAAAAGTCCAAGAAAGAGACAAAGACCAAGTCAAAGACCAAAAGTGTGCCCAAGTTCACGAAAACCGGCTAAACCTACACAAATTTGAGGAAATGATCAAGGAAGCTGAAATCAAGCTCGACTTTAGCGGATGTAACCCTTTTGAAGACATTCGATTCAAATGGGTCCCACATTTGGGTATTGGGCCTAAGAGCCCAATAACCATTTTCCTTTATCAAATAAATGAATAGCCCATATGGCCCAATGTTATTTAAACAGGAAGGAGTATTTACATTGGCCCAAGCCCAATCACAAAATAAAGGGACGAAAAGAATGGGTTTTCAAAACCCAGTATAGTAAACAAAAGAAAGAGGAGATAAAAGCTGGTCAAACCTCTTCGGTCAACCTCCCCACACACGAATACCCATCATCACACGTTTTGTTTTTATGGCAGTCAACCCACAAAACAATTAATCACCCTCCCCACTTCACGTATTATTTACCCCACAACCCCACACGTGTTTTCCACTCACAATAAATATACCTTTATTTACCCTCACCCCTATAACATTCGTTACAAACAATGTGAAATATTTCACTGTTTTTCTTTCTCCTCCATTTTTTACACAGTAAATCTCACAAACCCTAATTCACCCACATAAAAATTACCCATGAAATTTGGAGGTTTTACCCTTAATGGTTAATTCGCTCAAAGAGGAATTAAATCCCCATAAAAATCGGAAGATCCACTCATGGTG
The DNA here is from genome assembly GCA_025667525.1 of Glebionis coronaria. Taxonomy (NCBI): domain Eukaryota; kingdom Viridiplantae; phylum Streptophyta; class Magnoliopsida; order Asterales; family Asteraceae; genus Glebionis; species Glebionis coronaria. The sequence goes on from CM046877.1 coordinate 435,732,783, forward strand.
GTCCTATCTCCAAATCCGACGTGGCTGAATCCTATGTTGTGATTGGATGGAACACATCACCATCCCAATCCATCCAATAAACTTGCTCCACCTCAGCCTAAACAAACACAAAAAACACACCCAAATGCCATCCTGGCAATCCGTGGCTCAAGATTCATTGTCAACCGTTGATTTAAAGAGAAAAGAGAGAAGAGAAGATTTAAGGGCCAACATTGGATGCTTAATCATAAAGCTATGAAGAAGGTTTCCTAGGGGTTACCTATAAAAACCCCTAATCTGTAATTTTAAGTTAGCACTTTTTTTCTTTATTTTACTTTTCTGCAAATTAGTTTTAGATTTAATATTGTAAATTTTTTTTTATTTTCAGTTATTGTAATTTTTAATTAATTAATGAAAAGTACTTTTAATTAATTTCGTCTCTCATTTTAATTCCTGTCAAGTTTAGTTTTCATCTTTAATCTGCTTTGTTTCTTTTTTATACTGTTCGCATGTTATTATAATATAAAAAAATATATAAAAAAAAATATAAAAAAAATAAAGGAAAGTGGTATTTATTTTTCCCTACTAGAAAATATAAAAGGTTACTGTTCAAGTTCTTTGTTCGTTTGGGTTCGTTTGGTTCGAAGTAGTTGTTTAGCTAAGAGATGATGATGATGTTCGAAGGTTGATTTAAGGTGGTGTTCGGTTTGTCATTAAGACGGCTCAGCGCTGATCTTCGTCACAACGGAAATCGTCATCAAGATTCTTCCCTATTAGTTTTTATTGTTAATTTTTAGATTAATTTTGATTTATCTACTTGATAAGTTACTGATTTGTTAGCTTATGTTTGGATCTGTTTTGTGATGAGACTGCTTTTATACATAGTCTCATCATCCAAATAGAGCTTAAAATGCATTAAATATCATCAAAATACCCATATATATGCTTGTGTTTGTTACTTGTGTATTTTAGGTACGGATATTGAGAAAATGACAAAAGATCACAAGAATCATACAAAAACGGACACGGGAAATGAAGCCGCACAATGAACCAAGCCCTAATGAAGACTTTTCCAAGATTAACCCTTGAAGATTTGAAGAATTATGAAGAAGGGTCCTCCAATATGGAAGAATTGACACTTTATACCCTTGTATCTTCATAATTACAAGTTTGGTCCCTAAAGTTTGTCAAAAATTCAAAAAGGGCCCTCCACTTTGAAGAATTGGCAAGTTTAGCCCCTCAATAAAGCTAAATTGTCAACCATTATCCCCCACAAAGTCAAATACATCATGAAGTCCTTCAAAGTACAAGAAATTACAAGTTTGGTCCTTTGAAAATCCCAAAATTACAAAAAGGACCCTTAACTTTCAACATTTGGCAAAAATGGTCCCTCATCAAACATGACTTGGCAAATTCAGTCCTCCAAAATATCAATTATACAAGTCAAGACCATTATCCATCAAGAAATTGCCAAAACAGTCCCTCAAAAATCACAAAATGGCAAGAATTACCCCCGAATTTACTTCAGAAAAGTTTTGGGGCAAAAGTGTAAAGTTGTAAAAGATGACAAAGAAGAGTTTGGGAGTTGATAGAGTTTGGAATGCAAATGACAAGTTGTGCAAAGTTGGAGGTTTAATGCTGACCAGACAACATAGTAACCTTAACCACTTATGGGCTGCCACCTCACCCCACTCACCAAATCCACCAATCACATGCCACCATCCCTCCACATCACCCTTCCACTCACACCAGATTAACAAACTTAATTAATTAAGTTTGAATATTGGCGCCTAACACCAACTATTTAACCCAAAACGGATTAAACACCTGTTCTTAGTGTTCTTAACACAAATTGGGTAATTTTTTTAAGCCAAAATTAAGCCACCATCTTGTCCAGATTTATGATTAAGGGTATCATAATCACTTCCCAACCTTAAACTTGGACACCTCATCACCCCATTTGTCTCCTTGTGACTCCCCTGCTCCACGCTCATGCATACTGCCAAAAAGGTGGCAGCAATCCAACGTTGGAGAATTATGCTTACTTTCTAAGCTTCATACAAACCATTGGATGCACTCACACATGCCAGCTACCACTAAACAACAAGAAAAGTCATATGATTCTCCAAAGAAGACAAGAGACTCCAAGGGCATTTTTGGGCTTCAACAACATTAGGGTTTACGTTTTTTAAACTGCTTACTAGTTCATGTATGCCTATATAAAGGCCCTAGGTTACTACATTTGTTTTTGCTTTTGGTTTTTCCTTGTTCAAGCACTTGTAAATCCCATTTTCAGATTTATTAAATTTGTGTTAAGTGTGTTGAAGAAAGACCAAGTGCCATCTTATTTATGCTTGTTTATGTTTATTGTTTACTGAATATGAATCAAAAACCTGTTTTCAAAAGAGGAGTGTGCAAACGTTTGCACATTTTCTTCATTTTCTTGATATTTTGCTAAGATCTTGGTCTATCTTGGAATTCTTGGGCTATAGGGCTGGTCATAGCATCCTGATATTGTGTTATCAAGGTGTGGTGAAGCTTATAACTTGGGGATAATCAAGTGTGGAAGACAAGAGTTGCATCAATCAAGGATTTTTCAAGTTTTTGTTTTTATACTCTTGCTTCTAACTTTGTTGATTCTTAGCAGGCTTTGTTGTGGAAGCTTGTGCTTGTGCTTGTTCTTGCTAGCACATAAGCTCAAAATCCGTGGGTGTGGATGTACATCCATGAGGTACACACCCTTAATCCCAAAATCTGAAAATATTTTAGATATTTGTGATATTTGAGTGTTGACTATGTTCTTGTGTGTTTTGTGGCTTGATCTTGCTTGAATCTGTTGTTCAAATATGTTATTATGTTAATTGGTGCTTGGGTGGTCTTAAATCTCACTTTTTCTTGTTTAAATTTGGATTTGAAAAGATAAAGGGGTGTTTGGGTCTACCTGTTTGTGATTGAATCTTGGTATTGTGTTGTTAGGAGTTAGTATTTTTGCTTGGTATCTGTTATACACTTGTTTGAGAGTGTTTTGCTGCAAGTTTTTGGAACTAAACATTAAAATCAAACAATCTGCTATATCTTTGTGAGTTTGACTGATTTTGACCTAAGAATTTGGGAAAACCTAGAGTTTATGCATGTTTAGGCATAAAATCTGTTTAAACATCATTAAGATAACATACTTGATAGATCTGAGGTGTTGAATCTGGCTTGTGTGTCAAATACATCAGCAAAGTGAAAATTGCATGTTCTTGTGTTCATCAGTAACTTAAGGTGCTTGAATCTTGCTTAATTCTTTGAATCATTGCATGAAACCTGTTTAGACTTGCTTATTTGAGTTTAAAATAGCTTGTGTATGCATTTGGTTGAATTTGGCTGGCTGAAAATTGCTATAAGTGCTTATTAAACCTGTTCTGCTTATTTGTTCATGTCTGTGCAATATCTGGGACTTTATTGATTAATCTGTGCAAATTGGGTGATTGTGTTTGTGAATTTTTTTATTGTTATTGACTCCTTATGATCCAAAGATCATTTGGGTGCCTTTGTGTAATCTGAATCCCAAAATAATTCATTAAAGACAAAAAAAGTCTAATAGTCAAGCAGTGGGAAAAGTTCCCATTGCTCAACTCCCAAAACTAGCCCCTGCTAGTGTAAACTTGTACTCAGATTATCAATAAGCTATTTTAGCTTTTCCAGACTCGCAACAACTTATTTTTTGTGATAGATATTCATTAATTGACCCATTTGAGTAGACTGGAGCTTATCAGACTTCGACTTTGACTTTTTACTAGAAAACCAACTTATTTGACTTTTACATAAGTGCTTATTTGCTTTTTCCAGCTTATTGAGTTAGCTTATTTGAAAACTCTTTGTTGATTTTGCTTAATTAAGTCATTTAGAAGCTATAGAAACTTGAATCAGCACTTGGGGTGGCCTAGAACTCAAAAACGACTATTTTGTCGTTTTCTGTAGATTGCTTATTGCATTTTCAGGCTTATTCCTTGGGCTTATTTCAAATTTCTTTTTGCAGAAGTCTTACTTAGGACAAAAGAAGCTTGTGTGTTTAATTTCAGCTTATGGCATTGGCTTATAGCTTAATGGGCTAAAAAGCCCATTAAGAATAAGCTGTTTGGTATAAGCTAGCTTATTTCACACTTTCAGCTTTTGGGCCTTTAGAAAAAGTTGTTTAAAATCAAATTTTGAGTCAACCAATGCTTTTTGGGCTTAGTTTGAACACTTTTTAGTGTTGGGCCCAAATTTGGCCCAATAGTGGACTGTTTTGGGTTTAGCCTATTTTCTAGGCCCATTAAGGGTGGACGTGCTTGATAAGCGGCCGGAGGATAGGTACTGTATGCTGCGTTAACATTCTCAGAAGGATAGTCTTGGGTGGTGGTACAAGTAGTGTAAGAGTGAGGACCCCCGCATATTTCACATGGTTGGCTTACAGCATTGACTTGAGCGTTTTTAGCGTTGATGATGTTGGTGTTGCTAGCGGTTTGGGTAGCAAGCGATTCAAGAAGCGTAGTAATTTTGTCAAGTCGCTTGTCGTTGTCACTAGTACTAGCACTAGCGGCATTGGTCTGAACACTCTTGGTTTGCACACGAGACTTATTTTCAATAATATCCCAAGCGGCATTAGAAGTCTTAACCAAAATATTACCCCCCCCCCCCCCCCCCCCCCGAGGCACTATTTAGTGAATCTTGGTCATTCATGCTTAAACCATTATAAAAAGTATTTATTTGGTGCACTTTGGTAAAACCATGTTGTGGGAATTTTCTTAAAAGGTCTTTGAAACGGTCCCAAGATTCACTAAAAGACTCATCGTACTTTTGTTCAAAATTAATGATTTAATTCCGCAAAGCGGTAGTACGAGAGGGTGGGAAAAAGTAGTTGATAAATTTGGTCTCCAAATCCGTCCACGTCAGAATACTTTGTGGCGGTTCCTTTGCAAGCCAATGTCGGGCTTGTCCCTCTAAAGAAAAGGGAAAAAGTTGTAAACGGATTACCTCTTGTGGAACACCATTGAATTTGACCGTATTCGTGAGTTGCAGAATCTTTTGATGTGGTCATGAGGATCATCAATGGTACGCCCCAAGAATGGTTGAGCGGAGACCATCTGGATAAACCCGGATTTGAGCTCAAAGTTGTTGGCTGCAATCGCGGGTATGACAATTGGATCATTGTTGCCGTCTACATGTGCTTGCAAAAGTTCAATCATAGGGCGATTGTCCGGTAGAGGCTCATTGTTGTTGTTATTATTGTTGTTTTGAGGTGGATTGTTATTGTTTTTGTTGTGAACACCGGCCATGTCTAAGTTATCGAGAGTCTCGGGCTCTTGATAAGACGTTGATCGTGTACGCATGCACCTGCAAAAGAACTAACAAAGCAAACAATAAATATTTTTGGTTTTTATGGTTTTTTAATTTTTTTGTATTTTGAAAATTTTATATTTTTTAGGATTTTTGAAAATTTTTTATGAAAAAGTAACGTTCACGGCGAACGGATCCCAAAATCCAAGTTCTCACAAAAAACTGTTAATCTTTACGAGAAGAGCCGGCAGCGGCGCCATTTGGTACTTGATGTTTTCGCAATAATATTCCCGCCTGTCACGCGGGTGACCCGGGTTCATTCCCCGGCAGCGGCGCCATTTGGTACTTGTGTTTTTGCATGGGGTTTAGTTTAATTCTCGGAATCTTCTCGAATTGATCACGGCTCAAAGTGAAATAATCGTTCTTGGTGACAAAGAGGGGATTTGGTTTTCTATTCTACTAATAAAGAAATAAATGAGCGTCGTTGAGAAATTAAATAAAAATAAAGCGAGGAAAGATTAAACTAAAATTAAAGACTTCCGGAAAATAAATGACGAGAAATTAAACTAATTAAACGAAAAAATGAAAACTTAAAAACTAAACACTTTTAAAAAGAAACTAAGAAAAGACTAGTTAAAATAAAGTGTACGAAAAATAAAACAAATAAGTGAAAACGAAACTTGAAGAAATTGGCGGGAAAATTAAGTTTAAAAATTAAATTGGACAAAAACTTAATAATTTCGCAATTATAGAAAATTTGCAATAATTTCGCAATAAGAGGAACAATTCCGCAATTCCTAAAAACCTGAAGATTTCACAATAGCAAATTGCAAGATTTCGCAATGAAGGAGGTGAATAGATTCCGCAATAACCAAAACACAATTCCGCAATACTGTTGCGGAATTAATTCCGCAATAACAGAACCATGATTTCGCAATGAGAAAATAATTCAAATTCGCAATTGGGAAAAAGAATGATTTCGCAATTCCAATTTAATACAAATTCGCAATGCAGGAGATTCGATTTCGCAATGAAGAAAGATGAACAATTTCGCAACTTATGACCAAGTTCAATTTCGCAACTTTATGAAAAGTTGCAAAATCGAATCAGACGTTCCTAAAAAATAGGAACCGGATATAGGACGAAAATAAGCAACTTTTTAGCACTTTTTCAAGGACAATAAGCCAAGAAAAATTCTAATAAGCTACCAATAAGCAAGGCAAATGATCAAAACTTATAAAAACATCAACTTTAAGCCACGAAAAATCAAAAACACTTGAACTTTATGTAAAAACTTGATAAAAAGATGATGAAAACAAGATTGAGATTAACAAGAAAGATTAAAAGATGAAGATTAAGACAAGATTAAGCTTAAGATTAAATTTAAAAACAAGAATTTAAAACAAGAATTAAAAGTTTCCTAGTGAGAGAAAGTTAAGCTTTCTCTCTCTAGAATTAAAAACTACAAAAATGAAAAATGAAACTAGACTAAAAACTACTCTCAAAATTGTGAGGAGAAGGCCTATTTATAGGTGTTGCTTGTGGGCTTGTAAATGGGCTTGTACATGGGCTTCTCTTCTTCTTTCTTCTTTAGTCTTTACGTTTCTTTAAATAAACGTTTCCGACTTTGGATTTTGAGAAGTGTCGGTGAATAGTTCCAACTCGTCTTATAATCTTTTGTTTAATAGACTCGAGTTCTTCGACATATGTAAATCTTCAGTCTTTGGCCCTTTTCTTCGATAAATCTTCAAATAGGCCCAATGACTTCAAATCTTTTGCATCTCTTGGACAATAGACTTCGTCTTGAGTCTTTTTCTTCGATAAAACCCGTGCAATCCCATGTTTTCTTCAATATTTATCCGGATAGCTCTGAAAACACAACAAGCACACAAACCACGCATAATTCCAAACAAAAGATATTAAATACGCGTTTTGGTCTCGTTTTAGCAAGAAATAAGTGGTAAAAGGATGGGTGTTTTCACACCTATCAAAATGTCGTCTTGACATCCATCTGATAGACGGTCATATTCATGTGGGCTGCATACGCGAGGAATAGTCTAATAGCTTCCAAACGGGCAACAGGTGCAAAGGATTCCATAAAGTCGATGCCCAATAATTGTTTGTATCCACGAGCTACTAGTCTAGCTTTGTTCTTCAATATTCCGCCTAACTCGTCGAGTTTCACCTTGTAAACCCATTTCAAAGTGAGTAACTGCACTTGATCCGGGCATGGGAAAAGTTCCCATACTTCAAGACGTATAAACCCATTAAGTTCTTCTTGCATAGCTTCTATCCAACAGGGTTGAATAAAAGCTTGTTGCCATGTCTTAGGTTCAACTTCAGTGAGGAAAGCATCAAAATGACAAAACATTGCATTTTCTTGTAGCTGACTTCGTGTGGATACCGGACGATTAGGGTCACCAATAATAGAATCTATAGGATGATACTTTGTCCACTTGCTGTCACGTTCACAAATCCGTGGATTGGAGTAGACTGTAGAAGGAGCTTCCTTTGAGGTGGACGACCCAGCTTGATTAGGGTCGGGAATTGGTACACCAAAGAATAGAAGTTCACATATTTGAGCGAATTCCAAATCGTGATCATCATCATCCTCTTCATCATCAATAGGCATGACATGGGTAGTTGATTCGGGTGTTGGTTGAGAATTACTTGTTGATGGTATATCTTGACCAATTGTAGGTGCAGATGTATCTGATTGTGCAACGGTTGTTGGAGCGACAACTTCGGTTACCGGAGATATTACCTCAGGTTCTGGAGCAAAAATACTGGGAGGAGTAAAGAATTCATCAAAGAACGGTTGAAACAATGTATCCCATTCAGTCCTAGAAGGTGGTGTAAATGATGATGAAGTAGGGTTGTTTAGGACAAGACCAGAACTAATGTTACTGGGGTCCCATTTCATGAAGTGCGGGTTCAGAGCTGCTTTGCTCAGAAGCCATTGCTGTCAGCTCATCAAAATCAACATTCATAGTTTCAAGGATCTTGCGAGAGTTACTGTTGTAGATTCGGTATGCCGTCTTTGCGGGTGCGTAACCAATGAAAATACCAATATCAGCCTTTGGTTGAAGTTTTCCCAAAATGTCACCATCATTATTTTGATAGCAAAGAGAACCAAATACATGAAGATATGAAAAATCTGGTACTTTTCCATGGAGAAGCTCATAAGGTGTTTTACCATGGCGTTTACGAATTAGTGACCGGTTTTGGGTGTACACTGCGGTAGATACTGCTCTGCCCATAAAAATAATGGAGCCTTTGTTTCACAATAATCACGCAAAATTTGATTCACAAATTTGGTTCCTTTATCTGTACGAATGCGTCGGACAGTAGTGTTGACACGCACTTGAATCATCTTGAGAAATCCGATGATGAATTTAGGTGCCTCATTTTTTGCTTTAAGAAATTTCACCCATGTAAACCGAGAATAATCATCGACAATGACGAGGATGTACTTTTGGCCACTAAGACTTTCAACACGCATTGGCCCACAAAGATCCATGTGCAAAAGATAAAGTTTCTCTTGGTTGGTGTCTTCCGTCTTGGGTTTGTATGATTTCTTAGTGTTTTTCCCCATTGTACACGCGGAACACAAATGATCCTTGTGAAATGAAAGTTTAGGAAGACCACGAACAAGTTCGTTTTTTCGCCAAATGATTAATAGCATCAAAGTTAAGATGAGATAACCGTCGATGCCATGACCATGACTTAGTCTTTGATGCTTTGGAGAGAAGACATACGGGAGAAGCGGCCATCATGTCTTGTAGCGACAAAGTATACAAATTATTCCCTCGAGTACCTTTCAATAAATCAACCCCTTCCAAATTACGAATGAAGCAGGTATGCTCTCGAAAAGCAACTTCTAGGTTTGCATCACAAAATTGTCCCACAGGAAATAAGTTGTGACTGAGACCTTCCACATAATACACTCTTGAAATAATAACATTCCCAATATGATATTCACCATAACCCATTATCTTTGAAATATGATCATTGCCAAATCGAACCGTACCAAGAAACTTGCTGACAAAATTTCTGAGCTGAGAGCGATCTCCGGTCATATGCTTGGAGCAACCAGATTCCAAATACCAGAGAACAATTTGGACCACCTGTTTTCAACAACAACAGTAGACAATGCATTGGAAACTATTGGTTCCGGAGTGTTAGTAGATACAGATAAAATATTATCAGAATTGCTAACAGGTTTGTGACCCTTAGATTTCCTGCGTTTTCTAATGTGAGTTTTAGCACTAACAGGATTTACTGTTCCAACTTTCTTAGGTTTTGGATTATTCGCGGGCACTACAGTGGGAGTAGACTTATTTAAAGGGCACTTTGTTCCTACAGTAGTGTCGGTGTTCCTAGTTAAAGGACACGCTTGTGTTTTGGTAGCCTTGGTATTCCTAGTTAAAGGGCACGCTTTCTTCGCTGTAGTGGGAGTGATCCTAGTTAAAGGGCACATATTTCCTACTATAGAGAAAGTTCTACCAGTGGGGCGCCACATCCAACCAACTTGGGTTAACACTTTCCCAGTCGGTTTCCATTCTAATCCATTTTTCCGGGCATACATCTCATTCACATGGTCAATAAGGCAAGAATCATGACGACTAGAAAACATACATTCATTGCAATTCCAACATATCAAATTAGAATTCACACTAGGCTTAGAACGCTGCACAACCGCAGAGCCTTTAGGTTTAGCTACATGATTCTTTTTATTCAAAACAGAAATAACATTCCTAGGATGGTCTTCTACTTTCTTCTTCACTTGACTACTAGATGGGGGCAAGATCCTATCATTTTTTTGTTTCTTTTAAGATTAGATCTTTGAGCCTTAGTAGTGGTGCTTACTCCTGTAGAAGGCAACATGGGAATATTAGAAGCTGGTTTTGATTTCGCCTTATCTTTAGTGACCAAAGTTTGAGATGGTTTAGTCCTAGGGCCCTTATTTAATGGTGTGACGTCTATAAGGTTCCTTTTAATTGCACTAGAGGACGATGTTGAGATAGTGGCTGCGTTATCCACAACATTCTTACCTTTTAGAGTACGAAGTGTTTCCTTTAACTCAGCCAAGACCAGATTTTTATCACAAATTTGTTCCCTCAAATCAGATATTTCCACCGACTTTCGATTCAATTGTTCAATCAAGGATTGATTCTGTGCAGTGGTATTAGCACATGCGGACTTTACTGAATCGAAGAGTCGTGTATCTTTCTGTTTTAAGTTATCAACTTTTGACAAAATCTTGGAAACTCGATTATCTAGATCAAGTTTAAAATTCTCAGCGACCTTAAGTACGTTCACACAGTTAAGCTCCTTAGATTTCTCTATTTCTATCGGCAAAGATTTAGCAACATTGTCACTTGGCTGACGCTGTTTTGATTGTAAATTCAATCGAAAATTCTTTTCAAAGTTTGCATCATCGATATTAACACCTTCGAATGACGTTTCAAATATTTCTTGAATAAATTGTTGCTTGCATTCAAGCGAAATACAATGTGTTTGAATCTCATCAAAACGTTTTGAAAGCAAAGAATATGAATCTTGAAGCTTTAAAAATTCAGCGTCAGATTCGTGACAAGTACTAACTACCACATTATCCACAGATTCAATATTATGCACAATAGAATCATTATCAACACTTTTATTCACACAGACAGAGACTATATCATGAGACATCACTTGCTTCAGAAGCTGATCATTTTGGCGTGGAACCCGTTCTATTTCAAGTAAACTGTTTTCATAAGCATCATCCATTTCATTGAAAACACGTCTAACTTCTTCTATTTCCAAAAGCAAATCTTGATCAAGATTACTAAGACAAGCCTTAACATTCTTTACAAACGGAACAATTTCGTCTCGAAACGCAGCTCTAGTGTGCTCAAAGTTCCATTCACCTTTCGTTATGGCCGAAGCCGTCGTACGTTCCAAAATGACCTTGTCAAAATCGGCTAAGTGTTGGTGTACCGCATTTAAGTTAACGGACGCCTTACTTACCGGTGGAATTAACTTCGTTAAATCCGTTTTGACAAGTGTAGGAGACGTACTAGGAGCGTTTTCATTTGACAAACTTTGGGGCACAAGAACTATCAATTCAGCTAATTCCTTTTGTAAGCGAATGCGGGTCTTTTTAGACAATTGATCTTTGTTATATTGATCATAATCAATTGTATGGAATTTTGAAAGCATTTTAGAATGAGTTTCATCCGCAAGTGACTGTGTCTCCTCAGAACTACGAACAAAAGATGCTTCTTTCGATTTGCCAATTAGGGTCATATCATAAAGACACGGAATATATTCCTGAGCTTGTTTTGCATAACCGGGATTAGGTGGTAAATCTTGAAGACGTTTAAGTTCGAGTTCTTTAAATGATTTAGTTAAAAGATGAACCTTTTATGTGGAAGCGTATTGTTTTAAAAGTTGTTGTTCCTTGAATTTAAGAAGTTTGGTAACATTAATTTCTGATTTAACCTTTTTAGACTCGAGAGTTTCGAAATCCATTTTAAGTTTCTGAAAATCATTGACAACCGACTCTTTTGATTTTAATTCATTGGAAAGATTAGCTTTTAATGATTCTATTTCTTTCAAGTGTTCAATCTTTTCAAAACAAAATTGGTCAAATTCAGAACATGTTATTTTCTCTGCTTGAGGGACCATTTCAAAAGTTTTGACATTTTCTTTATGCAACACAAGCTCAGCAGTTAGGGTGGAATTGGTATCTACGGATTGTCTGAGGGCCATATGCATGTGATCAATAATATGTTTAGGCACCATGACCAAATCATGTTGAGCATAAGATTCCATACCCGTCGTAGCATTTGGTTGAGGTTCACTCAAATGTGTAGGATTGGGTACCACATCATTTGAGTTACTAGTTCCCGAATGTTGTTTGAGGTTATCATTTTCATGCCCAACTTGATGTTGGTTATCATCAATATTATTAGATGTGGTTGGTACCTCACTGACGACATCAGAACCGTAGTGAAAGAGATTAGCAATGAGAGCAGCATGGGCAGAGTGAATGTCATCACAATCCGAATCATATGCGTCAAGATCATCTGCTTGATAAGCTGCATTAGAAGTGGAAACGACTGCAATGCCTTCAGTATCTGCTGCCCCTGGGTCTGCAAGAAATGCTAACTCCTCTGAATCCAAAATCTTTCCCTTTGACTGAGCATCGACCAAATACATCTTCTCATGAAACCATGCATCATCCCTCCTCCTTTTCGACTGAGTGCATTCCCTAGCCATATGACCTTGTCCTCGGCAATTGTAGCAAGTCACAACCTTTTTAGGACCAATGAGGCTTCCATTTCCATTAGCTTGTGAATTCACAGCTTGAGCATTCACTGTCTTTGTAGGAGGTCCATATGAATTTTGCCTTCCCTGAATAGGTTGCACTGTTACTTGACCATCTTGAATAGTAGCTTGTTGTCGAGGATTTGAAGAGGTGCGGAGCTGATTGTTTGTTGGTGGAAATCCTCTAGTTGCAACAAGTTTTGATAAGTAGGCAGTGAGATGGTTTAGTACATCAGCTGGCGTATCATTTGGAGTAAAGACCGGTGCTTGGATTGGTGGAAGTTCATTAGAGTAGAAGGCTTGTGTTGGTTGTGCTTCAATAGGAAAGTATCCTTGCTGAGGGGTATATCCCATTGGAGAAGTGTTCGCTTGTGATGGTGATGTCTGATATGGTGGTTGCTGTGGAAAAGATTGTTGATGAACACTTTGTTGAAATGCTTGCTGTGGCATCATTGGTGGTTGATAAGATGGTTGTTGATAGGTGTGTGGTGGTGGTTGCTGCAAGTATGATGGTTGTTGATAAGTATAAGCCATGTTTTGTTGAGAAGCATGCATTGCAAGTGGATCATGAACTTGAGGTGTAGACAACCGAGCCTTGATCACATGGCATTCCTGTTGAAGAAAAGCTTGAAGTTGATCCACATTGGTGTTATGCAAGTCCTTAGCCAATTTAACATCTGTCACATATTTTTTCCATTCTGAAGGAAGAGTGTTCAAATACTTGGTGTTCAATTGAAAGGTAGGAATTGTCATGCCATAGATATTGAGCTCATTCAACAATAGGGTAAATCTCAGATAGTAATCTTTGAGAGTCTCCCCTGGCACATAGGCAAACTTATCAAAAGTATCATAAAGCTTACACTCTCGTTCTTGTTTAGTTAACGAGGTGCCTTGCATGAGAACACGAATTCTATCCCATAACTCTTTGGCAACTTTATGTTTGCTGACGAGTTTGTAGACATCTGGAGGAAGGGCTTGGAGAATGATGTTTGTAGCATACTTATCACATTTGTCTTGAATCTTCATATCTCCAGTCAATTCACCCGTTGTGCGAGGACGAGTAGTTGTACCTTCCGTCACTGTACCATAATCTAATGGTCCATTGAGCACCGATGCCCAAATGAGATGTCCATTCTCCTTGTTCAACAAATAAAGTTCCATTCGGGAAGCCCATTCCTCATACATAGTCTTCACCAACATTGGTGGACGATTATCCGTACCCGAGAGGATGGACTTATCCGTAAGAGATGTGTACTCCATTTCAATAAGTTAAGATTTACAAACGTTGATCGATCAATGAAAGAAAGTAAATGTGTTTGTTGTTGTGAGTTGAAGTCGAGAAACAATGTTAAAATCCCCTAAAATATGTCCTCGATAAACCAAAAATTCCAAGTCAAAATTACACACGATCGAAATTTTTTATGGAATAATTTTTTATTATCGGAATGTTGATCGGAATAGTGATCGGAATATCAGTCGGAAAGCCGTCGGAATAAACCCTATCGGAATAACCTTGATCGGAATGTCCCTAATCGGAATAAACAAAATCGGAATGTCCCTTTTCGGAATGTGCCAAATCGGAATGTTCCTTTTCGGAATGTGCCAAATCGGAATGTTCCTTTTCGGAATGTACCAAATCGGAATGTACCTTATCGGAATCTACCAAATCGGAATACCTAAACCCTATTCCGATTACACTGATCGGAATGTCCTATAAACCCTTTTCCGATGACCTGATCGGAATAAATCCCACTTTTCTTGGACAAAACTCAACCAATTCGTGATTTTAAGCCAAAAAATGATCAAAACACCCAAAAATTTTGTGTTTTTAGCCAAAGTAACTATACCAAATCCCTACCACAACTATGTAGAAGATTTGTATCAAGAAAAAACTATAAAAAACACAAAAAAAAATTGGACGTGTGTTTAAATGGATCAAAAGGCTACAAAGATCAAGAACACAAAGACATAAACAATACAATCATCCCATGGCTCTTGATACCATTTGTAGGATATGTAAATCTTGCTTATGTTTTAGAGAGAGAAAGAGATAGAGAGATGGTGAGAACACACACACTTAGAGAGAGAAAGTGAAAGAAAAACACTTTTCAACTATGTGTAAAATGAAGAACCACACCACCCTCTCCATCTAAGGAGAGGGTTTATATACCCAAGCCCTTGTCATGGGCTTGGGCTTACATTTGGGCCGGCCTACACATGTTGTAGGCTAGGCTTTGGTTTGTTTGTTAAATAAAGATAAGTAACTAAACTACGAGCTATTACATGGACTATTGTTGGAGTGACCGATCCTTCTTAATACGTAAAACGTATTTCCAACATCAAGTGTAGGGGATTTAATAAGTGTGAAAACACTTATCCTTTTACCACTTATTTCCAATAATAACAAGACCAAAACGTGTATTTTATGTCGTAAATGTCGGAATTATGCGTGGTTTGTGTTTTTATTGTGTTTTAGGACCAAACGATGAAAAAGGAAGAAAACACGGGCTTTCACGGGCTTTTATCGAAGAAAACGAGAAAAGACGAAGTCAAAAGATCGAGAGTGCATAAAGAACGGAAGTCCAAGGCCTATTCTGAAGATTTATCAAAGAAAAAGTCTAAAGACGGAAGTTTAATGAAGTCGAAGAAATCAAGTTTAATTATAGATGAATATTATAAGACGAGTTCAATTTATGTCGACAAATCCCGAGACGACGTCGAGAAGGACAAATGATTTAAATCGAGTCGAGACGAGAAGAAAGAAAGAGGAGGCAACACATGCACCTCCCCATCTCCTATAAATACCCTCCTAATGACACATTAAGAGGGTGTTAGCTAGTTTATTTTCCTTTTTGTAGTTTTATTTTTAGAGAAAGAAAGTGTTTAACTTTCTCTCACTAAAACTTCATATTTTCTTTCTTTCATGTTTTAAGCTTTAATTCAATCTTGTATCTTTGAATATTTGATCTACAAGTTCAAGTTAAGTTTTTTTATCTTTAATCTTCTTCTACCTTTCTTGATTTTATTTACCTCTGATTTGTTATCATTTTTCATATTGTTTCATCTTGATGTTTATGTGATTAAAAAGTTTATCTTTTTGATCATATCTAAGTTTTTGTGCAAATTGAGCTTTGAGCTTATTATGCTTATTGGCTTATTTGGTACTTAGCTTATTTATTTTTTAAAGTTTTCTAAAAAGTTTGTCTTTTTAAAGTTTGTTTTTGAAAAGTTGCTTATTTAATGTTTTGATAAGTTCTTATTCGTGCTTATTACACCTTTCCTCTTATAATTAGTAAAGTTTTGGATAGTTCTTATTAAAACTTTGCTTATTTGGTCTTGATTTCCTCGGATTGCAAGTCATCAGAAAAGGTTAAACCCTTTTCCGATTGGGTATTCTGATTAGGGCCTCACATTACGATCTGTGCACTATTATTCCGATCGTAGGATCGGAAAAGGGTTTTGTATTCCTTTTACTTTCAGATCTGGATTCCGACGAGGGTACTTTTGATATTCCGATTGGTCTCAATTTTGACATATTCTGATAACTGTCTTTTATACATTCCGATTGGGTGTATTCCGACCAATCATTCCGATTATATTCCGATCAGAAGCATTCCGATAGGATTCATTTTGAGACATTCCGACGTGTGCATTCCGATCACATTCCGACGGATTATTCCGACCGGATTTCGATAGGGCATTCCGATGGTTTAAGTTTTTGTATTAAAGTTTTCAAGTTTTAAGTTCATTACGTTTTAATTTCCAAAAATTGCACGCTTCCCGAAATCTCTGTTTTTACCAAGTGTTTTTCTAGTAATTTTTAGTTTAATTTTTAAAGCTTTAATTTACTCAACGACATTTTCATATTTGCTTTTAGTTTAAATAGATAACCAAACAATTTAATTTTCCACCAAGAACGATTGAGTCGTACTTTCTACTAGTAATAATCAATTCGAAAAGACTGGATTCAACGAACTTTTATACTTGGTAAATCCTTGTATTAATGTACCACTTACAAGAGATACACAAAGAGTTTTGCCGACATCAACTAGGGGAAGATTGTTGGGTCAAAAAGTTGATGTGGCAGAAACTCAAAATGAAGAAATATCAAGACGTGTGTTCAGAGACGCTGACATGTGAAAGCTAGACGCTGACACGTGTATTATAGACGCTGACAAATATCCAATGATGATGGAATTATATTTAGAGGATATATTCAAGATATTGTAGGACAATAGTTAGAATATAGTTTATCTAAATAGAATATTTAGATATTATTCATTCGTATCTCTTGTAAAACCCTAATCCTTTCACTATAAAAGGAACCAAGGGTTATAGGTTTATTCATAACTTCCATATATAATGTAAACCTAAAGCGTGTGTTGCACTAGTGGTGGGATTAAATGTATACACGTCTAGTGGTGTTTATTATTAATATAATGAACAATCGTTGAGTAATTCATGTGTTCTTGTGCCTAAACATCGTGTTTAATGGTTGTTGTTCAATTCCGCTGTGATTGTCTAATCATATGAACAATGATCATTCCTAGCAGCCTAAAGATTGAGGAAACTTAGGTTTCCACAAGTATGCTAGGTTTATTATTATTGTATTGTAACTCGGGTAATCCCCTTGTACTTTGGAGTGACCTCCCTTAGGGGGAGATTGTTGGAAATACTTTTTTACGTATTTAGAAGGATTAGTCACTCCAACAATATATTTAGTTAATAGCTCGTAGTCCTAGTAAATGTTATTAAGTAAACAAAGCAAAGCCCGGTCCATTTAAGTATGGCCGGCCCAATATTGTAAGCCCAAGCCCGACATGTGGGCTTGTGTATATAAACCCTCTCCTTTGATAGAGAGGGTGTGGTTTCACTCATAATAACACATAGTAAAAGGTGTTTTCAATAACCTTGGGGAGGTATTCTTGGAGAGGTCTCGAGTTCGAGTCTCACCAAGAACCTTCAGGGGCCCGAATTAAGAAGCAGGAGTGGGGTTTATCCGGTGGTCTAGGTGGGTGGAGGAAGGTGGAAGCCATTGTTGAGAGAGAGAGAGAGAAGAGAGGTTGTGTGTTAAAGATAAAGAAAATGTGTATTGAAATGAAAAGATGAAAATGAAACACAAGCAACACCCCTCCTTGGAAGCTTAGGAGGGGTATATATAGCCACACATCAAACACTTAACTATACATTGTACCTAGTCTAGTCTAAGCGTGTGTGACAATGATAACTAATGGGAATTCTTAAATGTCGTCACATAAAGTGAATTTCCAACAATCTTCCCCCATGGGACGACGTGTAGAATTCCTTACAATATTTTTCCTAACAAGTACATAATGATTAAGAACAAGAGCTTCCATGAAGCGTCCAATGCTGATGATGTCTTCTGAGGCTTTTGACTTCAAAACGACTCATCTTTAAAGTAACTTGTAGAAGAAATACTTTAACGGCACGAGCTAAGTAATCCATATACTTCTAGTTAAGGAGAAGCTTCTGAGTTAACTTCCCCCTAATTCATGCCACATAAACTTGATGTAGAAGCTTTTAAATAGCTTCCCCCTAAACCGACAATCCTCATAAGCAACTTCAAAGCTTTCAATAAAGCCTAAAATGATTAAGCGCGCAGCAGAATCTAACAAGCAAATCCCATCATATAACATGATAACGTTGCTAAAAGGGATTAAAAGCTTGGGGCACACCAAGTAGATCAACAACTTCTCTTCTCACGCTTGAATAATTCTTCTGAATTTTTCTTCCCCCTGAGAGTTCAAGTTATGCATACTAGAAAGAATCAAGACATTCTTCCCCCACATAGTTGAAGAAAACAAATCAATCCCAAGTATGAAGCTCAAATACTGAAGTAGACACTTTATCCCATTCATGAAGTTGACATCGTAACATCAGAGTCAATTAAGTCCCGGAAATGCACATATCTTCTTCCGGAGATGCACCAGAGTCAATTAAGTCCCGGAAGTGCATATTTCTCCATATAGGATAATGATGATGAATAATTGAAACAACCAAACAATTAAACATCGAATCAGTAGTGTACCGTTTAGAGATTGATAACGCCACGAGTTAAAACACTGATTTTCTCTGCGGCTATGACAAATGTCATCCCGGAATGTCTTCAAATCAAAAGAAGGTATGAAGTTCATCACGTGTACTCGTTGTGCGTTCAATGTGTCTTCTTCTTCCCCCTTGATGGTTTCGAAACTCAGAACTATCAATAAATCGTACGCACATGAACCTAAAATCTCGTGAGAATAATAAATAAGCAGAATTATATATTTTTGTGAGAATCAGCTGCTGATCGAAAATCTCTACTCATAAACTCTCCATGGCCATCTTTACCAACCCACGTGAAAGCAATTTGAAGTGACCACTGATAGAATGAACCAGATACATCAAACGTATAACTGAATAAGAATCCTTCGATCTTGTGACTTAAGCTTGCACAATTGTTGAATGAGGAACGGTGGAGAAATCTCTAAGTACTCAATGCATCACTGAAGAAGTCTATAAGCACAACGCCTCTTGAAATTATCCACGTCGACTAAGCGCGTGACACTGAGTACAACAATGTAACCCCTTTAAGTGATAGTTATCCGAGTCATCAACCAACCACCCCGAACCCGGAAACTAGATAAACAAATCTTCATTCTAAGATTAAGCACAAGCAAGTTATCTTAGAAAGATAAAATAAGTTCACGCCTTCGAAAAATCCGTCTCCAACTTCACATAATTTGTACCCGATCAAACAAAATCTGTAGTCACTAAAAATATACCCAAAGTTTTCTTGGTCTCGTCAAATAAATTTTGTCACATTTGTCTCATCACTTTATCACGTCACTTGTTGTCTCATCCCGATGATGACCGAAGTATAACTTAATACACACAAAGTTTATACAAAAATACAAATTTGTGTAAAAAAAAATTGTGTGTATATAAAAAAGTCACACGGCCCAACATGTGTTAAATAAACGTAAGTCCATGGCCCAATTTCCAAACAAAATGCCCGGTCCATCAAATGAAGATAAAACACTCTCCAACCCTAAAAACTCTCACACATTGACTTAACCTAAACACCTCTTACAAAAACACGCAGCCAACAAAACACTCTCAACCCAACCTCGTTAAATCCGCCCCATCCTCCTTCATCTCCTCACCCACCATATCTGCTAATCTCATCAGATTAGCTAGCAAACAATACTCCATCTATCAAACTCATTAATCAAAACCCACCAGCCGCACCCATCGAAATCCTCCAACCATAGTTTCTATATGATATAACCTCAAAAGAATAAAATGAATCCTTGCCATCAAATCATCTACAAAATAATTAAATCTCACCAATCATATACGAATATCAACCCTTTAATCGTTTAATTGGAACCCAAAACCCATCTAGAGTTCATTATGCGAATAAATCTGATCAAGAAACGTCTTCAAGATCTTTAATTAGGTCTCAGGTAGGTTCAAATTTGATTGCATGTTGGGATTTTGGTTGAAACGAAATAAAGAAAGATGATAACATCATTGTTATTGATCTTCTTGAGTTTTCGTATATGAAAAATTGGTTTAAAAACCAAACACTTGATCTGTGATGATATTTAATTTAGGAATGCATTTCTATGAAGGATTGTACCGAAACTAAATCTGAGATTAATTGTTTAATGTTTGCTCGAGTCTTGATGATTTGTATATGGGTTAGGTGTCGATGGGTGTAGGTTTAGATTTGTGGATTTGTTGAGGAGTGAAAAGGTGGGCTTGTTAAATTAGACTCAGTGAGTTAACTGAGCCAACTCGGTAATGACCGAGTTAACTCGGTTGTGTTGGTTTACATGGTCTTGGGTATTTTTACACTTGTCAAGGTCACGAGTTTTTGGTCTCGAGTTGGATAGGTCATGTGAGCGTCAATATGTTGAGTCTTGGTGATATATACCCGTCGGAATATATACCCGTCGGAATATGTATCTGTGACAACCGTGGTTTTGAGGTTCGTCACTTGGTCTTACTTTTAGGTTATTTTATGTGTGACTACTTGATTTTTGTGCTTACGTGTTTATGTTGTGTGAATGAGGTTGGTGTGGTTATTGTTTATGAGTATAGAGTACTCATAAGTAAATCGAGGTACGGTTAATTCATGTTCATGAGATCACAATTGGTGACTATGAAATGAAATGGTGGTATTTTGGTGGTTACGTATACGTATAAGTAATATAGTAATAGTGTATTTTTTTAGGATTTACGGTTTAGCATTTAGAGGTCTCGGATAAGGTAATTAGCCATATGAATATTTTTCGGGATGGTTTTAAGTCATTTAGGACATAGTTATAAAGTTTATTTAAAAATTTGAGATTTTTTTTAAAAGTGTATATTTTACGTCTTTTACGATAAAACGTGTAAAATTGACTAGTTTTACGGTTTTGGGGTTTTGGAGCTTTAGGAGCTGTAATAAATTAAGACAAATTAAGGTAATGTTAGTAACATATTATTTAACAATAAAAAAGAAAAAAAAAATATAAATATATATATATAGGCGGTTATTAGGCCGGCCTAATCAAAAAAAAAAAGGAAAAAGGAATTTAAGGTAAGTAGTGTTTGGGTTGGGCTAGGACCTTTGGTTATATAAGGAACCCTTACACCAAAACAAATCATATTTTTTTTCTCCTGAAACATTCAGGCGACGGCATAAGAGAGTTTTTAGGGTTTTCTGTATTTTTTTTTCATTCTCCATTTAATTAAAGGTAAACCTTCTTAAACCTTTTTGATTTAATTGTTTTTATGATTAAATTAATCATTCTTATGATGGATTAGGGTTAGGGTTAATACAAAATCTGTAATTAATGATGTTATAATCATATTATGATGATCATATAATCAGGACTTGTATTAGATGGGGTTATGGGTAATTAATTAGTTCAATTTGTTTAAAACCCGTTTTTAAAAACTGGGCAGATTTTGAGTCAATTGTTTTGATCATATCGGGAGTTATATAAACTCTTATTAAACAATCCAAGTAACCCTGGAAAGCTATTTGAAGTGGCTTTCCAATGCAAGAAACGAGAACTAAATTGGACGTCGGGAAGTGGGTCAAAAACAGGTTACAACAGTCAGAGGTCAAAACAGTTTTGAATTCAGCCTGTTTTCTTTTTAAGTTTTGGGTTGTTTGGGGTACTTAGGGTTGCATTGGGATCTTCTCACGAACGTGAGAGATGGTTTATATATTGTAGTTAATATCTGCACTTGGGCTAAGGTGGTGGTTTAGGGTAAGACCCCTTAATGGTAACAAACTTTTAGTACGTTTAAAATCAGGAAATCTGGAATGATAAAAGTAGATATATATATATATATATCGGGGCCTTAACAGTAGCTTTAAGGTTAGGGCAAGTGGGAGGTGTTAGCCAACATATGTAAGGGTATGAATATTCCTTTTACAGAAACCATGGGTAGGTTTAAGTGGGCGTTTGACCTAATGTTTTGAGACCTAAAACTGGGACTGTTTTGGGTAAAATACGAACGGGTTAGTTATTAAACTTAACCAAGTTAAGGACTTGTTAAGGAAGGGTATTGGGGTAATTAGAGCTTATTAATGAGTTATATATGTGAGAATATACTAGATGTCCATCATAGGTTATGAGCCATCTTAGTGATTGGTTCGTTTATTGATTTCGTGTTTTTGGTTTGTTAGCTTGTTGCTAGTGCAAGGACGTGTAAATGAGCTATCAGGTGAGTGTTCATAGTCCCATGTTTATTTTTGTTTTTGACTTCCAGATGGGATGGAAGAGACACTGTGTTGAGTTGTTTCTAAATTGTTGTTGTGAATGTTTTATGGTTGTGATGGACTTGTGTGTACACTTATGTGATTAACTGCTATGCGATTTTTGATTTGTTATTGTGGTTTGACAAGGTAGTGGCCTTGTGGTTTGCCAAGGTAGTGGCCTTGGGATAGGTACATAGGGTGATCATCTAAGGTACCATGATGTTGTTTGGCAAGGTAGGATCCTTGGATTGGTTTGGTATGATTGGTCTTGATTGATAGTTGTTAATACATAATTGTAACACATTGTCCATATGTTCTTTTGTTGATGATTGTTATTCACAGCTTGTAACTGATTTAGCGTTGGAGTCTAAACCTATGACTCTCACCAACTTTATGTTGACGTGTTTTAGTGTCTCTTTCAGGTGATACTATGGTTAAGCATGAGAAAATAAGTGGCTAGGATGGGAGAAGCATAGGATTGCATATAGAAGGAGAATCCTCGTTTCCTTCTTAGTTTTATTTGATTGTTCTTTTAATAAGTGATACTGTGGCACACATTTGTTTGTTGGTATGTTATTTGTTGTCTTGGGTAAGAAGTAGGACTGTTACTTACTTACCTAGACCCCTTGCATTTTGTTGAGATATTGTCATGACCTTCGTGTCACTATTTTTATGACATTTCTTATTTCATATAGTTGTCTCTATAGACACGCCATGTTGTGATGATATCCATACGTTGCGCCCCATGTTCCGCCATGGTGGGGTGTGACAGAATGGTATCAGAGACAATGGTTATAGAGAATTAGGTTGCCTAGTCGCGTAGCCTAGTCTATATCTTAAGGGTCCTTGCATATAGGCGTCATAGGAGTATGTGTGCATTTTATAATAATTGATGTGTTTGGATGTTATTTTGCGATGTTGTTAAGTTAGGAACTAATATGGTTCATACTTGACCACATAATATTTTCCTTTCGGGTTTTGACTAGTGCGGGTTTAACTACCATCGTCCACGCTAGTCATCTTTGTAATTGCTAGAAAATGTATAATTATTTGTTTTAAATTTTCCGACTCTTATGGACGGCATGCCTTAAAATTATCTATGTTTTCGTTTGGATTATGTCTACGCTAGTTTAGCTAGACCATGGATTTGTGATGTTTCAAGTTTTGACTATGTTATTTTAATAAATGGAGTTTTGGATTTTGTGTGTTTATGTGCTTGTGAGTTGATGGATTATGTGTTATGTGTAGTATTAATTTCTTATAAGTGTCATCATAGGAGGGAGTACATTGTTTAAAGGGAACATGTATAATTATGGAGGCCTACATAATTATATATGTGCCACAACACCACTAGACTTTCAAGTATGATTGCATGAAAGAGAACTGATACATGCTTGTATAGCATATGTTGGTAGTATGTATGATTATGATTAGGCGTATGTATAGTGGTAAGTATACTATATGGAGTATTCTGGTAGTTGTTAACGGGTGTCATGTTTTTACTATCAGCATGGTGAACACGCGAAATGGTGCTAGTGGAGGTGGTGATGGAAATCCTGACTTGCCTACTTTGATTGCTGCTCAAATGGCCAACATAATACCAACTATTGTTCAGCAGGTGACTAACAACCTGAACAACAATAATAACAACAATGGTCAAGGAGGAGGTGGAAACAATGGTTGTAGCTATAAGGCATTCACTTCTTGTGGTGCAAGAGAGTATGATGGGAAGGGCGGCGCGGTAGTACTTACCCAATGGATTGAGAAGATGGAGAATGTAATTCAGATGAGTGGATGCTTACCAAATCAAATGGTCATGTACGTAACTGGTTCACTGGTAGGGAAGGCTTTAACTTGGTGGAACACTCAAGTTCAAGCAAGGGGAAGAGTTGCTGCAAATGCTATGGCTTGGGCCGATTTTAAAGCTCTTATGACTACGGAGTTTTGTCCAAGCAATGAGATGGAGAAGCTGGAAAATGAGTTTTGGGGACATGCTATGGTTGGAGCGGCTCATGCAGATTACACAGATCGCTTCCATGAATTGGCAAAGTTGGTTCCCCATTTGGTTACCCCTAAGGAGAACAAGATTAAGCGGTACATTGTTGGATTACCTCCTCAGATCAGGGGAATGATTAAGGCTACTCAGCCTAACACAATACAACAGGCCATACTAACGGCAGGAATACTTACTGAGGAGGCGGTATCTAGTGGAATCTTGGTCAAGGCGGGAGATAAAAGAAAGGAGCCAGAAGCCGCGAAGTCGCCTGACACCAACTGGAAGAATGCTAAGAAGGCGAATGATGGAAGAAATTTTGCCATGAGGGTACCTCAAGGTTCTGGACATCCGAACAACAACAATGCTGCCTGACGAACCTGCTCTAGGTTCCATCCAAGAGGTACGCCATGCCAGACATGCTACAATTGCCAGAAACCGGGACACTTTGCCAGAAAATGTGACGCACCTAACAGAAACGCAACACCAATCCAGTCTGTAAGGACGAATGTCACCGGGGAAATTGTTTTGAGTGTGGACAACCCGGGCATTTCCAGAGGGAGTGTCCTAGATTGGTTGGAGCAACCAACCAGGGCAGAGGCCAGTTAGCTTTGGAGGGAAGTCGAGGAAACCAAGGCGGTGGAAACCGGAACAATGCTAACCGCAACAATGGGAACAATGGGAATCGGAACTGGAACAGGAACGAGGGAAATCAGAATAGGGGAAATCGGAATGGAGGCAGGGTTTACCTTGCAAATGCAGTAGAAGCGATTCAGGACCCGAATGTAGTCACGGGTACGTTTTCTGTTAACAATCACCTCGCTACGATTCTTTTTGACTCTGGGGCAGATTTTAGTTTTGTGTCGTCTCAATTCGTGCCTTTGTTAGATATGAACCCTAGTGTAGCGAAACCAGGATATGTGATTGAAATAGCTAGTGGTAAGCAAGAAGAAGTAGATGAGATATTTTTGAACTGCAAATTAGAGTTGGGAGAATTTAAGTTTACCATAGATTTAATCCCTCTAGGACATGGGAGCTTCGATGTAATCATTGGGATGGATTGGTTATCGAAGCATAGGGCTGAGCTAATGTGTCATGAAAAGATTGTTAAGATACCCATTGGTGATATGAAGGTGTTATACATGTACGGAGAAAGGAATGAGAAGAAGACCAGGTCCCTTATGAATGCCAAGGATGATGAGCCCCAAATCAATAATATTCGAGTAGTAAGAGAGTTCGTCGATGTATTCCCGGATGACTTGATGGGGTTACCACCGGTGAGACAAGTAGAGTTTAAGATTGACTTAGTACCCGGGGCAACACCCGTAGCGAAGTCACCATATCGTCTAGCACCGTCAGAGATGCAAGAATTAGCCGAGCAACTTAAGTAATTACAGGATAAGGGTTTCATTCGACCAAGTTCTTCTCCATGGGGAACGCCGGTGCTATTTGTCAAGAAGAAGGATGGATCTTTCCGAATGTGTATTGATTATCGGGAGTTGAACAAGTTGACCATTAAGAACCGTTATCCTCTCCCAAGGATTGACGATTTATTTGATCAGCTGCAAGGAGCAAGGTACTTCTCAAAAATTGACCTTAGGTCCGGTTATCACCAACTAAGGGTCTGTGAGGAGGACATACAAAAGACCGCGTTCAGAACAAGGTACGGACATTTTGAATTCACCGTTATGCCATTTGGATTGACGAACGCGCCAGCAGTAATCATGGATCTAATGAACCGAGTGTGCAAGCCATATCTAGACAAATTTGTCATAGTCTTCATTGATGACATACTTATCTACTCTAAGACGGAGGAGGAGCATAACCAACATTTGAGATCGGTATTGGAGCTGCTCAGGAAGGAGAAACTTTATGGGAAGTTCTCCAAGTGTGAATTTTGGCTGCAAGAGGTACAATTTCTGGGGCATGTAATCGATAATGATGGCATACATGTAGACCCAAAGAAGATTGAAGCAGTAAAGGATTGGAAGGCACCTACTACACCGTCAGAAATAAGGTCATTCTTAGGCTTGGCAGGATATTACAGGAGATTTATAGAGAATTTCTCTAGAGTATCAAAGCCTTTGACACTGTTGACCCAAAAGAATCAGAAGTATGAATGGGGCGAAGAGCAAGAACATGCGTTTCAGACACTAAAGGATAGGTTGTGTAATGCACCTATCTTGTCTTTACCAGAAGGGGTGGAAGATTTTGTGGTTTACTATGGTGCGTCCAACCAGGGTTTGGGATGTGTTCTTATGCAGCGAGATAAGGTCATAGCTTATGCATCACGACAATTGAAAAACCATGAGAAGAATTACACCACACATGACTTGGAACTAGGAGCTGTAGTCTTTGCTCTCAAGATATGGAGACATTACTTGTATGGGACGAAAAGTGTGATCTTTACGGACCACAAAAGTTTGCAGCACATCTTTGATCAGAAAGATTTGAACATGAGGCAGAGACAATGGTTGGAGTTATTTTGTGATTATGACTGTGAGATTAAGTATCACCTTGGGAAGGCCAATGTGGTGGCAGATGCGCTAAGTAGGAAGGAGAGGCTAAAACCAAAGAGAGTAAGGGCAATGAGCATAACAATTCAGACAACTCTTAAGGATAGAATTCGGGCAGCACAAATAGAGGCCGTAAAGGAAGAAAGGCTGGTTGAAGAAAATCTACATACTATGGATCAGTACATGGAAGAAAGAGGAGATGGTTGCAAGTATTACTTGGATAGAATATGGGTTCCGTTGTTTGGCGATACAAGGAAGGTGATATTGGATGAAGCTCATACGTCGAGGTATTCGATACACCCAGGAGCTGATAAGATGTATCGAGACATGAGAGATATGTATTGGTGGCCAGGAATGAAGAAGGATGTAGCTTTGTACGTTAGTGAATGTTTGACTTCCTCCAAGGTGAAGGCTGAACATCAAAGACCGTCAGGATTACTGCAACAACCAGAGGTTCCTAAATGGAAGTGGGAGAATATTTCCATGGACTTCATTACAAAACTGCCAAGGTCTAACAGTGGAAATGATATGATTTGGGTAATAGTGGACAAACTGACTAAGTCTGCCCATTTTGTGGCAATGAAGGAGGATGATAAGATGGAAAGGTTTGCCAAGAAATACTTGGAACATGTGGTGGAAAAACATGGAGTACCGGTGTCGATCATATCAGATAGAGATAGCAGGTTTATGTCTAGATTTTGTGGACTATTGCAGAAGGCTTTGGTACGAGGCTGGATATGAGCACAACTTATCATCCGCAGACGGATGGACAGAGTGAGAGGACTATACAAACACTGGAGGACATGTTAAGAGCATGTGTGATAGATTTTGGAGGAAGTTGGGAGAATCATCTGGCGTTGGCAGAATTCTCGTACAATAATAGCTACCATGCTAGTATAGAGTGTGCACCGTTTGAGGCACTCTATGGTAGGAAGTGTAGGTCACCGCTGTTATGGGCTGAAGTAGGAAGTAGCCAACTAATTGGACCGGAGATGGTACAAGAGACTACGGACGCAATTACCGTGCTTAAGGAAAAATTAAAGGCGGCTAGAGATCGACAAAAGAGCTATGCGGACAAGAGGCGTAAGCCGTTGGAATTTGGGGTTGGGGACAAGGTGATGCTAAAGGTTTCACCATGGAAAGGGGTGATGCGGTTCGGGAAGAAAGGGAAGTTAGCACCTAGATTTGTGGGGCCATTTGAAATCCTTGAAAGGATTGGGCTAGTGGCATACAGGTTGAGATTACCAGAAGAGTTAAGTAGTGTACATGACGTGTTTCATGTCTCAAACTTGAGGAAATGCTTAGCAAGAACTGACTTGCAAGTGTCGGTGGACGATATTAGTATAGATGCGAGCCTTCGTTTTATTGAAGAGCCGATAGAGATTATGGACCGTGAAGTTAAAACCTTGAAAAGAAGTAAGATACCGTTAGTTAAGGTTAGGTGGAATTCTAAACGTGGATCGGAGTTCACGTGGGAACGGGAAGAGTTTATGAGGAGTAAGTATCCTCAGCTGTTCGTTAATGACGATCCTAAGGAGTAAATCTCGGGACGAGATTTCTATTAGGAGGGAGTGATGTGAAAACCATGGTTTTGAGGTTCGTCACATGGTCTTACTTTTAGGTTATTTTATGTGTGACTACTTGATTTTTGTGCTTACGTGTTTATGGTGTGTGAATGAGGTTGGTGTGGTTATTGTTTATGAGTATAGAGTACTCATAATTAAATCGAGGTACGGTTAATTCATGTTCATGAGATCACAATTGGTGACTATGAAATGAAATGGTGGAATTTTGGTGGTTACGTATACGTATAAGTAATATAGTAATAGTGTATTTTTTTAGGATTTACGGTTTAGCATTTAGAGGTCTCGGATAAGGTAATTAGCCATATGGATATTTTTCGGGATGGTTTTAAGTCATTTAGGACATAGTTATAAAGTTTATTTAAAAATTTGAGATTTTTTTTAAAAGTGTATATTTTACGTCTTTTACGATAAAACGTGTAAAATTGACTAGTTTTACGGTTTTGGGGTTTTGGAGCTTTAGGAGCTGTAATAAATTAAGACAAATTAAGGTAATGTTAGTAACATATTATTTAACAATAAAAAAAGAAAAAAAATATAAATATATATATATGCGGTTATTAGGCCGGCCTAATCAAAAAAAAAGGAAAAAGGAATTTAAGGTAAGTAGTGTTTGTGTTGGGCTAGGACTTTTGGTTATATAAGGAACCCTTACACCAAAACAAATCATATTTTTTTTCTCCTGGAACATTCAGGCGACGGCATAATAGAGTTTTTAGGGTTTTCTGTATTTTTTTTTCATTCTCCATTTAATTAAAGGTAAACCTTCTTAAACCTTTTTTATTTAATTGTTTTTATGATTAAATTAATCATTCTTATGATGGATTAGGGTTAGGGTTTATATAAAATCTGTAATTAATGATGTTATAATCATATTATGATGATCATATAATCTAGGGCTTGTATTAGATGGGGTTATGGGTAATTAATTAGTTCAATTTGTTTAAAACCCGTTTTTAAAAACTGGGCAGATTTTGAGTCAATTGTTTTGATCATATCGGGAGTTCTATATACTCTTATTAAACGATCCAAGTACCCCTGGAAATCTATTTGAAGTGGCTTTCCAATGCAAGAAACGAGAACTAAATTGGAGGTCGGGAAGTGGGTCAAAAACAGGTTACAACAGTCGGAGATCAAAACAGTTTTGAATTCAGCCTGATTTCTTTTTAAGTTTTGGGTTGTTTGGGGTACTTAGGGTTGTATTGAGATCTTCTCACGAACGTGAGAGATGGTTAATATATTGTAGTTAATATTTGCACTTGGTCTAAGGTGGTGGTTTAGGGTAACAAACTTTTAGTACGTTTAAAATCAGGAAATCTGGAATGACAAAAGTAGATATATATATATCGGGGCCTTAACAGTAGGTTTAAGGTTAGGGCAAGTGGGAGGTGTTAGCCAACATATGTAAGGGTATGAATATTCCTTTTACAGAAACCATGGGTAGGTTTAAGTGGGCGTTTGACCTAATATTTTGAGACCTAAAACTGGGACTGTTTTGGGTAAAATACGAACGGGTTAGTTATTAAACTTAACCAAGTTAAGGACTTGTTAAGGAAGGGTATTGGGGTAATTAGAGCTTATTAATGAGGAATATATGTGAGAATATGCTAGATGTCCATCATAGGTTATGAGCCATCTTAGTGACTGGTTCGTTTATTAATTTCGTGTTTTTGGTTTGTTAGCTTGTTGCTAGTGCAAGGACGTGTGAAGGAGCTATCAGGTGAGTGTTCATAGTCCCATGTTTATTTTTGTTTTTGACTTCTAGATGGGATGGAAGAGACAATGTGTTGAGTTGTTTCTAAATTGTTGCTGTGAATGTTTTATGGTTGTGATGGACTTGTGCGTACACTTATGTGATTAACTGCTATGCGATTTTTGATTTGTTATTGTGGTTTGACAAGGTAGTGGCCTTGTGGTTTGCCAAGGTAGTGGCCTTGGGATAGGTACATAGGGTGATCATCTAAGGTACCATGATGTTGTTTGGCAAGGTAGGAGCCTTGGATTGTTTTGGTATGATTGGTCTTGATTGATAGTTGTTAATACATAATTGTAACACATTGTCCATATGTTCTTTTGTTGATGATTGTTATTCACAGCTTGTAACTGATTTAGCGTTGGAGTCTAAACCTATGACTCTCACCAACTTTATGTTGACGTGTTTTAGTGTCTCTTTCAGGTGATACTATGGTTAAGCATGAGAAAATAAGTGGCTAGGATGGGAGAAGCATAGGATTGCATATAGAAGGAGAATCCCCGTTTCCTTCTTAGTTTTATTTGATTGTTCTTTTAATAAGTGATACTGTGGCACACATTTGTTTGTTGGTATGTTATTTGTTGTCTTGGGTAAGAAGTAGGACTGTTACTTACTTACCTAGACCCCTTGCATTTTGTTGAGATATTGTCATGACCTTCGTGTCACCATTTTTATGACATTTCTTATTTCATATAGTTGTCTCTATAGACACGCCATGTTGTGATGATATCCATACGTCGCGCCCCATGTTCCGCCATGGTGGGGTGTGACAGTATCCGTCGGAATATGTACCCGTCGGAATATGTACCCGTCGGAATGTTTTTAAGTCTCCATCGGAATGTTTTTAAGTCTCCATCGGAATCAAACAAACACCCCATCGGAATAGCTATCCGAATAGCCATCGGAATAACCATCCGAATAGCCATCGGAATAAGCATAATCGGAATCTCCATCGGAATCCCCATCGGAAACCCCATCGGAAAAGGGTTTTGACCCATTTTCATGGTTTTCCGAAAAAAAGTGGATCTGTTATCTGGATCTTATCTATCTGCATAAAATTAATAACGAACCCATAAACAATTGAAATACCATATTTGAACAAACTTAGACCATGAAAGAAAATGAAACTTGGACCAATGACTAGTCACAGATAACTTAAATCTTGTGACAATGAAATGGATAAGAACAATGACTAAAAAAAAAATTTGACCATCGTGACAAAAAGAAATCAATAGATCGAGACATAAAAAATTAGACCACTGATACACGGCTTTGGACCGTATAAAAATTAAAGTTCGAAATAGTGGTCTAATCGAATTGATCCTGGTTTAACTATGCGACTCAGTCGTCTTTTGGTGGAAACAAATGTTGTGTCGTTGTAGTAAAGGAAAGGTGCAAAAACTTTAATGTAAATGGCGGTTAATTAAATCTAAAACTAATTAAAACTTAAATGGTGCAATATTTAAAACGTTTTAAAATTAAATTAATTAAATGACTTAAAATTAAAGCGCGACGGAAAATTAATCAATTTAATATTTAGAACTTAGCAAAAATAAACAAAAAGTGAATTCCATCGCAATGCGATCGGAATCCTGTCGCAATGTCACCAAAAGGAATCCAATCGCAATGTGGTGATCGCAATAACCTGTCGCAATAACACCAAAAACAAACATGTCGCAATGATCCCAATCGCAATCCTATCGCAATACCACCAAAATCAAACCAATCGCAATCCCGATCGCAAAATGAATCAGAATGCAAAACCCTTATGCGATGCACCGATCGCAATATGGGTCGGAATACCAAAACCCTTATGCGATGCCGCAATGATGGTCGCAATATGACCCGTCGCAATAGGGTTAACCTTTGCGATGGCTTGTGATTCGAAATAAGCAAATCTAATAAGTTAACTTGAATAAGCACAAATCAAAACTTTATCAAAGAAATAATAAGAAGAATACAATAAGCACAACGTTAAAGACTTTTTCAAAAACAAAATAAGTAAACAAAATACGCAAACTTTTAGAAAGATGAAATTTTTTAGAAAACTTAGAAAAGCAAATAAGCTAAGTACAAAACAAGCCAATAAGATTGTCAAACTTATAGCTTATTTCATACGAAAACTTAGATAGAAATAAAAAGGAGAACTTTTTAATCAAATAAACAAAGAGATTAAGCAAAAGCTTGCTTAATCCGATTTTAAAACAAACTAAAACAAGAGAAAGGTAGAAAGAGAATGATAAAAGAAACTTGATCAAAAGTAAATAAAGATTAAAGCAACAAAATGAAGAACACTTACTTGGAATTAAAAGGAATTAAAGTGCAAGACAAGTATTTAAAATGACATGAAAAGTAAATGTGCAAAAATTAAAGATGGAAGACTAATTGTCACACTTAGCCAACAAAAAGAAAATAATGAAATCCTAATCTATTTATAGGGGAGGATTAAGGAGTGCTTAAGGAGCTTCCTCCCCTCTTTCATCTTTTTAATTGTACCATCAAGTCCTTAATTCTTTAATCTTCTTAAATCTTGGACTTTAATGACTTTGTCTCGGGATTTCTTTAAACTCGTCTTGTAATTCTTCAATAAATTAGACTTGAGTTCTTTGGCTTTAAGTAAACTTCCGTCTCTTGACTTTTTCTTTGATAAATCTTCAGAAATGGTCTTGGACTTCCGTTCTTTTTGCACTCTTGATCTTTCGACTTCGTATTTCATCTTTTTCTTCGATAAATGCTCGTGAATGCCCGTGTTTTCTCCACTTTTCACTGTTTCGTCCTAAATCACAACAAAAACACAAACCACGCATAATTCTGACATAAATGACATAAAATACACGTTTTGGCTCGGTTATTATTGTAATTAAGTGGTAAAAAGGATGGGTGTTTACACACCTATCAAATCCCCTACACTTGACCATTGCAATGTCCTCATGCAATGCATTAGTTACAAAGCACATTTACACTTTTCATCATAATCAATCCATATTGGCCTTTATTAAAGAGATAGAAAACTATAAACATTCAAAGTAAAGAAATCAAAAACATACCTTGGGTTTTGGAAATGTCATGAATAATCATCATCCTCAAGTTTTCACTTTCTCCAAACCAAGCTTAAAAACGAGATCATTGTTATTATAAGTTAGCAAACTAACACGAACTCATGTGGGCCTATTATTTACTTAGACCCCCTTATTCCTAGGTGTATCTCTTATATTTTATTGTTGTCTAGAATGATTACGAGGATGCATTTTTGACTTATTTCGATAGTTATTTAGGCCGAAAATAAAGTGAACGATTTAATCAATAGTTAGCTAAAGGACAAAATCTTTTAAAACTGCTTCTCGGGACCTCATAAAGTTCATATCTTGGCATAACTCGCTTCGCGATTTGAGACCTTTCTCGGACCGATATTTGGCAGCGACTTCATACTTCAAATCTTGAGAGACGTTCATGAAATAATGGCCTTCTCTTCATAATAGGAATTTCTTCACTTGAAGTTTTGAGAGATTCTTCATATTTGGACCACGACTTCTTCCTTTTTCTCCAATCATTATTTTGGACTTTGATATACAACGATCCGACTCCTTTTTGGACTTGGCTTTATTTATCCTCATACCTTGCTAGGGTCTTTTAGGATAGACTTCTCCGTGACTTTTGGGGAGTATTTGCTTTTCGTCGTGTGTCTCGATCCTTCACATTGATTTTCAATAAATGATTCTTCACATCATTTGGGATCTTTAGCAACAAAATGTAGTCCTCATGCCTTGTTAGGACCTTTTTGGACTTGCCAATCTTCGCATCCCGCTTCAATAAGTTATGCCCTGGCTATGAACTCTAATCCATACCGAGCAAATTTTAAACGATCTTGGGCTAGAAGCTAAGTAACTTTTCAAATCGTACAACCTTATTTATTGCAGATAAATTTATTAGCAAGCGATGGGAGAATAGGCTCATAATTAACTCACATAAATTCACGAAAGAATACCGAACTTATAATTGACTCTATCATCTCTCGTTCTCCATAGTTTAAAATCCCAAGGAATGAGACTCGTGGATGCTTATCCTATTAAATCAAAGTTTTGGGTTTTCGAGTCGCCTATAGGATCTTGCAAACTTGATGAGACTGCTTTTATACATAGTCTCATCGTCCAAATTGGGCTTAAAACGCATTAAATATCATCAAAATACCCAAATATATGCTTGTGTTTGTTGCTTGTGTATTTTAGGTACGGATATTGAGAAAATGACAAAAGATCACAAGAATCATGCAAAAACGAACACGGGAAACGAAGCCGCACGATGAACAAAGCCCTAATGAAGAATTTTCCAAAGAAAACCCTTGAAGATTTGAAGAATTATGAAGATTGGTCCTCCAAGTTTGAAGAATTGACACTTTATACCCTTGTATCTTCATAATACAAGTTTGGTCCCTAAAGTTTGTCAAAATTACAAAAAGGACCCTTAACTTTGAAGAATTGGCAAATTTAGTCCCTCAACAAAACTAAATTGTCAATAATGGTCCTCCAAGAAGACAACAAACAAGTCAAAGCCTTAAAGTATGAAGACATGCCAAAATCAGCCCTTCAAATATGAAGAAATTGCACTTTTAGTCCTTAAAACAAGTTTAAAAACTTGTTGTGCCAAAACTGCCAACTTGCCAAAGATGTTTTTCAAAGGAATGGACTTATTTGCTGATTTAATACAAAGTGAAAGAAGAATGAAAATAGAGGGGTCAAACCTGCCAGACAACCTAAGAAAAACCCTCCACTCCCTGCTTGACACCTCACCCACTCACACCCATTAACCAATCAAAACGCCCCTTTTCTCCACATCACCTCTCCACTCACCCATAAACTGATTAATTAATCAGTTTAAAAACTCCCTCCAAACATTTATTTAAAATCTTATTAATCCCAAACCGGATTAAATCACCCCCTAATCCACCCTTAAACCCTAAATATTTCCAGGATGAACTATGATTAAAACAAGGGGTTTTTGGGTAATTCTTTCCAGATCCTTGATTAAACATCACTTAAACCTAAAACCATCCTTAAACCCCCATCACCATCACCCCACATGCTTGTGCCACCCTCCCCTGCCCCACTATTCACTCCCAAACAAAAAATTGACAGCAGGATCAACAACCCACAACAATTTCGTGTTCCCAAAGGCTAAATGGACGACCTAGATCACTCCAAAGCAGCTGACATCCCACAAACTGCCAAGATCATCACATGGGCTTTCAAATTCAAAATCGTCCAAGGGTAGCTTGGGAAGTTTACTCATTAGGTTTTTTAGTTTCCTTTCACTTCTAGAACAGTTGTAGCCTATTATATAAAGGCTTTTAGGACTTTCATTTTTCCTGTTCTTGATTTTTTCTCCTTTTTCACAAGTCTTGTAAAACCAGTTTATAAAGGAATATAAATGGTATTGAGTTGGTGATGAGAAAGATTGAGTTCCTTTTACATTTCATGTTGATTTAAGTTCATTGTTTGAGTTTAGTTTAATTTTCAGCAAAAGTTTTCAAGTTTTCAAAGTTTCTGTTTCTTTTAAAGGTTTTCTTATATCTAAAATTTTCATACAATTCTGATAGAATGGTGATGAAAGGTGTTAGTTTGATGGTGTTTGAGCTTGTGTATGTCCAAGACACCATGGCTTGTTCTGGTGTAGTGGGTACCCAAGCTTGAATAGTCCATTTGTTTGGTCAATTTATTTTAGCTTATCATAACCTTACCCATAAGCTAAGGCTCTCTTCTAGCTTAATCTATAAGCTAGAAGCAAGCTCTTAAGCTTTTACACAGTCTCCCTTGTTCTCTCTTAGCAGGTTCAAAACAAGGAACATTTTCATCCATTTTTGTTAAGTAAAACTTCACCAGCATTTCAACAAAGTTCTGCATAGGCCCCAGCCTATAGGGAGGTGGTTTTTGAACCACTACGGGTCCTGGATGTAGGACCCTTAAGGTAGCTCCTTGTTTCTTATTTCAATTTTTAGTTTTCTAAAAAATTATGTGCTTTATATGATTCTGCATGTTGAGTTGTTAAGTGTTAGTTTAAGTGTTTGGTTGTGCTCAATTTATGATTATATGCATGTTAGTTTGAGTTTGATTCAGTTTGATTAGGTTTTAAAAAGAGTTGCTTTGAAAATTTTGATTTCAGTCAATTTAAAGGGGTGTTTGGATTTGCATATTTATCTGAGCTTCTTTGGAAATTTGTGTGTTTAATCCTGTTATAATCTCTCATTTGCTTGTCATTAGGTCATAGGTTGGTTTATTTTTCAGTTTGGGTAGGTTTTAAATACATTTGCATGCTAAAAATTGGGTAAAATACATAAAATCCAGTAACTGGTTTGAGTGACTGATTTGGTGTGGATTTTGCCATCTTATATTGATAAGTTGTTAGAAGATAGATCATTTACGGGTTTGTAATCAGTTACATGCTAATTGGTGATCTTGAATGCAAGTTTTAAGGCCTTGAATCTCACTTGTGTGCACATTGCATCAGCAACATACTCTCAGACCTGCATATAGCCTTATCAGAAGTCTTATGTGCTTTGTTTGTGCTTGATTTGTGTTAAAACCTGCCTGTTTTTATGATTGATTTGACTCCTTATACTCCAAAGAGTATAAGGGTGCCCCAATTGCCCAACAAAACACCCACAAAATCCATAAGACAAGACCTCTTGTCATATCTTCATCAGTGAAGATATCCTTTGCTGTTCATCAGAAACACAACCAAGTCTGAGCACGTTTTTGCTCCAATCAGGCTTAATTCTTGTTAATTTGGATTTGCATTCGTGTTTTTGTGTTTAAAAAGATCACTGTTTGAGTTTGGAAAAGTAAAAAAAAAAAAAAATTGCAAAAACTCACCTGGCCTGGGCTCGAACACGCGACCTCCCGTTTGGAGGAGTAACGTGTTTACCAGTGATCCGGATGGTTGTTTACGTTTAAGTTTCATTTCACAATCTATTTAAGGGTTATTGGATTTCTAGCTTATTTGATTAACAGCTTATAAATAAGCTATTTCTAGCTTATTTCTTTGAGGTTTTCACTGTTTAACATTTTTCTTAAGTTTATATTAGGGTTTTTGACTTTTCTGAGCAAAAAGTATATTTTTCCCTTTATTAATTAATTTATTAGGATTATTTTAAGTTTTTATTTTAGAAAGTCATTAAAAAATAGTAAAAGGTATACTAAAAATCTGAAAAAATAATTTTTAGGTTTTTAATCATACTCTTGAGGTTTACAGCTATTTAGGTTTTCAATTTAGCTTATTTTTTATTTTATAGGATTTTAGGGTTTTTAGCTAACTTTAAAATTCAATATAAAATTATTAAATTGGTTTCAGAAAATTTGGATTGCACTTTTGTTTTAGCTACATTATTTAGGATTTTTGGTAATTTTTTAGAATTTATTTATAAACTTTTTATTTTTTGAATATTTTAATATTATTTTATTATTAAAATTGAAGTTTTATTTTTTTTAGTTTTTACATTTTTCCTAGGTTAAGGACACTTAATTAGGAGTTTTGTCACTTTCCAAATATTTTTTAGACTTTCCAATTAATTTCTAGAATTAATTTAAGATTTAATAGATTTTAATAGTTTTTAAGTGTTTAAAAATAGTTTAATTTGGTTTTAAAATTTTTAAAAATATTTTTTAGCTTAATTAGGATATTTTTGAGGTTTACAAGCTATTAGATCTTGTTTAAGGCTTTTTAATAATTAAAAGTGATTTTTAGGGCTTTAATTAGCATTAAAAAGTCATTATCTAGTTAATTAAAAGGTTTTAGCAAGTTTGGACTTTTTGTAAACTCTTAGAATATTATTGGGGATTTTTAGAAATTTTTAGGAATTTTTAGGTTAAAATTTTAATTTTGGCACTATTTACGATTTTATGTGTTCGCCTTTTTCGTCATAGTTTAATTCGTCTTTGTAACCGTCTTTCTCTTCTAATCCCATTTCTTTCTCAATCATATAATCACAAATCAATATCAATTCAATACACAACGCACTTGCCTCCTCGAGAACGAACTCACTTAGGGTCATTCACACACGGTTTTCCTAAATCGTCGTGCACACTTGCCCTATTTATTGCTCTTTTCCTAAAGAGTGGTAAAAACTCCAACATCATTTTGGCGCTGCTGCCGGGGAGGCGTGTTGTGTTTTGGTTGATCAATTGTTGTTTTTATATAACCATAATTAGCTAATTGTATTAGTAGCACTCTACTAATACGTATTATCGTTTTTTGGTTTTTGTGTGAATATTATTAATATATTGTATACGTAGAACAATAAATTTACAAGTACTCCAAATACGTGAGAAATCACAACCTTGACTTGGGAGGTCATTACCCAATCATTGTATTCGAATCTCAAACCAAAGAAAAAGGCAAAAATAGATAAATACTTTCGTGAAGCTTAATCTTGAAAATACAAACTATAAGGTGGGTATAAGGCGGTTGTATTTCACGACCTAAAGGAAAAAGGCTCTTAAGTGCTTCGCGCCGCCTCGTTTCCTCCGCTTGCTTGTGCGTATTTGATTTTGAGAGTGAATCGAGGGTTTTGCCGCCCAAAGTATTATTACATATCATATATATTTTCTTGGTTTCTATTGATTAAACCCTCTTGAACGATTTGGTGTTCCACCATCGTTCTAAAGTCATCGAAGGCGTTCACTTCACGTGATCGTTTCCATTCCTTGAGGCTTCTTTAATCGAGAGATTTGATTAAGGAGGAGATTTGTAGATTTGTGTCTACCTAATACATTCCAAAAATCCAAAAAAAGTAAAAACAATCAAAAACCACAAAAAAATTGAAAAAGTAAAAACACCAAAAAGAATCTTCTTTGCTCTCCTTCTCGTTGTACGTGACGTTTATGCAAACTCGCTCTAAAGCAAGACGTGCTCGTAAACGAAGAAACAAATCAATCACTCTTACTAGTGAGGAGTCTCCTATTGACGAACCCATTGTAGTGAAAGAAGCACCCACGGCTAATCGAACTATGATGGAGTTGCTTCAAGCACCCACCGAGGGTTATGGAGAAGCGATTGTGATTCCCGCTATCCTTGCGGAGAATTTTGAGGTTAAGACGGGTTTGTTGTCCATGATTCAAAACAACAAGTTTCAAGGTGACGAAAAGGACAACCCTCATAACCACATTCGCCAATTTAATCGACTCACCGCCACATGCAAGTTTAAGGACGTCTCAAACGACTCGATTAAGATGATGCTTTTTCCGTATTCCTTAGCGGGGCCCGCAAAAATTTGGTTAGAGAAAGAGCCACCCAATTCTATATTGACGTGGAAGGATCTCGTTTCAAAATTCGTGAACTAATTTTTTCCGCCCTCTAAGACTACGCACTTGAAAAACAAGATTTCAAAGTTTTCACAAGAGTATAATGAGAGTTTTTCAACGGCTTGGAATAGGTTTAAGGAAATGTTGCACGAATGTCCTCATCATGGTTTTTCCGACTTTCACCAAATTGACACGTTTTACAATGGCTTGAACGATCATGAGCGTGATTATCTTAATGCCGCCGCGGGTGGTAATTTTTTGTGTAAGACGGTCGAGGAAGCCTTGTTAATCATTGAGAATAGGTCTAAGGTGTATAGTCCTCGTAGCACGTCGAGTGTTCATAAGACTTCGTCTTCTCCTTCATTGTCACACACCGTTGATGCTTGCCAAATCGAGGCTAATTTGGAGAACAAAATTTTTGATAAGTTGAAAGGATTGTTAATTGAGTTTAAAGTTGGTGAACAACCCGCTCCCGCTACGATTAAAGCGGTTGAGGTTTCTTGTATGTATTGTGGTGGAGCTCACGA
Source organism: Glebionis coronaria (assembly GCA_025667525.1). Taxonomy (NCBI): domain Eukaryota; kingdom Viridiplantae; phylum Streptophyta; class Magnoliopsida; order Asterales; family Asteraceae; genus Glebionis; species Glebionis coronaria. Next base: position 435,772,811 of record CM046877.1, read on the forward strand.
TTATTCCGGGTGCATTACCAACGGTGGTAACACTTCGAGTGCCTTCGCGGCCGCGGGAACTTATAACCAAAACGGTCAAGTTCCTCGCACTAATCAATTGACTCCACCGGGTTTTCCACCAAATCAAAATGCTAACAATTATCGAAACAATCAAGTCGGTTACCAAAGCAATCAAAGGAACAATTTTAAGGGTAATAACAACTATGGGAATCAAGGAACTAGTAGCCAATTGCAAAATCAAAATCAAAACCGTAATTTTCAAAACACAAGTCAAGCTCTTCAAAATGTTTACACTAAAGAACTTCCAATGGACTTTTTGAATTACGCTACGACAAATGATAAGATTTTGGAGAACATACAAGAGCAATTGGCTAGTCAAGCTAGGGACACGGCTAAAAACACCAAGGATTTGGCTAATTTTGTGAAGGAAAATCTTAACATGAGAAATGAGTTGAAAAATGATTTTGCTAATCAAATTAGAGGTCAAAACAATAAGATTGAACAAAGTCATGCTAGGCTTGAACAAAGAATTGACCAAAAAGCCGCTAGTCAAGATTTGAAGTTTAATAGTCAAGATGCTAAGCTTAATGCCATTTTAGAAGCCGTCATGGGAAACAAAGCCTCTACTTCGAGTGGTCTACCTAGTAACACCGTTTCAAACCCGAAGGGAGAGATGAAAGTGATTACCACACGAAGTGGTAAGACACTTAAAGAACCGACTCATCAACCAATTACTCCAACGGTGGAGGAAATTGAGGAAGAACCCGAGGTGGTGGTCGAAAAGGAGCATATTTCAATCCCACAAAGTACCGCTCATGCCACACCTACGGTCGACCCTTTACCAACATTGGAACCCGAGATTCCAAAGGCTATGCCTATGCCCCAACACACACCACCCTTGCCTTACCCATCGAGACTTAGGAAGGAGAAACGACAAGAGCGTGACAACTACCAATTTGAGCTTTTTATGAAAATGTTTCGTGAGTTGCACCTTAATGTGAGTTTTGCTGATGCTTTGGTCATGATGCCTCGATTTGCTGCTAACTTTAAGAGTATGTTGAACAACAAGGAGAAATTGCACCAAATGTCTAGATGTTCGTCGGTTTATCTTAATCGCATACCTCAAAAAGTCGGTGATCCCGGTAAATTTTTGATCCCTTGTGCCATTCAAGATATGGAAGAATGCTATGCCTTGGCCGATCTTGGTACTAGCATTAACTTGATGCCACTTGCAATCTTCAAGTCGCTCAATCTTCCTAATCTTACTCCTTCACGAATGTCTATTGAGTTGGCCGACCATTCCACGATTCTCGCATGTGGTTTGGCGGAAGACGTTTTTGTGAAAGTGGGGAAGTTCTACTATCCCGTAGACTTTATCGTTGTTGATATCCCCACGGATCCTCAAGTTCCTCTTATTTTAGGTCGTTCGTTTTAGATACGTCTATGGCTTTAATTGATGTGCATGCTAGAAAGATCACCTTACGTTTCAACGACGAGGAACTTGTTATAAACGCAACTCAAAATTCTCAACTTTCTCATGTTTATTCTGTTGCTACCATAAACCTCGTTGATATGATCGACGTGGTTTACGAGGAATTTTCACAAGAAGTTTTAAGGTTTGGTGATGAAGAAACTAGTGGCTATCCCACTATGTTAGATCCAATTCTTGATAATTCGACACCAACCTTGACTCCTTTTGAAGGTGGTGGTTTTACGTTGGAAGAATGTAATGTTCCACGTACTTGTGACGAAGACCTCGACAACGATGAGGACTTCTCGATTATCAAGGATTTTCTCAACGATTTCCCATTTCCTCCACCCGAGGAGGTTATGAGTACCGAGCCCAAATCTTCACTTGAGGAACCACCTATCCTTGAGTTGAAAGATTTACCTCCTCACCTCGAATATGTCTATTTGGAGGAAGACGACAAGTTGCCGGTTATTATTGCGAAGGATCTTTCGAATGATGAAAAAACCGCACTTGTCGATGTTCTTAAGGATCACAAAGGGGCGATTGCGTGGAAGTTATCCGACATTAAGGGAATCGATCCCAAGTTTTGTACCCACAAAATCTTAATGGAGGAGGATTTCAAGCCCACAATCCAAAGTCAAAGGAGGGTGAACCCTAAAATTCACGACGTCATCAAAAAGGAGGTCCTTAAACTCCTTGACGCGGGAATGATTTACCCTATTTCCGATAGCCCTTGGGTGAGTCCTGTTCATTGTGTCCCTAAAAAGGGAGGAATGACCGTTGTGCCAAACGATGCCAATGAGTTGGTTCCTACTAGACTCGTGACCGGATGGAGAGTGTGCATTGACTATCGAAAGTTGAATGAAGCCACTCGAAAAGACCATTTTCCCTTGCCCTTCATGGACCAAATGTTGGAGCGTCTTGCGGGAAACAATTTCTATTGCTTTTTAGATGGTTTTTCCGGTTACTTGCAAATTCCCATCGATCCTCGTGATCAAGAAAAAACTACGTTTACGTGTCCATATGGAACGTTTGCCTATCGTAGAATGCCATTCAGACTTTGTAATGCACCGGGAACTTTTCAACGATGCATGATGGCTATTTTTCATGATATGATCGAGAAGACGATGGAAGTCTTCATGGATGACTTTTCCGTGTTTGGTGATTCTTTCACTTCGTGTTTGTCGAATCTAGAGAGAATGTTAAAACGTTGTGAGGAAACCAACCTTGTGCTCAATTGGGAAAAATGTCATTTTATGGTTAAGAGTGGAATCGTCTTAGGGCACAAGGTCTCGAAAGCGGGGATTGAGGTAGATCAAGCTAAGGTAGACGTCATCGCCAAATTACCTCATCCCAAAACCGTCAAGGGAGTTAGGAGTTTCCTAGGCCACGCGGGCTTTTATCGTCGATTCATCAAGGATTTTTCAAAGATTTCTCGACCTATTACACATCTTCTTGAAAAAGAGGCACGTTTTTTCTTTGACGAAGATTGTGTACGAGCCTTTGAAATCCTTAAGAGGAAACTTACCGAAGCTCCCATTCTTGTTGCTCCCAATTGGAACCTCCCCTTTGAACTCATGTGTGATGCTAGTGATTACGCTATAGGGGCCGTTTTGGGGCAACGTCATGATAAGCACTTCTTGCCTATTCACTATGCTAGCAAGACGATGACCGAGGCTCAACTTAAATACACTACAACGGAAAAGGAGTTCCTTGTCATGGTGTATGCATTTGAGAAATTCCGACCTTATCTCGTCTTGACGAAATGCATAGTGTATACGGACCATTCGGCTATTAAGTATCTCATGGCAAAGCAAGATGCTAAGCCGAGATTACTTCGTTGGATTCTCCTCCTTCAAGAATTTGATCACAAAATCGTTGATAAAAAGGAGCCGAGAATCTAGCGGCCGATCATCTCTCTCGTTTGGAAGATCCTCACCAAAGTGCTTACGAGCCCAAGGAAATCACCGAAACATTTCCGCTCGAGACACTTGGTGTAGTGAATTCTAAGCTTGATTCTTCCACCCCATGGTTTGCGGATTTTGCAAATTACCATGCGGGCAACTTCATCATTAAGGGTATGACGACTCAAGAAAAACGAAAATTCTTTCGTGACGTCAAGTTCTACTTTTGGAACGACCCTTACTTGTTTCGAACTTGTGCGGATCAAATCATCCGACGTTGTGTATTTGGCACCGAAGCTTCTAACATCCTTAGAGCTTGCCATGATGGACCCACGGGTGGTCACCACGGTGCTAATCTCACGGCTAAGAAGGTGTTTGATGCCGGCTTCTTTTGGCCTACTATTTACCGAGATGCACAAGATCTTGTGAAGTCGTGTGATGCATGCCAACGACAAGGAAAAGCCTCACAAAAAGATGAAATGCCACAAAATATCATCCAAGTGTGTGAGATCTTTGACGTTTGGGGTATAGACTTTATGGGGCCGTTCCCATCATCTCGTGGTAATAAGTACATTCTCGTTGCGGTTGACTACCTTTCTAAGTGGGTGGAGGCCAAGGCCTTGCCCACCAATGATGCTCGTGTGGTAGTCAAGTTTTTGAAGCAATTGTTTTCTCGGTTTGGAACCCCTCGTGCTATCATAAGCGATCGTGGAACCCATTTTTGTAACGACCAATTCGAAAGGGTTCTAAGGAAATATGGGGTTACACATCGGCTTTCTACGGCTTATCACCCACAAACGAGTGGGCAAGTCGAGGTTTCAAACCGAGCGTTGAAGAGGATCTTGGAGAGATCCGTTGGGGAAAACCGACAATCTTGGTCGGATAAGTTAGACGATGCTTTATGGGCCTTTAGGACCGCTCATAAGACGCCCATTGGGTGCACTCCCTATAAGCTTGTGTATGTAAAGAATTGTCATTTGCCTATCGAATTAGAACACAAGGCTTATTGGGCCCTAAAGCATTGTAATGATGATATGGAGACCGCGGGAAAACACCGGAAAATGCAATTAAATGAATTGGATGAATTGAGGGATATTGCTTATGAAAATTCATTGATTTATAAGGAAAAAACTAAAAAGTTGCATGATTCTAAAATTAAACACCGGGTTTTTAACATTGGGGATCAAGTTTTGCTTTTTAATTCAAGATTGAAAATCTTTTCTGGTAAATTGAAATCCCGTTGGTCCGGTCCATTCACCGTGACTCAAGTGTTTCCGTATGGGACCATCGAGCTAGCTCAAGATGATGGTCCTAACTTCAAGGTGAATGGACATAGGTTGAAGCACTACTTTGGCGGGGAAGTTCCATCCTTGAACTACCTCGACCAAGTCACCTTCCCCAATGATAATTAGTATTGAGGGGATCGAGTCGAGCTCATGACTCGGTAATCAAAAATGAGGTGCCTCGTGGGGGAGTCCCATGCTTATCCTATGTACATATTATCGCTTTCTAATGTAGCTTACGTGTGGGGATTTGTGCCCTTCCAACCTTTGTTCCGTGGTTATTTGTGAATTGTGGTTTTTAGATCATGATCTTCACGATTGGAGCCTCTCGTGTTCGTTTTATGGGAGCACTGGATCGTTTGCTTTGGAGACATTTCTCAATATCCATGATATATCCTTTTGATGTTCTAACCTTAGGTTTATTGCACACTTCATAAACGGCTTTAAATTTAACGGTTACACCCTTTCCATGTTGGATTAAGCATTCGACTACGTCTCTAGTATGGGGGTGTTTGCACCCCTAGACTCGAAACATTGAGGACAATGTTTAACTTTAGTATGGGGGGTGAATAGATACTTGCCTTGCCAAACCTTCACGCTTTCCAAAGTTTATCTTTTTGTTTATCATTTTTGTTGCAAAATAAGGCTAAAAATGGCCAATTTTTAAAAAAATTTCTCATGTTTTATAAGTGTTTGAAGACACGAATGTAGGTTTTCCGATGGCGAGAATAAGAATAATTTTTGACTCGACCGTGCGTGTTGAGCACTTAGCTTTGATTCCTTAACTACACATTAGGCTAAGTCTCTTAAATGAGGACGAGAAATGATAGAGTTAATTATAAGTTACTATGCTAAACGTAGAGTACTCGTATTCTTTCAAAAACTCATGTGTTCTCGTTGTTTGCTTATTCTCCCTTCACATGTAAATATTTTTTGCTTAAAAAATATTGACTTAGCGGTTTAGTTAGGATTGTTGGGTTTCTAGTCTTTTCTAGTAGCTTCCGTGTAATTAAATTGGGAAGACATTAAGGTATCGCCAGCGTCACGGTTTTGAAGTATTGGCACCCCAATAATCGAAAGCTTCACCCAATAATAAGATTTCAAGTGCTCACCTAAATCTAGCAAACAATTTGAAGCCCCACAAGGCCTAAAATCTATGCAAAAATTGAAAGTGAATTAAGCCTTAATCTTCGAAGCTTTAAAGATCCAAAATTCGCTTTAGCGTGAGGATATACGTCTTTGGCTAATAAAACCACCGATGAGGCGGATAATAAAAGTCAAGGCAAGACCGAAGTCATAATAAAAGCTTCATGGCGAAGTTGAATAAAAGATGGAGGTAAACCAAAGATAATAAGGCCCTTCCGTTAGGGGGCATATAAAAGTCTTGGTAATAAGTCTCATGTTCAAAACCGTTATAAAACCGTGTTTATCGATTCTTCTTGTCAACTTAATTTTTTAACATCGTTGTCTATTGGGAGGGGTTATTAATTTGATGGTCTTGGTTACACCGTTAGGACTCTATTTTTAGACTTAAATCTCTATTATCGCATAAGTCAAACAATGTATCCTCGTGAAACATTCAAGACATCATAAAATATAAGAGATACAACTTAGGAATAATGGGAGGATAAGTACGTGATTAGGGCATATGAGAAGTGTTAGCATTACTAACTTATAATGACAATGATCTCGTTGCACGCTTAGCATGGAATTGGGGTGAAAATCGAGGACGATGAAATTATTTCTAACGAAGCATTCACGTGTTCTTATTCTATGAACCTAAACGTCCCAATTTGCGATGAAAATCATACATTATGTCTAAAACGCAAGTAGTAGCAATAGTAGTAGTATAGCTAGTTTATCATTTCAATAAAGTGAATAAAAATGAATTTTGGAGATGCTACGATACTTTATTCTAGCATTGCGTGAGGGCACGGCAATGGTTTAGTATGGGGGAGTGATAAGACTGCTTTTATACATAGTCTCATCGTCCAAATTGGGCTTAAAATGCATTAAATATCATCAAAATACCCAAATATATGCTTGTGTTTCTTGCTTGTGTATTTTAGGTACGGATATTGAGAAAATGACAAAAGATCACAAGATTCATACAAAAACGAACACGGGAAACGAAGCCGCACGATGAACCAAGCCCTAATGAAGAATTTTCCAAAGAAAACCCTTGAAGATTTGAAGAATTATGAAGATTGGTCCTCCAAGTTTGAAGAATTGACACTTTATACCCTTGTATCTTCATAATTACAAGTTTGGTCCCTAAAGTTTGTCAAAATTACAAAAATGACCCTTAACTTTGAAGAATTGGCAAATTTAGTCCCTCAACAAAACTAAATTGTCAATAATGGTCCTCCAAGAAGACAACAAACAAGTCAAATCCTTAAAGTATGAAGACATGCCAAAATCAGCCCTTCAAATATGAAGAAATTGCACTTTTAGTCCTTAAAACAAGTTTAAAAACTTGTTGTGCCAAAACTGCCAACTTGCCAAAGATGTTTTTCAAAGGAATGGACTTATTTGCTGATTTAATACAAAGTGAAAGAAGAATGAAAATAGAGGGGTCAAACCTGCCAGACAACCTAAAACAATCGCTCCACTCCCTGCTTGACACCTCACCCACTCACACCCATTAACCAATCAAAACGCCCCTTTTCTCTACATCACCTCTCCACTCACCCATAAACTGATTAATTAATCAGTTTAAAAACTCCCTCCAAACATTTATTTAAAATCTTATTAATCCCAAACCGGATTAAATCACCCCCTAATCCACCCTTAAACCCTAAATATTTCCAGGATGAACTATGATTAAAACAAGGGGTTTTTGGGTAATTCTTTCCAGATCCTTGATTAAACATCACTTAAACCTAAAACCATCCTTAAACCCCCATCACCATCACCCCACATGCTTGTGCCACCCTCCCCTGCCCCACTATTCACTCCCAAACAAAAAATTGACAGCATGATCAACAACCCACAACAATTTCGTGTTCCCAAAGGCTAAATGGACGACCTAGATCACTCCAAAGCAGCTGGCATCCCACAAACTGCCAAGATCATCACATGGGCTTTCAAATTCAAAATCGTCCAAGGGTAGCTTGGGAAGTTTACTCATTAGGTTTTTTAGTTTCCTTTCACTTCTAGAACAGTTGTAGCCTATTATATAAAGGCTTTTAGGACTTTCATTTTTCCTGTTCTTGATTTTTTCTCCTTTTTCACAAGTCTTGTAAAACCAGTTTATAAAGGAATATAAATGGTATTGAGTTGGTGATGAGAAAGATTGAGTTCCTTTTACATTTCATGTTGATTTAAGTTCATTGTTTGAGTTTGGTTTAATTTTCAGCAAAAGTTTTCAAGTTTTTAAAGTTTCTGTTTCTTTTAAAGGTTTTCTTATATCTAAAATTTTCATACAATTCTGATAGAATGGTGATGAAAGGTGTTAGTTTGATGGTGTTTGAGCTTGTGTATGTCCAGACACCATGGCTTGTTCTGGTGTAGTGGGTACCCAAGCTTGAATTGTCCATTTGTTTGGTCAATTTATTTTAGCTTATCATAACCTTACCCATAAGCTAAGGCTCTCTTCTAGCTTAATCTATAAGCTAGAAGCAAGCTCTTAAGCTTTTACACAGTCTCCCTTGTTCTCTCTTAGCAGGTTCAAAACAAGGAACATTTTCATCCATTTTTGTTAAGTAAAACTTCACCAGCATTTCAACGAAGTTCTGCATAGGCCCCAGCCTATAGGGAGGTGGTTTTTCAACCACTAAGGGTCCTGGATGTAGGACCCTTAAGGTAGCTCCTTGTTTCTTATTTCAATTTTTAGTTTTCTGAAAAATTATGTGCTTTATATGATTCTGCATGTTGAGTTGTTAAGTGTTAGTTTAAGTGTTTGGTTGTGCTCAATTTATGATTATATGCATGTTAGTTTGAGTTTGATTCAGTTTGATTAGGTTTTAGAAAGAGTTGCTTTGAAAATTTTGATTTCAGTCAATTTAAAGGGGTGTTTGGATTTGCATATTTATCTGAGCTTCTTTGGAAATTTGTGTGTTTAATCCTGTTATAATCTCTCATTTGCTTGTCATTAGGTCATAGGTTGGTTTATTTTTCAGTTTGGGTAGGTTTTAAATACATTTGCATGCTAAAAATTGGGTAAAATACATAAAATCCAGTAACTGCTTGAGTGACTGATTTGGTGTGGATTTTGCCATCTTATATTGATAAGTTGTTAGAAGATAGATCATTTAAGGGTTTGTAATCAGTTACATGCTAATTGGTGATCTTGAATGCAAGTTTTAAGGCCTTGAATCTCACTTGTGTGCACATTGCATCAGCAACATACTCTCAGACCTGCATATAGCCTTATCAGAAGTCTTATGTGCTTTGTTTGTGCTTGATTTGTGTTAAAACCTGCCTGTTTTTATGATTGATTTGACTCCTTATACTCCAAAGAGTATAAGGGTGCCCCAATTGCCCAACAAAACACCCACAAAATCCATAAGACAAGACCTCTTGTCATATCTTCATCAGTGAAGATATCCTTTGCTGTTCATCAGAAACACAACCAAGTTTGAGCACGTTTTTGCTCCAATCAGGCTTAATTCTTGTTAATTTTGATTTGGATTCGTGTTTTTGTGTTTAAAAAGGTCACTGTTTGAGTTTGGAAAAGTAAAAAAAAAAAGAAATAAAAATTGCAAAAACTCACCTGGCCTGGGCTCGAACACGCGACCTCCCGTTTGGAGGAGTAACGTGTTTACCAGTGATCCGGATGGTTTTTTACGTTTAAGTTTCATTTCACAATCTATTTAAGGGTTATTGGATTTGTAGCTTATTTGATTAACAGCTTATAAATAAGCTATTTCTAGCTTATTTTTTGAGGTTTTCACTGTTTAACATTTTTCTTAAGTTTATATTAGGGTTTTTGACTTTTCTGAGCAAAAAGTGTATTTTTCCCTTTATTAATTAATTTATTAGGATTATTTTAAGTTTTTATTTTAGAAAGTCATTAAAAATAGTAAAAGGTATACTAAAAATCTGAAAAAATAATTTTTAGGTTTTTAATCATACTTTTGAGGTTTACAGCTATTTAGGTTTTCAATTTAGCTTATTTTTGATTTTATAGGATTTTAGGGTTTTTAGCTAACTTTAAAACTCAATATAAAATTATTAAATAGGTTTTAGAAAATTTGGATTGCATTTTTGTTTTAGTTACATTATTTAGGATTTTTGGGAATTTTTTAGAATTTATTTATAAACTTTTTATTTTTTTGAATATTTTAATATTATTTTATTATTAAAAATTGAAGTTTTATTTTTTTTAGTTCTTACATTTTTCCTAGGTTAAGGACACTTAATTAGGAGTTTTGTCACTTTCCAAATATTTTTTAGACTTTCCAATTAATTTCTAGAATTAATTTAAGATATAATAGATTTTAATAGTTTTTAAGTGTTTAAAAATAGTTTAATTTGGTTTTAAAATTTTTAAAAATAGTTTTTAGCTTAATTAGGATATTTTTGAGGTTTACAAACTATTAGATCTTGTTTAAGGCTTTTTAATAATTAAAAGTGATTTTTAGGGCTTTAATTAGCATTAAAAAGTCATTATCTAATTAATTAAAAGGTTTTAGCAAGTTTGGATTTTTTGTAAACTCTTAGAATATTATTGGGGATTTTTAGAAATTTTTAGGAATTTTTAGGTTAAAATTTTAATTTTGGCACTATTTACGATTTTATGTGTTCGCCTTTTTCGTCATAGTTTAATTCGTCTTTGCAACCGTCTTTCTCTTCTAATCCCATTTCTTTCTCAATCATATAATCACAAATCAATATCAATTCAATACACAACGCACTTGCCTCCTCGAGAACGAACTCACTTAGGGTCATTCACACACGGTTTTCCTAAATCGTCGTGCACACTTGCCATATTTATTGCTCTTTTCCTAAAGAGTGGTAAAAACTCCAACATTAAAACTCTTAGACTTTTTCAAGTTTAGAAATCGCGTTTTAAAGTTCCCTTGATAAACGACTCTCTAGGATCAATTATAGGAACTTGCGAAAAGTTCTTGTTCTTAACCCGTGAGAGTTAAGACTTTCGCGTTTTATAGCTCCCTATATAAAAGCCTAGCAAAACTTGACTTAAACACGTTAAGAGTACTAGCTAGAGTAAACTTAGATAAGTAAACTCGGGTTGAGTCAAAAGATTCACAACGTTTGAAAATTAAAACCACTTTATTAAAATTTATTATAATAAAGAAAGAAAATAACTATACAAAGGGGAAAACTAATGGGCCAAAATAGATCAAAAATTTTGAAAAATGTCGAAAAATTGATTTTCCGGTTAAAATGAGGACAAATACAAGGAAAAGAGCCACTTAACTTCGATAGAAGTCCCCCTACACTTAATATAAACATTGTCCTCAATGTTTAAGCATGTGGGAGTAAGCTCCCCTACACTTAGGACATTGTGCACTTTGTTTAAATCTCGCTAAGGAAAAGACAACTAAAGAGATTCCTATTTTAATATTGAGAAATATAAAATAGTGAATCGAAAAGAGTTTAGGATAGAACCGGGAAAATGGGAACACGGAATCACGGGTCGTCAAGAATCATTAAGAGTGGATCATTGAGCGCTCGAATCCCTGATTAGTAGAAGAGAGGAAAAACAAACACCAACGGGTCTCCCCTACACTTAGGATAAAGAAAGCTAAAAGATAGATACATGGGTTGCTTCCCAAGAAGCGCTTGATTTTTGTTCACCGAGTCGTGAGCCTGACTCGACCTTGATTACCATAGGAAGAAGCATGAAACACATCTACTGGGATCAAAGACATAGTTTTCGTCCATCAAATAGCACAGGCTTAAGGCGAACAAGGCAAGCCAAAGAAGAGTAGGCAAGGTTCCCTTAAGCAAAGATGGAGCACGGTGGAAGCAAGGGTGAAGTGGTGCAAGCAGATTTCCATAAGTTCCAAAGATATTTCCTTTTATTTCATCAGACGGATACTGAGATGGCTGAATAATATCGATACCAGGGTCAAGCACCTTTTCCTTTAGGGGAAGATAGCAATCAGGCTCAGCAGAATGTGAAGTAGATCCGCGAAGAAGATGCACAACCTCGTCCTCAGAAGGTGGACAAAGAGGTGTCAAATCATACGTGTTGCGGATGTTGGTGTCGACCGGTTGCTTCTCCTTTGAAAGAATTTTCTTCAAATCCAAAGTAGGATCAAGACGATAATCATCAAAATCTAAAGGAGGTGCATTACTCTCATGAGGGAAGTAAGTATTGAGAAAAGTAGAGAAGTCTTCCTCAAAAGAGTAATCATCCAAAGTAGGATTAAGCATGGATGACGGAGGATCTTCATCATGTGAAGAATCACTCGAAAGAGTATCAGCCTCATCAAAATCATCATAAGTAGGCAGGTCGGGATACTCGGAAGTAAGGTCATCATAACCATCCGAATCTGAGCTAGAATCATCATCATAAGCATCAAAGATCGGTGGAGAATCATAAATGGGAGAAGTTTCCAAATTGGATAGAGAATCATCCACATCATCTTGAAACAATGGATTATCAATGGAAGAGTCGAATAGAGGATTGTTGTAGATGACAAAATCATTGAGCACATTAATCATATTCGCAGATTCTCGTCCAAATGATTTGCTTGTAAGCTTCCCCATTTTAAACACTTGTGCATCATCCCCGACTCTTAAGATTAACTCACCTTCGGCAACATCAACTAAAGCTCGTCCGGTTCTCAAGATTGGCCGACCAAGTATTAAAGGAATACGAGGGTCCATTTCATAATCAACAACGACAAAGTCGACCGAGAAAGTAAATGTGCCAACTTTAATGAACACGTCTTCGGCAATACCAACGGGGTAAGCGAGAGTGCGATTTGCAAGTTCAAGAGTCATCTTTGTTGGAGTAAGGTCGGGTAATGATAGTGTTTTCCAAACACTCAAAGGCATCAGATTAATACTGGACCCGAGATCAGCAAGGGCAGTAAATTCTTCAGTTTTGTTGAAAATGCAAGGCAACACAAAACGACCGGGATCTCCAAGTTTTTCCAGAAGTTCTTTAAGAATAACTGCAGAACAGTTTTCATTTAAGCGTGTGTTGGCGAGCTCAATCAACTTCTCCTTCTTGTTAAGCAATTCCTTGAATGCTTTGACAAATTTTGGCATGTGGACAAGTGCTTCAACAAGGCTAATGTTGATGTTCATTTGAGAGATCATCTTCAAATAATTCGAAACTTGAGTGTCATTCTTAGTGAGCAAGTTAGGCTTGTCCAAGCGAGAAGGATATGGGATGTTGGGTTTATAGGTGGAAGGTGTAGTTGGTGAAGGTTGAGATGTTGAAGGGTTCTTCTTGGGTACTTCATCACGACGAGGTGGAGACGGTAATGGTGTACTAATACTAGGTGTGGGAGTAGTAGGGATAAATGGTGGTGGAGGAGGTGTAGATGATGGGGGTGGGATAGGTGGTCCTACTATGGTAACTCCACTACGGGTAGTAATAACACTCACATTCGCTCGTGGATTGGTGACGTTGTTTGAAGGTAGAGAACTCAAGGTAGAGGGTTGAGTGGTGGGCAAGAAACTAGCCAGCATATTCTTCAAATCATTCGTTTTATTGCTGAAGGAGGATTAAATATTATCTCGAAGCTCGGATCTAATGTCATTCCCTTGCTTGGTGATATCTCCTTTCAGATTGATAATTTGGCTCTGCAGATTCTTGATTTGCTCACCTTGTGTTCTCATCAAAGCTTCAACATCGGGATTGATGGGTGGGGCTTGTTGAGCGGGTGGGTGATAAGGATTAGAAGCTCTAGGTGGGATTTGGTTGCTTCTTTTGTAATTGTTGTTGGGGTTTTGGTTTTGAGGAGAAAAACCGGGTGAAAGGTCGTTGTTTGATCGGTAACTCAGCAAATTTCGATCCCCTTGAGGTCGGGCTTGGTAATTTTCCGGTGAATAATTACCATAAGCTGCATACACGTTTTCCGGATTTCCTTGTGTAGAAGGACAATCAGTGTATGAGTGTGGACCGCCGCATGTTTCACAAGAAGGTGCTACCGCTTTAACTTGTTGTTGTTGGTTTGTAGCGAGAAGCAAGATATTTTTGTTCATTTTAGTCATCATGCGGGTGAGTTCGGTCATGTCGGGGTCTGCGGAAGTAGAAGAAACATTGACTCTCGGGTTGTTCCTTGAAGAAGCGGAGGAATCCCAGTTTTTGCGATGAGTAGTCATGTTCTCAATAAGCTCTCTACACTCCTCGGGTCTCCTTTTCATAAATGTGCCACGGCGGCAGCATTAATCGTATCACGATCTCGAAAAGTCAGACCGTTGTAGAAAGTATCTATTAAGGTCACAGGGAGCATGTTGTGGTTTGGACAACGATCAATCAAGACATTATATCTTTCCCAAGCATCAAAAAGAGATTCATCGGGTTCTTGCATGAAACCGCTGATTTGATTGCGAAGGCTCGTGACCATGGATGGTGGAAAGTAGCGCGACAAAAAGCGTTGAGTCATGTCATCCCAAGTATGAATTGAATTCTTCGGGAGACGATCAAACCATTTCTCGGCGTGATGTGATAAAGTGTGTGGAAAAAGTTGTAGGCGTAGAACATCCATTGTGGCACCGGTGCACTTCATGCTTTGAGTGATTGTAATGAACTTGTCGAGGTGTTTGTTGGCATCATCATCAGGCATTCCTCGAAAAGGATTTGTTTGCACTTGCTGAATCATGTGGTGCTTCAACGAAAACTCCGGAGCCGTGATTTGCATCGGCGCAATCGGTCCTCCTCGTCCAAACATGGTAGGTTGACAAAGTTCCTCCATTGTCCGAATATCGGGCTGTGGAAGAACATTGTTGTTGTTATTATTGAGGTGCGGTGGATTATTTTTGTTGTTAACACCTACCATAGCTAAATCTTCTCGAGTTCGGGCTCTTGATAATTAGAAGATCTAGTACGCATACACCTACAAAGGCAAAAGAAAAAGAAACTAAACACAAAGAGAATATATATACACAATAAAAATAAAGCCTTTTTGGATTTTTGAAAATTTTTAATTTTTATGGATTTTTGAACAATTTTTAATTTTTATGGTTTTTTGAATTTTTTGAGCAAGAAAATAACGCTCACGAATGAACGGATCCCAAAAAGCAACGCGTCTTTCATAGAAAACCGTTAATCTTTACGAAAAGAGCCGGCAGCGGCGCCATTTGATACAGAAATAGAAACACGATCCAAGGATTGAACCGAGGCTCTGATGCCAATTGTGGATTTGCTTTTAGCTAATCCGGTGGTCTAGGTGGGTGGTGGAAGGTGGAAGCCATTGTTGAGAGAGAGAGAAGAGAGGTTGTGTGTTAAAGATAAAGAAAATATGTATTGAAATGAAAAGATGAATATGAAACACAAGCAACACCCCTCCTTGGAAGCCTAGGAGGGGTATATATAGCCACACACCAAACACTTAACTATACATTGTACCTAGTCTAGTCTAAGCGTGTGTGACTATGATAACTAATGGGAATTCTTAAATGTCGTCACATAAAGTAAATTTCCAACAGTTTATCCCCTAAGGAGAAGGTTCGAGGCTTGCATACTTCCCAATTGGATGTCACTGTAAGCTCGAATGACTAACTACTAACTCACCGTTACAAAAAAAAGGCGTTTTCAATAATTTCTCTCTCTAAAAGTATGTGTATGATTCTACCAACTTTCTCTCTCTACTCTCTCTCTCTAGATAAGCAAACTGTCTGGTTGTGAGAACTATAGGGTTTGGGCTAATGCTATGAAAATTGCTCTTCATACTAGAAATAAAATGAGTTTTGTTGATTGTACTTGTTTAAGGGCTACTTATGAGTCTAGTGAACCTCTCACTAATCAGTGAGATAGATGTAATGTTGTTGTGTTGTCTTGGTTGTTGAATAGTATTTCTGAGGATCTTTATCTTAGTCTTGTGTATGCTGATAATGTTGCTAAAGTGTAGAATGAGTTAAAGGAGACTTATGATAAATTAGATGGCTCTATTCTGTTCAATTTGGTGTAAAAGACTAACAACTATAAACAAAATGGCTTATTTGTCTCTGAGTACTATCACAAACTTAATTGTTTGTGGAGAGAATTTGATATGTTAACTAAACTGACTCATTGCACTTGTCCTGCTAAATCTGAATTAGGTAAACACAATCAGTTAATGAAACTCATGCAATTTTTAATGATCTTAGATGAAATTTATCAACCTATTAGAAGTACTTTGCTTACTCAACCTGATTTACCTGATGTGAAAGATGCTTTTGTGATTGTTTGTCGTGAGGAGTCTCATAGAGGTTTTGGTACTGGTTCTGTGGTTCCTAAGCCACAAGTCAGCTATTTTGTTACCAAGACTGTTGAGTCTAGAGGTGTTATTCCTTACAAAAATCTTAATTCTAGCAACAATAACTTCAATTATGGTAACTCTACCAATAACTCTAGTTATGTGAATAACACTAATAGAAATACTAACAGTTCTGGTAGAAATGCCTCTTTTAATGGGAACAATTCTTATAACAAGACTCAATATGATTCTTTGAAGTGTGACAACTGTGGTATGAAGGGTCATACCATAGATAGATGTTTTGAGTTGATTGGTTATCCTAGTGGTTATAAAAGGATTTTTAAAATTAAATATTTCTCTAATAACAAAGGAAACAACAAGAATTTTACTAGTAACAATGTTGATACTCAAAATACTAGTGTGGTTAACAGTGGTTCTATTAACAGTGATTTTTCTCTTTTTTCCATTGATCAAATTGCTAAGCTTATGAACTTAATTGGTGAAAAAAGTGCTTCTTGTACTTGTTCTGGTGTTCAGTCTAACATGGCAGGTATTAATTATACCTTCTTTAATGCCAATGTGTTTTTTAATATTCATTTTTCCAAATGCTTTAATGCTAATGTTAAAATCGGGATACTTTTTATCATTTTGGTTGGATTATTGATTCTGGAGCAAATTAACACATCACCTCTACAACTAAGAACATGACGGATGTGATTGATGTTTTTGATTTAAATATAAATGTTGGTCACCCTAATGGTACTGTTGCTAAAATTAGATATGTTGGTACTTTAAGATTAACCAGTAATGTTGTGTTGTTTGATGTATTGGTTATACCAGAATACACTGTTAGTATTTTATCTGTTAACAAAATGATCAAAGACAGTAAGTTACATGTTGGCTTTAATGAGTATGATTGTATCATTCAAGATTTGAAAAAAGAGAACATCATGAGGACTGGTAGAGAATGTGGTGGTTTGTATTTGTTTGACATTGATTGTAAGACTCCTAATTTGAAGAGTAACTATTCTATTATGTGTTGTCATGTGTCTAAGAGTGTTTCACATAACAGACTTGGTCATCCATCTGACCAAGTTTTAAATGTTCTAAAACACTCTTTGAAAATTACCAAACCTGACCATAATGAACCTTGTCATGTTTTCCACTTTTCTAAACAGACCAGGGAGCCTTTCCCTTTGAGTGATCATGTTTCCACATGTCTAGGTAAACTCATTCACTTAGACTTGTGGGGTCCATATAAGATCACTACAAGGAAAGGTTTTAGATACTTTTTAACTATTGTAGATGACTACAATAGAGATGTATGGATTTACTTGCTCAAAACTAAAGATGAAGTGTTTGATTATGTGGTTGAGTTTGTTAATCTTATTTTTAATTAGTTTCTTAAAAGAATTAAAATCATAAGATCTGATAATGGAACTGAGTTCATTAATCAAAGAATGTATGTGTTTTTTTAATGAAAATGGTATTATACATCAAACCACATGTGCTTATACTCCCCAGCAAAATAGGATTGCTGAAAGAAAGCACAAGCACCTTCTTAATGTGGCTAGGAGTTTACTCTTTCACGGAGGTTTACCTCTTTGTTTTTGGGCTGATTGTGTGCTTACTAGGCTCTCATCTTCTGTTCTTGCTGGCAAATCACCTTTTTGTATGCTTTTTAATAGAGAACCATCCCTTTCCTATTTAAGGTCATTTGGGTGTCTTTGTTTTTCTACAATTTTAAATAATAGTGATTAAATGTTTTCCAGGTCTGATAAATATGTTTTAGTAGGTTATTCTTCTTCCAAGAAAGCTTATAAGCTATTAATTTTAAATAATATTTTCTCTAGATACGTTAAGTTTTATGAAACTATTTTTCCCTATAAACGAAAGTTTTTCATTAACCTCTTCATGTGTTTGATAAAAATAGTTTAAGTAATCAAAATTTCTTTAATTTTTTGAGTCTGACACCCCAAATGTCCCAAGTCCCTATGATGATGGAAATGGGTCACCTGGTGAAGCAGGGGAGGTAAATATGGAACTTTCAGCTGATACTGCAGTGGAGCAGCCTTCTGAAAGTATCTATATTGCTTCACCAATGGGTGAAACTTCCAGTTCTGAGGGCAATATCTTTCCTCAAAATCAGGTTCCTCTTTTTGATGCCAACCTTGAAACAGAAGGTGAGGGTGCTGAACCCTTGTTAGGATGTCTAATAGGACCACTAAGTTAATGAATATGTTCTTGATAATAAAGTTAAATATGGCTTGAACAAATTTGCTAATCACACTAGGTTATCTGCTATTAATGCTTGTTTTATTTCAAATTTGAATAAAACCTATGAACCAAGTTGCTTTAGTGAATTTGTTAAAGATAATAATTGGATTCAAGCCATGAACAATGAAATGGAAGCCTTATATGTCAATGGTACTTGGACTCTTCCCCCTCATAGAAAAGCCATTGCTAGTAAATGGGTCGATAAAATTAAATACAAATCTGATGGTGAGATTGAGAGATACAAGTCTAGACTTGTTGCAAAGGGTTATGGTCAGAAATAAGGTATTAACTATGCTAAAATTTTCAGCCCAACTATTAGAATGGGTACTGTTAGATGTCTCATTAATTTGGTTGTTCAAAATGATAGGAGTTTGTTTCAATTAGATGTTAACAATGCTTTTCTGTTTGGTAAACTTGATGAAGATGTATATATATTTTTGAAAAAAATGAAAAGAGGGTTTGTAAGTTAGTTAAATCTCTTTATGGTTTAAAACAAGCTCCTAGACAGTGGAACAAAAAACTTGTTGAAGTTTTGTGTGAAGCTGGTTTTAGTCAAAGTCAAAATGATTACTCTTTGTTTGTTAAAAGTGAAGACAATGTCTTTCTTGGTTTACTTGTATATGTTGATGATATTGTTGTAACTGGTAACAACTTGCATGAGATTTCTAAGGTCAAACCCTTCTGAATGATAGGATTAAAATCGAAGACCTTGGAAAACTTAAGTATTTTCTTGGTATTGAGGTTTTGAATGTTCAAAATAATTTAAGTATAAATCAAAGGATGTATTGCATTGAATTGTTGCATGAGTATGTGCTTCTTGCTTGCAAGCCTGTTGCTACTCCTATGCCTGAAAATGCTATTTTAAACCATAAAGAAACTTTTGATGATAAATACCTTAAGAACATTACTACCTATCAAAAGCTTCTTGGGAAATTTATTTACTTGTGTAACACTAGGCCTGATATCTCTTACTCTGTGCATTGTCTGACTTAGCATATGCATGCTCCGTTACAATCCCATCTTGAGGCTGCTCTTAGAATGCTCAAGTACTTGAAAAGTGCTCCTAGTGCTGGTCTTGCCTTCACCAAGACTAACACTAATCTTGTTAAAGCTTATGCTGATTCTGATTGGGCTAAGTGCAAGCTCACAAGAAGGTCTGTTACTGGTTACTGTGTTTTTGTGTGTGGTAATTTTGTCTCTTGGAAAAGTAAAAAGCAGAGTACCTTGTCTAGATCTTCTGCTGAAGCAGAATATAGGTCTATGGTTTCTGTTACTTATGAGATAATTTGGCTTGTTAAAATCCTTAAAGATCTTAATGTTGAGAATGTTATTCATGTTTCCTTGTTTTGTGAAAACAGTTATGCCATACTGATTGCTGCTAATCCAGTTATACATGAGAAAACCAATCATTTTGACCTTGATGTCCACCTTATCAGAGAAAAGGTTGCTTCAAGTTTAATTAAAACTGTCAAAATTGATTATGAAAATCAAATTGTTGACATTTTGACTAAAGGTTTGGGTTCTTATCAGCATAACAAGTTGTTTCATCTTTTAAACATGAGTAATCTGTTTGGAGAAAAAGTTTGAGGAGGAGTGTTGAATTTACTGGTTGTTTATGCAAACTTTTTCATTGTTGAAGGGTTACTTTTGTAACCTTTTATGTTACTAATGTGTTTGCCAAGTGTGCTATTGTTCAGAGACTGAAGTTGCCAATCCTTCATACTTGTTGGAGTATATATTCATCACTTATCTCATTTGTAGGTTTTGGATCAACCATTTACTCTCTCTCTCTCTCTTCTCTCTCTTTCTCTGACTAAAAACTCAAAAGATGTAAACGTTTGATTATTGTTTCCAATTTCGTAGTTAGGTTGTATTAATCATTTGTATTTCAGATGGCATTCATTTTGGGACAATCTTTTCTATTGTATGTTGATAGCACCCGTTTGGGGACTATCTGTTTTGGATCTTAAGTTAATAAAGCACGTGGGGTGGTTGGTTGAGTGCAATACTTGTGTGGTGTTATTAATTTTTACAACTTTCATATCTTTCGGAAATACCCCGAGTCAACCAAGTCAACCGAGACAACTTTGCACCATATGTTGAGACGTGTACGACATAAGTACAAGTTGCCTCGGGTTGACTTGGTTGTCTTGGTTGCCTCGGGGCACATGATATGTTGCCAAGTTGCCTTGGTTTCCTCGACGTATTTTCGGAAAATTTGAAACTTAAAAGATATTTAACAAAAACACTTTTGTAAAAAAGGTATTTAGAGAATTTCCCCTTATATATTACCCCCTTAATACAATAAGGGGAATGTGAAAAATATCCTATTAAAAAACAATATAAAGTATGTGAGGGGGAGACACTTTTGACAATAGATCTGCCGTTAGATTTTTTGTTCCTTGTTCATCAGTATGGGTTGCACACCCAAATCATCATCTCAACCGTGTGTTGGTATTAATACCTGTTCACTGGTATGGCTTCTTTGGTACGAGATATGGTGTTTTTCCAAAACCACTTTTCTGTTACTTGCTACCATTTTTCTAGCCCTTGATTTACACATCTGTTACATACACACGTATATCACAAATAATTCTCTCCCGATCCTATCTAATTCCCATCTAAAAACACACACCTCACGCATGCGCTTCGATTCGATTTGAAGTTGACATTTGGGGCTTTTCCATTCCTTTAATTGTCAGATTTTCTATTGGTTATTAAGGTATGTTTTTTATTTATGGCTGATTATATAAACCCTAATTAGGATTTTCTTGGTAATAGCAGTGATTGTATTTGTTTAACCTTATTTGTGGCCTTTTCAGCTTATATGATTTTGGCTTATATCAGATAAGCTGAAACTTCCCACCAAAAAAACTATGAATCTAAGTTTTTGTTAATTCTGAACTGCGGCATCTAAATGTTGATCTCATCTGTCTCATAAATAAGGTTATGTGATGAGTCTGTGCTTATCTAACCTTAAATCAGATATATGTTGTTTTTTTACGGTAATGTATTTTTTACCTTATTGAAAGAATGTTTTTACTTTGTTGTTATCCATCTCTGTTTACAGGTTTTGAGGGGTTTGATTTGTGTCTCAATACATTTTTTCATATTAGGTAATGGTATTTGTTGTTATGATTGCGACTTGCCGTCATTGCATAATGATGGCTTCGGGGGTGTTTGTTTACGCTTATATTATCGCAGTATGGCTTATTAATCAAGTAAGCCATACACAGGCTACATATTAGATACCACAAGTTTATTAGCTACTACAAATGGCAATGTGTCATTTTGTTTGCCCATAAATTAATGGTGCGATTTGTGCCTACAAAATTATACTTATCAGATGACTTTGTTAGCGGTATTGATTTTAACAGGTTGTGGTTACTCTTAAGTGGTCACGCAGCACACATGGATCAATTTCGGGTTGCTTATGCTTCCGGCTTTTGCGTTGCATATGCTTTGTGCTCATGTTTTAACGCAATGGAAACAAAAATTGGGTATCGATTAGAAGATGCTTTGTTGTTAGTTTCTTTATGTTTGCTAAGCCAATAGGCTCGAATGTCCCTACGTTGCCCCTGTTGTTTTCGTTGTCGATGCCTGCTGTGTGTGACGATCTTGACGGGTGTGTAGCCTTGGTCGTGTTTCTTTGCTCATGTTGGCCTTCGTTTACTTGCTTACGGCTGCTTTTATAATCTCATGGTAATTTAAGATTGTGAATTATAGGCAATGATGATATTGAATTTACTATTAATCATGGTGAGTTAAAACGACCCGTGTCTTGGCGGGGTAGCACCATGTGCATGGTGTTTGCAGCCATGGCGGATCGGCTCCTCTTTTATCCATGTCAACACTCGCGAATCTGAGCCGCTGATGTTATTTTATTATGGAAATGGCCAATCGTATTTCTTTTTTTAGTCCCTTTCTCTGATAAACAAATGCGTAAAAAAATAGTTTACGTGTTTGCTGTGTAATGTTTTAACCCTCTTCACTCACATACTCAGATTTTCACTATTGTGAGTACGATAAGGATCGTCCTGTTGGTTAACTGATGCTATTGGCTACTCCATATTTCTTGGAAAAAATGTACACTTCACATGTTTAAGCCGCATTATATGACCTTCAGAGTACGGATCTAGGCATGTGCAACTATAGCCAGGTATATAATTTGCAAGCTTAAACACTCATTAAGAAAAATAATTACTATATTTTCCCAGGCTTGAACGCGTATATTATATTTATTAAGAAAAACAATCTCTACATTTTAAGCAAGTTTTAGGTATTCCCATAAAGCTTGCACTAATCTTGTGGATTGCTGCTGACTATCTTCACAACTACTACCCATTTTAAGGTATTCTCCATTTTTATTACTTGAACACACATGTTAAATTCTTAAAGAAACCATATGAACATTTGTATTATATGTATAACTGAAAAAAAAATTGAACACTATATGTAATGAAAAAGTTTTATTTCATGCATCAGGTGTACTCAAACTATAAAATGCTCTGCTATTTGCCGCTTATTAGTCAGGATAATATAAACTAACTATGAGTGTTTGGATATGCATATATTGTCTATATTTATGAACTGTGATACACATGTTTTTGGGTTAGGATCGTTTAAGTATAAACAAGTAAACTGGCCCCTAAGCAGTCGCATAGTTAGTATCATATTTGATAAAAAATAATTAGATATTGACTTCAACAAGAAATCCAAAGACTACGTGTATGATGCTTTGATATACGATTTAATGTGTGTTTATGCTACCTGTTGTGAACCCACTGCCCTATTGACCTTGCATCAAAGGTTTCACGTGGAAACATATGGAAGTAGTATATGTCCTATATGTCTTTTACAAGGTATCAACTTTAATATCTTTTTTACTTTTCTATTTGTTTGAAGTTGCAGACTAAAATGGGTGACTCACCCGGGTTAGTGTAGGAAACGTTTTTGTTTTTATGTGTTTTTATTTCATTTTGGTTTGTTTAGCTCATTAGTGTATTGATTTTCCAAAATGGTTATTTCAAGCTTTTGATGTTATGTGTCTTCAAGATATGGGTAAATGACATTCTGATGTATACGTATGGACCGGATCTTTCATATGTGAAAATAGGGAATTTTGTATACGAGATTTATTGGTTCTTAAAAGTATTGAATATTGCAATGTTCTTTTTTGATTTATTTGTTTTAAAAGTATTGAATATTGCAATATAAACCGAGACAAACAGTTGCTTATTTTTCACCTTCCGTATGTACTAGAGTTAACACTATCACTATGTGCCTTATACATTACACAGAGGTTGCTAAGGAGCGGGAAACAGAAGTGGAGATCAACGTCAAGACCAATAAACCATTAAACGATCCGCTGTTATTGTCGCTGCAGAAAGATTTTGAATGGTCTCACAACTATACTGCCAAAACGAGAGCCTTATTCTCACAATGGATCATTGCACGCTCACGTTAGTATTTGAGATTTTTTAATATAGATTGAATAGTTGTGAAACGCTTTGGTAGTACAAATATTGAGAAAAGAGCCATATTTTTTATTGGAGTGTTTGGACTTTAAAATCGATGCATTCTGAAACTCATAATCCAATGCGTTGGAAAATGTTATGACAAAACTAGAAGACGAATGCAAACTTGGAGGCCAATTGCAGAGACCAAAATGTGAGGAATTTTCTTTGCTTTCTTCTGTTTTGGTGCTGCTCTTGATTAATGACTTTAGGCATTAATGATGTCTTAAGGTTTTTATGTTCACAACTGTCACCCCAAAATGCATATGGAATGACAAAGAATGAAGATGCCATTTAGCTTTTAGAAATAGGACTACGCATTTGCTTTAAGATTTAATTAATCTTGAACGAACGATAATCCTCAATTCTTTAATAAGCTCTAGCACATCTTTCTTTAAGTAATCAACTATTAAATTACTTCATGATATGAATATATGATGATGGGTTTCTTTCTTTACAAAAGTAAAAAGGGAGGCTGGTTAATGAATTTATGCGTCATTGTGTGTATGATGGGATAATAATGTGCATATTGACAGAAAATGCAGAATGAAACAATATGGTTTGTTATTTATGTGATGTACAGGTTTCAGGGCAGTACCAGATTCGTGGGAACCAAAAGATAGGAAGTGAAGGGATTGGGACACTGGATGTTTTCTTTTGGCAGTGACATTGTTTTCCATTTGCTGCAACGATCGTCAATGGAGGGATTGAGAGCTCGCTGGATTAGGTATGTAAGTAAAGGATTGAACTTTTAATGGTTCTTCGAAACCAAACTTTTTAACTCTTAAATTTTGTTGTGGTCGAGAATGTATAGAAATTCAGCTGTTAGTACAATGCCATCACACTTTTGCAAAGAATTGTTGAGTATATGCAATGTTTATAACTATCTAACGAAAATCTTTTCAAAGTATTTCCAATGTACGTTTCCACCCTCGCACTCTATAAACATCGGACCAAAATGCCCCGCTGCGGAGCGCGGGCATTAGTCCTAGTATCTAATAGTTATGTAAACTTATTTATAGACGTCAAACTAGTTGATTTTTTTACTATATTTACAATTACTAAACAAAATCTGCATAGTATCGGGCCAATAACATTTGTGGTGCAATATATAAAAAACTATCAATGTTTGCCTCCTTGATCGATGATTAACTTCTGGCTACGCTATGCTTAAATTAAAAACTCTCATTTCATTTGTAAAACTTAAGGGTATGTTTGGTTTGCAGAGAGACAAATGTTTAGTGGAATGAGAAATAATATGTAGTATTGTACTGTATTCTGATTTGTGAGCGAGTATTTTGGGTATTTCTACATGATAAAAATAAGAAAAATGTTACTCCGTACTGTATTGTGTTTAGAGAAGGGTTTGTGGGTTTGAACCCCTTCACATTGTATACAAACACCTCACTGACATCTTTTATGTCCTTTTTCTTTAGTAACTTCAGTTCCTTACTATCACTCTAATATTCTTTTATTTTAAATAAAGCATTCTTCTTTCTCACCCATCCCAAAAATAAAATAAAAAGTTACAGATCTGATAATAACTGATCAATTACAAATTTGAAAATATCATATCTTAACAATTGAATCTTGAATTGGCCGAATCCTTATTAATGTATTGCCGCCTCAGACAACCACTAGGGAACGCCGCCGCTACCTGTGATTAAACCACCAAAACCATCACCACCTCCGGTCAAACCACCAAAACCACCACCGACTCCGGTCAAACTACCACATACACCGCTACCTCCGATCAAACCATCACATAAAGATCCTCACAGACACCACCTTTAAAACAACTCCACCACCAGCAGATTTCCTTCTTTCTGCTTCATTGGTTTTTGGCAATAGATTTTTGAGATCTATGTATATTTGATTTTGTGTTGTGATGAAAAAATGTGAATGAAGATAATGGGTAAGAAAATGAATTGGAGAGAGAAAAATAAAAATTACATTGTTAGTACAAATGGTGGACACCAAAAGAAACAGTGACTGACTCTCTTTACAACTTTTGTGGGGTCCACAGACGTCGAAACCACAGGTCTCTTAGAGAAACTCCTCACCACACTCTCCACCCGAATAACGTTAGTGGCTCATAGTGACAAACTAAAATGGAAATGAATTAATAGCTGACAATGATGTTTTACCAAAGTGCTCTGCATGTAAGTTTATGGCCTGGCCCTGGGTGGGGGCCTTTTGCAGCATTTGTAAATGACAAAATATGCTATGCAGAATTCACCATGATTCACACACATAAGCCAAAACTCAAATTTCTGACTATCTTTTTCCACATCAAGAATGACTAAAGCCAGAATGTGTACAAAATTTAATGTTAAACATGTAAATCTTTAGAACTCAGTTGCTTTGAGTTGAGTCATTCTAGCTTTAGAATTCTTTTACTGAAAAATACCATAGTACATGTAAAAGTTAATATGTACAACCAGTTGTCCTGCAAAAAGAACCAGCTTGTTTCAGGCTTTTATACTTTCTTTCTTCACTAACGGTTTTGGACTTCATTAATCGTCAATTTAGACAAGCACTAGTGCGGATTGAACTTGAAGGCGTCCTCCGTGTTGGGTTTAATCGTTGTGTTCACGTCGGCATGACTAGGGTCTTTATGTTTGATGTGTTTAGTTAGTAGTATTTTGAAATGGTAGTAGTTTGACCGGGTATTTTGGATAGCTAAGATAGTGGGACTGCATGTTGTGCCAGTTCTTTAGGAGACTACTACTACTCACGTAGCTTTCTTTAAAGGCTATATAAAGCCATGTAATTCTTGTTTTTGAGTAACCAGTTTTCCTTTTCCAATAAACAGAAATATTGCAACCCATTTTGCCGTTTTGATTGGCGTGACCGTGGGTGCGAGTCCGGGCCTAAGGAGGCTGGTTCCTTCATTTGGTATCAGAGCGCTAGGCTCGTACCAGGGAAGCCTCCGCCATCGGCGGGTGTGTCGGTGGTGGAGGGCAGGTGTTGAGAAGGTTCGGACAGCGAGGGACTGTTTGAAAACAGACCGAATGCCTTTTTTTATGTATTAAGGCAGTGAAAGACGAAGTATGCAGCAAGGTTAGCGAGACCGAGAGGGCCGACCTACCCTAAAAGACCGAAGGTACCTAGACCGAGAACGAGACCGATTTAGAAATGTCTAGACCGAGAAAATCAAGACCGAGACCGAGACTGAAAAAGTCGAGACCGAGACCGAAGGAGGCAACCAAGACCAAGACCGTGACCGCGGGTTGCCCGAGAAAGAAAGGAAGACCGAGTTTCAACCGCAAAGACCGAATGATACTGTTGATTCAAAAGACCGAAGATCGAAAGATCGAAAGATCGAAAGGCCGAAAGATCGAAAAGACTGAGGAGCTGCAAAAGACCGGGCAGCACCTAGACCGACAGCAGGTGACAAGAGACCGAAGGCTCGCCTGAGAAAGAATAGACCGAAGACCGAAAGAGATGACCATGACCGGCAGGTTGTCGAGACCGAAGCTTTAATAGCTCATGACCGAAGTGTTGAATCAAATGACCGAAGATTCACACAAATACCGAAAGAAGTTGAACATGTATGGTGATCATAAGAATGAAATAAGCAAAAGAACGTAGCAAGAAAAATAGAAAGAAAGATAGCAAGGACTGTTTTCTAAAACAGTAAACTAGCAAGAAGTAACAAGAGCAGGGTAGATGCATCATAAAGCATGGGCATGGGAAGAGCAAGGAAGGCGCATCTGATGTACGTTTTGTGGAACAAGAAAACATCAAAGCATGCGGCTTTGATTGGTTTGTTATGGAGACTTCAAAACAGGGGGTGTTGAATAGCGTTGGAAGTTGCATTCAACGAGATGTTTCGGATGTGTCCGAGAAAAGTCGAGAAAGCAAGGTGACGTGAACAACCGATTAAGGGGGTGATTGTTGGGTTTAATCGTTGTGTTCACGTCGGCATGACTAGGGTCTTTATGTTTGATGTGTTTAGTTAGTAGTATTTTGAAATGGTAGTAGTTTGACCGGGTATTTTAGATAGCTAAGATAGTGGGACTGCATGTTGTGCCAGTTCTTTAGGAGACTACTACTACTCACGTAGCTTTCTTTAAAGGCTATATAAAGCCATGTAATTCTTGTTTTTGAGTAACCAGTTTTCCTTTTCCAATAAACAGAAATATTGCAACCCATTTTGCCGTTTTGATTGGCGTGACCGTGGGTGCGAGTCCGGGCCTAAGGAGGCTGGTTCCTTCACTCCGCTTGGCCCTTACAAAAGATACGAGTCAGGATCTGAGCTTTCGACCTTCATATTAGAGCTGCGAGTTCTCGAGCATTAAGCTAGAAACTTGGTCGCCAACTAAGAACAGATATTAGTTCATTTGACTAAATGCAACAATTCCATTTTAAGCCAAGGTGTAAATACATTGGAAAATAATTAGCAACTCAACATTATTATAGGACAATAAGTTGTTATCATAATCTGCAAAGACCAAACCTTTCCAAGATCTTTTATCACCTTAAACAAAAACAAAACAAAAAAAACATTCTAATATATTAAACACAAGATCCAAAAGATTGTGGAAGGCAAACATCAGCAAACCAACACCTTTAATGATTACTGTCAAAGGTACACAATTCTTCTGATGGTTCAGCTGTATATTTGAAGTTCTGCCCCAAGATCCTGATACTCATAATTTCATATCAGCCCCCCCTTTCAAACGAATCACAAAAGTTTGACTAAAAAATCAACCTGATGCCAGCTTTTAAAATGTGGCCCACTTACAATACAATATGCAAAATGTACAATACTAGCCATGCAAGCAACCAAACTTACCAGCTAAAGCTAAAACTTTACCAATCTTTTTCAAAAAAAGTAAATCCTGAATCCAAACTAAGTAGTAAAATTTCACACTTAATGTATAATCTCTTGGAAATTTTGAAAATGTGTAGAGGAGTGTTTGATGATCATCACAAACACATTCCATGGTTTTTTTTTTGTGTAACCATGGTTTCCGACCTTTTGGCCGACTAATCACGAGGTTTGAACCCACCGCCACACAAACCATGTAAAGCCCAACCGTTTCAGGAGGTTGACGTGGCAAACATTCCAAATATTATCGACTAGAATCATTTTGATAATCTCTCCAACCCGACTGACCTTTACTTTTATGCCTTAGCCGGTTGCCCGTGCCGACACCAAATACCAGATATAGAAGTATAAGGGCAAACGAAGATGAAAAATCTCAAATATGTAACTCTTAAATAAAAAGTAGAACAGCTAAAAATGATATTTCCTGCTCAGGAGTTTCTGTTTAGATAGTTACAATTTTCAGTTAAAATGGAACTTTCATGTCTTTACAGCGTCAGCGTTGGATAGATAGCAATGTTAATGTGCAAAAGACTTGGCTGGTTCTAGTTACAACTTTGTTCTACGGCCTGCCTGAAAAGCAATCAATAAGATCATTTAAACAAGTGTTATCAGATGGTGTTTTGATGTGATTTTGCTTTGTTACAATTTGGCTAATTCTAATAACTTTCTACACTAGGAAGATACCAAAAAGGGCATTCATTATCTCATTTCTATATTCAAACCTTATATTTCCATATAAAGTTTCTAGTAAAAAATAACTGAGAAATTTAAGAGACAAAGTTCAAATGATATATTTTTTTCTTCAGTAGAATTACTGATAACAAAATATGGTGTTTGTCTTCAAAAAGGGATAGATATACATGTATTGGTATTCTCTTAAACAATTATTGTTGCGATAATTGTTCATTAAAATGTCAGCAGAAACACCCCTAAGCTAAGCTAACTGTCTAATTTCTAGCTTTTTGAGCACCCTTTTATACTTGTTATGACAACATATAACATAATTAGACTTAAGATACTCACCTAATCCAATGGCATCAGAATTCCTAAGAATCCGGAGCCTTTTGCAGTTGTCGATAAACGTCCTGCAGCATGCATACATTAACTTAATACTGATTCATAATAGGCCAATAGAAACAAAAATTATGACAAAAAACGGAGCGTATAGTGCTTACTCCCAAGGAATATCCCCGAGACGCATCCAGTCTTCAAATTTGTCAAGATAAGCAACACCATATCCAGCAGCCCCTAGATATTCATGTTCCCCTGAAACATAGCAACACCAGGCATAATAGACTGTTACATTTTAATTCATGATATAGAAACAAACTGATTCTAGCTTTACATTTATATTTGAAAGGTAATTAGTTTGTATTTTTCTGATATGAAGATTGTATGTTTAGGAAGTAGTAAGAATAAGTAAAAAGGAGTATATGCATAAAACAATCTATAACCTATTATGAAACAGCCGAACATGTTCTCAAGTGCAGAAGTCAATCCCTGATAACCATAATACTTGCTCAAGTCAACTTTCCTTAGATACACGGCACCATCCATACTCACTTTCACAAAAAGGGCACGAGCCACCGATGCTTTCGGCCCAGAACAAACTGGGTTCTTCCTAAACACCGACTTTATAGGAGGCCAACCCACAACCTGTTCCCTGCCATATGCAAAAAGGTTAATTGTTCTCTAAAATTCAAGTTTCACTTGTGGTCAAATATTCATCATTTTCTAGATTTTACTTGGCTGTAGGGATAGTGCATCTGTAATTTGCTGTATTTGAGTGGTTCTGTGTGGTGTCATTAGCAACAGAAGGGCTTTCCTGAATTGAAGAAGGGTCGAGTTTTGATCGGAGCATTCCCTACACGAACGATGGGTTCAATGTCAAAAAATAATAATTTGAACTTGAGGTAAGTCATATTTAAATTCTTGCATACAAGTGCTTAGTGCTGGTATTAATTGTCGTAGCAAAATGTTGCAACACAAAATATAAGATTCAGAGGTATAAACATCAAAAGTCAAAAGATATATTTCCATCTGCATTAAGTCGTTAAAGAAAATGTTAAATCATGGAGCATCACAGGTATTAGTTGGAAGTCCATACTGTTAAAAGTTTATAATACCTTCTTTTGCTCGATTAAATGGAACGATTAAAGATACAAAGAAAATTTCGACATATTTAAGGATAGAGGCATCAGGCATGTTATGTTTCAAGGTTACTACAGAAATGTAACAATATTTACACCATTGGAAAAACAAACTTCTTTAGACAAAAATCAACGATCAATAAACAATGAAAGAACACATACCTCAGTATAAGAAAACCCTCTTTTGCTTTGGGTAACACCGGATTGAGGTGAGAACAAAGGAAAAAGAGGCTTCTCATCGAGTTTTGGTGAGGCCAGTAAACTAAGTTCAGTGTTCCTCTCGGGTGAGTGTGATCCAGGAAGCCCAATCCTGAGTTCAGTATCCTTGATATACAAGCCGAAATTAACATCCACTGAAGAAGGTGACATTGTGCAACTGCCTACGGAAGAACATTCGGATAATCCCAAGTAATTCCGTTCCCTAAGATCATACATACAATCTGTAGAAAGTAACGAAGAAGTCAAAAAGTTGACTATTCTTTGACTTTCCTCTTCTTTCACACCAAGTGGTGGATGCATTGTGATTAATTATCAAAAAGGGTATCTTTTTCACCTGTTGAACATATTAAAATTAGTAACTTGATTAATCACATTGTTTCGCTGAAGCATTTCGTGAAGGTCAAGATGAAAATAACCTATGCAAATGTCGTGTTACCAAGATACAATAAGCTCTTCTCAAGAAGTGCAGCCAAACACCCCTTAAGTAGTTAAGTAACATTTTCAATTTCCATATTGCTTACTTACTTCTTTTCGCATCTATATATACATAACTTGTCGATGAATGTTCTATCTACATAGTATATTACTTTTCAGAGCATTCAATTGTTTGTTTGCAACGAATGAAAAAAACAAGAAACTTGCAAATATACGGGTGAACTCGCCATACAAAAAGATAAACACAAAACCAAATTAACTTTACCTTAAAAATACACCAAAATCCCCTACAACAAGCAAAACCATAAACCCTTGGCAAAAATAAACCCCAGACATTATCAGTACTAAAATTCAACGGATCTAACAATAACAGTTTTCGGAAAGATCCCGAAAGTGCATTACATTAAAACTAAGTACCTAACTAAAACAATATACTAGTAATATTTTTCATCAAATTATCAACAATGATTTTACTAAGGAGGTGTTTGTTTCGGCTTATATAGCGGGCTTATGTCTTATTTTGTTTTGGGCTTATGTTTCATAACCCTCAGTTTGTGTGTCTTATTTTGAAAGTTTGTGGCTTATATGAGGCTTATATAAGTCTACAAAAAGTTTGAAAATAAGCCACAAAAGTGAGCTTATGAAACATAAGCCCAAAAAAACCATATAAGCCATAATCCCGCTATAGAAGCCAAAAAAAGCACCCTCTAAAAGAAACATATATATAACCAAATAGTACGTATGAAGAACTAAAAAAAAGGCTGAAACTTGTGATATCAAAAGTTGAAGTAATTTTTAAAAACAAATGAAAAGTTACCTAACGAAGGTTTTTCAAGAAGTGGGTATGAGAGGTAACGGAGATAGGACAATGGAGGTGGCGCGTGTAGTTCAGACTCGGAATGACAGTACTGGTGGTGTCATTTGCGTGGGGAGAAAGGAACAAAAAGTGTCTAATATGAGAGAGTTGTGTTTTTGGACATGATTATATATTCACTCGCTCTAATTATTCTTCAGTCAAAGATATGGATACTGTCTAATTTAATAGATTGATCATACTTCAGTTACAAAATCTTTATCTTAGCCTTGTCAACTTTCTCTTTTAGACACATCATTACTTCATCCATACCAAAATCAAGTGTGTTAATTTTTAATCGAAGAAAATTAAAATTCATTTAGACAAAACACTGTACATATAATAATAAAAACATTACATAATTAAAAACACGTCACATAATAATAACGTTAAAACAATATATGTATCTAACTCCCTTATAAAACACTAGCTTAAAAATTCGTGGAATCACGAGATTATTTAAAAAACTAATTTTATAAGATATTTTATGTGCGTAAATAAAGTAAGAAAAACAACAAACATAAAAATGTTCTTTGATATTTGAAAGAAATAATAAGGTAATAAACGATTATTCGATAAATAACTAAATTGTAATAATTAAAATAATAAACGATCATGCATTTAATTCCACAAATTTTAATGGTTTTGAATAGTAAATGATAATGTTGAGCGGAAATCAAGTTGATAGCACATTCTTTCAACTTTTCATAGATGAATGTAGTATATTAAACCCATTCTTCATCTGCTCTTGATACATGGCATTACAAAAGCAGATAAACCATAGTTTGCACGTAAGTTTTCTTCATTGTCATACAAAAAACATACTCAAATTGGACACTAAATTTAAAAAACTTGGACCAGGTTTTGTGTTACATATATTGAAGAGATAGGATGCTAAAGTTGATCCACGATGGATGCTTAGAAACACTATTCATTACGTTTTTACTCGTAAAAAGTCTTATAATATTATATAAATATCACAAGTGAAAGAATTATGTTTTCCAATGAGCGAAAAATAAATTTGTTAGCTCAAAGTTATAAATCTATTGGGTCGAATGGTTTCAAATATAACTGAACCAAAAAATATATGGTCAATCAGGTTTAAATAGCTAAAAATGGGTTCATAATATGTAAGACCTCGTACGCGAGCTTAGCAAAAATCATAGAATGTCATTGATATAACGTGGTTTTGTAATCATACTCCATACACTTACATGCTAATAAGAACTTGACAAAAATTTAGGTCAAATCTTGATGAACATAACATGACCAGTGAAATTAACGAAAATTTTAAAATATATTATTTTCTAAGCCTATGTGTGTGTGAATAAATCAACAAAGATCAATAATGTAAATAAGTTTCGTTATTGGGATAGGAATAATAACTAAAATGTAAATGATACCATGTACAATCTGGTTTGTAACTAAAGAGCAGTAATCAATGTTTAAACACTTGAGTTGTCCATAATCATTTCATGGCCACTTGAGTAAAGACAATAACAAAAATAGACGATGTTGCCATCTCATATCTCATTACTTAAAATAGCACTTTTAATTAACATTATCAAACTTAAAAAACAGATAACGTTGTCGGCCTGTATCTCATTATTTCATGAGTAAGAAGGTATCAATAGCTCAACTTAACAAAGATAGCGGATAAAGAACTTCACATACAAAAACACGATTCTAATGCTAATAGTGCATACTATTGATATAAGCGAAAAATATCCATATAAAAATTCCACAAAGCACCAAATGTTTTAGCCAAGAGAACCATTTCGATTGTGGAAGTTGGTAATGAAAAAGAAATAAAATGTTACTTGTGGTTATCCTATTGTCACTTAATAGATTACTAAGGTAACTAAGATTCATGCATTTAGAAGATTAAATAAAGAACTCTACAACGCTAACTCCTTTGCAAATAAAAGATCAATATCATATTTACTTTTTAATTGCTGATACTTTCTAAAAGGATACATTTAGGAAGCTACAAACTAAAATGTTTGTTAGAATTCCTAAAAGGATGCATTTAGGAAGCTACAAACTAAAATGGCCATTTAGGATTAATATTTTCAAAATACGTTTTATGTCCGTAGATATCGAAGCAAGGCTACTGAATTTGGTGTAAAATGAGTTACTTGGATCTTAGTATTTTCTGCTTCATGGAGTTAGATTTAAAATTAATTACAACTAAGCGAGACATAGTAATGAAATGCAACTAATTAACGACTTTGTGAGTTATTCATATTCAGATAGTCGTTCACTACAGATTTTGCAATAAAGAGAAGTACTACATGTAAAAAATTTCTAAACGTGATTGTTTCGTTTTATGGCTTACTTCATCTTGGGCTAATATTTCGCAATCGTATTTTCGACTTATATAAGCTAAAGGATTGAAAATAAGCGGTAAAAAGTGGGTGTATGAACCATAAGGCGAATTCCAAATGAAACGTAAGCCGAAACAAACACCCCCTTATGACCAAAAATCCAGGCACCGAAATTACCAGATACCAAATGATGTGATGAGGAAACGTCGATGTATTTTAATTAGATACGATAGAGGACAAATTTAGGAAATTACCCTTAGAAAAAGGTAATAATCCATAAATAAGTCGAAGACGAATTTAATTATACACGTTGATGATCCAAGTTCGTTGTACACGAATATCAAGTGAATTTGAGACGTTTTGTTTCAATTTGGACAATCGATTTGAATTGGTTTTCAGTTTTTAAACTAAAATTACTCCTACAATTTTTCATTAATTAAATCCTAAAGTGCATGAATCATACCCCATATTAAATCTAAAAGACAATTATTTAAATTATTTAAAATTTAAACTATTTAATGGAAAACATTTTATCACTAGTTAAAATCTATTTAAGAAATATTAAAAACTATTTAAAAATTATAAACTAATTTATTTTATTTAAAAATTAACTTTTACTTTTAATTAACAAAATTTATTTAATAACTATTTTTATTAACTAAATTAATTAAAACTTATTTAATAAATTTTAAAAACAATTTAATTTCAAAAAATAACAAAATATATATATATATATTTTTTAGTTTTATTTATTTATTTTAATTTTGAAACTTAATAAAAGTAATTTATATAAAACTAATGATTTAAATATTTTAAATGGAAACTTTGTATTAATATAAAAGCTGTCAGCCAAGTTGTTATAAACTATATTAATAACCAAAGCTGTAATTAAACTAAAAAGAGTAGTTAGACTAGCTGGTTAACAAGCT
Source organism: Glebionis coronaria (assembly GCA_025667525.1). Taxonomy (NCBI): domain Eukaryota; kingdom Viridiplantae; phylum Streptophyta; class Magnoliopsida; order Asterales; family Asteraceae; genus Glebionis; species Glebionis coronaria. The sequence continues at coordinate 435,808,339 of CM046877.1, forward strand.
GGGTTGCTATCCGTGAGGTCACGGGTTCGACCCTTGGTGGACTTTTTGGAGAATAATTTTTAAACTGATAAATAAATACAGATTACAAAGTTACAGTACCCAAAACATTCATATATGGTAACTGAGTTTATGACAGATCTAAATATCAAAATATACAGGAAATAACAAGGACTCAAATTAGACAGCTAGAAATTTCAATAACTGATAAACCTAACTAAATATAACAACACAAATTATAAAAGAACATGACCTCAAATCAGAAATAGCCAATATCAGATGCATCGAACCATCAGATAACTAAATATAGCAGCAAAAACCGTAGGCTCAATACATCAACATCTTAATAAACGTAACTACTACATCATCGAATTCAGTCTTGAAAGCACCAATCAAAATCAAGCAAACCAAAACGTAATATAAACTTAATCAGACTTTTGCAAAATCAGTCATAAAAAATACAGCCTAGCACTAGATTCTGAAACTTACAGAACAATCCACAATCCAAGATATAAACCATAACAAACTCAGAAAACATATATTGACATGACTAAAAATGCAGCAACACAGAAACAAAAAGAGACAACGAGATAATCAGTGAATCAAAACACTCAAAGTGCATCAGTTAATCAGTTCATATCAGCACAAACAAAACTTAAATCTGAATCTTAAGCTAAACATACTAACATAAACTAATTTGCAAAAAGTAAACGTGCTTAACCATTTATGACGAATCCTTTGAGCAGAAGTCGCGCGCTGAGCGGACTTGGCACAATATTCTAAATCTAAACATCTAAGAGAACTGACTCACGAACCACCATTATTTCCTCGTATCAGCAACATTAAATCGACAACTCGATTTTTCAACTCATCTTATACGTTTTATGTTTTATTTATCACTTTGATAAATAGTTTCCCAAACTTTAGCTAAACTCAATCTTAATAAGATATTACAAAGCTTATAAGATCAATTAAATGTTACGATGATAAACAGTAATATAAGACAAATATTTTTAATACTCGAAAATAATGAAAAGCAGTGAACAAGATATATATATAAAAATGTGATTGAACTTTATTAATTAACAAACTTCAAATATTACATGATTAAAAAGAAAGATAAATCCTACAACTAAATTTACAGCATAACATTAAAACTAAAGAAAGGGATGATAAAAATTACATAGAAAAGGGGGTTTATATAGGACGTCCGAGAGGTGTGGTGTTGATACTGAAAACCGTTCTTGGCCGTTGATTTGGTATCTTTACATTCTCTTTCTTCTTGGTCATGATCCAAGGGCTGTGATTTGCCCTTGGTCACACGGATTCCACCGTGTACATAAGTGTGCTAGTTTGAGGCTTACTTGGATGAATCTTATTGGTCCTTTGGTTGAGTGACAAGTATTGGACCAATAGGAAACGATATGTGACGCTTCCTTGAGCCACGTGGATGCCTTGTGCTCAATATCACGCGCTCATCTAACCCTGAATATTCTGAAAATCAAGCGCGTAGCCTCCAATTTAACACTGGGTGGAAACCCCTAAATTCTAGGGATTTATTTTCTACTTCTGTATTTATCCTCCTTTGCCTCGTCTCGTCTTCTTTCTTTTCTTTTGTTTATTTTATTTGACTCAAAAGTTGACTCCAAAAAGTTAATATATAACTTTCAGCCGTCTAATGACTTGAGCCCTTGAACCCAATCTGTAACACCCCACTTTGATAAGTGGATCGTTACACGTAATTATGGCGTGTCATCAAAGCATGTAAGGTAATATGTAATAAACATACATGACCATAGGGATAACCGGAATCAAACATCGGTTCCCAAACATAAGCCCAAAACATAAATAAAGTAAAGAAAATGAGAAATGACTAAACAAGCATAAGTATATGAAGGCAAAATGGAAAAGAAGTCTATGGCAGCTTCCATCCTATGCATGTCCTCCAAATGCTCGAGTCTGTCCTTGGGTACCTGTCATTTTGGGACATGGAAAGGAAAGTAACGGCTGAGCATAACGCTCAGTGCATGGATATACAAACATGAAATGAATAATATAAGCATGTAAAACATATAGCAGCGGAAATGTATATGTCTTGGAAAACCTGGTATAACTTCATAAAACTGGTTTTATAGTTTGAAAAGCCTTATGTTCATCTTATCAAAATTGTTTAACATGTTAACCATTAGACAATATAGGTCATGAAATATCAACGTGCATGAATACTTGGAGGGGTGACCTCGTCATGCAAATTAGAGGGGCTGCCTCTAATTTAATATACTGGTTTTGGGTAGGAGGGATCAGCTCCTTGTGAAGGATGCAAGGCACACACCACATTCACCTGAATAATCTGCTGAAAACATGTAAACTAGGATGCACCCATACGCCCCACCTGATAATAATAATATGGCCAAAAGCTGAAAGGGACGCCACGAGCTATCACTCTACCGTGGTGAAGTCATAACACTGGTGCCTCTAGTGTTATGGTTATGGTACCTCCATAACTAGGTGAAACTGGTCATGCATGTATATGACTTTAGGTATTCTAATTAAACATAAGCAATTCAAAAACATATAAAACATATACTGGGGAAAACAATTGGCTGCATATGGCAAATCCTAATAAGGAAGAATGTCCATACTGAAAGGACAGAGAATCCGTACCTTGTGTCCAGTGAACGAAGAAGATGAACGGAAGAGAGTCCTACTTCGGTATCACTAATGCTACATAAATACATACGTGTATAAGTATCTGATTATTGAGTACGTAACTGGTTTTATATCATGTCTTTGCTTGTTTTATATGTTCATGTCATGTTTTACTGATTTAAGCTTTATACTGTGTTTATCATATATTCTGTCTATTCTGATTAAGTATTACTTGTATTTCATGTATTATTATACTTGTTGTGTAATAATAAGTAACTTTCTAAAAAGTGCAGGTTTCCTAAAATAGAAAGTTACCAAAAATAGAAAGTTTCCAAAATAGAAAGTTACAAAAAATAGAAAGTTTCCAAAAATAGAAAGTTACCAAAAATAGAAAGTTTCCAAAAATAGAAAGTTTCCAAAAATAGATTTACTGCTTAAAATAGATAAGTTTCTAAAAATAGAAAGTTTCCATAAATAGATTAGCTGCCTTAATTAGATAAGTTTCTAAAAATAGAAAGTTTCCATAAATAGAAATAAGCTGGATTATTAAGCTAATTATATAAGCTTAAGTGTTTACTGATTAATATTCTAAGTCATGTAATTAAATAGTATAGTTTATTAATTATTTCATGTGCATTAAATAAACTATAGGTTAAAGTATTTAATTAAATATAACATGGTTTAATTAAAGAAAGGTGAAAAATATTTAGGCCAAAACATAAATTATTATCTATTAATAATATAACCTAAGTCATGTAAATTAATTAATTATAAGTCATGAATTTTAATAATTAATTAATTACATAGTCTAATTAAATGGAAATTACTTAGGTTAAAATTCATGTGCTAATAATAAAATTAATAACCTAAGTCATGTAAATTAAATTAATCATGTTCATGTTTTAATTAATTTGATCTAAGTCTTGAAAAAAATAAATTTGTACATATAATTAATCTTGTAAAAAGAAAATAACCCATGAACCGAACCGTGTTTTAATCTAAACATGTGTGAACCGGACCCGTGTTTTAACCCGTGAACCGGATCAAATTGCACCCTTGGTCAAACTAGCCACCGGCTAGCCAAGGTTCCCATCGGCTAGCCGGTGTTCCCCTTGCTGCCGTGGCCTACCCGAGCACAACCAATCCCCGACCGAGGTCGGGGTCTCCCTTTCCTTGCTGCTGTCATGACCCGAGACCACTACACCGAGATCATAAGGTCTCGGTGGTGCGAATAAACCCAAGCCGAGACCACCCCCCATTAGGGCTCGGTTCCTGCGTCGGCCACCACAAACACCCCCTTAAGCTTTAATTAGTTGAACCCCATGATAAAATAACATGATTAATAACTTGTTTTTAATTTGTTATTAAAAACATTCATGATTTTATATATCAAAAAACATAAAAGAAAAAGGTTTAGGGTTTATACCGATCACGTGAATCAAAGAGGATGAACACACTAATGATCCTTGCAAATAATCGAACACCAAAATCGACCAAACACCTCTTTGGTGTGTGTAGAACCCGGCGGCCAAGGAAGGAGAAGAAAAGGGATTTAGGGTTTCTTGTATTTTCTAATTTCTTGAATTATGAAAATAGTTTTCTCCTTTTTCATGTTTAGTAATTTTTGCATGGGATTGGCCCTTTGGTCTTGTTGTAGTCGCGGGTAGGGGCCCACATAGGGGTAACCCGAACATTTCTCATGACTAAATAATGAGTGTGTTCTCGTGTTTGTGTTTTACGTGATTTAATTAGTTATCATTCGTGACTTAATATATTTATTCGTGACCGTAATAAATATTCATACATACGTAATATTAGCTCGTGATTAATTTACGTTCATGATTTCATGTTCGTATGTTCGTGATTATAATTATTATTGAAATAATTATCGTGTCTTAATACGTAATAAATACTTATCGTGTTATAACACGTACTTAATTCTTGTAATTAATATTCGTGATACGTGTTCATGTTATATAAGGAAAGTTTTAATCATGTACGTACGATCATAAGTGTACTGTTCATGGTAAAAGCTTGCGGGTTTTACAACTCTTCCCCCCTAAAAAGAATAATTCGTCCCCGAATTATAGGTAACGTAACTGGAAAGAAACATACCCGCATCAAACTGAAAGGGTATGAAAATAAAGGACATGAAGATGACATGGTAGAAAGGAACGTGGAACGTGAAATGTCTTGAAAAGACATGGAACGTGACGTGACTGAAAGAACATATCTAATCGATAAGATAAAACGGATAAGAAGTCCGGATGAACTTGTCCGTTTCCAAGTGGCCTCCCTCTCGGAACGGTTCCTCTATGAGATCTTGACACATATGATAATCCTGGTATTGTGACCTTGATTTGACAATACGTAAAAGTTCATGGTTATCAACGTAAGATGGATCCTCCTGAATTCGATCGAGGGAATAAGAATTAACCTGCAAGGATAACTGAAACGTTATGGTGCAAAACAATCTAACTTAACTGATAATTAGCAACGATGCGCGAGAAATATTGAAACGTAGTACGTGAAAATTTTTGAACGTGATACGTGAAAAATTTTGAACGTGATACGTGGGGATATGGTGAGGGTAATATGAGCAAACATATCATGATCCATGATACGTGTAACATATCGTGAACGTGATATGAGGAATGTGGAATGAACATGACATGTGAAAATTCGTGAACATGGAATACAACTGCGGTACCACCAAACGCTACAATGTGAGACGTGAAATGTGACGTGAAACATCTATCTGAGGATAGGGAGTTATACTAAACTTGAGTCTGGTCTCTCCAGTTCTTGCAAAACTTCCCAGAACGAAGATGAACGTAAAATCTTAAGCCAAGATACGATCATGAACGTGAATAGTGTCATGGACGTGAGCGTGAAAGCAAGTTGTGAAATTAGAACAAGGACGTAAACGTAAATAAGGAGCACAAATGTGAACCTTCGTATGGCCCGATAGGTGAGGGATTACCAAGTGATCGGACGCGACTTGACTAGAACATGTCTGATCAACCTGTTGGTTCTGAAATCCTTGCGGATGTAAGGATTCTGCAGACTTGATTGAACTAGGGGTGCAAACAAGCCGAGCTTTTATCGAGCTATTCGAGCTCGAGCTCAAGCTCGACTCGATCGAGCCGAGCTTTTATCGAGCTCAAGCCCGAGCTTAAGCCCAATAATAGGGCTCGAAACATATAATGAGCCGAGCTCGAGCTTTTGATAGCACGGCTCGAGCTCTTATCGAGCTTTTCGAGCCTTAATAAAAAAATATTTTTATATAAGTAAATCAATGTTGATTTGAATATTAACCTTATTATAAAGGATAACTCTATAAAATATTGAATAATTTATTGATAGTCGTTATTATAGTTTAATAAAAAGATAGAATTTGTGGTGGTGTTTTAATATTAGTGATGTATTTGTTTCATATATAAAATTTCGAGCTTTTCTAGCTAAGCTCGAGCTTTGCTCGAGTCCTTATCGAGCCGAGCTCAAGCCTTAACGGTTAAAGCTCAACGAGCTATCGAGCCGAGCTCGAGCCTTAACGGTTAAAGCTCAATCATTGAACTATCGGCAATAACCCAGATAGCATCATGCTTCTTTCTGAGTTTGCGTGAATCTGGTAATCCAAAATCCATGGAGATCTTGTCCCATTTCTGTTCAACTTTTCCCGATGATGGAAAACATCCTAGTCAGTTGGTATTCTATCTTAGCCTGTTGGTATGTCAGGTACTTCGATATGAACGTAACTATATCTTGCTCCGTAGAAACTTGATACATATAAATTGCGGAACTATAAGTCTCCAAAACTAGCCTTCTGTTAGCGTAGGATTTTCTAGAACACCTAATGTAGTGTAGGGTTCTCTCCTTTACGCATAAGCTGAGTCATGGTAATATTAACCGTAGAAACCCATGTGATTCAACGTGTCACTGTAATCAGACAGAATTGATACTGGAAAAATTCCAGGGTAAAATTTCTCTTGTCATAGAATTTGCAACATAGTGTAGATATGGTCTTCCTGTTCTTCTCTAGACTTCGAGAAAATCAGGTTATCCTTAATGAAAACACTAATGAATTTGCTTATGAGTTCATGGAAACTCATTCTTATAATGCTGCTGGAGCATTGATGAGACTAATTCAAAAACATAAATCTAGCATGACCGAGTCATGGACGAATAGCAGTCATGGACATGTCCTGCTCTTTCACTCGTCACTGTTGGCAGCATGATCATGAATCTGATCTTTGAAAAATGCTTAGCACCCTAGAGTCGATTGGTCATGTTGTCAATACGTGTAGGAGAATAACGGTTATGTATGGTGATTTGTTTTAAATCGACGGTAGTCGACACATAATCTCATGTTACCGTCGTTCTCCTCGAAGGTTCTCCTGGAATGTATAGGAGATTTTGGTATAATCGGCTGATTATTCTTAAAAGGAACTTCAGTGGTCGTATCTTAACTGACAGCTAAAAAAAATTTAGCAGTCATGGCTAACAAAGCACGTGGTTGTAAAGCATAGATAAGATTTTCCTGATGGAAAACCATGCTGAATGTATTCAGGAGCCTGAACATTACTGTAAAAAATCATGAATCGTAGCAGGGTGTGCTGTTCATAGTCCACAATTAGGATTAAATTCAACTCGTGTCTGTCCGAGGTAATGCGTTAGCAGCTTGGATCTCTTCATTAGGCTGAAGGAAAACCTTCGTATACATGGGAATACGAATGGCGTCCTTTATGGTCATGAATATAGATGAAATATGGGTGCAAGAAAATGAAAGTGTCAATCGAGCAACTAATAAGTGTGAAAACACTTATCCTTTTACCACTTATTTCCAATAATAACAAGACCAAAACGTGTGATTTATGTCGTAAAAGTCGGAATTATGCGTGGTTTGTGTTTTTATTGTGTTTTAGGACCAAAATGTGAAAAAGGAAGAAAACACGGGCTTTCACGGGCTTTTACTGAAGAAAACAGGAAAAAGACGAAGTCAAAAGATCAAGAGTGCAAAAAGAACGGAAGTCCAAGGCCTATTCTGAAGATTTATCGAAGAAAAAGTCAAGAGACGGAAGTTTAACGAAGTCGAAGAACTTAAGTCTAATAGAAGAAGAAAATTAAAAGACAAGTTCAAATCCCGAGACGACAAAGACGAAGAATTAAAGTCGAGTCGAGAAAACGTGAAGAAAGCAAGAAAGAAGAGGCAACACATGCACTCCTTCCACCTTCCCTATAAATACCCTCCTAATAGTCATTAGGAGGGGAGTTAGAGTTTTTAGTTAATTTTTCACTTTTTAGTTTTTAGAGAGAGAAAGTCTTAAACTTTCTCTCACTAGTTCATCTTTTTCTTTTAATCTTTCAAGATTAACTCTTTTGTATTGCTTATTTCATTAATCAAAGTTCTATTTTAAGCTTTTATTTCTTAATCTCATTCTACTTTTCTTTGATTTAAGATTGATTTTGGTGTGATTATCATGTGATCCGTGTTGTTCTAATTGATTTCATGCTAAAAAGTTAATCTTTTGATCATTTTATAAGTTTTCATTTGATTAAGCTTTAAGACTTTTGTGCTTATTGGCTTGTTTTTATGATTAGCTTATTTTTATCATTAAAAAGTTTATTAAAAAGTTTATGTTTTTATTGTTTAATCCAAAAAGTTGCTTAAATTCGGTTTGATAAGTTGATTCTAGTGCTTATTTGATCCGATTTAGGTATTGATTCGGGTTAGTTTTGAGATAAGCTCTCAATTATAGCTTATTCTCTTGCTAACCGAATTCCATAATTTTAGGAAGTGGTTCTATAACCCTTTTCTGATTGCCCCTTTTTCCGACCATAAGCACCACCCCTTTTCCGATTGATCCAATCGGAAAGGGGTTTTGACTTTCCGATTGGCTTCCCCATTTTTCCGACGGCTAGGTATTTGCCTCATTTTCCGATTGGGTTATTTTTTTGTATATTCCGACGGTGAATTTTGGTGTTATTCCGATTGGGGATTGCCCCATATTCCGACTGGTAGTTTTGCCCGTATTCCGATTGGGTTATTTGGCAAGCATTCCGACGGCACAATTTTACACATTCCGATCAACCGATCGGAATATATTCCGATCGGGCTTCTTTTTGGCTTGTTTTGGTTTCTTTCGATATCTCTTTCTTATAGTACTTTTATTTTCTGAAAATTTTCAAAGTGTTAGTTTTATTTAGTGTGTTATTACTTTTTCCATTGTCACCTTTAAGTTTTATGCATTTATTTTTACTCGTCACTCAAATTAATCTTTTAACTTCCATTTTACTCAACGACACTTTAATTACTTGCAATTAGTTTAAAACAAATCAACCAAATCTTTGATTCACCAAAAGACGATTGAGTCGCACTTTAGACCGGTTTTCAATTCGAAAAGATTCGGAACTACTACAAAATTTATATTTGGTGTAAAAGCCAAGTATTAAAATGGCGCCGCTGCCGGCTCTTTTCGTTAAGATAAACGGTTTCTAGTGAGAGACGCATTGAAATTTGGGATCCGTTCTTTGAACGTTATTTTCATTGCTATAAAATTTCCAAAAAATCCTAAAAAAATATAAAACTCTTCAAAAAATACAAAAACATTAAAAAACCTATAAAAACCAAAAATATTATATAGATATTCTCTTTGTGTATATTTCTCTTCTGCAGGTGTATGCGTACTAGATCTTCCAACTATTCTGAGCCCGAGACTCTTGAAGATTTAGCTATGGCTGGTGTTAACAACAACAATAATCACCCACCTCAAAACAATTTGAATAACAACAATAATAACAACAACAATGTCCTTCAACCTGATTTACGAACCATGGAGGAATTGTGCCAACCTACCATGAACGGACGCGGAGGCCCGATTGCGCCAATGCACGTCACGGCTCAGGAGTTTTCGTTGAAGCATCATATGATACAACAAGTGCAAACGAATCCATTTCGTGGAATTCCGGATGATGATGCCAACAAACACCTCGACAAATTCATTACAATTACCCAAAGCATGAAGTGCCCCGGTGTTTCTATGGATGACCTTCGCCTCCAACTTTTTCCACACTCACTTTCTCACCATGCCGAAAAATGGTTTGACCGTCTTCCTAAGAATTCTATTCATACGTGGAATGACATGACTCAACGCTTTTTATCGCGCTACTTTCCCCCATCCATGGTCACTAGCCTTCGTAACCAAATCAGTGGATTTATGCAAGAGAATGATGAATCGCTTTTCGATGCTTGGGAACGTTACAATGATTTGATCGACCGCTGTCCTAATCACAATATGCTCCCTGTCACTCTCATTGACACCTTCTACAATGGTCTCACTTTTCGTGATCGTGACACGATCAATGCCGCCGCCGGTGGTACTTTTATGAAAAGGAGACCGGAGGAGTGTCGAGAGTTGATTGAAAACATGACTACTCACCACAAGAATTGGGATTCATCTGCATCCTCAAGATCTAATCAGAGAGTCAATGTTTCATCTACTTCTTCCACCACCAACCCGTCTATTTTGGAACGTGCTATTCTCGATATTAACAAAAGTCTCCAAATTTTGACTTCTAACCAAACTCAACAAGCTAAAGCCGTTGTTATCTCTTGTGACACATGTGGTGGTCCTCATTCCTACAATGAGTGTCCTTCTACTCACGGCAATTATTCTGAAGACGTTAACGCAGCATATGGTACTTATCCTACGGGAGGCTATCAAGCTCGCCCTCAAGGAGACCGTAACTTGCTAAGTTATCGCTCCAACAATTATCTTGCTCCTCCCGGTTTCCCTCCTGCAAACCAAAACCAACAACAAAGCTACAATCTATCCCAACCTCGTGCAAATAATCAGTATCAATCCCAAAGAAACCCATACCCAACTCAAGGAAATTCTCAACCTTACCAGGCTCCACCTCTCAATCAACCGATGGCAGTGAATCCAGAAGTCGAGACATTCATGAAGACTAATCGAGAGTTGGTGACGAATCTTCAGAGTCAAGTCCGCAACTTGAAGGGAGAAATGGCAAAGCAAGGGAACGATATTCGAGCCGAGCTAAGGAATGATATGGCCAAACACAATGATGCAATGAATGCAAACATGCAAAACTATTTTAACAATCAAGCTCTTCACCTTCGTGATATGATTAGTTCGCTCATCCAAGGTAATCAACCCTCTTCTTCGGGTACTCTTCCGAGTAATACCGTTGCGAATCCAAGAGGGGAGATGAAAGCAATCACCACTCGTAGTGGAAAAGGTTATATGGAACCCGAGCTTCCTACACCTCCACCGGTGATTGTGAACAAGGAAAAAGAGCAGCTTTCCCCACCTCCTTCACCTTCTATCCCTATTTCCCCACCACCCGTGGTTGTGAGTGATCCTATTCCTTTAAAGCCTTCTTCTTCATCCAATATACCTTATCCTTCAAGGTTGAGGAAAGAGAAGCAAAAGAGCAAGGATGATATTCAGGTTTCGAACTTCCTTAAAATGTTTAAACAATTGAATTTTAACATCTCCTTTGCCGAGGCTCTCGCTCACATGCCCAAATACGCTAAGATGTTTAAAGATCTTTTAAGTGATAAGGAAAAGCTTCTTGACATTGCTCAGACCCACCTTCATGAGAATTGCTCCGCAGTGCTCTTAAGGCAATTGCCCACCAAACTTGGTGATCCAGGTCGCTTCTTGATTCCTTGCAACTTCCCGGGAGTAGAGAATTGCATGGCCCTAGCCGATCTAGGTGCCAGTATAAACTTAATGCCGTTAAGTGTTTGGAAGCAATTATCTCTGCCCGAGCTAGTCCCCACCAAAATGACTTTGGAATTAGCCAACCGTATGGTTGCTTATCCAGTGGGGATAGCCGAAGATGTCTTTGTTGGCGTCGATAAATTGACCTTCCCGGCGGATTTTGTCGTCGTTGACTACGAGATGGATCCCCGTGTTCCATTAATCGTTGGACGTCCCTTTCTGAGGACCGGTCGCACTCTCATTGATGTAGCCGCAGGCGAAATAATCATGAGAGTTGGTGACGATAAAATTGTCTTCAACATGGGTAAGATTTCTAAACAACCTTATTCGTATGAGAGCGTTAATGCTATTGATGTTCTCGATGAGGCTTGTGAAGAACATTTTCATGATGCTTGCAAAAGTACTCCTTCTCTACCCAATGTTGAGACCGTTGCCTCAATTGCTCCAGCATTGACTCCTTTTGGAGAAAGTGACTTGGATGACTTCGAAGCTAGCTTGGGTCCTCTTGATATTAAGTATGATAATTTGTCCACCAATTGGGATGAAGATATTCGTACTATTGAGAGACTTCTCAATGAGGACCCGTTCTCTCCTCCTGCTCCTAAAGAGGTGACTAATGATGATCCATCGTTAGTTTCACCATCTATTGAGGATCCTCCTACTCTTGAGCTTAAGGACCTACCGCCTCATCTTGAGTACGTTTTTCTGGAAGACGACGAGAAGCTACCGGTCATCATCGCAAAGGATCTGAAAGAAGACGAAAAAGAACGACTTGTCGCTGTGTTGAAGAAGCATAAAAGAGCTATCGCTTGGAAAATCTCCGACATCCGTGGAATTGATCCTCACTTTTGCACACATAAAATTCTCATGGAGGACGACTTTAAGCCCACAATTCAAAGTCAACGAAGGGTGAATCCTAAAATTCATGAAGTCATCAAAAAAGAGGTTATCAAACTTCTTGATGCGGGTATGATTTACCCTATTTCGGATTCACCGTGGGTTAGTCCAGTCCATTGTGTGCCTAAGAAAGGTGGTATCACCGTTGTGCCCAATGCAAACAACGAGTTGATTCCTACCCGTCTCGTTACTGGGTGGAGAGTTTGTATAGACTACGCAAACTCAATGATGCCACGAGAAAGGATCATTTCCCTCTACCTTTTATGGACCAAATGCTTGAACGTCTAGCGGGTAATGAATATTACTGCTTTCTGGATGGTTTCTCGGGTTATTTTCAAATACCCATCGATCCCCAAGATCAAGAGAAGACAACATTCACTTGTCCCTACGGCACCTTTGCTTACAAACGAATGCCTTTTGGCTTATGCAATGCCCCTGGGACTTTCCAAAGGTGCATGTTGGCTATCTTCCATGACATGGTTGAGCAAACCATGGAAGTCTTCATGGATGATTTCTCGGTCTTCGGGGATTCCTTCTCTGCTTGCCTTGCCAATTTGGAACGTATGCTTAAGCGGTGCGAAGACACTCGCCTTGTTCTGAATTGGGAAAAATGCCATTTTATGGTAAAAGAAGGCATTGTGCTAGGACACAAAATCTCTAAAGCCGGTCTTGAAGTCGACCGTGCTAAAGTTGATGTCATAGCCAAATTACCTCCACCTTCAACCGTGAAGGGTGTGAGAAGCTTTCTGGGTCATGCGGGCTTCTATCGTAGATTCATTCAGGATTTCTCTAAAATCGCTCGCCCGATGACCCACCTCTTGGAAAAAGATACTCCTTTTATCTTTTCTAAAGAGTGTCTCGAAGCCTTCAATCTTCTCAAGGATAAGCTAACTAAGGCACCGGTCTTGGTTACCCCTAATTGGGAGCTGCCTTTTGAATTGATGTGCGATGCTAGCGACTTTGCTATTGGTGCGGTTTTGGGCCAAAGAGTGAATAAACACTTCAAACCAATCCACTATGCTAGCAAAACAATGACGGGGGCTCAATTGCATTATACGACAACCGAAAAAGAGCTTTTAGCTGTTGTCTATGCTTTTGAGAAATTTCGCCCCTATCTTGTTTTATCCACCACCATCGTATACACGGACCATTCCGCGTTGAAGTAATTGATGACAAAGAAAGATTCTAAGCCAAGACTTCTTCGCTGGGTTTTGCTCCTTCAGGAATTCAACATTGAAATTCGTGATAAGAAGGGAGCCGAAAACCTGGCCGCGGATCATCTGAGTAGACTTGAGGATCCATATCAGGGGGATCATCCAAACAAAGAGATCAATGACTCTTTCCCCCTGGAGACTCTAATGTCTATAAATCTCAATCTTGATGGCACCCCGTGGTTTGCGGACATTGCAAACTACTTAGCGGGTGGTATTCTCATCCAAGGGTTAACATCCCAACAAAAGAAGAAGTTCTTGAACGATGTTAAGACTTACTTTTGGGATGACCCTTATCTATTCAAACAGTGTGCTGATCTGATTATTCGTCGATGTGTTGACGGACCGACAGCTTTTGACATCCTCCATGTTGTTCCTAATCAATCCATAACACAAGATTCTTAGAGAGAGAAAGAGAAGAAAAGTAGAAAGAGAAAGTAGAGAGAGAAGTGGAAGGTTTACACTAAAACTATGTGTTTAATGAAATGAACCAACACCCTCTTCCACATGTGGAAGAGGGTTATATATGCCACGGCTCTAAGGCCTTTGTGGGCTTCATCTTGGGCCGGGCTTGGCATTCACTTGGGCATATAGCCCCTAACAAAGACAATATTAGCTTAAAGTCCAAGCCCGCTTTTCCCGACTAACCTATTACTATACAAGACCAATAACGACTAAGATGACCTATTACATTCTTGTTCGACTATATAAAATATAGGGCTAACAATCTCCCCCAATGTATCGGTCATCTTAAAAAGCTTAAAAAGCATAAGATGATTGAGTGAATACATTCTTGTAGAGGAGATCTTCCTGCTTTGGTCTTGTATCTTGGTCTTGATCTTGTTTGTAACAACTTTGTTCCTTCATGCTTTCGCGATCTTTATCTTGAGCATTTGTCATTTGACTTTGAGTGCTTGAGATCTTCATCTGTACTCCTTGTGACTAAGATGACCTATTACATTCTTACATTCTTAGGTATCTTGATTATCGCCATCTTGTGCTCTTGTGACTTCTGAATCGACATCGGTATCACAGCTACGCCACCTTCTTGATATGCAGCAACATGTATAGACACGGATAAAATGGCTTTGAACATTTCATCCTAACTCGGTAGCGTTTTACCTCCGGTCGGTGAAGACCGTTAAACGGTATTAAAATACCGTACCTGTGATCAGGTAGATTCGATTAAGAACCTCCTTGACAGGGTTTCCCGGCGGTAGTAGCCAGTTCTCTTTACTCGACCGTCTCAAAGCAGACTGCGAACGTAAAGAGTGAATCATAAGGATAAATTTTCCGTCTGATTAGAGTCGTCAATTCAGATTTCCTGGAACAAGTTTGATTCTAAAAGAATCGCACCATTGTTGCTTTCCAGTTTGTCACAAGCTTGATTCATGGAGAATCTTGCGAGTTACCTACCGCAGTGCTGTTTGATGTTGACACTGGAAGGATTTCCATTCGTCACTGTGAACACTAATGAGTTCACTCTGAATGTTCTGGCAAGATCACATGGATTTTGCGAAGAAACCTGGAATCAAGTTTGAATCAATTAAGAATCGAAACTTAGTTGCTTTCCAGTTCTCACAAGTTTGATTCGTGTAGAATCGCACAAGTTACCTACCATGAGCTTGTTTGATGCTGGCTCAAGCAGGATTTCCATCTTCATTGTGAATCGTATCACTCAGATGTTCTGGCAATATCACAAGGATAATGCGTAGGACTCGATTGTGTCCTAATGAGATGATAGATAGATCTCGTTTGGCTCTAGACTCAATAAGTGCATTTTGGTATTCGGAGGCTGGAGCAGACTGCCACCTTTTCAATATTAACTGACTCGGAGTGAGAAAGTCAATAGATACGTGTTGATCTCCGTGACAATGAGACTAGTTTCTTTTGAGAGAAACTCAAATGGCTGGGAAGGGTTGTGCATTGCATCACTGGGTCCATGATGACTTGTCTTCAATAGATGTATTGACCCGGTTTCTGCCTAAGTTGCATAGAATATTCAACTCCTTCAATGCTTACCAATACGTCATCATTAGCACCTTGTTGTGATTGTTCCAGTGCTAACTTAAGTACTTGGTCCGCATTCAGCTTCATTCCACTCCATCTTTCCTAAGGACAACTATTTCTAGCTATGGAATGTCCTTGGGTAGATCCCTCCGGTTCTGGTTGGATCATAGGACTTAGTTTCCTATCCTAAACCACCTTTTGACTCCATCGTTCCGTCGTGGATAGTAGGTTGTTTTGGGTAAAGATCGTAACCATAAAACCATTGAAAACCATTCAAAGTGCTTGATAAAAATCAAAACTTTTAACACTTGAAAGTTTTACATTTCCGAAAAGCTCCCCCTACACACATGCATCGATATACGAAATAGTTTGGCATGTGAAGGAAAGAGTTGCACTTGAGTCTTTAAGATCACATGTTGCGATATATTACATTTTAATCACATTTTCTCCCCCTATCTCTAATATAAAAATATAATATTAGAGATACCAATTGATTAAAATATGACATTTTCCGAAAAATCGATGGGAGAGAAACATGTGTGCACGCATGAATCATGGAACATTTTCAGTCGGGTCGCTCCCCCTCAACAATATATGTGTGTCTTGAGACAAAATTTGACAAAATTTTAGAAAAACGACACCACAAAATATGTTGAGGTACGGAGTTGAGATGCCTTTTCCGATATAATATATTACATTTGACAATTTCATATCATTTTCGGAATGTGTTGGATACATAAAATGTGACAATTTTAGAGATGTACCCAACAACATTAAAAGGCTTGATTTTAAAACGCTCCCCCTCAAAAATTGATCAAAATAACATATGACATTTTTAGATATAAAAACCTATTATGAGGAAGGGAGTGTTGAACACACAATTTTGAAAGATTTAGAAAAACCTTTTGAGAAATTCTTGAAATATTGTGTTCAACTGTTTTAAAATAATCAGGATAGAAGACTTCTCTTCTATTGATTAGGGAAAGCGCACTGAAACGTACACTCCCCTTTCGGGTCCGTTTTTCATGAGCTCAAAACTTTGATTGTTTTGTGACTAGCTCATGACCGAGAAAAATAAATTTCCCGTTGTGAAGGATAAGTTATCATCCGTGATAAACTTTCCTTAAGTTGAAGTTCGAGTTCTAAGCTGACATTTACTTAGAAATCGTTTTCATGAACTTAAAAACTTTGAATGTTTTTATGAGAAGCTCATGACCGAGAAAGATGAATTTCTCGTTGAGAAGGATAAGTTATCGTCCGAGATAAACTTTCCTTAGTTGAGGTCCGAGTTCTAAGCTGTGATGCGCCTAGAAGTCATTTACACGAGCTTAAAACTTTCGAATAGTTTTAATGTAAGCTCGTGTCCGAGAAAAATCGAATTTCTCGTTTTGAGGATAAGTCATACTCGGGATGAACTTTCCTGTCTTGTGAGCCCGGGTTACAGTCTGTAATTTGACTATAAGCCTCGTACACGAGCATAAAACTTTTGAATAGTTTTAATAGAAGCTCGTGACCGAGAAATATGAATTTCTCGTTTTGAGGGTAACTTATCGTTGAAGAGATAAAGTTCCCTTTCTTTGACGTTCGAGTTACAGCCTGATATGTGACTGTAAGTCATTGTTGAAGCTTAATTGTGAAACCCCTGAGACGCTTGCTTCTCTGATATCTGCTTCTTCAGCAACCAAACTCTGAGAGTGTCTTTTGTTGAACGGTATGTATATGGAAAGCCGTTGTGTTCTTGTTGAAACTTTACTTTATTATCTGCACTTACATCAGTAGTTTGTATGCTTGCATGTGGGTTAGCGATATTTTGATGAGAACCATGTGGGGGTTCACTATGAACCTTTGTCGAGCTAGAGGGAAATATATTTCCAGTAGGAACCCACCTAAGACCAATTGTTTTAAAGGTTCTACCCGTTGGTATCCACCTAAGACAAGGTCGAGGAGACATAGTTATCTCATGCACAACGGAAGACTTAGTTGGAGAAAACCTATTTCCTTTAGGGTTCTGTCTTTGAGGTGCTCTAGCTTTTTGGTTCACCTTGTTCAGGACTTTAGTGATACAATCATCATGAATGGCATTAAACACGCATTTGTTACATTTCGTGCAAACAAAGTGCTTAGCATCTGAGAAGGCTCTAGAGTTCATAGGGTTGGCAGAATTGTGCACATCATAGAAGGGTCTAGAATTCCTAGATGTGTGAACAACGCTCCTAGGTTGTGGTTTGGTCCTATCTCTTGCTTGTGTATTTTTCTGAGCATCCTCTAGATAGCTTTTAGGACCCGTGTCATTTGAACTACGCCAAGGCATGTTCTTGGAGCTAGATCTAGAGTTGCTTGAAGCATTCATGTGATCGGGTTTTGCAGAAGCAGTTTGTCTTAAGGTCGGTCTAGATTGTGGAGTGACTGGTTTAGGCAACTTGCTACGCACGTCAACTTGGGATGCAAACCTCGGATTCGACATTTTGAGTCGTTCAGATTTAAACGCATTCGGTTGTCTAGCAACTGAGCGATTTCTGAATGATTGAGAAGGAGGTTTCCCCAAGACTGACTGTTTTGGTAACATAGTTGATGTTGGTTTTAGTATATATTTACTTTTAGGAAAAAGCAAATATAAACGCGGCAAGTATTAAACTTGACGATCTAATGAAAAACCGACAAATCGAATAAATGCGGGTTCGTTCTCGAAGGAGGTGTATATTGTGTATGCCAATTAATAAAATAACAATGTTTGGATTAGTGACGTTTTTGGAGTAAAGAGAGAAAAATAAAAGACGAGTTACGACTACGATTTACACTACGACGAATGACGTAAAACGCGAACGTAAATACGTAAAACGTGACGAAATTAAAAATTAAAACCTAAAAATTAATTAAATGATTAAACTAAGTCTTAAATAATATAAATAAGAATAAAAATCCAACAAATATATTTTTAAACCTTTTATTAATTAAATATTCAATTTTTAATGCTAATTAAAGCCCTAAAATTAAATATAATTAACAAAATGTCCAAAATATTAATTTATTGAACTAATAACTAACTTATATTATTTAATGACTAAAAACTATTTTTCTTGAATTTTAAAAACTATTTTTCTATTTTTTAATCACTAAAAACTATTTTTTAATTAAAATAATCATAAAAAATAATAAAATAATGACAAAATTAATCTAACAATTTTAAAAATCCTAAAATACTCTAATGAACAGTAGAAAATTGAAAAAGTTTGAAAAATGTAAAATTTTTCACTAAAAGACAAAACAGTTTTATAATTAAACCCTAATTAACTTAAATTAATTATAAAAAAATAATCAAAAAGTGAACAGTAACTATTTTTAAAACCAAAAATCTTAAACTAATTTTCTAAACCTAAGAAAAATATTAAATCTGAAAAATATATATTTTCTACACTAAATGCCAAAACAGTTTAATTAAAAAGTAATTAAAATAACAATTAAACCTAAAATAATCTAAATGAACAGTAACTTAAATTTAAACTATACTGAAAAATCAAGGATTAAAAAAGAAAAATATAGAAAAAAGAATGGAAGTCTAATTCTTAAATAACCTCACTAAAGACAAAAATCTAAAATGATGATAGTGACCTTTTTGTGCTTTTCTGTCTTGTAGCTAAACAGTGCCAAAAATAAGGCTAGCAGTGGGAACTTGGTTCCCACTGATAGTGCAAAAAAACAAGTCTGGGCAAAGAAAAGCTTAGGAAAGCTTATGTGTTGGCTTTTTCTTGGATACAAGGGCACCCCCACACTCATGGAAGTGTGGGGAGTCAGTATAAACACAAAGACACACACCTAACTAGCAAAAATTCCAAAAATATGACCAATCAAAGTTTCTGATTATCCTAACCCTTGACTGATGAACAGTTGCTGATGCTAGGTGCACAAAAGTGATTTTTACCTTGCCAAATCTTGATTAGGACACCACCAAAACACAAATAAATGGTCACAAACCCTAGGTAAACAGTTCAACTACAAACTTGCAAGATTTCAAGTAGCATGTTGCACTAAATCAGGCAGAAACAAGGGTTATCTGTTTGTATGCTATGAAAACCAATTTTTACAAGCAAACTTTTGTTTAACACCTATTAAGACTTAAACCAAATACTGAATAAATATTAACTACCCTAAATGAGTGTGTTTAAGCTAATATTAGGCCAAGAATTTGTCAAAAGCTTGACTGAATAAGCAGACCCAAACACCCCCTTAATTTCAGTAAACACAAATTTTCAAACAAAATGCACTCCAATCAATCATAAAACTACTTCTATCAGGTCTAGCATGCATATAGAACACAATTGAGCATAAATAATCAATTCATAACTCATAAAACAAACACTTACTCAAAATCACAATATTACTTCAAAGAAAACAAGTTACTAGGGTTCAAGCCCATACCTAAGCTGATGCCTTCTAGAACTGGTTTGGGAGCTTATGAAGGCTTATGTGAAGTGTAGAGAGGCCTGTTGGTGGAATCCAAGTGGACCCAAGGCTACCAAAATATCTTCAATCTGCCAAGAAAATGGAATGATATGCAAGGAAGAAAGATGAATGGTGTCTTCTTGTTTCCTACACACAACCACAAAACAGGAGAGAGATACAAGTTCAATAAGTACCCAATAAGCTGTTTGTCAAGCAGCTTATGGGTAG
The DNA here is from genome assembly GCA_025667525.1 of Glebionis coronaria. NCBI lineage: Eukaryota > Viridiplantae > Streptophyta > Magnoliopsida > Asterales > Asteraceae > Glebionis > Glebionis coronaria. Next base: position 435,828,518 of record CM046877.1, read on the forward strand.
CTTATGTGAACAGTAAGTCAACAAACAATAAAGAAAAATATTTGACACAAGAACCTTTTGAAACCAAGAGTAGTTCAAAAAAAAACTTAACACCAAACTGATTTTTAACATGAAAAGTCCACTTTCACTTCATTAACATGTTAAATTCACGTTTTGAAAAACTTTTTCAGAAAAGAAACCTTAAAAACGAATTTCTGAAAATAATTTGGGAAAGAGAACTATTTGAAAACTTTAAACTATTTTTGCATAAGATAAACATTAAACTAAACAAGTAAAGAAATGGAACTCAGATCTTGTAAATAGCTTAAATATTTCATTTTCATTAATCAATTTAAAACTTTTACAAAAATTCTGGAACAATGTAAATGCTAAACCTACTGCCCTTTATATAGGGTCACAAGGAGGATTCTAGAATTATAATAAAATAATAAAATGAGCTAAACCCTAATTGCTGACTTCCCGTCTTTGCCCTTGATTTTGAATTTTTCAAGTTGGTCAAATGCCCCATGTGATGCTAGCTGGATGAAGGATGATCCTGGACGCTCATTTGGTCCTTGGGGACAAAGGAAAACGTCTTGGACGTTGATTTTCTGCTAGGATTCCTTTTTTGCCAAATATGGAGGAGCAGGGGACACGTGGGGGGCCCAGTTTGATGAGGGTGATGGTTTGTTTGCTGGTGGGTTGTGATTAGCTTATCATCAATCAACATTCTGGACATAATCAACACTTTTCCCTTTGATTTGAGTGAGATAGAGATTTAGGGTTTATGGAGTAAACTGGGTTTAAGGAAGGTGATTTGATTCGTTTTATGGGGTTATGAAGTTTAAATGTTTGTTTCCCACTTAATTAAATAAATTAAACTGATATTAAAATTAGTTAATAAATAAATAAAGTGGAAAGTTGAGGTGGACGAGGGTTGCTTGGTGATTGGTGGAGGGGTTTAAGGAAGGTGACGTGGAGGCAGGTGAGTGGTGGGGCTAAGTTTCATGTCTGGGCTATTTTAGTCCCCCAATTTCCCAAAGGTTTCTAAACAACTTTCCAACAGCTTTTAATCCCAATCCTTTGTTAAGTACTTTGAGCCAATTACAACTTCAGTCCTTCCAAGTTTAAGATGATGTAACCAAGGGTTAATTTTGTAATCTTTGGGATCTTCAAGGGCCATAATGGCATTTTCTTGAAACTTAAGGACCAATCTTGTAATAAAAGAGATTTACAAGGGTCAAAAGTGACAAGTCTTCAAAAGTTGAGGGACCATTCTTGCCAAATCTTCAAACTTCAAGGACTTGATAGGAAAATCATGATTCGGGTCCGGTTCTTTGTGCGGCTTCGTTTCCCGTGTTCGTTTTTGCTTGATTCCTTTGATTTTTTTGGTGAATTCACGATATCCATACCTAAAATACACAATGAACAAACATAGGCACATATATGGGTATTTTGATGATATTTTAAGCGTTTTAAGCCCAATTTGGACGATGAGACTATGTATAAATACAGTCTCATCACTCCCCCATACTAAACCATTGCCGTGTCCCCACGTAATGCTAGAATTAAGTATCATAGCACTTCCAAAATTCATTTTATGATGACATTTATTCAAGACATAAATTTAAACTACTACACGTGTTTTAGACATAATGTATTGTTTTCATCACGAGAATGTGACTTTTGGGATCATAGAACAAGAACACGTGAATGCTTCGTTAGAAATAATTTCGTCGTCCTCGATTTTCACCCAATTCCATGCTAAGCGTGTGACGAGATCATTGTTATTATAAGTTAGCAACACGAACACATCTTATGAGTGTTAATTACGAACCTAAACTCCCTTATTCCTACTTGGTATCTCTTATATTTTATTATGTCTTAATGATCACGAGGATACATCATCGACTTATGCGTGAATAGAGATTAAGTCTAAAAATAGAAACTTAACGGTGTAGCCAAAATCATCAAATCAATAATTCATCCCAATAGACAACGATGTCAAAAAATTAAGTCAACAAGAAGGATCGATAAACACGATTTTATAACGGTTTTGAACATGAGACTTATTACCAAGACTTTTATACGCCCCCTAACGGAAGGGCCTTATTATCTTTGGTTTACCTCCATCTTTTATTCAACTTCGCCATGAAGCTTTTATTATGACTTCGGTCTTGCCTTGCCTTTTATTATCCGCCTCATCGGTGGTTTTATTAGCCAAAGACGTATATCCTCACGCTAAAGCGAATTTTGGATCTTTAAAGCTTCGAAGATTAAGGCTTGATTCACTTTCAATTTGGGCATAGATTTTTCGGCTTTGTGAGCTTCAAATTTTTGCTTAATTTAGGTGAGCACTTGAAATCTTATTATTAGGTGAAGCTTTCGATTATTCGGGTGCCAATACTTCAAAACCGTGACGCTGGCGATACCTTAATGTTTTCCCAATTTAATTACATGGAAGCTACCAAAACAAATTAGAAACCCAACAATAGTGACTAAACCGCCAAATCAATATTTATTAACAATTATTTATGCAAAAGCGTTGGGAGAATAAGCTAATAATTACTACACATAAGATCGTGACGATTACGAGACTTATAAATAACTCTATCATTTCTCGTCCTCATTAAAGAGACTTAGCCTAAAAAAGTTAAGGAATCGAGCTAAGTGCTCAACACGCACGGTCGAGTCAAAAATTACTCTCGTTCTCACCATCGGAAAACCTACATTCGTGTCTTAAACACTTATGAAAAACTAGAAAAATTTTAAAATTTGGCCATTTTTAGCCTTATTTTCCAACAAAACGATAGCAAAAAGATGAATATTGGATAGCGTGTTGACGTAAGCAAGGTGAAGTATCTACTCACCCCCCCATACTAAAACTAAACATTGTCCTCAATGTTTCGAGTCTAGGGGTGTAAACACCCCCATACTAGAGACGAAGTCGAATGCTTAATCTCGAGCATGGAAAGGGTAAAACGAATAACCTAAAAGCCGTTTATGAATTATGCTAATAAGATAAACGTTAGAACATAAAAGGATATCATCGGATATCGGAATCTCCAAGGGCAACGATCGAAGCTCGAGTGCTACGTAAAACGAACACGAGAGGCTTCAATGATGACGATGAACCTAATGAATCATAATCACAAACAACCACGAAACAAAGGTTGGAAGAGCACAAGTCCCCTCGTTACATTAACTAAGAAAGCGATAATATATACAAGGATAAGCATGAGAATCCCCCACGAGGCACCTTGTTTTTGATAACCGAGTCAAAAGCTCGACTCGGATCCCCATAAATGTGATCATTTAGGGATAATCTTGGTATGGTCATTTTTAGTGGGGCTTACATGATAAACAATGCCCAAAAGTACGTGGAGTACTTTAAAAACCCGATAAACGTATACCGGGGTCAAAGATAGCGTCCTCGTTTTCGGATGAAAGACGAAACAACGCTACTTCAACACGAACCCCAATGGGGTAGAAGAAAAGAGATGAGAAGTAGAAAGGTGGGGCAAATGGTAAGTCACTAAAATGAGCTACTCGAGGTAGACTCACACCAAGCAAATAGATATGATTTCCATTTATTGCATCGGTGGAAGACCGAGATTTCCCTTTACAAGCAATTCCGGGATCGTAAATCTCGTCCTCGGTGGAGAAATGGGAGGGAACATTTGGGGTTTCCCCCACACTAAAACCACACACACCATCGTCAAAAAGAGTAGACGAGGTGGTAGCACTCATATAACCCGGTGATGACGGAGTTAAACATGTAGAAAAATCTTTTAAAACATTTTTAAAATCTTTTCCTTTTTCATCGTTCAAAAACTCTCTATGAAAACCCGATTTAATGATGTCGAAAATATTTGGCGTGTCAAATTCAAAATTAGTCGCGCTAAAAATTCTCACATTTAAGTCATTGGTGGGAGGGGGTGTCGGATTATATAAATTCTCAAAACGTTTGTCAATAAAGAACACCGCCCCCTCGGGGTCAACATACTCGTCATCCTCATGAACGTCGATCTCATCGATTTCTTCATCAAAGATAGGCTTGTCAAACCAAGGTTTGTCATTCCCCTCCTTGAGTATCTTAGAAACTCTCTCGAAAAGATCACGATCAAGCACGAAACCATCATTCTTTTGTGGGGATCGTTGATAAGTTAGATCCTCACGAATGTGGTAAACGTCATTCTCAAATGAGGAGTGTTGATTAGGTAACTCCTCGAGAATGGGATTTGTGGTCACATGAGTTGGTTCGTCATCGAAAATAAGACGTTCCAACTCATTTAGTTCATCCTCGATCTTGGAAAGGTCGACCTCACTCGTAGGTGGAAGTGAAGGCATAAGAGCTAGCTCTCGTTCAATGATTTCCTCAATCTCGGGATCAAACTCATAATCATCGTACTTCACATGTTTCTTCTTAGGAGAATCAAAAATAGCATGTGGATGTCGAAGTACGTGATCAAGCTCGGCAAAATCGCCATCGTCATCGTCAAAGAAAGAGTCGATGTGAGCACTCACAACCATGGACTTACAAGCACTAGGGCTATGCTTAGGTGACTTTTCTAAGACGAGAGGATCGATGTCGATAAACCCTTTAGCCTCAACGGGTGTTGGGCTAGGCAAAGGAGGCACTTCGATGGAGTTAGAAGTTGAAGCCTCAAAGTCATGGTCCTTCGAAGGTGGTGAAGACGAATCCATTTTGGTCATTGTCGTGATGGCATTAACGTCACCCTTCGGAATTGGTGTTTCACTTGTTTCGCTAAAAACATCCCAAAGTGAGTTTTCATCCATAAATTTACACATACCCTTTTGAATTAGGTACACGTATTCTTTGTCATTAAAATCATCATCCTTAAAACCGTTTTTCTTAATTCTTTCAAAACATGCATCAAGCTTCATTCTTTCCGCTAAAGTAAACATTTTGAAATCATTAGAATTAGAATCATTAGGTTTTGAAACCTCGGTTTTTTCATTCTCATAAAATCCTTGGGATTTTCTAGCGAAAAAGTCAATTTTCTCATCCCCATATCTCATAGTAAGTCTCCCCTCGTGAACGTCGATTACGGATCTAGCCGTCGATAAGAATGGTCGGCCTAAAATAATGGGACATTTAGGGTCACACTCGTAATCGGATATAACGAAATCCGCGGGAAAAACAAACTTTCCAATCCTAACATAGACATCCTCGGCTATTCCAATTGGTATTAAAGGTGTACAATTTGCAAGCTCGATTGTCATGTTCGTGGGGGTAAGCGAAGGCAATCTCATCAATTTCCAAAGAGAATGAGGCATAAGATTGATGCTAGCACCTAAATCGGCAAGGGCTAAACATCCCTCAATCTCGGAAAAATCACAAGGTAGTAGAAATTGGCCCGGATCCTTTTCCTTTCTCGGCATACGCCTTTTGGGTTTTTTAAGAAGGATCGAAGCACAAGTTTCTTCAAGGGTTACTTTGGTAAGGTCGACAAAGCTCTCTTTTTGAACCGTGGATGGAATTTGAGGTACACGAGGGTGTGCACTTCTTTCCTTGGTCGCCACGTTCACCCCATCGACTTTAGAACAAGAAGACGTCTTAGAAGTCGAGGGTTGAGAGGGATAAACAACACGGAATCCTTCAAGGTTAGGGGTAATCACACGACCTTTCTCACGAGACGAGGCGGCTTTACATTGTTCTTTCGGATTAGCAACGGTGTCACTAGGTAACGAACTCGATGACGAACCCGAGGCCTTGTTCATTATAGCCGAAAACATCTTTTTAATATCAATTTGCCCTTGCTCAATCTTCGTGTTTTGCAATTTCAAAGTATTTGTAAAGTCGTTTTTCAAAGTACCAATTTCTCCCTCTAATCGTCTCATATTAGCCTCATTCGTTTTCATGTAGTTTTGAAAATCGTTTGACGAACTATTTTGATTTGAATTAAAGTTCCCTTGGTTTTGATTACTTCTTTGAAAATTGTTTTGATTCCCACTTGAAAAATTGTTTCCTTGATTGTTATCTCTATTTTGCCAAGTTATATTACGACCTTGATTATAACCTTGATTTTGATTTGAAAAATTTCCTTGTTGATTATTTCCTTGAAAATTGTTTCGATTTTGAAAATTGTTGCCTTGGTTATAATTGCCTTGTTGTGATGGACCGGCGTTATTTTGATTTTGATTAGAAAAATTGTTGTTTAACGCACTCACATTCGACGTTTGGCCATCCGTAGCCGCACACTCGTAATAATTATGAGGTCCACCACAAAACGTACACGAAACCTCAACCGCTTTCACCATAGCGGGAGCGTCTTTCTTTTGCATCTCAATGAGATAAGACGTGAACACATTCGTCAACTCATCGACTTTTGCATCAACTCTCTCAATGTCGCGATTAGAACTACTAACATTGGCGACATTGGCAACACTCGGTGCATTGCGGAGTTGGTAAACCTTGGATCGGTTCTCGATAATTATCAAAGCTTCTCTCGGAGTCTTACACAAAAAGTTGCCACCGGCGGCGGAATTCAACGAGTCTTGTTCGTGAAAATTAAGACCGTTGTAAAACGTATCGATTTGGTGCAACTCGGAAAAACCATGGTGAGGACATTGCCTAAGCAATTCCTTAAAACGATCCCACGCGTCTCTAAAAGATTCATTCGATTTTTGCTCAAATTTCGTAATCTCATTCTTGAAAAACGTCGTCTTAGACGGTGGGAAAAAATAATTAACGAACTTGGAAACGAGATCCTTCCACGTAGTAATGGAATTAGGTGGCTCTTTCTCGTACCAATCCTTGGCGGCACCATCGAGCGAGTATGGAAAAAGCATAAGCTTGACGACATCGGTGTCGACGTTCTTAAACTTGCTCGTGGCCAAAAGACGATCAAAATTCCGAATATGGTCGTGAGGATTATCGGCTTCACGACCTCGAAACTTTGTAGCTTGGATCAACGAAAGCATTCCGCTTTTGATCTCAAAATTCTCCGCCTCGATAGCGGGAATTACGATCGCGTCTCCATAACCCTCGGTGGGCGCTTGGAGCAATTCCATCATAGAACGATTGTCGGCCATCTCGTCTAAGGTCTCTTCAACAACGATATTAGGAACGTCGGTTTCTAATTCTCGTCTACGTCGTCGATTCCTTCGATTACGATTGCGTCGATTCGAAGCTTCACTAGAATTGGAATAATCCTTCGATCTAGTGCGCATGCACTAAGCGTAGAATGGGTGGTAGCAAAGAAGATTCTTTTTGCGGCTTTTTGATTTTTCAATTTTTTTTTTTGGTTTTTGATTGGTTTTTAATTTTTTTTGGATTTTTTTGTTGTATTACGTAGACACAAATCTACAAATCTCCCCTCGAATCGACTTTCTCGATTAAAGGAGCCTCAAAGAATGAAAACGATCACGTGGAGTGAACGTTCTCGATGACTTTAGAACGTTGGTGGAACACCAAAACGTTCAAGAGGGTTTAATCTTGAAAACACAAGCAAATATAATATACGTAGATAATACTTGGGCGGCAAACCCTCGATTGGCCCTCTTTCTCAAAACACGCACAAGCAAGCGGAGGAAACGAGGCGGCGCTAAGCACTTAAGAGCCTTTTTCCTTTAGGTCGTGAAATGCAACCGCCTTATACCCACCTTATAGTTTGTGTTAATCGAAATTAAGCCTCACGAAAGTATTTATCTATTTTGCCTTTAAACTTTTGCTTTGGATTCGAATACAATGATCGAGTGATGAAATCCCGAATCAAGGTTGTGATTTCTCACGTATTTGGAGTACTTGTATATTTATTTGTTCTTACGTATTACAATATAGTAATAATAATATTCACAAGAAAAACGAAAACCAATATATCTACAATATAGTAAAGATTGTTGTGTGTTTAACTTAGGAAAATTAAACACGATTTATTTGGATATTATACTATAATAGAGAAAAATAACAAAAATGAGTATGTACGATATATACGCTTTCCAAAAAATGAAAAGCAAAAACGCACTACTCAAACAAACACGATACTAATAATGGCAACACACCTCCCCGGCAGCGGCGCCAAAAATTGATGTTGGTTTTAGTATATATTTACTTTTAGGAAAAAGCAAATATAAACGCGGCAAGTATTAAACTTGACGATCTAATGAAAAACCGACAAATCGAATAAATGCGGGTTCGTTCTCGAAGGAGGTGTATATTGTGTATGCCAATTAATAAAATAACAATGTTTGGATTAGTGACGTTTTTGGAGTAAAGAGAGAAAAATAAAAGACGAGTTACGACTACGATTTACACTACGACGAATGACGTAAAACGCGAACGTAAATACGTAAAACGTGACGAAATTAAAAATTAAAACCTAAAAATTAATTAAATGATTAAACTAAGTCTTAAATAATATAAATAAGAATAAAAATCCAACAAATATATTTTTAAACCTTTTATTAATTAAATATTCAATTTTTAATGCTAATTAAAGCCCTAAAATTAAATATAATTAACAAAATGTCCAAAATATTAATTTATTGAACTAATAACTAACTTATATTATTTAATGACTAAAAACTATTTTTCTTGAATTTTAAAAACTATTTTTCTATTTTTTAATCACTAAAAACTATTTTTTAATTAAAATAATCATAAAAAATAATAAAATAATGACAAAATTAATCTAACAATTTTAAAAATCCTAAAATACTCTAATGAACAGTAGAAAATTGAAAAAGTTTGAAAAATGTAAAATTTTTCACTAAAAGACAAAACAGTTTTATAATTAAACCCTAATTAACTTAAATTAATTATAAAAAAATAATCAAAAAGTGAACAGTAACTATTTTTAAAACCAAAAATCTTAAACTAATTTTCTAAACCTAAGAAAAATATTAAATCTGAAAAATATATATTTTCTACACTAAATGCCAAAACAGTTTAATTAAAAAGTAATTAAAATAACAATTAAACCTAAAGTAATCTAAATGAACAGTAACTTAAATTTAAACTATACTGAAAAATCAAGGATTAAAAAAGAAAAATATAGAAAAAAGAATGGAAGTCTAATTCTTAAATAACCTCACTAAAGACAAAAATCTAAAATGATGATAGTGACCTTTTTGTGCTTTTCTGTCTTGTAGCTAAACAGTGCCAAAAATAAGGCTAGCAGTGGGAACTTGGTTCCCACTGATAGTGCAAAAAAACAAGTCTGGGCAAAGAAAAGCTTAGGAAAGCTTATGTGTTGGCTTTTTCTTGGATACAAGGGCACCCCCACACTCATGGAAGTGTGGGGAGTCAGTATAAACACAAAGACACACACCTAACTAGCAAAAATTCCAAAAATATGACCAATCAAAGTTTCTGATTATCCTAACCCTTGACTGATGAACAGTTGCTGATGCTAGGTGCACAAAAGTGATTTTTACCTTGCCAAATCTTGATTAGGACACCACCAAAACACAAATAAATGGTCACAAACCCTAGGTAAACAGTTCAACTACAAACTTGCAAGATTTCAAGTAGCATGTTGCACTAAATCAGGCAGAAACAAGGGTTATCTGTTTGTATGCTATGAAAACCAATTTTTACAAGCAAACTTTTGTTTAACACCTATTAAGACTTAAACCAAATACTGAATAAATATTAACTACCCTAAATGAGTGTGTTTAAGCTAATATTAGGCCAAGAATTTGTCAAAAGCTTGACTGAATAAGCAGACCCAAACACCCCCTTAATTTCAGTAAACACAAATTTTCAAACAAAATGCACTCCAATCAATCATAAAACTACTTCTATCAGGTCTAGCATGCATATAGAACACAATTGAGCATAAATAATCAATTCATAACACATAAAACAAACACTTACTCAAAATCACAATATTACTTCAAAGAAAACAAGTTACTAGGGTTCAAGCCCATACCTAAGCTGATGCCTTCTAGAACTGGTTTGGGAGCTTATGAAGGCTTATGTGAAGTGTAGAGAGGCCTGTTGGTGGAATCCAAGTGGACCCAAGGCTACCAAAATATCTTCAATCTGCCAAGAAAATGGAATGATATGCAAGGAAGAAAGATGAATGGTGTCTTCTTGTTTCCTGCACACAACCACAAAACAGGAGAGAGATACAAGTTCAATAAGTACCCAATAAGCTGTTTGTCAAGCAGCTTATGGGTAGCTTATGTGAACAGTAAGTCAACAAACAATAAAGAAAAATATTTGACACAAGAACCTTTTGAAACCAAGAGTAGTTCAAAAAAAAACTTAACACCAAACTGATTTTTAACATGAAAAGTCCACTTTCACTTCATTAACATGTTAAATTCACGTTTTGAAAAACTTTTTCAGAAAAGAAACCTTAAAAACGAATTTCTGAAAATAATTTGGGAAAGAGAACTATTTGAAAACTTTAAACTATTTTTGCATAAGATAAACATTAAACTAAACAAGTAAAGAAATGGAACTCAGATCTTGTAAATAGCTTAAATATTTCATTTTCATTAATCAATTTAAAACTTTTACAAAAATTCTGGAACAATGTAAATGCTAAACCTACTGCCCTTTATATAGGGTCACAAGGAGGATTCTAGAATTATAATAAAATAATAAAATGAGCTAAACCCTAATTGCTGACTTCCCGTCTTTGCCGTTGATTTTGAATTTTTCAAGTTGGTCAAATGCCCCATGTGATGCTTGCTGGATGAAGGATGATCCTGGACGCTCATTTGGTCCTTGGGGACAAAGGAAAACGTCTTGGACGTTGATTTTCTGCTAGGATTCCTTTTTTGCCAAATATGGAGGAGCAGGGGACACGTGGGGGGCCCAGTTTGATGAGGGTGATGGTTTGTTTGCTGGTGGGTTGTGATTAGCTTATCATCAATCAACATTCTGGACATAATCAACACTTTTCCCTTTGATTTGAGTGAGATAGAGATTTAGGGTTTATGGAGTAAACTGGGTTTAAGGAAGGTGATTTGATTCGTTTTATGGGGTTATGAAGTTTAAATGTTTGTTTCCCACTTAATTAAATAAATTAAACTGATATTAAAATTAGTTAATAAATAAATAAAGTGGAAAGTTGAGGTGGACGAGGGTTGCTTGGTGATTGGTGGAGGGGTTTAAGGAAGGTGACGTGGAGGCAGGTGAGTGGTGGGGCTAAGTTTCATGTCTGGGCTATTTTAGTCCCCCAATTTCCCAAAGGTTTCTAAACAACTTTCCAACAGCTTTTAATCCCAATCCTTTGTTAAGTACTTTGAGCCAATTACAACTTCAGTCCTTCCAAGTTTAAGATGATGTAACCAAGGGTTAATTTTGTAATCTTTGGGATCTTCAAGGGCCATAATGGCATTTTCTTGAAACTTAAGGACCAATCTTGTAATAAAAGATATTTACAAGGGTCAAAAGTGACAAGTCTTCAAAAGTTGAGGGACCATTCTTGCCAAATCTCCAAACTTCAAGGACTTGATAGGAAAATCATGATTCGGGTCCGGTTCTTTGTGCGGCTTCGTTTCCCGTGTTCGTTTTTGCTTGATTCCTTTGATTTTTTTGGTGAATTCACGATATCCATACCTAAAATACACAATGAACAAACATAGGCACATATATGGGTATTTTGATGATATTTTAAGCGTCTTAAGCCCAATTTGGACGATGAGACTATGTATAAATACAGTCTCATCAATAGTATCCACACTATTTCCTTTTATCTTCCTTAATTCGTTTTTCACCGCTGTCAGTGCAAAAACCTTTTCCTGAATCTGAGCCTTTAATTGCTCATTTTGTAGAAGTAATTGAGCAACGCGTTGTTCTAACTTAATGTTCATATTATCAAATATGGCGTTATCAGCATTCGTATCATTACTTTCTACAGTGTCGATAGGTTGCACAGATAATTCAGTTAATGAAGCAGGCGGAGGACTTGGATTTTGAGAAGCCAACTTTGATTTTAACAAATTTATTTGTTTCACAAAATGTTCTTTTTCCACATTAAAATCTTGAATCTTACGATCCAATTTTTGTTCAAGAACAACATTTTCTTTTTCAAGTTTTTCAAAGTAAGCCTCAAATTTGTTATTTTTCTTTGAAAAATCGAGTTTGGCATCCTCAAATTCTTTAGTCTTCTGAGCTAACAGAATTTCAAGCTCGTGAATCTTAGAATCAACATCCTGAGAAGTCTCTCCTCCATTAGTACTCGTATCTGATGAATCAGGTGTGGTATTGCTATCAACCTTTTCCACTAGATACGTGTCAAGAATGGGTTCAGATTGCTCAGTATGTTGAGACACATCGTATTCAGCATTTAAATGTACCATAGCCATTGGCTGATCATCATAAATGGGTCTGATATCCGCATCATTGGTTGTTTGATCATTCTCTGAGCTGGTACTGATATGCTGCGTTTCTGATTCTGTCCCGCTGCTCTCTGTATCAATCGAAGAAGCATCCAATGCTTGATCTTTATCGACGTTGCTGTCTGTCAGTCTTTGATTCACCCTTCGTTCAAATTGCCTTTGATGGCGTATTCTATCAGCAATTGACTTCTTTAGAGTACTCAAATGTTGACGAAGTGTCTCTTTAAACGTTTGAGGATCTACGAGAGTATATTTGGTAAAGTATGTATTTGTGAACTCTCGATCGTTGTTGGATAAGCCACTTGAGTCAATGAATTGCTGGAACTGAATGTTGAGAGATAAAAGGATGTCCATTGATAGAGTCTCGTGAAGATCATCTTCGTTAAGTTCAAGTTGAAGATGGTCCATATTAAATAGCATCGTTTTGATGAATGTCTCAACATCTTGACCAAATAGTAGAACGAATACCCGTTTGAATCCAATTTCAATACGAGTGCCTTTTAGGTCTTCTCTTGAAAGAACCTGAAGCAACTTTATGTGTTCCATGCATCTTTCTTTTGCTTTCGACATCTTGTATTTGATTGCATGAACGGTTTTGGTTGTAGAATCCTTGTTAGTAGGTTTACTGATTGGAGTCTCAATGTTTGTCTGAACCTTTGGATTCTGCATCTTCTCTTTATTCATCTCAGTCATGGACGTTGTTGGTGTTGAATCCACGAAGATGTCCATTGAACGGATGTCTCGAAGAGGATATGAAGTGTATGGATTACGGATCTTAGTGGATGTGTTGTGATTTGATTGTGGTTGAAATTCCGAAAAATCTGATTTTTTCTCAGTCCGACAATAAATTCCTCAGTCCGACAAAACGGTAAGCCGAAAAAATTTTGAATCACTAAATTTTGAAATCGGGTTAGAAATAGCCAAAAACTAATAGGGAAAAAATTTGAAAAGTGAAAATTTTGACAAAAATAAAACCTAAAATTGGCCTAAAAATTTGAATTTTGGTCCGAAAATTCGAATTTTTTGGTCGAAAAAATTTTCGCTTCGCCAAAATTTGAAATTGAAGCTTAAATGGCCTAAAAATGGTCTAGGAAAAAATAAATTTTTCTTGAGTTTTCCCGCCAAAAAACTCTTTTTTTTTTTTCTTTTTTTTTTTTTTTTTTTAATCTTCGTGTAAACTATGTTCCGAAACTACTCTAGATAGTGGCTAAGTCTAAAAATTACTCAAACAAAATATCCATCGGAATGTCCATCGGAATGTTCAGATCGGAATGTTCTATCGGAATGTTCTGTCGGAATGTTCAGATCGGAATGTTCTGTCGGAATGTTCAGATCGCAATATGCTGTCGCAATGTCAGATCGGAATGTGGCTGAGACAATTTGGACAGAGTAACGACTTAAAAAACTTCCTTATACCTGTCGGAATCCCAGATCGCAAAGTACGATCGGAATGTCCAGATCGGAATAAGTAATGAAATCCACGTATCGCAATGTAGAACCAAAACCCTTTCCGATGGTGATGGTTATTGCGATGGAAGCCCACTTTTCACTTGTACTTTCCGATGGTAACAGTTGCTTGAATTTCGGAATGAAGAAAAACAAGAAATTTCGCAACTTTTGATCCAAAAAATTTGTGTTTTAGCCAAAACCAAGATACCCAAATCACTACTACTAGTATGTATATGATTTGTATCAAGAAAAGACCATAAAAACACAAAAAGAAAGTTGGGACGTGAGATATGGATCAAAGAAGCCACGAAAAATCAAGAACACCACATACGAATCTATAATCACCTATCCACTATAGGCTCTGATACCAAATGTTGTTCCTAATCAATCCATAACACAAGATTCTTAGAGAGAGAAAGAGAAGAAAAGTAGAAAGAGAAAGTAGAGAGAGAAGTGGAAGGTTTACACTAAAACTATGTGTTTAATGAAATGAACCAACACCCTCTTCCACATGTGGAAGAGGGTTATATATGCCACGGCTCTAAGGCCTTTGTGGGCTTCATCTTGGGCCGGGCTTGGCATTCACTTGGGCATATAGCCCCTAACAAAGACAATATTAGCTTAAAGTCCAAGCCCGCTTTTCCCGACTAACCTATTACTATACAAGACCAATAACGACTAAGATGACATATTACATTCTTGTTCGACTATATAAAATATAGGGCTAACACTCCAAGCTTGCCACAAAGGACCCACCGGTGGTCACTTTGGTCCCAACTACACCGCTAAGAAAGTGTTTGATTCCGGATTCTATTGGCCCACCATTTATCGTGACGCTCACGAAATGGTTAAGCATTGTGATGCTTGCCAACGTCAAGGCAAGATCACACATAAGGATGAGATGCCTCAAAATTTCATACAGGAATGTGAAATCTTTGACGTATGGGGCATCGACTTTATGGGGCCATTTCCATCATCCAAAGGGAACAAGTACATCCTCGTCGCCGTCGACTACGTCTCTAAATGGGTTGAAGCTAAGGTTCTTCCTACGAATGATGCGAGGATGGTTGTGAACTTTTTGAAGCAGCTTTTCGCTCGATTTGGCGTTCCTCGTGCTATCATCAGTGACCGCGGGACTCATTTTTGCAACGATCAATTTGCACGAGTCATGGCAAAGTATGGTGTCAATCACCGTCTTTCCACCGCCTATCATCCCCAAACCAATGGGCAAGCCGAAATTTCCAATCGTGGCTTGAAGAGAATTTTGGAGCGTACTGTGGGAGAGCATCGTGCCGCGTGGGCCGATAAGTTAGATGATGCTCTGTGGGCTTTCCGTACTGCTTACAAGACCCCGATCGGTTGTACACCCTATCGTCTTATGTACGGGAAAGCTTGCCACCTACCCATCGAGCTGGAACACAAGGCGCACTGGGCCTTGAAGTGGGCTAACTTCGACATCATCAAAGCCGGTGATCATCGCAAGGTTCAACTCAACGAGCTACATGAACTGAGGAATGAAGCTTATGAGAACTCGCTGATCTACAAGGAGAAGACAAAGATGATCCACGATGCTAAAATCAAGAACCGAGAGTTCCACGTTGGTGATCAAGTCTTACTCTTTAACTCTCGGTTGAAGATCTTCTCTGGCAAGTTGAAGAGCCGCTGGTCTGGTCCATTCACCGTCGCCAAAGTCTTTCCGTATGGAACCATTGAGCTTTCTCAGCCAAATGGGTCCAATTTCAAGGTGAATGGCCAGCGTTTGAAGCTATACTTTGGTGAGGACATCTCTCAAGAGATGATTCCATCCCTCACCACGTTCCCCATGAACTAAACTTGGGTCGAGTCAGGCTCATGACTCGGTGAACAAAAACAAGCGCTTCTCGGGAGGCAACCCGTGTTCTATCCTTTACTGCTTTTATAATAAGTGTAGGGGGATCCCCGCATATGTTTGTTGTCTTGTTTCTTATGCTGTGCAGGGATTAAAGCTTCAGAAAGCATCTTGATGACTTTTGACGAACCATGATACCGTGTTTCCTATCTTCCCGGTTCTATCCTAAACTCTTGTGATTCAATATTTCATATTCTATATGTTCACATTGAATTCACTTTAGTTGTCCTTTCCTTAGCAAGATTTAAACAAAGTGCACAATGTCCTAAGTGTAGGGGAGTTTCCTCCCACATGCTTAAACATTGAGGACAATGTTTATCTTAAGTGTAGGGGGGACTTCTATCAAAGTAAGTGGTCTTTTCCATGAATTTGCCCTCATTTTAACCGGAAAATTTGATTTTTCGACATTTTTCAAAATTTTTTAATCTATTTTGGCCTAGTTGTATAGTTGTATTTGCCTTTGTTATGTTTCCTTTGCTAGAATAAATTTTTAATAAAGTGGTTTTAGATTTTTCTTAGTCGTGAATATTTTGACTCAACCCGAGTTTATTTTCCTAAGTTTACTCTAGCTAGTATCCTTAACATGTTTAAGTCAAGTTTTGCTAGGCTTTTATATAGGGAGCTATAAAACGCGAAAGTCTTAACTCTCACGGGTTAAGAACAAGAACTTTTCGCAAGTTCCTATAATTGATCCTAGAGAGTCATTTATCAAGGGAACTTTAAAACGTGATTTCTAAACTTGAAAAAGTCTAAGAATTTGCAAGATCCTATAGGCGACTCGAAAACCCAAAACTTTGATTTAATAGGCTAAGCATCCACGAGTCTCATTACTTGAGATTTTAAACTGTGGAGAACGAGAGATGATAGAGTCAATTATAAGTTCGGTACTCTTTCGTGAATTTATGTGAGTTAATTATGAGCCTATTCTCCCTCCGCTTGTTAATAAATTAATCTGCTAATAAATAAGGTTGTACGATTTAAAAGGTTACTTAGCTTCTAGCCCCAGATCGTTTAAAAGTTGCTCGGTAATGACGAGAGTTCATAGCCAAGGCATAACTTATGAAGCGGGGCGCGAAGATTGGCGAGTCCGAAAAGGCCCTAACAAGGCATGAGGGCTACATTTTGTTGCTAAAGATCCAAAAGTGATGTGAAGAATCATTTATCAAAAATCAATATGAAGGATCGAGACACACGACGAAAAGAAAGAACTCCCCAAAAGTCATGGAGAAGTCTATCCGAAAAGACCCTAACAAGGTATGAGGATAAATAGATCCAAGTCCTAAAAGGAGGCGGATCGTTGTATATTAAAGTCCAAAATAAAGATTGGAGAAAAATGAAGAAGTCGTGGTCCAAAGATGAAGAATCTCTCAAAAACTTCAAGTGAAGAAATTCCTATTATGAAGAGAAGACCATAATTTCAAGAACGTCTCTCGAAGATTCGAAGTATGAAGTCGCTGCCAAATATCTGCCCGAGAAAGGTCTCAAATCGCGAACCAAGTTATGCCAAGATATGAACTTTCTGATATCCCGAGAAGCAGTTTTAAAAGATTTGGTCCTTTAGCTAACTATTGATTAAATCGTGCACTTTATTTTCAGACTAAATAACTATCGAAATAAGTCAAACAATGCATCCTCGTGATCATTCAAGACAAAAATAAAATATAAGAGATACACCTAGGAATAAGGGAGTCTAAGTGAATAATTGGCCCACATGAGTTCGTGATGGTTTGCTAACTTATAATAACAATGATCTCGTTTTTAAGCTTGGTATGGGGAACGTGAAACTTGAGGATGATAAACGTTCATGACCGCCAAAACCCAATGTAAGTTTTTAATTTCTTTACTTATTTCTATCTTTTATGTTTAGTATTTAATAAAGGTCAAGGTGGGTTATTTATGATGGAAAATGTAAACCATGCTTTAAATTTAATGCATTGCATGAGGGCATTGCAATGGTCAAGTGTAGGGGATTTAATAAGTGTGAAAACACTTATCCTTTTACCACTTATTTCCAATAATAACAAGACCAAAACGTGTGATTTATGTCGTAAAAGTCGGAATTATGCGTGGTTTGTGTTTTTATTGTGTTTTAGGACCAAAATGTGAAAAAGGAAGAAAACACGGGCTTTCACGGGCTTTTACTGAAGAAAACAGGAAAAAGACGAAGTCAAAAGATCAAGAGTGCAAAAAGAACGGAAGTCCAAGGCCTATTCTGAAGATTTATCGAAGAAAAAGTCAAGAGACGGAAGTTTAACGAAGTCGAAGAACTTAAGTCTAATAGAAGAAGAAAATTAAAAGACAAGTTCAAATCCCGAGACGACAAAGACGAAGAATTAAAGTCGAGTCGAGAAAACGTGAAGAAAGCAAGAAAGAAGAGGCAACACATGCACTCCTTCCACCTTCCCTATAAATACCCTCCTAATAGTCATTAGGAGGGGAGTTAGAGTTTTTAGTTAATTTTTCACTTTTTAGTTTTTAGAGAGAGAAAGTCTTAAACTTTCTCTCACTAGTTCATCTTTTTCTTTTAATCTTTCAAGATTAACTCTTTTGTATTGCTTATTTCATTAATCAAAGTTCTATTTTAAGCTTTTATTTCTTAATCTCATTCTACTTTTCTTTGATTTAAGATTGATTTTGGTGTGATTATCATGTGATCCGTGTTGTTCTAATTGATTTCATGCTAAAAAGTTAATCTTTTGATCATTTTATAAGTTTTCATTTGATTAAGCTTTAAGACTTTTGTGCTTATTGGCTTGTTTTTATGATTAGCTTATTTTTATCATTAAAAAGTTTATTAAAAAGTTTATGTTTTTATTGTTTAATCCAAAAAGTTGCTTAAATTCGGTTTGATAAGTTGATTCTAGTGCTTATTTGATCCGATTTAGGTATTGATTCGGGTTAGTTTTGAGATAAGCTCTCAATTATAGCTTATTCTCTTGCTAACCGAATTCCATAATTTTAGGAAGTGGTTCTATAACCCTTTTCCGATTGCCCCTTTTTCCGACCATAAGCACCACCCCTTTTCCGATTGATCCAATCGGAAAGGGGTTTTGACTTTCCGATTGGCTTCCCCATTTTTCCGACGGCTAGGTATTTGCCTCATTTTCCGATTGGGTTATTTTTTTGTATATTCCGACGGTGAATTTTGGTGTTATTCCGATTGGGGATTGCCCCATATTCCGACTGGTAGTTTTGCCCGTATTCCGATTGGGTTATTTGGCAAGCATTCCGACGGCACAATTTTACACATTCCGATCAACCGATCGGAATATATTCCGATCGGGCTTCTTTTTGGCTTGTTTTGGTTTCTTTCGATATCTCTTTCTTATAGTACTTTTATTTTCTGAAAATTTTCAAAGTGTTAGTTTTATTTAGTGTGTTATTACTTTTTCCATTGTCACCTTTAAGTTTTATGCATTTATTTTTACTCGTCACTCAAATTAATCTTTTAACTTCCATTTTACTCAACGACACTTTAATTACTTGCAATTAGTTTAAAACAAATCAACCAAATCTTTGATTCACCAAAAGACGATTGAGTCGCACTTTAGACCGGTTTTCAATTCGAAAAGATTCGGAACTACTACAAAATTTATATTTGGTGTAAAAGCCAAGTATTAGCAACCGTGATAGTTCTCACTTATGTGCCGGTGCTGGTACTTAAATACTTGTGGCCTGATTAATACATGGCACAACGAAATGGGTATACCCTTTGGAGGGTACCCTGAATTTCTTAGGGATGCTCCAGAATTTGACGTGAGTCATGTGTCTTGACTCGTGTCCTGGAAATATATGCATGACATGTGTCTTGACTGGTGTCTTGACATGTGTCTTCTGAAAGCATACACGAGACATGTGTCTTGACTGATGTCTTGACATGTGTCTCGAGGTGTGAAACAAATAGAAATACAAATATTAGGTTATTATGCCAGAATTGACGGATCAGTTGGAATACTGATCATTTGTATGTCTGATCACGTCCGTGACCAGAGCTTCGGTTTCGATTTCTAGGATAGTTACTGTCATAATAGTGGTTACTATCGTCCTGTCTTTCAGTTCCATGACGGTCATTCTCATGACTGTGGTTCATGTAACTATTCAGCTGAGCGGCCGGCTGGTACCGGTTCTCCATTCATATGACTGAAACGACAACTGAATGACGTGTGGCATGTAACTAAGAACTTGGGACAATGATTGATGGAAATCGTCTGGTGGTGAAGCATCTTCTCGTCCGATCTCTTTGATACATTTGTCTTTGTCTTGTACGATCTCCAGGTTGCGAACAGCATCAGCATCTCGTAGCGTCTCCAAACATCAGCAGCATCAACCTTAGTAACATCTCCAACTATGAGCGGCATCAATAATTTGTAGAGCATCAACAAATGGAATACGCATGAGATGATTTAGAATCGACTAGTGAATATTCATGGAGTATTGTAAGTGAAATACACATGGCTTATGGTACGTGTAATACACATGGAATACTGTACGTGGAGTACATGTGGACTGCACATGAAATGATCGATATAGGCCGATCTTTTGACATGATTTTACATGGTTTGAAGACCAAACTGGGCTGATCGTCATGATAGACTAGCAATATTAGCATAGACATCATTCTGGTTGCATAGAGAAACGCTAACGTGGGGTTAAACGAATTTCAACGATGATTTTCCTGAAAGCATGATTAATGAAAACCAACCATGACTATCATGAAAGCAGGATTTAAATGAATTCCAACAGTGTCTTGCATGAAAGCATAAGCAACAAAAGAGACGTAAGAAGTAATCAACATGAGGACAAAATCATCATGAATAAACATGAAACAACTTAACATGAAGGAGTATATAACATAATCAGCATGAAACTGAAGTTAACCATGACAATATAAAAACATACTTGACATAAAAACATAGTAACTTATGAGGGGACATGAAAAAAATTTATGCCAATAAATCATGAGAAAAATTTTATGCATGAAAAAACGTGCATGAATGCATGATATAGTTTATAAAAACCTTTATATGTGCGAGGGGACGCCTATGGGTCGGTCCCAAAACAAAAGACATGGCGAGGGGACGCCTATGGGTCGGTCCCAAAGATAAAAGTTTCGATAAAAGCACATGCGACTAAATAGGGCCAGTCCTGTACCAACCATTACTTAGTCATAATTCTTGCAACAATGATACATGAGACATAAATAGGTGAAAATCATCTGTCAAAACTTATTAGAAAAAGAATTTTATGTGACCAGTTATGAACTACTAGGGTTCAGTCCACATAGTCACAGTTCACGAGGAACATCATGCATGAAGCAATGACACATAACTAAATATGAATGACGGTTGTCCATCCATATTAGTAAAACAATATCGAGACATCATGGTTAACACATCAAGGTGCTGAAAACATCATGGTTAAAACAACAATGCGCTGAACACATCAATACGTGGAATAACAAGCGTTGGTTTAGGAAGCTCCTAGTGACTACCCACTAGTCACAGGTTAAGTTTTAGAGCCTATAGGTCGAAGCCTTGTCTCTGATAACATAATTGTAACACCCCACTTTGATAAGTGGACCGTTACGCGTAATTATGGCGTGTCATCAAAGCATGCAAGGTAATATGTAATAAACATACATGACGATAGGGATAACCGGATTTAAACATCGGTTTCTAAACATAAGCCCAAAACATAAATAAAGTAAAGGAAATGAGAAATGACTAAACAAGCATAAGTATATGAAGACAAAAAGGAAAAGAAGTCTATGGCAGCTTACATCCTATGCATGTCCTCCAAATGCTCGAGTCTATCCTTGGGTACCTGCCGTTTTGGGACATGGAAAGGAAAGTAACGGCTGTGCATAACGCTCAGTGCACGGATATACAAACATGAAATGAATAATATAAGCATGTAAAACATATAGCAGCGGAAATGTATATGTCCTGGAAAACCTGGTATAACTTCATAAAACTGGTTTTATAGTTTGAAAATCCTTATGTTTATCTTATGAAAACTGTTTAACATGTTAACCATTAGCCAATATAGGTCATGAAATATCAACGTGCATGAATACTTGGAGGGGTGACCTCGTCATGCAAATTAGAGGGGCTGCCTCTAATTTAATATACTGGTTTTGGGTAGGAGGGATCAGCTCCTTGTGAAGGATGCAAGGCACACACCACATTCACCTGAATAATCTGCTGAAACATGTAAACTAGGATGCAACCATACGCCCCACCTGATAATAATAATATGGCCAAAAGCTGAAAGGGACGCCACGAGCTATCACTCCACCGTGGTGAAGTCATAACACTGGTGCCTCCATTGTTATGGTTATGGTACCTCCATAACTAGGTGAAACTGGTCATGCATGTATATGGCTTTAAGTATTCTAATTAAACATAAGAAATTAAAAAACATATAAAACATATACTGGGGAAAACAATTGGCTGCATACGGGAAATCCTAATAAGGAAGAATGTCCATACTGAAAGGACGGAGAATCCGTACCTTGTATCCACTGAACGAAGAAGACGAACGGAAGAGAGTCCTACATCGGTATCACTAATGCTACATAAATACATACGTGTATAAGTATCTGATTACTGAGTACGTAACTGGTTTTATATCATGCCTTAGCTTGTTTTATATGTTCATGTCATGTTTTACTGATTTAAGCTTTATACTGTGTTTATCATATATTATGTCTATTCTAATTAAGTATTACTTGTATTTCATGTATTATTAAATTTGTTGTGTAATAATAAGTAACTTTCTAAAAATAGCAGGTTTCTTAAAATAGAAAGTTACCAAAAATAGAAAGTTTCCAAAAATAGAAAGTTACCAAAAATAGAAAGTTTCTAAAAATAGAAAGTTACCAAAAATAGACAGTTTCCAAAAATAGAAAGTTTCCAAAAACAGATTTACTGCTTAAAACAGATAAGTTTCTAAAATTAGAAAGTTTCCATAAATACATTAGCTGCCTTAATTAGATAAGTTTCTAAAAATAGAAAGTTTCCATAAATAGAAATAAGCTGGATTATTAAGCTAATTATATAAGCTTAAGTGTTTACTGATTAATATTCTAAGTCATGTAATTAAACAGTATAGTTTATTAATTATTTCATGTGCATTAAATAAACTATAGGTTAAAGTATTTAATTAAATATAACATGGTTTAATTAAAGAAAGGTGAAAAATACTTAGGTTAAAACATGTATTATTATCTATTAATAATATAACCTAAGTCATGTAAATTAATTAAAAATAAGTCATGAATTTTAATAATTAATTAATTATATAGTCTAATTAAATGGAAATTACTTAGGTTAAAGTTCATGTGCTAATAATAAAATTAATAACCTAAGTCATGTAAACTAAATTAATCATGTTCATGTTTTAATTAATTTGATCTAAGTCTTGAAAAAAATAAACTTGTACATATAATTAATCTTGTAAAAAGAAAATAACCCATGAAACGAACCGTGTTTTAATCTAAACATGTGTGAACCGGACCCATGTTTTAACCCGTGAACCGGACCTAATTGCACCCCTGGTCAAACTAGCCGCCAGCTAGCCAAGGTTCCCACCGGCTAACCGGTGTTCCCCTTGCTGTCGTGGCCTACCCGAGCACAACCAAGCCCCGAACGAGGTCGGGGTCTCCCTTTCCTTGCTGCTGTCGTGACCCGAGACCACCACACCGAGACCATAAGGTCTCGTTGGTGCGAATAAACCCAAGCCGAGACCCCCCTTGGGGCTCGGTTCCTGCGTCGGCCACCACAAACACCCCCTTAACCTCTAATTAGTTAAATCCCATGATTAAATAACATGATTAATAACTTGTATTTAATTCGTTAATAACATTCATGATTTTATATATCAAAAACATAAAAGAAAAAGGTTTAGGGTTTATACCGATCACGTGAATCAAAGAGGATGAACACACTAATGATCCTTACAAATAATCGAACACCAAAATCGACCAAACAACTCTTTGGTGTGTGTAGAACCCGGCGGCGAAGGAAGGAGAAGAAAAGGGATTTAGGGTTTCTTGTATTTTATAATTTCTTGAATTATGAAAATAGTTTTCTCCTTTTTCATGTTTAGTAATTTTTGCATTTGGCCCTTTGGTCTTGTTGTAGCCGCGGGTAGGGGCTCACATGGGTGTAACCCGAACATTTCTAGTGACTAAATAATGAGTGTGTTCTCGTGTTCGTGTTTTACGTGATTTAATTAGTTATCATTCGTGACTTAATATATTTATTCGTGACCGTAATAAATATACATACATACGTAATATTAGCTCGTGATTAATTTACGTTCATGATTTCATGTTCGTATGTTAGTGATTATAATTATTATTGAAATAATTATCGTGTCTTAATATGTAATAAATACTTATCGTGTTATAACACGTACGTAATTCTTGTAATTAATATTCGTGATACGTGTTCATGTTATATAAGGAAAGTTTTAATCCTGTACGTACGATCATAAGTGTACTGTTCATGGTAAAAGCTTGCGGGTTTTACACAATCTTTGTTCTTTAAATGTAAATACTCCAAGCGTCTCATATTTATTGATGGGCCTTTAAACATTTTCGGACCCAAAATTGCATATAACTTCCATCCGTTATACGTTGGGCCTTTACTTGGGCTTTTGTAAATCAAATAAACTTTATAACCCATAAATGGGCCTTCAAGCCCATTAAGCCTAAGTGGGTCCCACAAAGGCCCAAAATCTTGATAATCTTGAATCCTCGAAAACCGACTTGTCTTTTGGCCTTTTGATATTTCTTCAATCTCATGTCGTTTTTGCCGGTTTTCGTGAACTTGGTACCTACACACACGAAACAAACAAAAAAAACATATACATGGCCATTTTATACTTTTTATGCATTTATTGTTTGTTTTTAGATATAAATGATATGAGTAAAATCACTCATATCAAACTCCCCCTTGCTAAGCAATTGACGTGTCCCCACGCAATGATAAAATAAAACTAATAACTACACTTTTATTCAACTTTTGACATTTTATTTTGCAAAGACATAATGTATAGCTTTCATTATTTGAAAAATAACTTTTAGGATCATAAAACTCAAATAGATTCATCGTCCTCGACTTTTACTTTTCCATGCCAAGTTTAAAAACAAGATCATTGTCAATCATAAGCCCCAAAATTAAAACAACTCATACAAGTAATTGGTGTTATACTCAATCTCCTTTTATTCCTAATTGTATCTCTAGATCTTATTTGTCATTCACCCAAAGGCTCATCTGACTTATTTGATATTTATTAGTTCAAAAATGAAGGCAAAACGGTGCAAACTCAACACTCAAAACCTAACCTCGACTTCAAAAACCGTTGTCACTAAAGAAAGCCCACATCAAGGATAACTTAACACGATTTGAGGGATAAATCCCCGGATCCGAAATTTGGCTAATAGGACTACTTAAAAGCAAAAATAAAACCTCCAAAGTCAATTATGACCTTATTATTGGAGTTAGCAACAATTACATCATATCACCTTGTGGCTCTTTAAGATGTAATCGTGCTCCTTATTTAAAATCTACACCCGAAGGCTCCTTGGACAAAAATAAGGGAATTGACATTCACCATCCACCTTATGGCTCATGATGATGAAGCAATTTTTATTAAACACGTCCCCATGCCATACACTCTCAGGCTCAAATGACAAGGTTAGTGCTACATGACTCCCACCCGAAGGCTCATAGAGAACATGTTTTTATTTATTCTTCTTTTTATTATGATATTTATAGTAAGCCAAATTTCTGAAATCCCATGATCAAAAGTCCATGGCGCTGACACCCTTAATGTGTTCCCACTTTAATTACAAGGGAAGAAAAAGAAGGAGTTACGAGTTAAGATATCAAGCCTAAACCGCTAAAAACTTCATTTATTAAGCAATTTATTATTCAAGCATGAAAAATAAATACGAGGAGATTAAATCAAACACAATAATACTTATACAAGGAAGAATTAACTTTATAAACATATGATTAAACCATATCATCTCTTGTTCTCCATATTGTAAAATTTAAAAAATGTGAAATCAATGGATACTTAGCCTATTAAATCAAAGTTTTGGGTTTCAAGTCATCTATAGGACTTGCATCTTCTTATACTTTTTCAAGTTTTCGAATTTCGTTTTAAAGTTCCCTTGATAAACGACTTTCTAGCATCAATTATAGGAACTTGCGAACCCTCGTTCTTAAACCCGTATGAGTTAAGACTTTCGCGTTTTAAAGTTCCCTATATAAAAGCCTAGAAAAACTTGATTCAAACACGTTAAGGAAAAAGCTAAGGTAAAAACGGAGTCGAGTCAAAAACTATTTTTATTTTCACCAACGGAAAGCCTACATTTGTGTCAAAAACACTTATTTTCTTTATTAAAACTTAAAAATAACACTAAAAATTTAAAATTTTTGAAAAACAAGAAAAACGATTACGTTTAGACACGACAAAAGAAATTCGAAGCGATTATATCCATTGACTCCCCCATGCTAAAACCAAAAATTGTCCTTAATGTTTCTTAGCTTAATAGTAACACCCCCTTGCTAAAACACGAAGAGTCTATTGCAAAATCCTAACTTGGAAAGAGCACGCAAATCTATAAGCCGTTTATTGATTATGCTTCAAGATAAAACGTTAGTCGATAAAAATCTAAGAATAGAGAGAGTGCCCCTTTTTGACAATCAAAGAATAGAAGATCAAGTGGACCGGCAAAAACCGAACACGAGAGTCTTCAATGATTAGGGTCATACCTAAGACTCACATCACAACAAAACACGGGCACGAGCTTGAAAGATCAAGCCTTATTAGTGTTAGAAAATAGAAAGAAGATAGAATGTATGGGACACCCCCACAAGGCACCTCGTTTTTGTTAACCGAGTCATGAGCTCGAGTCGATCCCCGCATTCATTGGTCCTTAGGGAAAAAGGTGAAAACCGGCATAATGGAATAAAATCCAACATAAAGCATGATGTTGGGGTCAAAGATTACATCCTCGTTGTCGGATGACAAACGAAAGGATAAAACTCCAACATAAATCTCCAAAAAGAGATGGTGGTCACAAATCATGAAATGGATATATCATGCTCCCCGAGATAAACTCGCACCAGGATGATCGAAAAGTCTTTCAATTATTACATCGGTGAAAGGCCGAGATTTCCCTAAATCAATGATTCCGGGGTCGAATACCTCGTCCTTGGGAGAGAAAGGAATAGACAACACGGTGTCGTCCCCCCATGCTAATCCAAGATCATATAAAGCACATGGTAATGGTGGGATAAAGGTCTCAACAATTGTGGTGTCAACTTGCATGACTTTGTTGACCTTATCACTCTTATGAATGTGAACAAAGGGGTCATGATACTAAAAATGAGTCGCATGAAAAACCCTCACATTAAGATCAAAGCGAGTAGGAAGGAGAATTGGAGTAAAAGTAATTTCTCCCTCCGGGTCAATATAATCATCATCATAAATCGGGTTATCAAACCAAGGATTTTCATCACCGTCATTAGACTCTTCCTCAAATTTCGAAGGAATGTCTATATAAAGAAACTCATCAACCTCCTTAAATAAGAGCTCATCATCACAAAGGTTGTGAGATGTAGGAAGTATGATGCTCTCAAAATCCTCTTGAAACAATGGATTATTGTTCATTGAAGCATCAAAGAGAGGATTTGAGTAAGTCACAAAAGTGTCATCAATCTTGTCATCACAAGAAATATCCGACAAAGTATCAAGTGTGTCACACTCGGATACAAGATCATAATTGTCATTAGAAGGAAATTCATCGGAGAACTCCTCGAGAATGGTAGGTAAAACATGAGGATCACGCTTGATCTCGAGATAGGGGACTTCTTCACTTCCCCGTGGAAGTGGATCAACAAGTTCATCGATGAACTTATCTAACGAATAGTCACTAACCTCACTCGGTGCGAATTTAGGAATCAAAGGGTCCATTTTCAAAGATTGTTCAATTAAAGCAATATCTCCCTCAGGATCAAAATTCTCACAATTAAACTCACTAGCATCAAATGGCGCACTAAGGTAATCATCAATGTCCTTATCGATCTTAGAACTATCATCATCCTCGAGAAGAAAAGAATTAAACATGATAGAGGATTGTTGGGAATAAAATGTAGCCAGTACACTTGAACGCTGACAAGAAGAAAACAAGCGTTGATAAGAAGAAAACAAACGTTGACAGATCAAGCGTTGACAGGAAGAAGTCAAGCGTTGATAGGTTGAATACAAGCACTGATAGAAAGATATGGTCTACACGTATTGTGTTTCTAGTTTGTTTCTAGTAAAGATAGGATCAACAATGTATTTTTTATAATTATATTTACCTAGAATAGATGATACGTAGACTCTTGTACAAGGCTTCTTATGTCTATAAAATAAGACCTTTAGGTTATGTTTCATATAAGTTTTCATACGTTTAACACTTTCATTGTAAGCAAGCTCGTTATTATCAATCAAGTGAAAGTTTGTTTTACAACTGTTTGTGTGTTCTTGTTTGAGTGTTAATTCCACATAACACTTAAATTGTTTTATATACAAACAAAGTTTCTCTACGTGTTTAACTTGATCAAATCTCGTTTACACAAGCTAAATCGATCTAAGTTTGGGATCAACAAGTGGTATCAGAGCTTGCTGATAAACTTTGATCTAAAAGAACACAAGAACCCTAAACTACCAAAAACCCTAATTTTCACAAAACCCTAAAAACATCATGTCTACTTCAGAAGTAACCTCATCCTCCTCCTCAAACCACAACATCAAGATTCCCATGCTAGATGCAGACAATTTTGAGCTGTGGAAGTTCAACTTTGAGCAATATCTGCAAATCCATGACTACACTCTCTGGGAGATTATTGAATATGGAAACACATTCAATAAAGCTCAAAAGATTGCAGATGCCATTGCTACAAGATCAGCTATTCAAGGATGCTCTAAAGCAGATAAGAAAGAAAAACCTAAAGATGGTAGAGCTGTGTCTGCTGAGGACATAGCAAAGAAAAGGGTTGATATGAAAACCCTAAGCATTCTGAAACTCTCTTTGGGACAAGAAAATCAACAAAAATACAGAGGTTATGAGTTTGCAAAAGACCTTTGGGCAGCCCTTGAAGTTGCCTATGGTGGTAATGCTGATACCGTGGAAGAGAAAAGGAAGCAACTCTTACATGAGTATGCTTTTTTTAAGGCTCAATCTAATGAGAAGCTAAGTAGTGTGAGAAGTAGACTTCTTGACATTACAAGCAAGCTGTCCTTCATAGGGACAGTAATTGGTGATGTTGACATTATTGCCACTTTTCTTAAAAGCCTTGGTGATGCATGGAAAATTGAGGCAAGATCTATAATTGTCAACAACACTCACAAAAGTTCTACTTTTGATGATGTCTACAACAAACTGAGGCTGTTGGAGAATGAAACTCTTTTGGATCATGGAAGTAAGTCTACAATGGTAACATGGCCTTCTTCTCACATAGTGAAGGTCAATTTGATCAGAAGGATTTACATGCACCCAGTTACTGGATCAACATGTGTCAACGCTGGATCATATCCTGTTAACGCCTCACATTCAGACGCTGACACATACAAAATTGACTCTCCAAGAGTTAAGCATGCTGGTATTGTTCTGGATACTGTGTGTGCATACATTGCTTCATTGCCCAATGGTTCAGTGATTACATATGAGGACCTTGAGCAAATAAGTGATGAGAATTTGGAGGAAATGGATATAAAGTGGAACATGGCTCTTGCAAGTATAAGAGCAAACAGATGGAATAGAAGATTCAAGAAGAAGATGACTTTTAATGCTAAGGACACTACTGCATTTGATAAATCCAAGGTTGAGTGTTACAATTGTCATCGTATGGGGCACTTTATGAGAGAATGTAGATCTCCAAGAAGATCTGATGCTGGAAAACCCTGAAGCCAAATTGTTAAGGCTGAGGATCCTAAGGCCATGGTGGCAGTGCAAGAAATTGATGGTGTTGGATGGGACTAGAGCTATTTGGCTAAGGATGAGGAAGAGGATAAAGCGTTGGTTGCTGAGATAGAAGAAGAAGAGCATGTTCAATATGCTCTCATGGCACACTCCTCATCTTTATCAGACAATGAGGTATATGATGATGCTTTTTGTAGTAAGGGTTGTCGTTTAAATACTGAAAGACTTAACAAAGAGGTTTTAAGACTGTTATCAGATGTGAGTAATGAGAGATGCAAGTTGTCTAAGTATCAACTTGCTCTTACTCAAACTGAAAAGACTGTAGCTGAGTATAAGAAAATGGAGTTTGACCTAAAAGATAAAATAAATATCTTAAAACATGATTTAAATGCTAGTACTGATATAAGAAATATCATGGAGAGGGTCAATGCTGAACTACAGGCTAAATTAGATGAGGCTATCAAGAATAAGGATAATGTAGACCTTAAAATTCAAAGATTTGATAAGGCCTCACAAACCCTAGGAGAACGTGTTAGTAAACAAAGGGATTCTAGGGACATGACTAGGATTAGGATGAAAGAGTATGCTGGTGTTCCACCAACAGCTGGGGACTTCTATGGTGTCCAAAGAAAGGACTTATCTTGGATTGGTTTACCAGAACTCGAAGAAGAGGAATTTATTCCTCCACCAAGAGTCCTTACCCTAGTAGAAGAATATAGGCAGAAGTTGACTGATTTGGACCAATGCAAGAAAGCCAACCCTACCTTGTTTGTCAAGGGTGGCATGCTTTGTGATAGTCCAAATGAGTCTACCCCTATCAAAGTAACAAACCTGTGGAAACCTTGGTTTCCGGATCTTTTAAGCTACTAGGAATGATCATTGTTCATATGATTAGACAATCAAAGCGGAATTAGAACAACAACCATTAACAAGGTGTTTAGGCACAAAACATGAATTAAAACACAATTGGATTGCTAACTATATTAATAATTAACAATCACTAGACGTGTATACATTGAATCCCACGTCTAGTCGACACACACTTTAGGTTTACATTGTGAATGAATTGAATGAATAAAACCTATGACCCTTGGTTCCTTTTATAGTGTAAGGATTAGGGTTTACAAGAGATAAGTATGAATAAACAAGTAAATCTTCTATTTAAATAAACTTATGCAGAATATCTTTTGCATGTTTATCTAAATAGAAGCTTCCATAAGCTTCTTTGTCTACGTTTTGTCAATGCTTGAATTGCATGTGACAATGCTTGGATTGCACACGACAATGCTTGAGCCATCAACGCCTAATTAACTCTTGTCAACGCCCAAATTAGTCTTGACAACGCTTAGACAATAACTTCACGTTTTCTTCATTTTTGAGTTTCTGCCACATCAACTTTTTGACCCAACAATCTTCCCCTAGTTGATAGTGGCAAAACTCTATGTGTATCTCTTGTAAGTTGTACATGATCTTCAAATTGCTTCCCCTCAAGTATAGCATGTACTTCTTCCCCTTTTTGTCACATCAACAAGGAAGTAAACAATGTTGCAATCTTCGAAGATTCTCCATATGTAGCTCTATGTAATGATCTTGAAGAACAATTAATATAATATTTTTGATGTAGAAGTAGAATAACCCAACCTTGTGTTCCATGTCTTGTATTATCCACGTGATAAAGAACTTATACTAGGCAAATTATAAGTAGACCTCAATCCCTTGTCAATATTCTCATCCTTTGTGAGACACTGAGCACGATAATGTAACTCCTTCAAGTGTTATGACAAGTCTTCGTCACCAACCATGTAAAGTACGAACAAGTTACCTTTAAAGTCAGTGGCTGGAAGTGCATGACTTTAAGATATGATAGAACACAAACTCGCGAAAATCTTCTTCAATCATCAAACTTACCATAAGAACTCTTCCCCTTAAGCTAACACCTCTTCATGACGAATTTAACGGAATAACATCTTCATACCATATGTAAAAGATCCTGATGGATAACTCTTTCACAAGGCTATCCCGATTACATAGTTTAAAATATCCATCAAATTCTCACGAATAGTTGCTAACTCGCTTTAAGACCATTAATTCCTTTTAAAAATATCCGAGCCATAAATATCAACATGATATTCTAAATTAAAACGGAGATTCCATGTACCTTCGTGTGTATAATCTCCTTTTTGTGTGCTCAAAACGTACCAATTTTCTCAAACAGCAGCAAACCTTGTGTTGTCCAATATCCTCTTCTGTCCAATATCTTTGGCAGATGTATTGTCCAATATCGGACAATACCTATCAGCGTTGAAGTTCATATATCGGACGACACTGTCAACCTGTCAGCGTTGACTTATTCTGTCAGCGTCAAAATTAAGCCTGTCAGCGCCTAAATAACAAACATCAGCGCCAACTTTAAACCTTGTCAGCGTCTTGTCCCAAACACTGACGTCATCAGCGTCTCATCCATGCCTTGTCAGCGTCACACCAACATCTATCAGCGTCTAAAAAACTCCCATCAGCGGCTAATTGATCTAGGGTTTTATAAACCCTAAATCATTATTTCATGTGAAAATCCATAAACTGCAGTGAACTTCGACAGCGAATAACTTCTTCATAAATGCACAGATCGAAGATCCCTTCGGTGAGATCCTAGACATATGTGTCAAGAACCTACAGATCGAATTTCACGACGATCCAACGGTTAACGAAGGAGAAATCGCGTTTTTACTATTACTGTTCACAGAAAACAGCATATGACCCCTGCTGACTTCGACGCTTAATAACTTTTTCTTGGGGATAGATCTCGACAATCCCTCCGGTGGATATCTAGATATATGTATGTAGAACACACATATAAAATTTCGTGGCGATCCAACGGTTCAATAAAAAGTTATGCCCTTCTGAATACTGCTGCGCACACAAAAACGTCCAGTAAAACCCTAAACGGATTTTTCTTCTTTTCACCATTACGAACACCTTGTTGGTCCTAGCATCACGAGCCACGAGCCTCTGATACCAATTGTGGAAACCTTGGTTTCCGGATCTTTTAAGCTACTAGGAATGATCATTGTTCATATGATTAGACAATCAAAGCGGAATTAGAACAACAACCATTAACAAGGTGTTTAGGCACGAAACATGAATTAAAACACAATTGGATTGCTAACTATATTAATAATTAACAATCACTAGATGTGTATACATTGAATCCCACGTCTAGTCGACACACACTTTAGGTTTACATTATGAATGAATTGAATGAATAAAACCTATGACCCTTGGTTCCTTTTATAGTGTAAGGATTAGGGTTTACAAGAGATAAGTATGAATAAACAAGTAAATCTTCTATTTAAATAAACTTATGCAGAATATCTTTTGCATGTTTATCTAAATAGAAGCTTCCATAAGCTTCTTTGTCTACGTTTTGTCAATGCTTGAATTGCATGTGACAATGCTTGGATTGCACACGACAATGCTTGAGCCATCAACGCCTAATTAACTCTTGTCAATGCCCAAATTAGTCTTGACAACGCTTAGACAATAACTTCACGTTTTCTTCATTTTTGAGTTTCTGCCACATCAACTTTTTGACCCAACAAAACCCAATCACTGGCAAGACTGTTGACCTTGGCTCAAACGCTGTTAATAAACCTAGTATTAAATATGCAGAAATGTATAGGAATACTAGGTCACCAAAAAGCCAAGTTAGTGATAATGGAACAGGTTTCTTTTCTTCTAGACCTAGAGTTATGTCTAGAAAAGCCTTTTATACTTGTGGTAGCTTTTCACATTTAGCCTATAAGTGAGTCAACGCTTCCAAGGTCAACGCTGACAAAAGGTCAAACACTGTCAGACCCAAAACTTTTGTGGAGCAAAGTCCACAAGTTGTTAGACCAGCCCCATTCTTTACTAAAGGGTCTAACACTTATGGACAAAGACCTTTTCAAAAGACCAATACATGGTCTAATAGGCAATGGGTTCCTGTAGCAAACCCTAGGTTCAACGCTGATAAGGGTAATTTCAGCGTTGACAAGACCAAATCAAACGCTGACAGAAACGTTGCCAGACCAAATAATGGTAAATATTTGCAACCACAGGGAAAGGGGTCTAAAGCTTCTTTTAGCTTGACATGGAGACCTAAGCAAGATCAAAACCCTAATTCTAATGGGATTTCTATGACCTTTAACAGATTTAATTATATTTTAAAGGTCATCACAAAACCAATTGGGGTTAACTGGGTGTTTCATCCAAAAAGGGATGAACAAGGGGTTGTTATGAGAACTAAGTATGTTCTTGTTGAACAACCAGATGAATCCAAGTCTGCTAAGGCTTGGGTTCCCAAAGAAAACTAATTTGTTTTCTTTATGTGCAGGGCATTCAAAAACAGGTGAATGATTATGGCTATTGGGATAGTGGATGCTCTAGGCACATGACTGGGAAGGAAGATTATCTCACAAACTTCACTCCCATTAAGGATGGTGATAAAGTTTACTTTGGAGGCGGATATGGAACTATCACAGGCAAAGGAAATCTACTTACCAAAAACTTGCGTTTTGAAAACGTGTTTCTGGTAAAAGAACTTGACTATAATCTTTTTAGTATATCACAAGTTTTTGATAACAAAAATAAGGTTCTTTTTACTGATACTGAATGCTTGGTGTTGAGCAAGTATTTTAAAATGCAAGATGAGAAATTTATTGATTATAGGGCACCTAGGCATAAGGACATTTATAATGTGAATCTTAATGGAATTAGGATGAATAATAACATGTCATGTTTTTATGCTAAAGCTTCAATTGATGAGAGTAATCTATGGCATAGGAGACTAGGGCACATTAACTTTAAAAATATAAACAGACTTGTGAGACTTGGTTTGGTTGATGGTTTGCCTGAAAAGGCTTTCCACAATGACCACTCTTGTGTTGCATGCCTTAAAGGCAAACAACACAAGGTCTCATTTAAGTCTAAACAAGTGCACTCTAGTTCTAAACCTCTTCACTTGCTGCATATGGACTTGTTTGGTCCAACTAATATAGAGAGTTTGAATGGTAAATCTTACTGTTTTGTTGTCACTGATGACTTTTCTAGGTTTACTTGGACTTTCTTTTTAGCCATGAAAAGTGACATTGCTGATACTTTAATTAAATTTATTAACCAAATTGAAAAGAAAACTGGTAATGAAGTTAAAATGCTTAGAAGTGATAATGGTGGTGAGTTTAGAAATAAACTGTTGGATGATTTTTGTGCCAAGAAAGGGATTACTAGATAGTTTAGTGTTGCCAGAACCCCACAGCAAAATGGGGTTGCTGAGAGAAAGAATAGAACCTTAATTGAAGCAGCCAGGACTATGTTGGCTGATGCTCACTTTCCTATTGCATTTTGGGCTGAGGCTGTGAATACAGCTTGTTATGTTCAGAATAGAGCATTGGTCAACAAGATACATAACAAAACATCTTATGAGTTACTTTGGGGAAGGAAACCTAATATTGGTTTTCTTAAACCTTTTGGTTGTCATGTAGTTGTGTTGGATACTAGTGATGGCTTAAGTAAATTTAGTGCAAAAGGTGATGAAGGCTACTTCATGGGTTATTCAGTGCAGAGCAAAGGAGATAGGGTTTACCTTAAGAAGGAAAAACATATATTTGAAAAAGTACATGTTAGGTTTTTAGAGAGAAAACCTAGTGATCCTGAAAGTGGTCCAAATTGGTTGTTTGACTTGGAACCTCTATCTAGGACTTTGAATTATATGCCTGTTACTAATCCAGACATTGTGAAGGTAACTTCAAATGTTGTGGAAGAACCAGTTGTTGATGTTTCAGGTACATAGGTTAATGAAGAGGTTGGATCACAAGTAGACAAGTCATCTCCCATACTTGAGTATGTCACTATTCCCATATGGACAAATGCTTTTGCTGCTGCTGGAAAGGATAATAGTGGTCCCTAAGTATCACCAGTTAACAACATGCATGGTCTTTCAGGTGCTGACAAAGGAAAATCTGGCGCTGACAAGACAAATTCAGGCGTTGATGGCTCAAACGTTGACAACACCATTTCAGGCGTTGATGGATCCAACGCTGACAACCTTGGTTCAGGCGTTGACAACTCTTTTGACCATATTTTCTCTTCCAATTTTGAACAAGGTGAAACTTCAAGCAGAAATGGAGAGGTTCATACAGATATTGATGGAAGAGAGTCTGAAGAAGATATTGGTAACTTGGATGATGAGATTGAAGACAACATACTTTTTAAGGGAGGAGTTCTTACTTCTACAATTAAGGATCACCCCTCTTCTCTAATTATTGGAGATGTTATGTCTCTTGTTCAGACTAGAAGATCTCATCAGAATCTTGGAGGATTTATTGCCAATATACACAAGAAGGTTGATACCCCTCTTGTTCAAGCATGTTTGTTTACCTGTTATCTGTCACAACAGGAACCCAAGAAGATTTTTGATGCTCTCAAAGAACCAAGTTGGGTGGAAGCAATGCAGGATGAGCTTCACCAATTTGCTATTCAGGATGTTTGGGAGTTGGTTGATTGTCCTAGATATGTCAGACCTATTGGGACAAGATGGGTTCTTAGAAACAAGAAAGATGAAAGAGGCATTGTGGTCAGAAACAAGGCACATTTAGTGGCTCAAGGATATACACAAGAGGAAGGGATAGACTATGAGGAGGTCTTTGCACCAGTTGCAAGGATTGAGGCTATAAGGATATTTCTAGCCTATGCTTACTGCATGGGCTTTACTGTCTATCAAATGGATGTGAAGAGTGCTTTCCTTTATGGCACAATTGTTGAGGAGATTTATGTAATGCAGCCTCCTGGTTTTGAAGATCCAGAGCATCTAGACAAGGTGTATAGAGTCAAGAAAGCTATGTATGGACTTCATCAAGTCGCAAGAGCATGGTATGGCACATTGTCCACCTATCTGGTGGAAAATGGATTTAAAAGGGGCACCATAGACCAGACCTTATTTACAAAGAAGACTGGTAAGGATGTCTTACTTGTTCAGGTTTATGTAGATGATATCATCTTTGGCTCTACAAACCCAAAGATGAGTGAAGACTTTTCCAAGCTTATGACAGAGAAGTTCAAGATGAGTGCAATGGGGGAAATGAACTTCTTTCTAGGGTTACAAGTTCAACAGAAAGAAGATGGTATCTTCATCTCTCAAGACAAGTATGTGGCAGAAATCTTGAAGAAGTTTGGCTTTTCTCCACATGAAAAACGGGCTAGTACTCCTATGGATAGAGAACACCCTTGGGGAAAAGTTGGAGATGGAAAAGATGTGGATGTCAGGCACTATAGATCAATGATTGGTTCATTGATGTATCTTACAGCCTCAAGACCTGACATTATGTTTGCTGCGTGTGCATGTGCACGCCATCAAGTGACTCCCAAAGAGTGTCACCTTCATGATGTCAAGAGAATCTTTAGGTACCTCAGATGTTATCCAGATTTGGGCTTATGGTATCCAAAAGATTCCCCATTGGAGCTTATTGCATATTCAGACAGTGACTATGGTGGCGATAAATTTGATAGAAAATCCACAACTGGTGGATGTCAGTTTCTTGGGAGTAGGTTGATATCTTGGCAATGCAAGAAACAAACAGTGGTGGCCAATTCTACAACTGAAGCAGAGTATGTTGCTGCAGCTGCTTGTTGTGGACAAGTCTTATGGATTCAGAACCAGCTGTTGGATTATGGGTATAATTTTAGGCATACCAAGATTTTTGTAGACAATAACAGTACTTTATGCATTATTAAAAATCCTGTACATCATTCTAAAACAAAACACATATAAATTAGACATCATTTTATAAGGGATTGTTTTGAAAAGGGTTTAATACAACCAGATAGGGTTGACACAGAAGAAAATGTGTCTGATTTATTAACTAAACCTTTTGATGCTGGAAGGTTTCAATACTTGGTAACAAGTATTGGAATGATCAGTCTCACTTAATATGTGTTTTGGGATCTTATTGTAAAAGTATGTACAGGATATGCATTGTTATTGGTCTTTTTGAAAAGTTAGATTTTCCTCTATATTTGTCTAACGCTGACAAAGTTATCTTAACGCTGATAAGTGTTATCGTGACGTTGTCAGCAACATGTTAGTTTTGTGGTTTTTGATCTAAGTGTGCAGGCGTTGTTAGCATTGTACCATTGGATACAGAGTTTCTTATGGATCCTTGGAGAATCATTTGAGCATGTTTTCAGTTTATGGATGATGGTTGGAATATATTTATTCCTATCTTGACATAAATTTTTATTTACATACATATTATTGGGCAACATATGTATCACAGTTTAAGGGGAGGTTTTAGGAACCTTTAGGACTTTTAAGTATTCTTAAAATACTCTTATCACAATTCTAGATTGTGTCCACAGGTGAGTATGAGTTAGTTTACTAAATCATGAGGCACTTTAGCATGCAAAGTTGATATACTATGCATGCTACCAAGACATTTTTGGCCTAGAATTGGATGTGGTCTGTTGGGAGACTTGGGAATGATTTATAATGGGTTTTACCTGGGAGTTACAAGGAATTTTATGAGATAACTTAATTGTTAAGAATTTTGGTTAGCAAGGGACACTAGAGGACTGTTATGTCTATCTTGCATAAGCAAGTGTGCATAACTGGACAGTGCTTGCCGCCCTATAATAATTATCAATTTATAGGTTATCTTCACTAGGATAAATTACTTTGTTAAGGTCCTTTTTCATTTTTGTTACTTTTATTTTTGGACGCTGAAAATTATTTTTCCAAGCGTTGTTATGACCAATTTAGACGCTGACATGGCTTTGGCAAACGTTGACAAGAATATAGCCGTTGGGCGTTGATGGGTTATTTTTGACCGTTGACACTCATTGGGACCTACCTAGTTGTTATTTTTGACGATTTTTGGGGCCGTAATTTTGGGAGTTGATAACTTTTAATTAATGCACAAGATAACTTATTTTCTTTTCAATATTTTCATCATTATATTTTGAAAATAACTGCCTAATTTTTTTTGATCACAAACTTAGATCGATTTAGCTTTATGTATACGAGATTAGATCAAGTTATACACGTAGAGAAACCTTTGTATATGTATAAAGTAATCTAAGTGTTATGCGGAATTAACACTTAAACAAGAACACACAAAGATGTAAACAAACTTTCACTTGATTGATAATAACGAACATGCTTACAATGAAAGTGTTTAACGTATGAAAACTTATATGAACAATAACCTAAAGGTCTTCTTTTATAGACATAAGATACCTTGTACAAGAGTCTACGTATCAACTATTCTAGGTAAAGATAATTATAGAAAATACAATGTTGAACTTATCTTTACTAGAAACAAACTAGAAACAATATACGCGTAGACTAAATCTTTCCATCAGTGCTTGTCTTCAACCTATCAACGCTTGACTTCTTCTTGTCAATGCTTGATCTGTCAGCGTTTGTTTTCTTCCTATCAACGCTTGTTTTCCTCTTGTCAGCGCTCAAGTGGACTGGCTATATTTTATTCCCAACAATCCTCCCCTAAACTTGATATCTATTCTAGTAATCAAGTTTCTGAATAAACATTAAGAACTAGGAGGAATCTTACAACACTTATGATATTGGTAATAAATATGTCTGATCAAATCTTTGGCCACATCACTTGAATAATCGATCTCCAGCTGTGTTGTCTTCATCTTCTCCAAGACTTCCTTCGACATGGAATACTGACCATCTATAAGTAGATACTCAGCAAACTTTGTAGAGATCAAATAATATACAACGGCAGCTGAATACAAACGCCATTGAAGACCACTAAGGTCATCTTCAAGATCCTTCCAAACAGCAGGATCTTCATCTCTTGGTCCACACATTCTCTTGAATGTTGACCAAAGTTTTATTGCATTGAATGAAGTAGGAGCTTCAGTCTCATACTTGGCCTCTAACAACCTCCAAAGGTCTACCGAGTCTTCTCTATCAAAACTTGCAAAGAGAGATATAAGTGTGGTAAAAGTGTGAACCTCTTTCCCATACCTGCCAATCTTCCAAAACCCACATTCATCTTCTTCATAGCTTATTATAGGGTTTCTGGAATCAAGAGGTAACACTTGTACCATATCTGAAGCTTCCAATGGTGAGAGCTTGATGCTCCTTTTTATAACAGCTTCACTAGGCACCAATCTATCCGTATCTGTAGGAAACTCAAGAGAGACTCCCTTCTTCAAAGGTCTTGGAACAATCATTGCCTTCTTAAGTTCCATCTCTTCTGCAAGTTGTTCTTTCCTTTCATCAGAAAGAAGTCTTAGAGTGTTTTCTTCCTGCACTCTTGCCCAAATGGGATAAGCTTTGAACTTCAACTCTTCAAATGACAATCCAATCAATTTCTTATAAGTCCATCCTGTTCCATGACATCTGAGTAGCATGTAGTACAGCTCCCTTCTATCCCTTTTCAGCATTGAGAGAATATTGCTAGCTCTGTGTTTCATAATTACCTTGTAGTCCTTTTGTACTCTTAGAAGAATCTCCAAACCCCATATCTGGTCTGAAATAGTCAAATGTGGATTCTCCATACACCTATCTTCCCAAGCATGGTACATCTGAACAACTTCTAGCATATCAAAATCTACTTTCAATTTCAACTCATTCAGCTTCTCTCTTGCCAAATCATCACCATACTCAAGTCTTTCTGGTTGTTCTATAATCATTACACTTGAGTCTGAACTAGCTTCATCACTTCCTTCTTGTTCTTCTAAAGTGACAACAAAAGGTGATTCACTAGCCTTCTTTATTTCTTGTTCCACAAGTTGTGCAACCAACCTTCTATCAAACTCAACCTGTGTTGCATTCTTTGGAACTTCTACTTCTACCATTTTTCCTTTACCCTTATCTAATGGATCAATGGTGGGTAAGGATGATGGTAATACCTGTGAAGAAACTTCTTTGATAATGGATGATGACTGGAATACATCAACCTCATCTGCAGATCTGTCAACGCTCAGATTTGCTTTGTCAGCGCCCAATTTACTCATGTCAGCGCTTGGTGTGTCAGCGTTCAAATCTTGCTTGTCAACGCCCAAATTACCTGTCTCAGCGCCTCTTGTAATTTGCTCCAACATAGCTGTAAAAGACAAGTCTAAATTTGTAGTAGCTACCAGAGATCTAACAAAACCTGGTTGTTTCTTCAAACTAGTTAGGGCTTCAGCAACACCCAAAGATTCACCATCATGTGAGCCCTTATCACTCACATTTATCTGCTCATCCTCCCCTTTGGAAGATT
The DNA here is from genome assembly GCA_025667525.1 of Glebionis coronaria. Taxonomy (NCBI): domain Eukaryota; kingdom Viridiplantae; phylum Streptophyta; class Magnoliopsida; order Asterales; family Asteraceae; genus Glebionis; species Glebionis coronaria. The sequence goes on from CM046877.1 coordinate 435,869,412, forward strand.
CCTCCATCCCACGTCTTGTGTTAGCATTCTCCAAAATAACAATCCTCTCCCTCAATTGCTTGAGTTCAAGGCCTTGTGTACTGACAATATGTACCAAGTCTGCATTTTGCTTTTGCAAGCTAATGCAGACAGCCGTCAATTCCATTAATGTCATTGGTTCCAATCTGCCCTCCTCTAAAATGCGTATTTGACCTCCCAAGTTAGACTCATGGGGCGTGGATGAGGTCTTAAAGATGTTAGGACTGTCTTGGCCTGCATCTAAGCCAGAACCAATAGTCCCAGCCTCATCCATAGCACCAACCACACTTGTGGTGGTGGTTCTCTTTGCTACATGGCTAGGACCACTAGAGGAGAACACTCCAGTAGTCCTTTGTCGTTTTTTGCAACCTATATTGTGGTGGGGTAGAAGATGATGTGGATTGGGTGGATGTGGGTTGGTTAAGGGGTGTTTGGGTCTGTGAAGGATAGGTGTCAACGTTTGGATTAGGTGTATCAACGCCAACATTTAATGTGCCAGCGTCTAAGGGTTCTTGGTAAATTTGCATGTGTTGTGGTGAAGGTAAAGGTTCAGGTATTGGGTCAAGTTGGGGTTGAGGGTCTGGTTGGGGTTGTGCTGCATCAATGACAGCAATCATAGCTGGGGTGAGGGGTAAGTCACGGTGAGGAGGTGAGTTCATCTTTGTAAAAATTGCTTTCTTTTGCCCAGGGATCTCATAAAAATCATCATGATCCCTTGTGCAGTAATTTTGGACATCAAAAACCATTTGTAAAAATCTGGGATAAGCTAATGTCATCTTATTCCCTTTGTTTTTACACATGCCCTCAAAAATCATTTTTGAATAATTAAACTTTTGCCCAGTAGCAATGCACACAATAGCACTAGCAATGGATCTATTAATCTCATTGTGTGTAGTACACTTGGGACTCAAACATTGTAAGAGGACATGTATGAGGTACTTCCAGGCTGGGGGAAACTCCTGTTTATGATATTTGTTTAATTTTCCCTCATCAGGGAAAGGATAACCCAAAGCCCTTAGTCCTTGTTCTATTTCATGAATCGGGAGGGTGGTTATACCATCTGCTTCATCAAGATGAAAAGCCTGGCGAACCAAGGCTTTAGTAACCACCCATGTACGCCCATGAACAATAGATGATAATGTAGTCACATTATTAACTGTTGAGGAACTAACATTGTTCCAAAACTGCTTAATATGTGTGACAGAGATGAGAGTAGCATGAGAAAGAGCATACCTAATTGGGTATGCATTCAAATACGCCACCATCTGTGTGTATTGGGGAAACAGAGTATCATCAGCGTCCAAATATGCTATCATGTTGTGTTGACTCCTGAATCCCAATACCAAATCACTTGGTTTAAATTTTGGTGCCATTGTTGAAAGCTGTTTGAATGATTTAGAAAAATGAAGTATAGGAGAAAATTGTGTTAGATAAGAATGATAGGTACCCTGTTTAAAAATAGGAGCCAAATATATAGGAGAGAAATATGCATGTGATTGGTAAAAAATTAGGCAACTATTTTCAAAATACAATCATGAAAATATTGAAAAGAAAATAAGTTATCTCATGCATTAATTGAAAGTTATCTGGTCCCAAAATTACGGCCCAAAATTACGGCCCAAAAATTCGTCAAAAAGTAACCACTGGGTAGGTCCCACTGAGTGTCAATGGTAAAAAATAACCCATCAACGCCCAACGGCTATATTCTTGTCAACATTTGCCAAAGCCATGTCAACGTCTAAATTGGTCACAACAACGCTTGGAAAAATACTTGTTAGCGTCCAAAAATAAAAATATTAAAAATGAAAAAGGACCTTAACAAAGTAATTTATCCTAGTGAAGATAACCTATAAGCTGATAATTATGATAGGGCGGCAAGCACTGTCCAGTTATGCACACTTGCTTATGCAAGATAGACATAACAGTCCTCTAGTCCCTTGCTAACCAAAACTCTTAACAACTAAGTTATCTCATAAAATTCCTTGTTACTTCTAGGTAAAACCCATGATAAAATCATTCCCAAGTCTCCCAACATACCACAACCAATTCTAGGCCAAAAATGTCTTGGCAGCATGCATAGTATATCAACTTTGCATGCTATAGTGCCTCATGATTTAGTAAAACTAACTCATACTCACCTGTGGACACAATCTAGAATTGTGATAAGAGTATCATAAGGATACTCAAAAGTCCTAAAGGTTCCTAAAACCTCCCCTTAAACTGTGATACATATGTTGCCAAAAATATGCATGAACATAAATTTTTTTTATGTCAAGATAGGAATAGAAAATTCCAACCATCATCCATAAATAAAAACATGCTCAAATGATTCTCCAAGGATCCATAAGCAACTCTGTATCCAATGGTATAATGCCAACACCACCTGCACATTTAGATTAAAAACCACAAAACTAACATTGTTGCTGACAACGTCCCGTTAACACTTGTCAGCATTAGGGAAACCTTTGTCAGTGTTAGAAAAATATATTGCTGACAACTTCACAATAACACTTATCAGCGTTAAAGTAACCTTTGTCAGTGTTAGAAAAATATAGTGGAAAATTTAAATCCTCAAAAAGATCAATAACAATGCATTATCCTGTACATACTTTTACAAAAAGACCCCAAAACACATATTATGTAAGATTGATCATTCCAATACTTGTTACCAAGTATTGGAACCTTCTAGCATCAAAAGGTTTAGTCAATAAATCAGACACATTTTCTTATGTGTCAACCCTATCTGGTTGTATTAAAACCTTTTCAAAACAATCCCTTATAAAATGATGTCTTATTTCTATGTGTTTAGTTTTAGAATGATGTACATGATTCTTAATAATGCATAAGGTGTTGTTATTTTCAACAAATATCTTGGTATGCATGAAATTATACCCATAATCCAACAGCTGGTTCTGAATCTATAAGACTTGTCCACAACAAGCAGCTGCTGCAACATACTCTACTTCAGTTGTAGAATTGGCCACCACTGTTTGTTTCTTGCATTGCCAAGATATCAACCTGCTCCCAAGAAACTGACATCCACCAGTTGTGGATTTTCTATCAAACTTATCACCTTCATAGTCACTGTCTGAATATGCAATAAGCTCCAAAGGTGAATCTTTAGGGTACCACAAGCCAAGATTGGGATAACATTTTAGGTACCTAAAGATTCTCTTGACAGCATAAAGGTGACATTCTTTGGGAGTTACTTGATGGCGTACACATCCACACACAGCAAACATGATGTCAGGTCTAGAGGCTGTGAGATACATCAATGAACCAATCATTGATCTATAGTGCATGACATCCACATATTTTCCATCTCCAATCTTTCCCCAAGGGTGTTCTCTACCCATAGGAGTAGTAGCCCTCTTTTCATGTGGAGAAAAACCAAACTTCTTCAAGAACTCTACCACATACTTATCATGAGAGATGAAGATACCATCTTCTTTCTGCTGAACTTGTAGCCCTAGAAAGAAGTTCATCTCCCCCATTGCACTCATCTTGAACTTGTCTGTCATAAGCTTGGAAAAATCCTCACTCATCTTTGGATTAGTAGATCCAAAAATGATATCATCAACATAAACCTGAACAAGCAAGACATCCTTACCAGCCTTCTTGGTAAATAATGTCTGGTCTATTGTGCCCCTTTTGAATCCATTTTCCACCAAATAAGTGGACAATGTCCCATACCATGCTCTTAGGACTTGATGAAGTCCATACATAGCCTTCTTGACTCTATACACCTTGTCTGGATTCTCTGGATCTTCAAAACCAGGAGGCTGCATCACATACACCTCCTCAACAATTGTTCCATAGAGGAAAGCACTCTTCACATCTATTTGATAGACAGTGAAGCCCATGCAGGAAGCATAGGCTAAAAATATTCTTATAGCTTCAATCCTTGCAACTGGTGCAAAGACCTCCTCATAGTCTATCCCTTCCTCTTGTGTATATCCCTGAGCCACTAAACGTGCCTTGTTTATGACCACAATGCCTCTTCTATCTTTCTTGTTTCTTAGAACCCATCTTGTCCTAATAGGTCTTACATACCTGGGACAATCAACCAGCTCCCAAACATCCTGAATTGCAAATTGGTGAAGCTCATTCTGCATTGCTTCCACCCAACTTGGTTCTTTGAGAGCATCAAAGATCTTCTTGGGTTCCCGTCGTGACAGAAAACAGGCATATAAACATGCTTGAACAAGAGGGGTATTAACCTTCTTGTGTATATTGGCAATGAATCCACCAAGATTCTGATGAGATCTTCTAGTCTGAAGAGGAGTCATAACATTCCCAATAATTTGTGATGGCGGATGATTCTTCATAGTAGAAGTGAGAACTCCTCCCTCAAAAATTATGTTGTCTTCAATCTCATTATCCATGTTGCCAATATCTTCTTCAGACTCTCTTTCATCAATAGTAGGATGAACCTCTTCATGTAAATTGGAAGGTTCACCTTGTTCAAAATTAGAAGAGAAAAGATGCTGAAAAGTGTTGTCAACGCCTGAACCTTGGTTGTCAGCGTTTGGATTATCAACGCCTGAAATGGTGTTGTCAACGTTTGAGTCATCAACGCCTGAAGTTGTCCTGTCAGCGCCAGATTTGCCTTTGTCAGTGCCTGAAGGACCATGCATGTTGTTAACTGGTGGTACTTGGGGACCACCATTTTTCTTTCCAGCAGCAGTAGCAGTAGAAGCAAAAGCATCCGTCCATATGGGGATAGTAACATACTCTTGTATGGGAGATGACTTTTCTGCTGGTGATCCAACCTCTTCATTAACCTGTGTACCTGAAACATCAACAACTTGTTCTTCCACAACATTTGAAGTTACCTTCACAATGTCTGGATTAGTAACAAGCATATAATTTAAAGTCATAGATAGAGGTTCCAAGTCAAACAACCAATTTGGACCACTTTCAGGATCACTAGGTTTACTTTCTAAAAACCTAACATGTACTCTTTCAAGTATACGATTTTCCTTTTTAAGGTAAACCCTATATCCCTTGCTCTGCACTGAATAACCCATGAAATAGCCCTCTTCACCTTTAGCACTAAATGTACCTAAGGCATCACTAGTATCAAGTACAACTACATGACAGCCAAAAGGTTTAAGAAAACTAATATTAGGTTTTCTTCCCCAAAGTAATTCATAAGGTGTTTTGTTCTGTATCTTGTTGACCAATGCTCTATTCTGAACATAACAAGCTGTATTCACAGCCTCAGCCCAAAAAGCTATGGGGAAATGAGCATCAGCCAACATAGTCCTGGCTGCTTCAATTAGGGTTCTATTCTTTCTCTCAGCAACCCCATTTTGCTGTGGGGTTCTGGCAACACTAAACTGCCTAGTAATCCATTTCTTGGCACAAAAATCATCTAAAAGCTTGTTTCTAAACTCACCACCATTATCACTCCTAAGCATTTTAACTTCATTACCAGTCTTTTTCTCAATTTGGGTAATAAAGTCAATTAAAGTATCAGCAGTGTCACTTTTCATAGCTAAAAAGAAAGTCCAAGTAAACCTAGAAAAGTCATCTGTGATGACAAAGCAGTATGATTTACCATTCAAACTCTCTATATTAGTTGGACCAAACTGGTCCATATGTAGCAAGTGAAGTGGTTTAGAACTAGAGTGCACCTGTTTAGACTTAAATGAGACCTTGTGCTGCTTGCCTTTAAGGCATGCAACACAAGAGTGGTCATTGTGGAAAGCCTTTTTAGGCAAACCATCAACCAAACCAAGTCTCACAAGCCTGTTTATATTCTTAAAGTTTATGTGCCCTAGTCTCCTGTGCCATAGATTACTCTCATCTACTGAAGCTTTAGCATAAAAACATGACATATTTTTATTCATCCTAATTCCATTAAGATTCACATTATAGATGTCTTTATGTCTAGGTGTTCTATAGTCAATATATTTCTCATCTGGGATTTTATAATCCTTGCTTAACACCAAGCATTCAGTATCAGTAAACAGAACTTTATTTTTGTTATCACAAACTTGTGATACACTAAAAAGATTGTAATCAAGTTCCTTTACCAGAAACACATTTTCAAAACGCAAGTTCTTGGTGAGAAGAGTTCCTTTGCCTGTGATAGTTCCATATCCGTCTCCAAAGTAAACCTTATCACCATCCTTAATGGGAGTGAAGTTAGTTAAATAATCTTCTTTCCCTGTCATGTGCCTGGAGCATCCACTGTCCCAATATCCATAATCATTGACCTGTTTTTGAATGCCCTCATTATCTGATGAAGAGGAGGAGTGTGCCATGAGAGCATATTGTACATGCTCTTCTTCTTCTATCTTCTATTTCACCTGTTTGCTCTTATACTAACAAGAGCCATGTTCCACTTAATATCCATCTCATCCAAGTGCTCATCACTTATTTGCTCAAGGTCCTCATATGTAATCACTGAACCATTGGGCAAAGAAGCAATGTATGCACACATAGTATCTAGATCCAAACCAGCAGGCTTAACTCTTGGAGAATCACTTTTGTATGTGTCAGCGTCTGAATGTGAGGCGTTGACAGGATATGTTCTAGCGTTGACACATGTTGATCCAGTAACTGGGTGCATGTAAGAGTCCTTCTGATCAAATTGGCCTTCACTATATGAGAAGAAGGCCATGTTGCTATTAGTAGACTTACTTCCATGCTCCAAAAGAGTTTCATCCTCCAACAGCCTCAGTTTGTTGTAGATATCATCAAAAGTAGAACTTTTGTGAGTGTTATTGGCAAGAATAGATCTTGCCTCAATCTTCCACGCATCACCAAGGCTTTTAAGAAAAGTGGCAATAATGTCAACATCACCAACTTATGTCCCCATGAAGGACAGCTTGCTTGTAATGTCAAGCAGTCTGCTTCTCACACTACTAAGCTTCTCATTATGTTGAGCCTTGAAAACAGCATACTCATGCATGAGTTGCTTTTTCTTCTCTTCCTTAGTATCATCATTGCCACCATATGTAACTTCAAGAGCTGCCCAAAGGTCTTTTGCAGATTCATAACCTATGTATTTATGCTGGTTCTCTTGTCCCAAAGAGAGTTTCAGAATGTTTAGGGTTTTCATATCAACCCTTCTCTTTGCTATGTCTTCAGCAGACACAGCTCTACCATCACCAGGTTTTTCTTTCTTATCTGCTTCTAGACATCCAGCAACAGCAGTTCTTGTAGCAATGGCATTAGCAATCTTTTCAGCTTTATTGAATGTGTTTCCATATTCAATAATCTCCCAGAGAGTGTAGTCATAGATTCCCAGATATTGCTCAAAGTTGAACTTCCATAGCTCAAAGTTGTTTGCATCAAGCATGGGAATCTTGATGCTAGGGTTTGAGGAGGAGGGGTTTATTTCTGGATTGGACATGATGTTTTTAGGGTTTTGTGAAAATTAGAGTTTTGGTGATTTTAGGGTTCTTGTGTTCTTTAAGATCAAAAGTTTCTCAACAAGCTCTGATACCACTTGTTGATCCCAAGCTTAGATCGATTTAGCTTTATGTATACGAGATTAGATCAAGTTATACACGTAGAGAAACCTTTGTATATGTATAAAGTAATCTAAGTGTTATGCGGAATTAACACTTAAACAAGAACACACAAAGATGTAAACAAACTTTCACTTGATTGATAATAACAAACTTGCTTACAATGAAAGTGTTTAACACATGAAAACTTATATGAACAATAACCTAAAGGTCATATTTTATAGACATAAGAAGCCTTGTACAAGAGTCTACATATCAACTATTCTAGGTAAAGATAATTATAGAAAATACAATGTTGAACTTATCTTTACTAGAAACAAACTAGAAACAATATACGCGTAGACTAAATCTTTCCATCAGTGCTTGTCTTCAACCTATCAACGCTTGACTTCTTCTTGCCAACGCTTGATCTGTCAGCGTTTGTTTTCTTCCTATCAACGCTTGTTTTCCTCTTGTCAGCGCTCAAGTGGACTGGCTATATTTTATTCCCAACAATTTTTGACCAATCACATGTGCCTATCTCTTCTATATATTTGGCTCCTATTTTTAAACAGGGTACTTCATATTCTTGTCTAACACTTTTTCACCTATATTCATCTTTCTCAATAATTCACAAACAGCTTTCTTCAAACAATGGCACCAAAGTTTAAACCAAGTGACTTGGTATTAGGATTCAGGAGTCAGCACAACATGATTGCTTATTTGGGGGCTGATGATACTTTGTTTCCACAATACACTCAGATGGTGGCGTATTTGAATGCATCTCCAATTAGGTATGCACTTTCTCATGCTCCTCTCATCCCTGTCACTCATATTAAGCAGTTTTGGAACACTGTCAGTTCCTCAACAATTAATAATGTGACTACATTATCAGCTATTGTTCATGGGCGTACCTGGGTGGTTACTGAAGCCTTGGTTCGCCAGGCTTTGCATCTTGATGATGCAGATGGTATAACCACCCTCCCCATCAATGAAATAGAACAAGGACTTCGGGCTTTGGGGTATCCTATCCCTGATGAGGGTACTTTAAACAAATATCATAAATAAGAGTTTCCCCCAGCCTGGATGTACCTCATACATGTCATCCTTCAATGTCTGAGTCCCAAATGTACTGCACACAATGAAATTAATAGATCCATTGCTAGTGCAATTGTATGTATTACAAATCGGCAACAGTTTAATTTTTCAAAACTAATTTTTTATGGCATGTGTAAAAACAAAGGGAATAAGATGACCTTGGCTTATCCCAGATTTTTGCAAATGGTTTTTTATGTGCAAAATTACTGCACAAGGGATCATGATGATTTTTATGAGATCCCTATTCAAAAGAAAGCTATTTTTACCAAGATGAACTCACCCCCTCACCGTGAATTACCCCTCACCCAAGCTATGCTGGCTGTTATTGCAGCAGCACAACCTTAACCAGACCCACAACCACAACTTGACCCAATACCAGAACCTTTGCCTTCCCCTCAACACATGGAAATTGACCAAGAACCCTTCAACGCTGACACATTAAATGTTGGCGTTGACACAAGGAATCCAAACGTTGACACCTTTCCTTCACAGACCCAAACACCCCTTAACCTTCAAACTACCTCTCAATCCACATAATCTTCTACACCCCCTGAATATAGGTTGATTAAACGCCCAAGGACTACTGGAGTGTTCTCCTCTAGTGGTCCTAGCCATGTAGCAGAGAGAACCACCACCACAAGTGTGGTTGGTGCTATGGATGAGGCTGGGACTATTGGTACTGGCTTAGATGCAGGCCAAGACAGTCCTAACATCTTTAAGACGTCATCCATGCCCCATGACTCTACTTTGGGAGGTCAAATTCCCATTCTATAGGAGGGGATATTGGAACCATACACATGATGGAATTGACGGCTGTCTGCATTAGCTTGCAAAAGCAAAATGCAGACTTGGTACAAACAGTCAGTACACAAGGCCTTGAACTCAAGCAATTGAGGGAGAGGATTGTTATTTTGGAGGATGCTAACACTAGGCATGGAATGGAGGAATCTTCAAAAGGGGAGGATGAGCAGATCCATGTGAGTGACAAAGGCTCACATGATGGAGAATCTTTGGGTGTTGCTGAAGCCCTCACTGAATTGAAGAAGGAACCAGGTTTTGAGACATCTCTGGTTACTCTTAAAAATTTGAACTTCTCTTTTACAGCTATGATGGAGCAGTTCACAAGAGGCGCTGAGACAAGTAATTTGGGCGTTGACAAGCAAAATTTGAACGCTGACACACCAAGCGCTGATAAGAGTAATTTGGGCGCTGACACAAGGAATTTGAGCGTTGACAGACCTGTAGATATGGTTGATGTATTCCAGTCATCAGCTATCATCAAAGAAGTGTCTTCACAGGTATTACCATCATCCTTACCCATCATTGATCCTTTAGATAAGGGTAAGGGAATTATGGTAGAAGTAGAAGTTCCAAAGGATGCAGCACAAGTAGAGTTTGATTCAAAGTTGGCTGCACAACTTATGGAACAAGAAAGGAAGAAGGTTGGTGAATCACCATTTGTTGTCACTTCTGAAGAACAAGAAGGAAGTGATGAAGAAAGTTCAGACTCAAGTTTGATGATAATTAAACAACCAGAAAGACTTGAATATGGTGATGACTTGGCAAGAGAGAAGCTTAGAGAGTTAAAATTGCAAGTAGACTTTGATATGCAAGAAGTAGTTCAGATGTACCATGCTTGGGAGAATAGGATAATGGAGAATCCAGATTTGACAATTTCAGACCAAATTTGGGGATTGGAGATTCTTCTAAGAGTTCAAAGAGACTGCAAGGTAATTCTGAAACATAAGGCTAGCAATGTTTTCTCACTGCTGAAGAGGGATAGAAGATAGCTTTACTACATGTTACTTAGATGTCATGGAACTGGATGGACCTTCAAGAAATTGCAGGGATTATCCTTTCAAGAATTGGAGTACAAGGCTTATCCCATTTGGGCAAAAGTGCAGGAAATGAACACTCTTAGACTTCTTTCAGATGAAAGGAAAGAAGAGCTTGCAGAAGAGATGGAGATTCAGAAGGCAATGATTGTTCCGAGGCCTTTGAAGAAGGGACTTCCACTTGAGTTTCCTAAAGATCTAAATAAAGTGGTTCCCAGTGAAGCTGTTCTTAGAAGGAGCATTGAGCTCTCACCCATGGAAGCTTCAGATATGGTACAAGTGTTACCTCTTGATGCCAGAAACCCTATCATTAGCTATGAAGAAGATGCAAGTGGGTTTTGGAAGATTGGCAGATATGGGAAAGAGGTACACACATTTACTACTCTTATGTATCTCTTTGCAAGTATGGATAGGGAAGACTTGGCAGACCTTTGGAGGTTGTTACTGGCCAAGTATGAGACTGAAGCACCTACTTCAGTCAATGGAATAAAGATTTGGTCAACATTCAAGAGAATGTGTGCACCAAAAGAAGAAGATCATGTATGGAAGGATCTTGAGGATGATATCAGTGGTCTTCAATGGCGTTTGTATTCAGCTGCTGGTTTGTATTATTTGAGCTCTACAAAGTTTGCTGAGTATCTTCTTGTAGATGCTGAGTATCCCATGTCCAAAGAAGTTTTGGACAAGATGAAGACAACACAGCTAGAGATTGACTATTCAAGTGACGTGGCCAAAGATTTGATTAGGCATGTTTATTACCAATATGATAAGATTTGTAAGATTCCTCCTAGTTCTTAATTTTTATTCAGAAACTTGATTACTAGTGTAGATATCAACTTTAGGGGAGAATTGTTGGGAATAAAATGTAGCCAGTACACTTGAACGCTGACAAGAAGAAAACAAGCGTTGATAAGAAGAAAACAAACGTTGATAGATCAAGCGTTGACAGGAAGAAGTCAAGCGTTGATAGGTTGAAGACAAGCACTGATAGAAAGATATGGTCTACGCGTATTGTGTTTCTAGTTTGTTTCTAGTAAAGATAGGATCAACAATGTATTTTCTATAATTATCTTTACCTAGAATAGCTGATACGTAGACTCTTGTACAAGGCTTCTTATGTCTATAAAAGAAGACCTTTAGGTTATGTTTCATATAAGTTTTCATACGTTTAACACTTTCATTGTAAGCAAGCTCGTTATTATCAATCAAGTGAAAGTTTGTTTTACAACTGTTTATGTGTTCTTGTTTGAGTGTTAATTCCGCATAACACTTAAATTGTTTTATATACAAACAAAGTTTCTCTACGTGTTTAACTTGATCTAATCTCGTTTACACAAGCTAAATCGATCTAAGTTTGGGATCAACAAGGATGATGTAGTGATTTTACACACCTTTAGAAAAAGGAGGTAATTAGGGCAAGCATTAACAAGTAGTTTAGGAAAACCACAAGTAAATGACCCAAAGTGGGGATCGTTCTCAAGGAGGCAAATGTGTTGTGTAGAGAGATGATTAAAAGTTTGTGATTATATTGATGAGAAATGAAAAGAAGAAAATAGATTAGAAGAGAATGACGGTTACGATTATGAATAAAACTAAGACGAATAGTCGTGCACGTAAAACTGTAAAAAGTGACCAAATTAAAAATTTACCCTAAAAAATTCCTAGAAAATTGCAATAAATCCTAAAAAAGTAATTAGAGTTTACAAAAAATCAAAAATCACTCAAAACTTTTATTTAATTAAATAATAATTTTTTAATGCTAATTAAAGCCCAAAAATCAATTTAATTAACAAAAAGCTCAAAATGAGATTTTTTAACTTGTAAACCTCTAAAACACCTTAACTAAATTTATAACTATTTTTGAAAATTTTAAAATTAATTAAAACTATTTAAAAATAATTAAAACTTAAAATAATTCTAAAAATTAATCTAATGACAATAAAATTATTTTAAAAATTTTAAAATTCCTAACTTAATGTATTTGAACTAAGAAAAATGAAAAACTTGTACAAATCTAAATTTTATTTTTTAATAATAAAATAATAATAAAATATTAATAAAAATCCAAAATTTATAAAAAATTCTAAAAAGTTGCAAACTAGTTTATTTTAACCTAAATAAAACAGAAAAGAAGTTGAAATTACAAAATACCCCTATTGGGCCTTGAAATGGGCTAAAAGTCCAAACAGTCCCTTAATGGTCTTGAAATAGGCCCAATAAGAAAAATGTTGTCCAAATAAGCCCAAAATCTCCTATCTGACTTAAAATTTGATTTTAAAAACAAAACTCTGAAGGCCCAAAAGCTGAAAATATGTATAAGCTAGCTTATTTCAAAGCAGCTTATTCTTAATGGGCTTTTTGTCCCATTAAGCTATAAGCTGATGCCATAAGCTAAAGTTTGACACACAAGCTTCTTTTGAGTTACTTAAGAGATCTATAAAAAGAAAATTGGAAAAAGCACAAGAAATAAGCCTGAAATAAGCCAAGACTCTCTTCACAAAACGACAAAATAGTCATTTTTTAGTTCTAGACCACCTCAAGTGCTGATTCAACTTTCAAAAGCTTTTAAATGACTTAATTAAGAAAAATAATCAAAAATTTTTCAAATAAGCACAAGCAATAAGCCAGAATAAGCAAATAAGCAAAAGTCAACTTAATGAGTTTTCTAGTAAAAAGTCAAAGTCAAAGTCTAATAAGCTCCAGATCAAATAAATAGGTCAAATAAGGAAGATCTATCACAAAAAATAAGTCGTTGCAAGTCTGGATAAGCCCATATGGCTTATGAATAAGCTGTTTGATGTTTTACACTTGCAGGGGCTAGTTTGGAGGTTGAGTAGTGGAAAAAGTTTCCACTGCTTGACCAAATTGACTTTTTGTCTTATGTGACTTTTTTGTGGATTAAAGTTAAGCAAAGGCACCCAAATGATCAGTTAATCATAAGGAGTCAATATAAGCAACAAAAACACAATTCCTATCAGCCAATTAATACAGTTTAATCAAAACATCCACAGACCTAGCCCAGATATGAAGAATAAGTAGTTTTCACTTAATAAGCACTTATAGCAAAAATCAGCCAGCTAAACTTCACCAAATGCATACACAAGCTATAATTAATTCAAATGAACAAATTTAAACAGGTTTCATGCAATGGTTCAAGGTCTAGAGCAAGATTCAAGCACAAAAAAGTTTCTGATGAACAAGAACAAGCATATTTTAACACTTGCTGATATACTTGACCACAAGGCCAAATTCAAACACTCAAATCTTGTTAACAGGTTACACAAACTATGATTTAACACTTTTTAGCCCTAAACATGCATACACTCTAGGTGTTTCCAAAATCTTAGGCCAAAATAGGCAAAATCAAGTGAGATATAGCACAATCTTTAATTTGATGTTTTAAGTCTGAAAACTTGCAGGTTTTAGCACACAAACAAGTATTTTGTAGATACAAACACAAACAAACAACTTCCAATAACACAATAACAAGTTATGATCTTAAACAGTTTAACCCGAACACCCTTTTATATTTTCAAATCAAGATTTTCAAATCAAGATTTTCAAATCAAAAGTTGGATTCAGGTTAGCACATGCATACATAAGCATCAAAACATCAATCTTAAACACAAAAAACAAGATTTGGAGCACAAGATCAACACATACACAAGTAGAACTCAAATATCACAAATATCCACTTTCTTGACAGATTTTGAGATTAAGGGTTCAAACCTCATGGATGTATATCCACACCCAAGTATGTTTGAGCTGATGTGCCTAGCAAAACAAGGCACAAGCTTCCAATATTAGGCTGCTAAGATAGAACAAGGTTAGAAGCAAAAGTATAAAAACAGAAAGGTGAGAAATTGGAAAATACATTTGATTAATGCAACCTTGTTACCACACTTGATATCCCCAAATTATAAGCCTCACAACACCTTGATAACTCTTTATCAGGGTGCTATGATCCACTTATTTCCCAAGAATTCCAAGGTTTAAACCAAGTCTTAGCAAAATATCAAATTTTGAACTCTTGTACAATTTCTTGCACAAGGTTTGAAAACATGTTTTAAGATTCAAGATTAGCAAACATATAACACAAACAAGTAACTAGAAAGATTGGCACTTGGATTTCATCATCAATTTCAAACACTTTTCATTCAACATGAACAAGGCTTTACAGAATTGTGAATAAAGGAAAAATCAAGAGCAGTTGTACAAATGAGACCCTATGGCTTTATATAGAGCCTTACATGTGAACTAAGAACAGATAAAAACAATAAACCCTAATGCTTGAAGTCCCAAAAATGCCCTTGTCGATTTTGAAACTTTGAGCTCATGTGACTGAATTTGGCTTTTTGTGTGAGTTGTCATGGTTGAAATTGCATCCAAAGGCTCATATTGATGCTTAGGAACAAAGCTAAACAAGGTGTGTTGATTCCCTGGCAAGCTTTGGCAGTATCATCAAAAACGTGTAGGGAGGGTTTAACATGTGAGCACATGAGTGACGTGACAAGGGTTTTGGTGATTGGGTTATAATTAAGATGACCTTAATCACTAATCTGGAAGAGATTAGGGTTTAATTGTTGGTAATTAACAAATGCCCAAATTTGTTCAAGAACACCAAGAACAGCTGTTTAATCCGTTTTTGTTTTTGAATGGAGTGGTTAGCGCGTGGTTAATATAATAAACAGATTAGTTATAATCTGTTATGGGTGGGATATGACATTGCAAAATTGGGGCATTTTGATTGGTTGTGGGGAGTTAGTGGGACAGTGTCAAAAGTTGAGTGGCCTAGGTATGTTTCATTGTCTGACTACTTTGCCCCCTCTTTTCTTCTTTATTTGTCAATTCACTTAGAAACTTAATAAATCCGTTTTCCTTTGTTATTCAAGTTTCTATTTTCATACTTTTGCCCCAAATACTTTTCCTAAGTTTTTTCAAGGGTATTTCCTGCCAATTCTTGATACTTGAACGGTTGTTTTGGCATTTTCTTCAAAGATTATGGTCTTGACTTGTATGATTGACTTTTTGGAGGACTAATATTGGCAAGTCTTCATTGTTGAGGGACTAATCTTGCCAATTCTTCAAAGTGGAGGGCCCTTTTTGTAAATTTGACAAACTTTAAGGACCAAACTTGTAATTATGAATAAACAAGGGTTTAAAGTGTCAATTCTTCAATATTAGAGGACCCTTCTTGTACAATCTTCAAATCTTCAAGGGTTTTTCTTAGAAAATATTCATTAGGGCTTGGTTCTTTGTGCGACTTCGTTTCCCGTGTTTGTTTTTGCATGTTTCTTGTGATCTTTTGTCATTTCCTCAATATTCGTACCTAAAATACACAAGTAACAAACACAAGCATATATTTGGCATTTTTGATGATATTTAATGCATATAAAGCCCGTTTTGGACGATGAGACTATGTATAAAAGAAGTCTCATCACTCCCCCATATTGAACCATTGCCGTGCCCTCACGCAATGCCAGAATAAAGTATCTTAGCATCTCCAAAATTCATTTTTAATCGACTTTTATTGAATGATAAACTAGCTATACTACTACTATTACTACTACTTGTGTTTTAGACATAATGTATGATTTTCATCGCAAAATGGGACGTTTAGGTTCATAGAATGTTGGGTAGAAGCTCATAAGGAGTCTTCTTGTGAGGATTGGTAATAGAAACCCTATTCAAAACGTAACTTGCAGTATTAACAGCTTCTGTCCAGAACATGGTTGGAAGCTTGGAATCGGCAAGCATAGTTCTTGCTGCTTCTATTAGTGTCCTGTTCTTTCTTTCTGCCACACCATTCTGTTGAGGAGTCCTTGCTGCACTATAATCTCTTTTGATGCCCTTAGCATAACAAAGTGAAATGAGGTCTTTATTTTTGAACTCGGTTCCATTGTCGCAACGAATGCCTTTAACTTTCTTGGTCAACTGGTTCTCTATCAGGGTAAGAAAATCTCTAAGAATTGAGTAGGTCTCACTCTTGGCAGCCATGAAGAACACCCACGAAAACCTGCTATAACCATCAGTTACCACCAGACAGAATTGCTTGTGGTCAATGCTTCTAATAGAAGTAGGACCAAATAAGTCCATGTATAGTAGCTGTAATGGTTCAGTAATAAGACTAAGAGCAGTGATATGAGTGTTTTTACTCATATCATTTATAGCTTAAAACAATGAAAATATTGCACAAAACATATCAAATATGCCTTGTATTTGTTTGTTTCTTGTTTGAATGTGTGTAGGTACCAAGTTCGTGAAAACCGACGAAAACCGACACGAGTTTGATAAAAAAGATCGAGGAAGCCAAAATCAAGCTCGAATTGAGTGGATTTATCAATTTATCGAATAAACGGGCCAAGTGGGTCCCACAATGGAAAAAATGGGCTTAAAAGCCCATTTAATATTCAAGTTATAAATAAAAGGGTTATTGTTAGCCCATAAGGCCCAAAAGTGGATGGTCCTTAGCACACGGATGGTATATGTGATTTGGGCCAAGGAAAGCCCAACTTGACTTGGAATAAAAGAAATAAACATGGGCTTAGGGTTTGTCCCGTTTAAACTAAAAAAAAAACGTATTCACAGCCACACAATAAATAATAAAACGCCTCACACGTTTGTTACCCTCACACGTCACTCAAATGCTCCCATTAAATAAATAAAACCGTATACTTTTCACCCACTTCCATTCACACACAAATAAAATAACTTCGTTAATAACAATGTTCCTTCTTCCCCATTTTCTTTTTCTTCCTCATCCCAAACCAGTAAAATAAATCTACTGTGCATCAAACCCTAGCCTAAATAAATCACAAGTTATTTGGGGCTTTTGATAAATTCAATCAATTCACACCAAAAAGAAATAAAACCCCATTTTTTAAGGAAGAGAGGGTGTGGAACGGATTTGATACGTGGCCGTTTCTCACTGGCTGCTACACATCACTTATCTATTTCAACCAATCAAAGAGCCCAAAAGAAGCACAACTAGCACACGGATGCCACGTTGGCGATCCGTGTGCTATTTGGGATCATCTCAGCCCTTAGATTGAAGAAAGAGAAAAGGAGTGAAGATCAATGGCTTAGAAGGAAAAGGAATATCCAATTGCGGATGCGAATATTCGCAGAAGGATGCCCTTGGGGGGGCTATAAATACCCCCAATTTATTCTGTATTTTTTATCCCTTCCTTTCTTTTAATGTTATAATGTTAATTTAGTATTAGATTATTGTATTTTCTTTTTAATAGAATTGTAATGAAAGTTTGAAATAAATAAAGTTGAATTTCAGTTTAATTGATCTCTTGTCCACGTTTTACTTTGCTGTTAATGATTTATTTACTTTGCAATTTCTAATATATTAAATTGATATTATAATATTAATCATTCATATAAACTTTTCGATAGTTTATGTGATTGAGCTAGAGTTAGAATAGGGATTTAAAAGGTTTAACCCACTGTTAAACTTTAAACTGTGGTTGGTTTGTGGAATAATGGAGTCGAATGGTGTAATTTGGTTCGTTTGATGATATTCGATGGCGAATGGTGGTCGATTTGGTTAAGTTGGCTCAGCGCCACACTTCTTCTCAACGGGTTCATCAAAAGGTGTTATTCCCCTCTTAATTCCATGTTTATTCTTATATGAAATTGTTAATTTAATATTCTGCTTAATTAGTTGTAATTAATCTGTTTAGATTTTTCTGAATAATGTGCTTTTTAAATCTGTTTGTTTTTAATTTCATTTACTAAAACTTTAGTTTAGAACGCTTGCTAGTTTGGAAAAGTTACTTTAAGGATGTTAATCTGATATATTTTGCTAAACTTGAATGCCAGTTGATACTTTTGTAGTTTGGGAGATATATGTAGCTGATGTTTTGATATGGCTTAGTTTGATGTGACTTAGTTGAATCTGTTCTCATCTCCTCTGATTAATTAAGATATCTATGCTTGGGATTGGTGTAGTCAGATTAGGAGTTTAGGACTGATAGTTTAGTCTACTGTATTAGGGTGTGGTTGTTTTGCTCTGCCTGTTACTTTTCTGATTTATAAATCTGGATCTAGATGCTTGCAAGCTTGGAGTTCATGTTAGCTTGTGATTGCATTTTAGATGCCTGCTTTAACAAAACCATAAATAAGAATAGAGTTTTATCGTTATAGCTGACTTAGTTGTACTCTGGTTTTGATTTAGTTCTAATCCGCTCTGGGTAATGTTATGTTATGATTTAGTTACTTTGGTTTGTAAAGCTTTGGGTTATTGATCTTCATCTGAGTTTTCCTTTGATTGAGTTAAATATTACTTGACTGTTTTATCTGTAATTTCGTTTGATTGGACTGTTGGAATTTCTTTTTTTGTCTTTTGATCAGTTATCAGCTTATCAGATCAACCTGAGTTGATAAGTTCACAAGCTGTTGTCCTCTCAGCTTATCAAAATAAGTTTTAAAAGTCTTTCCTAAGACTTGGTTTTATGCACAATCTGTCAAAGAAAAATAATCCAAAAATTATGTCTTCCATGGGTCTCGAACTCGTGACCCCTCCTTCATTAACCATACGTGATAACCAACTGGGCCAAGCGCCCTTTTGATTTTAATACCTTTTATTTCATTAATATAGTATAAATAACTTGGCAGCCTTTGTTTTAGTTTAACTTTCTTATTCACGTTTTTTTTTATTTAGTATAACCTTTTATTCCCTTATAATTAAAGTAAATTCTTTATATAATTAGTATAAAAATAAAATAAAATAAGATATAAAATAAAAATTAAAAAAAAGTTGTTTTTAATTTTAATAGCTTAATTAGTTTAATTTTAATTAAGTAGATTTTTACTTAAAATAGATTTTAAATAGAATTGTTTTTAAGTAATTTTAAATAGTTAAGAAAATTAGTTTAAAAAGTAGAATTAAATTTTATAGAGTATAAATTAGTTTAATTTTAAATTAGTTTTATTTTTAAGTAATAAATTGTTTGTTTAAATTTTAAATAGGCGGGGTTTACGATTCATGCACTTTAGGTTAATTTTTAATAGCTTAAAATTCGTAGTTTTTAATTGTAGTTTAAAATCCACAAACCAATTCAAATCGATTGTCCAAATCAAAACGAAACGTCTCAAATTCACTCGATCTTCGTGTACAACGAACTTGGTTCATTCACGTGTTTTAATCGTATCCGTCTTTGACTTATTTTTGGTTAATTACTTTTTCCTAAAGGTAATTACCTAAATTTGTCCTATAACGTATATGTGTTTATCCACGACACATCAAAATTTTTGGCGCCGCTGCCGGGGATCTTGTGTACGATTCGCTTTTGTGGAGATTTGTTGATCGTGGATTTGAAGACCCTTTCCGTCCTCGGAAAGTTTGTTATTTTTCTATTACGTAGTATGTATCGTTTTTCTGTTTTTTTGTGAATAATATATTGTATTACGTAGAACAATAATTTTAAATACTTTTCAAATAAGCCTTAGTTGGGATTTCATCACCTAGCTATTGTATTCGAACCCAAAACAAAAATAAAGGCAAAGTAGATAAATACTAATAAGAAGTTTGAACTCGATTTATACAAACTATAAGGTGGGTATAAGGCGACGTGCTATAAAAGGCCGTCTAAGGAAAAAGGTTTTTAAGTGCTTTGTGCCACCTCGTTTCCCCACTTGCTTGTGCGTATATTGAGAGGAACAACCTATTATTGGTTTGCCGACTCAAGTAGTAATAAATCTTATTTTTGTTGTTTACTTATTGAACCTCGAGACGTTTAGGTTTTCACCTATCGTTTCAAAGTCGACCGAGGGTAATTTACTTCCATAGTAGTTATCCTTATTCCTTGTTTTTTATCGATCATTATTGATTGAGCAATACCAAAAAAATACCAAAAATAATCTTCTTTCTTGTCTAATTTCTTTTCTTCAATCCTCTAAATTCTCGTCTTTGTAGTGTATGCAATTACGTTCTTCTCGTCTTGTGATTGATTTTAATAGGCTTGAAAATATTCCTCGTAGAAATAGAAATCGTCAACAACGAATAGTGGAACCCGAGCTTCCACCTATTGTTGTAGAGATGGCCGATAACCGAACAATGGAGGAATTGCTCCGTGCACCCACCGAAGGGTATGGGGAAGCAATCGTTGTGCCGGCTATTTTGGCGGATCATTTTGAGATTAAGACGGGTCTTCTATCGCTCATTCGTGCCGACCAATTTCGTGGCAATGAGGCCGATAGCCCGCATTCTCACATTCGGAATTTTAATCGAATTACCTCGACTCTCAAGTTTAGAGATGTGCCGAATGACGTGATTAAGCTTATGCTTTTTCCGTACTCGCTCGAGGGTAATGCTAAGCTTTGGTATGAGAAAGAACCACCGGGTTCGATTTTAACTTGGGATGATTTAGTGTCAAAGTTCATGAATTACTTCTTTCCACCGTCCAAGACAACACACTTTAAAAATGAGATCACTAGATTTGAACAAAAAGTGCATGAATCGTTTGGGGTTGCTTGGGAAAGATTTAAGGATTTGTTGAGACAATGTCCACACCACGGTTTCTCGGAATTGCATCAAATAAATACTTTCTATAATGGGCTTAATATGATTGAACAAGATTCTTTAAATGCCGCCGCGGGTGGTAATCTTTTAAGAAAAACACCGAGAGACGCGTGGAGAATAATTGAGGATAAGTCTAGAGCACAATATTCACGAAACACACCGGTTGTTTCCAATGTGAATTCATCTAATCACGAGATTGCTAGATTGGACTCTAAGATTGATAGTGGATTTGCGACTTTGTTGAGTGAGATTAAGAAGAATCCTCATGGATCGATTAATATGATTGGGAATGTTTGTGTATCATGTGGTGGAGCACATCCTAATTATGCTTGTTTAAACGCGGGGTTTGATCAAGCTAGTGCTTTTGCCGCGACGGGAACTTATGGCTCCAACGGTCAAGTTCCTCGTCAAAATCATGTTGCTCCACCGGGTTTTCCACCGGTTCAAAATAGGTACAACAATGGTAATAATGGGAATAATTTTAACCGTGGTAACCAAGGGAATTTCAACCAAGCAAATGGGTTTAATGTTAATCAAAACAATCAAGTTTTTCAAGGGAATAATCAAAATGATTTGTCAAGCTACATTAAAACAAATGAGGCAAATTTGAAGGCTTTTCAAAACAACATTCAAGGACAAATGGCAACTTTGAAAAATGAGTTTCAAAATACACTAAAGGGGCAAAACAATAAGATTGAGCTTAATCAACAAAGAATGGAACAAAGATTTGAACAAATGTTTGAGCAAAGTCAAAATCGTTTGCAACAAAGTGTGGAACAAAATCAAAATAAATTGCTTTCGATGTTTGAGGGATTTATGTCTAAACCATCTACTTCTTCGGGTTGCTTACCTAGTAATACCATTCCTAACCCGAGGGGAGAGCTTAAGGCTATCACCGCTTATGATAATTTAGAAAGGAAGCTTGAGCTTATTGTGCCACCTAAAGAAACCTTTTGGAATGTCACCAAGGCTACTTTAAATGTGATTAGTACCTCGGATTTCATTGATCTCTTTCCCAAGAAGTATAATGATCCGGGTCACTTCTTGATACCTTGTGTTTTCGATGAGCTTGGGGAATACAAAGCTCTAGCCGATCTAGGAGCTAGTATTAACGTTATGCCCTTGTCCATTTGGAAAACTCTTGACTATTTGCGACTTATACCCACTCGAATGATCATTGAGCTTGCTAATGGTACCACCACTCGACCGGTTGGTATAGCGGAAAATGTCATTGTTAAAGTGGGGGAGTTCGTTTACCTAGCCGATTTTGCTATCATTGATTATGAGCCGAATCCTCGTGCGCCTATAATTTTAGGACGACCATTTTTGTGTACGGCCGGTGTTTTAGTTGATATGAAAGAAGGGGAGCTTAAATTGTTTCATGGGGATAAACATATGATTTTTAAACCGGAAAAAATTTCAAGATTGGTTCCTAAGAAATTGGAAAGTGAAAAACCTAATTTTGTTGAATCATGTTGTAATGTTACCTCATCTATACTCACTCCACACGAGGATGATAAGATTGAAAAACAAATTGATGATTACTTGAGTGAGCCATTTGATGCTAGTGAGTTTGTTAATGAGAACTTTGATCCCGAGAGTGATATTGCTTTGATTGAACAATCTTTGAAAATGGATTCATTTTCACTCTCTTCTATGGATCATGTTGATGTTCCCAAGGCACAATCTTCATTTGAAGAGCCTTTGATTCCTAACTTCACACCGAGTGAGGTTAGTGATTATTCGTTGGATAAGTTCGTCGATGAACTTTTTGCTATCCTTGATCCACTTCCACGGGGAAGTGAAGACGTTTCCGATCTCGAGATCGAACGTGATTCTCGTGTTTTACCTACCATTCTCGAGGAATTCGCTGATGAATTGCCTTCGAATGAGAATGATGATCTTGTATCCGAGTGTGACACACTCGATACTTTGTCAGAAATTTCTTGTGATGACAAGAATGACGACACTTTTGTGACTTACTCAAATCCTCTATTTGAAGCTTCATTGAACAATAATCAATTGATTCAAGAGGATTTTGAGAACATCATACCTCCTACATCTCACAACCTTTGTGATGATGATCTTCTTATGAAGGAGGTTGATGAGGTTTGTGATGATGATCACACCTCTTGTTATGATGAGTATGTCGACTCGGATGGAGAAATTTACATTATTCCCAATCTCCCTCCCACTCGCGTTGATCTTAATGTGCGGGTTTTTCATGTGACTCATATTGAGTACCATGACCCCTTTGTTCACGTTCCTAAGAGTGAAAAAGTCGACAAAGTCATGCAAGTTGAAACCACTATGGTTGAGACTTTTGTACCACCATTACCATGTGCTTCATATGACTTAGGATTAGGATGGGGGGACGACACCTTGTTGTCTATTCCTTTCTCCACCGAGGACGAGGTATTCGATCCCGGAATCGTCGATTTAGGGAAATCTCGGCCTTTCACCGATGCAATAATTGAAAGACTTTTTAATCATCTTGGTGCGAGTTTATCTCGTGGAGCATGCTTTATCCATACTATTGTTTGTGACTACCATCTCTTTTTAGAGATTTGTGTTAGAGTTTTATCCTTTCGTTTGTCATCCGACAACGAGGATGAGATCTTTGACCCCGGCATCCCGCTCTATGTTGGATTTTATCCTATTGTGCCGGTTTTCACCACTTTCCCTAAGGACCAATGAATGCGGGGATCGAGTCGAGCTCATGACTCGGTGAACAAAAACGAGCTCATTCTATCTTCTTTCTATTTTCTAACACCTAATAAGGCTTGATCTTTCAAGCTCGTGTTCGTGATTTGTTGTGTTGTGAATCTTAGGTACGACCCTTATATTTGAAGATTCTCGTGTTCGGTTTTTTCCGGTCCACTTGATCTTCCGTTCTTTGAATGCCAAAAGGGGCACACTTTCTACCCTTGATTTTTATCGACTAACGTTTTTCTTGAGGCATAATTAATAAACGGCTTATAGATTAGCGTACTCTTTCCATGCTAGGAGTTTGCATTAGACTCTTCGTGTCTTAGCAAGGGGGTGTTACTCTTGAGCTAAGAAACATTGAGGACAATGTTTGGTTTTAGCATGGGGGAGTCAATCGATATAATCGCTTGCAATTACTTTTGTCGTGTCCAAACGTATAGTTTTCTCATTTTTCAATAAAATTTTAAATTTTTTGTGTAATTTTTAAATAAAATAAGTGTTTTTGACACGAATGTAGGCTTTTAATAAGAATAGTTTTTGACTCGACTCGGTTTTTAACCTTAGCTTTTCCTTAACGTATTTGAATTAAGTTTTGCTAGGCTATTATATAGGGAGCTTTAAAACGCGAAGGTCTTAATTCATACGAGTTAAGAACAAGAACTTTTCGCAAGCTCCTATAATTGATCCTAGAAAGTCGTTTATCAAGGGAACTTTAAAACGCAAATTCTAAAACTTGCAAAAGTATAAGAAGTTGCAAGATCCTATAGATGACTTGAAAACCCAAAACTTTGATTTAATAGGCTAAGTATCCATTGATTTCATTCTTGGAATTTTACAATATGGAGAACAAGAGATGATAGAGCCAATTATAAGTTCGGTATTCTTTCGGGAATTTATGTGAGTTAATTATGAGCCTATTCTCCCATCACTTGTTAATAAATTTTACTTGCAATAAATAATGTTGAACGATTTGAAAAGTTACTTAGCTTCTAGCCCATGATCGTTTAAAAGTTGCTCGGTATGGATTAGAGTTCATAGCCAAGGCATAACTTATTGAAGCGGGATGCGAAGATTGGCGAGCCCAAAAAGGTCCTAACAAGACATGAGGGCTATGTTTTATTGCTAAAGATCTCAAGTGATGTGAAGATTCATTTATCAAAAATCAATATGAAGGATCGAGACACACGAAGAAAAGCAAATTACTCCCAAAAAGTCATGGAGAAGTCTATCCAAAAAGACCAAAAAATAAGGTATGAGGATAAATGAAGCCAAGTCCAAAAAGGAGGCGAATCATTGTTTATCAAAATCCCAAATAAAGATTGGAGAAAAATGAAGAAGTCGTGGTCCAAGTATGAATCTCTCAAAACTTCAAGTGAAGAAATATTATGAAGAGAAGACCATTATTTCAAGAACGTCTCTCAAGGTTGGAAGTATTTAGTCATTGCCAAATATCGATCCGAGAAAGGTCTCAAATCGCGAAACAAGTTATGCCAAGATATGAACTTTATGAAATCCCGAGAAGCAGTTTTAAAAGATTTTGTCCTTTAGCTAACTATTGATTAAATCGTTCACTTTATTTTCGGCCTAATAAATTATCGAAATAAGTCAACAATGCATCCTCGTGATCATTAAAGACAACAATAAAATATAAGAGAAACAATTAGGAATAAGGGAGTCTAAGTGATTAATTGGCCCACATGAATTCGTGTTTGTCTACCAACTTATAATAACAATGATCTTGTTTTTGCACTTGGCATGGAAAAGTGAAAAGTCGAGGACGATGAATCTATTTGAGCTTTTAAAATCCTTAATGTTATTTTATGTCTTTACAAAATAAAAAGTCAAAAGTTGAATAATGGTGTAGGTATAGTTTTATTTTATCATTGCGTGAGGACACGGCAATTGCTTAGCATGGGGGAATTTGATATGAGTGTTTTTACTCATATCATTTATAGCTTAAAACAATGAAAATATTGCACAAAACATATCAAATATGCCTTGTATTTGTTTGTTTCTTGTTTGAATGTGTGTAGGTACCAAGTTCGTGAAAACCGACGAAAACCGACACGAGTTTGATAAAAAAGATCGAGGAAGCCAAAATCGAGCTCGAATTGAGTGGATTTATCAATTTATCGAATAAACGGGCCAAGTGGGTCCCACAATGGAAAAAATGGGCTTAAAAGCCCATTTAATATTCAAGTTATAAATAAAAGGGTTATTGTTAGCCCATAAGGCCCAAAAGTGGAAGGTCCTTAGCACACGGATGGTATATGTGATTTGGGCCAAGGAAAGCCCAACTTGACTTGGAATAAAAGAAATAAACATGGGCTTAGGGTTTGTCCCGTTTAAACTAAAAAAAAAAAACGTATTCACAGCCACACAATAAATAATAAAACGCCTCACACGTTTGTTACCCACACACGTCACTCAAATGCTCCCATTAAATAAATAAAACCGTATACTTTTCACCCACTTCCATTCACACACAAATAAAATAACTTCGTTAATAACAATGTTCCTTCTTCCCCATTTTCTTTTTCTTCCTCATCCCAAACCAGTAAAATAAATCTACTGTGCATCAAACCCTAGCCTAAATAAATCACAAGTTATTTGGGGCTTTTGATAAATTCAATCAATTCACACCAAAAAGAAATAAAACCCCATTTTTTAAGGAAGAGAGGGTGTGGAACGGATTTGATACGTGGCCGTTTCTCACTGGCTGCTACACATCACTCATCTATTTCAACCAATCAAAGAGCCCAAAAGAAGCACAACTAGCACACGGATGCCACGTTGGCGATCCGTGTGCTATTTGGGATCATCTCAGCCCTTAGATTGAAGAAAGAGAAAAGGAGTGAAGATCAATGGCTTAGAAGGAAAAGGAATATCCAATTGCGGATGCGAATATTCGCAGAAGGATGCCCTTGGGGGGGCTATAAATACCCCCAATTTATTCTGTGTTTTTTATCCCTTCCTTTCTTTTAATGTTATAATGTTAATTTAGTATTAGATTATTGTATTTTTCTTTTTAATAGAATTGTAATGAAAGTTTGAAATAAATAAAGTTGAATTTCAGTTTAATTGATCTCTTGTCCACGTTTTACTTTGCTGTTAATGATTTATTTACTTTGCAATTTCTAATATATTAAATTGATATTATAATATTAATCATTCATATAAACTTTTCGATAGTTTATGTGATTGAGCTAGAGTTAGAATAGGGATTTAAAAGGTTTAACCCACTGTTAAACTTTAAACTGTGGTTGGTTCGTGGAATAATGGAGTCGAATGGTGTAATTTGGTTCGTTTGATGATATTCGATGGCGAATGGTGGTCGATTTGGTTAAGTTGGCTCAGCGCCACACTTCTTCTCAACGGGTTCATCAAAAGGTGTTATTCCCCTCTTAATTCCATGTTTATTCTTATATGAAATTGTTAATTTAATATTCTGCTTATTTAGTTGTAATTAATCTGTTTAGATTTTTCTGAATAATGTGCTTTTTAAATCTGTTTGTTTTTAATTTCATTTACTAAAACTTTAGTTTAGAACGCTTGCTAGTTTGGAAAAGTTACTTTAAGGATGTTAATCTGATATATTTTGCTAAACTTGTATGCCAGTTGATACTTTTGTAGTTTGGGAGATATATGTAGCTGATGTTTTGATATGGCTTAGTTTGATGTGACTTAGTTGAATTTGTTCTCATCTCCTCTGATTAATTAAGATATCTATGCTTGGGATTGGTGTAGTCAGATTAGGAGTTTAGGACTGATAGTTTAGTCTGCTGTATTAGGGTGTGGTTGTTTTGCTCTGCCTGTTACTTTTCTGATTTATGAATCTGGATCTAGATGCTTGCAAGCTTGGAGTTCATGTTAGCTTGTGATTGCATTTTAGATGCCTGCTTTAACAAAACCATAAATAAGAATAGAGTTTTATCGTTATAGCTGACTTAGTTGTACTCTGGTTTTGATTTAGTTCTAATCTGCTCTGGGTAATGTTATGTTATGATTTAGTTACTTTGGTTTGTAAAGCTTTGGGTTATTGATCTTCATCTGAGTTTTCCTTTGATTGAGTTAAATATTACTTGACTGTTTTATCTGTAATTTCGTTTGATTGGACTGTTGGAATTTCTTTTTTTGTCTTTTGATCAGTTATCAGCTTATCAGATCAACCTGATTTGATAAGTTCACAAGCTGTTGTCCTCTCAGCTTATCAAAATAAGTTTTAAAAGTCTTTCCTAAGACTTGGTTTTATGCACAATCTGTCAAAGAAAAATAATCCAAAAATTATGTCTTCCATGGGTCTCGAACTCGTGACCCCTCCTTCATTAACCATACGTGATAACCAACTGGGCCAAGCGCCCTTTTGATTTTAATACCTTTTATTTCATTAATATAGTATAAATAACTTGGCAGCCTTTGTTTTAGTTTAACTTTCTTATTCACGTTTTTTTTATTTAGTATAACCTTTTATTCCCTTATAATTAAAGTAAATTCTTTATATAATTAGTATAAAAATAAAATAAAATAAGATATAAAATAAAAATTAAAAAAAAAATGTTTTTAATTTTAATAGCTTAATTAGTTTAATTTTAATTAAGTAGATTTTTACTTAAAATAGATTTTAAATAGAATTGTTTTTAAGTAATTTTAAATAGTTAAGCAAATTAGTTTAAAAAGTAGAATTAAATTTTATAGAGTATAAATTAGTTTAATTTTATATTAGTTTTATTTTTAAGTAATAAATTGTTTGTTTAAATTTTAAATAGGCGGGTTTTACGATTCATGCACTTTAGGTTAATTTTTAATAGCTTAAAATTCGTAGTTTTTAATTGTAGTTTAAAATCCACAAACCAATTCAAATCGATTGTCCAAATCAAAACGAAACGTCTCAAATTCACTCGATCTTCGTGTACAACGAACTTGGTTCATTCACGTGTTTTAATCGTATCCGTCTTTGACTTATTTTTGGTTAATTAATTTTTCCTAAAGGTAATTACCTAAATTTGTCCTATAACATATATGTGTTTATCCACGACACATCAAGCAGTAATGGCCTTGAAGGATGCTTTGTGCTGTTTGCCTTTGCTGCAAGCAATACAATTTATATCATTTCTAAATGACTTGGGAGGTAAACCAGAGACCAGATTCAGATTTGCAAGTTTGTGAATGGTCTTGAAGTTCACATGCCCCATCCTTCGGTGCCATTGAGTGGCTTCATCTTCTGAGGCTTTAGCAACTAGACATGCTAGCTGACCAGTAGGATTGACTTCATTCAGCTTGATGCTATAGAGATTGTGTCTTCTAGGGATTCTGAGTAGAACTTGTGAGTCATCCGGAAGCTGAAAGTCTTTGGAAAGCACAAGTGCATCAGTATCGGTGAAGAGAACAAACTGCTTCTTGTCACAAATCTGAGAGACCGATATCAAGTTGAAGTTCTGAAGTGCTTCCACATAGTAGACCTGCTCAAAATTTAGATTAGGAGTCTTTATCGTTCCTTTGCCAGTGATCCTGCCTTCACCCCCACCAAAATAGACCTTGCCTCCATAAAATGGTACAAAGTTAGAGAGAAGACTTTTATTTCCTGTCATGCTCCTAGAGCAACCACTATCAACAATGCCTAGACTAGGATCTTGGTATGGAGTAACCTACAACAACAAGTTAATAAAAATGCAAATGTTAGTGTCTTAAGGGGACCCAAACCTTTTCAGGTTTGAGCCTGCCTTGTGGATCTTTAGAAGAGTGCCAAGAAGATTGATGAGATCCACCGTTGTTCCTTGGTTGCCAATGCATCATATGGGTATTATTATTTGACCAAGAACAACCTGCTGAGGGCTTAACAGCAGTTCCCAAACTTCCCAACCCAAAATACGTGTGGTCCAAATTATGTGGATAAAGTGGATTAAAATTCTGAAAATAATTACTAGTGGTTTGTAATCCAAGGTGTCTCCAATGATCAGAAACTAAAGGAGAGGACCTTCTAGAAGAAGAAAACGATTGAGCACTAGGATTAAGTCTTCTAGAAGCATATGGGGCAGCTCCTGGTGGACCAGGAGCAGGAAAAGCATGATTAACAGAAGCATGTGTGTCATAATAATCACAATCTTTAATTAAATGAAAGGCACTGCCACAAACAAAACATGTTTTGAAAGACCTTTTATTAGAATGAGATTGTTTCATACTGCCTACTTTATTACACACAATTCTAGGAGAAACATTCTTCCTAGGACTCAATAAACTAGAACCAGACACACTTGACATAACAGCAACTCTTTCTTCACACTTCCTAGCACCAGTAGCAATATGATCATTCAACTTGGAACTTGTAGGTCTTGACTCTTCACTTGAACCACTAGATGCAGAGTCACTGGCTTTGTCACTGAAAGTACATGAGACAAAGTCATTAGTATTAGTAGAACTTGTTGGGGACTCAAGCATCTGTGATCCATCCAAGTCATTATGCCATGAAGTGGGCATAAAAGTTCCAGTAAGAGGAGGAGTGACAGCATGCATTTCTGCTGCTGGTTTAAACCTATTGTAACTAGGTTTTCCCTCATCCTCTTTGTCGGCATCAAAGACACTTGAAAAGGATAAATCAAATACATCTTCTGAATCAATATATTTTTCAAATCCTAAGCCTCTTTTAGTTCGACCAGACATGCTACTATCAATTAATTTTGAAAGATTTTAGGTGCCTTTTGCCATTTTTCAAATCTTAGCATTGTAGCATCTAATTTTCCTTGCATCTCCTTTTTTTCTTTGATACTAACATCTCTTACTGTTTTTGTATATTTAAGCATATTTGTCGTGTTTCCTAAATCGATGCTTAGTATCCTGATTTTATCCTCATACGCACGTTGAGTATCTTGTAACCACCTCTTTTGTTGTTCCAATGTCTTTAATGAAGCCTTATAGGCTTGAACCTCTAAAAAATACTTATCATTTTGATCATTTACTTCATTAAATTGGGACAACAATTCTGAGTATTTATCATGACAACCAAGAGGACAATGTTGTACCTGAGGTGAGATGCCCATAAGAGCAAACTCGTCTGCTTCTTCTGCATCAGAGAGATTCCCAGCAATCATTGCAAACACGTCTGTCGAGGATTCAGCATATTCAAAAGTAGGAGTCTGATGATCATTCTAGTTGACCATAGAGTCAATAGATACCAGTGCCTTCTTGTCATCTTTTACCTCCTGAACCTTAAAAGCTGAGTACCTGCTCTTCTCCTGATCATTCTTGGTAGGGCACTCCCTTGCAAAGTGACCTTGTTGCTGGCAGTTATAGCATCGAACCTTGCTTTTGTCGAATCTTGCTGGCTTCCGAGGGTTGTAATTAAATTTCCTTCCTGCTTTCTTCTCAAACTTGTGAACCCTAAGAGTAAGCATGGCCATCTGCCATTTAAGATCCATTTCATCCAGGTCAAGTTTATCGACCTGTTTGAAGTCATCAAAAGCAAGTTGTTGTTGAGCATCAACATCAGCCACAAAAAGAATGGAGAACCGCTTCTACCATACTACCAGACTTGGCAGTAGGATCAGGAGCAGAAGTGTGCTGAAAAGTATGTTGAGAGGAGACAGTATTGCTTGGGCTACTAGCATATGACATGGCACTGGATGCCATAGAACTCACAAAGGCAGAGTTAGCAGGAGTGGGAAAAGAGTCACTTGAAAAACCTCTCACATGGGGTTCAAAAGTTCTGAGCTTATGAAACAGATCATCAAAGTTGAGATAGTCAAGCCCACCTTTGGCTTTGAGAGAAATCACCACCTGATTCCATGAGTAGGGTAAGGCTTTAAGAAACCTTTCATTTATATCACCATCATCAGGCTTTGACCGAAGTTAATTCAATTGGCTCAATATCTTCTGGAACCTGTCATATCCTTGATGTAAACCTTCAGTTTCTGATATTTTGAATTCTGTGAATTCATCTCTCAGCATGGATCTTCGCATTTTCTTTGACTCCTCATTCCCGCCAAACCTTGCTTTTTATGCCATTCCAGATCTCTCTGGCATCATCCAAATGGTAGAAGTCACCCATGTGATCTTCAGGAAGAGATTGAAGCAAAATCGTCTTTGCTTTAACCTCCTTCTGAATAGCTATGATTTCTTCATGAGACTTAGGGTCAAGAAGAGTAATATTACCATTCTTGTCTCTTCCAGTAAGCTTCCTGCTATTCCCATTCAGAATGATCTTCCAAAGATCTTGATCAGTATTGGTGATCCACCATTCCATCTTCATTGCCCAGTTATCATATTCACCCTTTTTCAAAAGAGGGAATTTACCATTTGTGTTTGAAACCGTAGCAACGATCTGCTGAGGTTGCACAATTTTAGGAGTGCTATCTTCTCCTGTTTGAGTAGAAGTTGAGGCAGACATGATAGAGCAAAATTGTCAGAAAGTGAGAAAACTTGATTCTTCTTGTATAGAGACCCTCCCAGGCTCTGATACCATTTGTTGGGTCTGCTTGATGTAGATCTTGCATCCTGTCAGGAACGGTGAATGACTTCTGTAATCACAAGTCAATCCACAGAGAGAGTCTATACACAATATGAATGTAGAATATAAATATAATAAAGAAGAACAGAATAACTATAAAGACTTGATCCTTTCTAAGGATTTCTAATATTGATAATGACTAGAACTACGTTTGGTGAAGGTGTACATAACCCTTCTGCCTAAGGTTCCTTTTATACTACAAGGAAACCCTAATACAGCATTAAAGAAAATATGTAAAACTGATATGCATATCCTTTCCTAACATATCTCATGCATATCCTTACAGAATATTAAGTAAATAATAAAGTTTGACTTCGACTAGGACCAGGAGCAGGACTTGCTTCTACTACTACTAGGACCAGGAGGAACTACATACCTCCTAGTCTACCTATTACATTTAACTATTACAATGGTCCTAACATAGAACAAGAACACGTGAATGCTTCATTAGAAATAATTTCGTCGTCCTCGATTTTCACCCCAATTCCATGCTAAGCGTGCAACGAGATAATTGTCATTATAAGTTAGTAATGCTAACACTACTCATATGCCCTAATCACGTACTTACCCTCCCATTTTCCTAAGTTGTATCTCTTATATTTTATTTTGTCTTGAATGTTTCACGAGGATACATCTTTGATTTATGCGATGATAGAGATTTAGGTCTAAAAATAGAGTCCTAACGGTGTAACCAAGACCATCGAATTAATAGCCCCTAATAATAGACAACGATGTAAAAAAATTAAGTCAACAAGAAGGATCGATAAACACAGTTTTATAACGGTTTTGAACATGAGACTTATTACCAAGACTTTTATACACCCCCTACCGGATGGGCCTTATTATCATAGGTTTACCTCCATCTTTTATTCAACTTCGCCATGAAGCTTTTATTATGACTTCGGTCTTGCCTTGACTTTTATTATCCTCCTCATCGGTGGTTTTATTATGGCCAAAGACGTATATACTCACGCTAAAAGCGAATTTTGGATCTTTAAAGCTTCAAAGATTATGGCTTGATATTTCAATTTCGCATAGATTTTTCGGCCTTGTGAGCTTCAAATTGTTTGCTTGATTTAGGTGAGCACTTGAAATCTTATTATTTGGTGAAGCTTTCGATTATTCGGGTTGCCAATACTTCAAAACCGTGACGCTGACGATACCTTAATGTCTTCCCAATTTAATTACATGGAAGCTACTAGAAAAGACTAGAAACCAACAATCAAGACTAAACCGCTAAGTCAATATTTATTAAGCCAAAAATATTTACAAGCAAAGGGAGAATAAGCAAATAACGAGAACACATGTGTTTTTGAAAGAATATGAGTACTCTACGTTTAGCATAGTAACTTATAATTAATTATATCATTTCTCGTCCTCATTTAAGAGACTTAACCTAATATAAAGTTAAGGAATCGAAGCTAAGTGCTCAACACGCACGGTCGAGTCAAAAATTACTCTTATTCTCGCCATCAGAATACCTACATTTGTGTCTTCAAACACTTATGAAACATGAGAAAAAATTTTAAAATTTAGCCATTTTAGTCTTATTTTGCAACAAAACGATAAACAAAAAGATAAACTTTGGAAATCGTGAAGGTTTGGCAAGGAAAGTATCTATTCACCCCCCATACTAAAGTTAAACATTGTCCTTAATGTTTCAAGTCTAAGAGTGCAAACACCCCCATACTAGAGACGTAGGCGAATGCTTAATCTAGCATGGAAAGGTTGTAACCGTTAAATTTAAAGCCGTTTATAAAGTGTGCTAAAAACCTAAGGTTAGAACATCAAAGGATATATCATGAATATTGAGAAAGTCTTCAAAGCAAACGATTGAGTGCTCCCATAAAACGAACACGAGAGGCTCCAATCGTGAAGATAATGATCATCTAAAATCCACAATTCACAAGCAACCACGGAACAAAGGTTGGAAGGGCACAAATCCCCACTCGTTACTACATTAGAAATCGATAATATGTACATAGGATAAGCATGGGACTCCCCCACGAGGCACCTCGTTTTTTATTACTGAGTCATGAGCTCGACTCGATCCCCTCAATACTAATTATCATTGGGGAAGGTGATTTGGTCGAGGTGGTTCAAGGATGGAACTTCCCCGCCAAAGTAGTGCTTCAACCTATGTCCATTCACCTTGAAATTGGGGCCATCATTTTGAGCTAGCTCGATGGTCCCATATAAAAAAACTTGAGTCACGGTGAATGGACTGTACCAACGGGATTTCAACTTGCCGGAAAATATTTTCAAACGAGAGTTAAAAAGCAACACTTGATCTCCAATGTTAAAAACCCGGTTTTTTAATTTTTGAATCATGAAACTTTTTACTCTTTTCTTTATAAATCAATTAATTTTCATAAGCAATGTCCCTCAATTCATCCAATTCATTTAATTGCATTTTCCGGTGTTTTACCGCGGTCTCCATATCATCATTACAATGCTTAAGGGCCCAATAAGCTTTGTGTTCAAGTTCAATTGGAAAATGACAATTCTTCCCATACACAAGCTTATAAGGAGTGCACCCGATGGGCATCTTATGAGCGGTCCGAAAGGCCCATAAAGCATCGTCCAACTTATCCGACCAAGATTGTCGGTTCTCTCCAATAGATCTCTCCAAGATCCTCTTCAAAGCTCGGTTTGAAACCTCGACTTGCCCACTCGTTTGTGGGTGATAAGCCATAGAAAGCCGATGTGTAACTCCATATTTCCTTAGGACCCTTTCGAATTGGTCGTTACAAAAATGGGTTCCACGATCGCTTATGATCGCACGAGGGGTTCCAAACCAAGAAAACAAGCTTTTCAAAAACTTGACTACCACACGAGCATCGTTGGTGGGCAAAGCCTTAGATTCCACCCACTTAGATAGGTAGTCAACGGCGACAAGGATGTACTTATTACCACGAGATGATGGGAACGGCCCCATAAAGTCAATGCCCCAAACGTCAAAGATCTCACACACTTGGATGATATTTTGTGGCATTTCATCGTTTTGTGAGGCTTTTCCTTGTCGTTGGCATGAGTTGCATGACTTCACAAATGCATGTGCATCTCGGTAAATAGAAGGCCAAAAGAAACCGGCATCAAAAACATTCTTAGCCGTGAGATTAGCACCATGGTGACCACCCATGGGTCCCTCGTGACAAGCTCTAAGGATGTTAGAAGCTTCGGTCCCAAAGACACAAAGTCGAATAATTTGATCCGCAAAAGTTCAAAACAAGTAAGGGTCGTTCAAAAAATAGAACTTGACGTCACGAAAGAATTTTCGTTTTTCTTGAGTCGTCATACCCTTGATGATGAAGTTCCCCGAATGGTAATTTGCGATGTCCGCAAACCATGGGGTGGATGAATCAAGCTTAGAATTCACTACACCAGGTGTCTCGAGCGGAGATGTTTTGGTGATTTCCTTTGGCTCGTAAACACTTTGGTGAGGATCTTCCAAACGAGAAAGATGATCGACAGCTAGATTCTCGGCTCCTTTTTTGTCAATGATTTTGTGATCAAATTCTTGTAGGAGGAGAATCCAACGAAGTAATCTCGGCCTTTCATCTTGTTTAGCCATAAGATACTTGATAGCCGAATGATCCGTATACACTATGCATTTAGTCAAGACGAGATAAGGTCGAAATTTCTCAAATGCATACACCACGGCAAGGAAATCCTTCTCCGTTGTTGTGTATTTTAATTGAGCCTCGGTCATCGTCTTGCTTGCATAGTGGATAGGTAAGAAGTGCTTATCATGACGTTGCCCTAATACGGCCCCAATAGCGTAGTCACTAGCATCACACATGAGCTCAAAGGGGAGGTTCCAATTGGGAGCAACAAGAATGGGAGCTTCGGTAAGTTTCCTCTTAAAGATTTCAAAGGCTCGTACTGAATCTTCGTTAAAGACAAAAGGTGCATCTTTTCCGAGGAGATGTGTAATAGGTCGAGATATCTTGGAAAAATCCTTGATGAATCGACGATAAAAGCCCGCGTGGCCTAGGAAACTCCTAACTCCCTTAACGGTTTTGAGATGAGGTAATTTGGTGATGACGTCTACCTTAGCTTTATCTACCTCAATCCCCGCCTTCGAAACCTTATGCCCTAAGACAATTCCACTTTTAACCATAAAATGACATTTTTCCCAATTGAGCACAATGTTGGTTTCCTCACAACGCTTCAACATTCTCTTAAGATTCGACAAACTCGAAGTGAACGAACTACCAAACACGGAAAAGTCATCCATGAAGACTTCCATCGTCTTCTCGATCATATCATGAAAAATAGCCATCATGCACCTTTGAAAGGTTCCCGGTGCATTGCAAAGTCCGAATGGCATTCTACGATAAGCAAATGTTCCATATGGACACGTAAACGTAGTTTTTTCTTGATCACGAGGATCGATGGGAATTTGGAAGTAACCAGAAAAACCATCTAAAAAGCAATAGAAATCGTTTCCCGCAAGACGCTCCAACATTTGGTCCATGAAGGGCAAGGGAAAATGGTCTTTTCGAGTAGCGTCATTCAACTTACGATAGTCAATGCACACTCTCCATCCGGTCACGAGTCTAGTTAGAATTAACTCGTTGGCATCATTTTGCACAACAGTCATTCCTCCCTTTTTAGGGACACAATGAATAGGGTAAATCATTCCCGCGTCAAGGAGTTTTGGGACTTCCTTTTTGATGACGTCGTGAATTTTGGGGTTCACCCTCCTTTGACATTGGATTGCGGGTTTGTAATCTTCTTCCATTAAGATTTTGTGGGTACAAAATTTGGGATCAATCCCCTTAATGTCGGATAACTTCCACGCAGTTGCCCCTTTGTGATCCTTTAGAACATCGACAAGTGCGGTTTTTTCATCATTTGAAAGATCTTTCGAAATAATAACCGGAAACTTGTCGTCCTCCTCCAAAAATACATATTCAAGGTGAGGAGGTAACAACTGAGTTTTGGTTAGTTAAAAATGTAGCTTTTGCAAGATCTTTCTTCGTGTTGCTCATACCCAATTATATTTGTCGTTGTTTCGTTCTCGGTATCTTCTCGAATCGATCACGGTTCAAAGTGGAATTGTTGTTCTTGGTGACTAAAAGGAGGAGCTTTTGATCTATATCTACTAAAAAGGTAAATGCGAGAAGTAATAAAATTAAACTAAAAGCAATTAATGAAAATAAAACTTGAATTAAGAATAAACAGTAATATACCTTCCCTTGGAAAGGATACTGACTCGGAATAATTCTGTTGATCCGGAATATATTAGCTCATGCGGAAAACTTGCTCATCCGGAATAATTATGAAAAAGCCTTGATCCGGAATAATTATGAAAAAGCCTTGATCCGAAATAATTATGCTGGTTCGGAATATAT
The DNA here is from genome assembly GCA_025667525.1 of Glebionis coronaria. Lineage (NCBI taxonomy): Eukaryota > Viridiplantae > Streptophyta > Magnoliopsida > Asterales > Asteraceae > Glebionis > Glebionis coronaria. Next base: position 435,906,926 of record CM046877.1, read on the forward strand.
GCTCATCCGGAATATCCTTTATTCGGAATATCTTGCTTCATTCGGAATGTCACTCTTCATCCGGAATAATTAACACAAACTGCTCATTCGGAATATTTGCTTCATGCGGAATATACTTTCATCCGGAACAAAGACTGATCCGGAATAATTAGTTGATTCAGAATAATTAAGCTGATGCGGAATAAACTCCTTGTTTCGGAATAAATGACTGGTTCGGAATATAAACTACAAAAGTGCTCATGCGGAATAACGACTTTATTCTGAAAAGTTGCTTATTCGGAATTTTTTGCTTATTCGGAATATTTGGCAAAAAGGTTTATTCGGAATATTTCTTTATCCGGAATAATAAAATTGATTCGGAATAACTGTTGTTTATTCAGAATATTGAACTGATCCGGAATAATTAAAACTACATAATACTCATCCGGAGTATCTTGTTCATCCGGAATATAATGTTGATTCGGAATAAATCAAGAAAACTCTTCGTTCGGAATACTTGCTTTATCCGGAATGTATTAAACAGAAACATTTGGTTCGGAATAATATGTTCAAATCCTTGATTCGGAATGATTAGTTCATTCGGAACCTGGGGAAATGAAACAGTAAAGAGAAACGAAGAACAGGGGAATTTAAGCAACACGAATTTAATCAAAATCCACCAAGTTTTTAACCAAGATAAAACCAAACTAATCACTAATCATCTACTAATGATAAACATCAGACCAAATCAACAAAAACTCAAAACCCACTTGTTTTTGAAGATCAAAACCAATAAAATTAAAGCTTAGAACTAGAGAATCAAATAGAAAAGATAGAACAAGATTAAAAGGAAGCTTGATATTGAAATATTAAGATTTAACAAACAAAATGAAAGATTAAACTTACAAGATCTTCAAGAAATCAAAGGAAAAAAAAAATCACCACACACCTTAAGGGTGTTGGTGTTCCTACGAAATAGGAGAAAAGAAAACAGAAAGAAAAACTAAAAACTAGTCTTTCAAGTTTTGAAGGAGGTCTATTTATAGGCCTTGGCTTGGTTTGGTGAGTGGGCTTTCTCTCTTTCTTTTTGTCTTCTCGTCTTTTCAGAAAAGTTGACGATTTCGATTTCGATTCGGGATTTGTCGACGAATAAATTCAACTCGACTTTTAATTTCTTCATTTAGTAGACTTGAGTTCTTCGACATATAAAAATCTCCCATCTTTGGTCCTTTTCCTCGACAAATCTTCAAATAGGCCCATTAACTTCAAATCTTTTGCATCTCTTGGACTATAGACTTCGTCTTTCGTCTTTTTCTTCGATAAAACCCGTGCAATCCCATGTTTTCTTCAATATTTATCCGGTTGGCTCTGAAACACAACAAACACACAAACCACGCATAATTCCAAACAAATGACATTAAATACGCGTTTTGGTCTCGTTTTAGCACGAAATAAGTGGTAAAAGGATGGGTGTTTTCACACCTATCAAATCCCCTACACTTAACCATTGCCATGCTCTCATGCAATGGTTAGTTTCAAAGCAAGATTTACATTTCTCATCATAAATAACCCACCTTGGCCTTTATTAAATTCTAAACACTAAGGAAACCAAAATAACAAAACAAGTAAAGTATTAAAAGACTTACATTGGGGTTTTAGGTTGTTATGAATGTTCATCATTCTCAAGTTTCACGTTCCCCATACCAAGCTTAAAAACGAGATCATTGTTATTATAAGTTAGCAAACTAACACGAACTCATGTGGCCCAATTATTCACTTAGACTCCCTTATTCCTAGGTGTATCTCTTATATTTTAATATTGTCTTAAATGATCACGAGGATGCATTGTTTGACTTATTTCGATAGTTATTTAAGCTGAAAATAAAGTGGGACGATTTAATCAATAGTTAGCTAAAGGACAAAATCTTTTAAAACTGCTTCTCGGGACCTCATGAAGTTCATATCTTGGCATAACTCGCTTCACGATTTGAGACCTTTCTCAGACCGATATTTGGCAGCGACTTCATACTTCAAATCTTTGAGAGACGTTCTTGAAATTATGGTATTCTATTCATAATAGGAATATCTTCACTTGAATTTTTGAGAGATTCTTCATATTAGGACCACGACTTCTTCATTTTTCTCCAATCTTTATTTTGGACTTTGATATACAACGATCCGCCTCCTTTTAGGACTTGGATCTATTTATCCTCATACCTTGCTAGGGTCTTTTCGGATAGACTTCTCCATGATCTTTTGGGGAGTACTTGCTTTTCGTCATGTGTCTCGATCCTTCATATTTATTTTCGATAAATGATTCTTCACATCACTTTTGGATCTTTAGCAACAAAATGTAGCCCTCATGCCTTTTTAGGGCCTTTTCGGACTCACCAATCTTCGCATCCCGCTTCAATAAGTTATGCCTTGGCTATGAACTCTAATTAATACCGAGCAACTTTTAAACGATCTTGGGCTAGAAGCTAAGTAACTTTTCAAATCGTACAACCTTATTTATTGCAGATAAATTTATTAGCAAGCGATGGGAGAATAGGCTTATAATCAACTAAATTCACGAAAGAATACCAAACTTATAATTGACTCTATCATCTCTCGTTCTCCATAATTTAAAATCTCAAGGAATGAGACTCGTGGATGCTTAGCCAATTAAATCAAAGTTTTGGGTTTTCGAGTCATCTATAGGATCTTGCAAATTCTTAGACTCTTTCAAGTTTAGAATTCGCATTTTAAAGTTCCCTTGATAAACGACTCTCTAGGATCAATTATAGGAACTTGCGAAAAGTTCTTGTTCTTAACCCGTGAGAGTTAAGACTTTCGCGTTTTAAAGTTCCCTATATAAAAGCCTAACATAACTTGACTTAAACACGTTAAGGATACTAGCTAGAGTAAACTTAGATAAGTAAACTCGGGTTGAGTCAAAAGATTCACAACGTTTGAAAATTTTTAAAACCACTTTATTAAACTTTATTTTAGCAAGGAAAGAAAATAACCATAACAAAGGAAAATACAACTATACAACTAGGCCAAAATAGATTAAAATTTTTGAAAAATGTCGAAAAATCGAATTTTCCGGTTAAATGAAGGCACTTTAATGGAAAAGTCCACTTAAAACTTCGATAGAAGTCTCCCCTACACTTAATATAAACATTGTCCTCAATGTTTAAGAATGTGGGAAAAGTCTCCCCTACACTTATGACATTGTGCACGTTGGTTAAATCAAGTTAAGGAGGAGACAACTAAAGTGATCAATTTCAAATGTGAGTATGAAGAAAATTGAATCACTATAGTGGAGAGATAGAACCTGATTTGCGGATAACACGAGAGCACGGTTCTTAAAAGATTCCAAAAGTGCACTTATCCCTGTAATCACATCACCATACAAACACAAGCAACCTATATAGCTCCCCCTACACTTAGGATGAAAAACGGGAAAGGGGGATAGATACTCGGGTTGCCTCCCGAGGAGCGCTTGTTTTTGTTAACCGAGTCACGAGCCTGACTCGGTCCTGAAACTAGTTCATGGGAAACATGGTGAGGGATGGAATCATCTCATGAGAGATGTCCTCACCAAAGTACAATTTCAAACGCTGGCCATTCACCTTAAAATTGGGCCCATTTGGCCGAGAAAGCTCAATGGTGCCATAGGGAAAGACTTTGGCGATGGTGAATGGACCAGACCAGCGGCTCTTCAACTTGCCTGAGAAGATCTTCAACCAAGAGTTAAAAAGTAAGACTTGCTCACCAACATGGAACTCTCGGTTCTTAATTCTAGCATCGTGGATGATCTTGGTCTTCTCCTTGTAGATCAATGAGTTCTCGTAAGCTTCATTCTTCAGTTTATTTAGCTCGTTGAGTTGAATCTTGCGAAGATCACCGGCTTTGTTGATGTCGAAGTTAGCCCACTTCAAGGCCCAGTATGCCTTATGTTCCAGCTCGATAGGGAGGTGGCATGCTTTCCCGTACACAAGACAATAAGGTGTACAACCAATCGGTGTCTTATAGGCGGTACGGAAAGCCCACAGAGCATCATCAAGTTTATCGGCCCATGAGGCATGATGCTCTCCCACAGTACGTTCCAAAATTCGCTTCAATCCACGGTTGGATATCTTGGCTTGACCGTTGGTTTGAGGATGATAAGCGGTGGAAAGACGGTGATTGACACCATACTTAGCCATGACTCTTGCAAATTGATCATTGCAAAAATGAGTCCCGCGGTCACTGATTATAGCACGAGGAACACCGAATCGAGCAAACAGTTGTTTCAAGAAATTACAAACCACCCTTGCGTCGTTAGTGGGTAAAGCTTTGGCTTCAACCCATTTAGAAACGTAGTCAACGGCGACAAGGATGTATTTGTTTCCTTTAGAAGAAGGGAATGGCCCCATAAAGTCGATGCCCCATACATCAAAGATTTCACATTCTTGTATGAAATTTTGAGGCATCTCATCTTTATGTGTGATCTTGCCTTGTCTTTGGCAATCATCACAGTTTTTAACCATTGCGTGAGCGTCACGATAAATGGTGGGCCAATAGAATCCCGAGTCAAACACTTTTTGGCGGTGTAGATGGGATCAAAGTGACCACAGGTGGGTCCTTTGTCGCAAGCCTCGAGAATGTATAAAGCTGCCGGTCCGTCAACACATCGCCGAATAATCAAGTCAGCGCATTGTTTGAATAGAAAAGGGTCATCCCAAAAGTAGGTCTTAACATCATTCAAGAACTTTTTCTTTTGTTGGGATGTTAACCCGTTGATGAGAACACCACCCGCCAAGTAGTTTGCATTGTCCGCAAACCACAGGGTGTCATCAAGATTGGCACAAATAGACAGTAAGGTCTCAAGGGAAAAGAGTCATTGATCTCTTTGTTCGGATAATCCCCTTGATATGGATCCTCAAGTCTACTTAGATGATCCGCGGCTAGGTTTTCAGCTCCCTTTTTGTCACGAATTTCAATGTTAAATTCTTGAAGGAGTAAAACCCAGCGAAGAAGTCTTGGCTTAGAGTCGTGCTTAGTCATGAAGTACTTCAACGCGGAATGGTCTGTGTATACAATGGTGGTGGATAAAACAAGATAGGGGCGAAATTTTTCAAAAGCATAGACAACAGCTAAAAGCTCTTTTTCGGTTGTCGTATAATGCAATTGAGACCCCGTCATTGTCTTGCTAGCATAATGGATTGGTTGGAAGTGTTTATTCACTCTTTGGCCCAAAACCGCTCCAATAGCAAAGTCGCTAGCATCGCACATCAATTCAAAAGGTAGCTCCCAATTAGGGGTAACCAAGACCGGTGCCTTAGTTAGCTTATCCTTGAGAAGATTGAAGGCTTCAATACACTCTTTGGAAAAGATAAAAGGAGTATCTTTTTCCAAGAGGTGGGTCATCGGGCGAGCGATTTTAGAGAAATCTTTGATAAAGCGACAATAGAAGCCCGCATGACCAAGAAAACTTCTCACACCCTTCACGGTTGAAGGTGGAGGTAATTTGGCTATGACATCCACTTTAGCATGGTCCACTTCAAGACCGGCTTTTGAGATTTTTTGTCCTAGCACAATGCCTTCTTTTACCATAAAATGTCATTTTTCCCAATTTAGAACAAGGCGAGTGTCTTCGCACCGCTTAAGCATACGTTCTAAATTGGCAAGGCAAGAAGAGAATGAATCCCCAACGACCGAGAAGTCATCCATGAAGACTTCCATGGTTTGCTCAACCATGTCATGGAAAATAGCCAACATGCACCTTTGGAAAGTCCCGAGGGCATTGCATAAGCCAAAAGGCATTCTTTTGTAGGCAAATGTGCCATAGGGGCAAGTGAATGTTGTCTTCTCTTGATCTTGCGGATCGATGGGTATTTGGAAATAACCCGAGAAACCATCTAGAAAGCAGTAATATTCATTACCCGCTAAACTTTCAAGCATTTGGTCCATAAAAGGAAGAGGGAAATGATCCTTTCTCGTGGCATCATTGAGTTTGCGATAGTCTATACAAACTCTCCACCCAGTAACGAGACGTGTGGGAATCAACTCATTGTTTTGATTGGGCACAACGGTGATTCCGCCTTTCTTAGGCACACAATGGACTAGACTAACCCATGGTGAATCCGAGATAGGGTAAATCATGCCCGCATCAAGAAGTTTGATAACCTCTTTTTGATAACGTCATGGATTTTAGGATTCACCCTTCGTTGGCTTTGAATTGTAGGCTTAAAGTCGTCCTCCATGAGAATTTTATGCGTGCAAAAGTGAGGATCAATTCCGCGAATATCGGATATTTTCCAAGCGATAGCTCTTTTAAGTTTCTTGAGAACTTCAATGAGACGAGTTTTCTCATCGGCTTTTAAGTCCTTAGCAATGATAACGGGAAGTTGATCGATGTCCTCCAAGAAAACATACTCGAGACGAGGAGGTAAGTCCTTAAGCTCAAGAGTAGGAGGATCCTCAATAGATGGTGTAACTAACGATGGATTATCATTAGTCACCTCTTTAGGAGAAGGAGGAGAAAACGGGTCTTCATTGAGAAGTTTCTCAATTGTACGAATGTCTTCTTCCCAATCGGTGGGAGAATCATCATACTTAAGATCAAGTGGACCCAAGCTAGCTTCAAAATCATCCAAAAGAAAGTCACTTTCTCCAAATGGAGTTAATGACGGAGCAATTGAGGCACCGGTCTTAACATTGGGTAGAGAAGAGAGATTACTTTTGCAAGCATCATGAAAGTGTTCTTCACAAGCCTCATCGAGAACATCAATAGCATTAACACTCTCATATGAATAAGGTTGCTTAGAAATCTTACCCATGTTGAAGACAATTTTATCGTCACCAACTCTCATGATTATTTCGCTCGCGGCTACATCAATGAGAGTGCGACCGGTCCTCAAGAAAGGACGTCCAACGATTAATGGAACACGGGGATCCATCTCGTAGTCAACGACAACAAAATCCGCCGGGAAGGTGAATTTGTCCACGCCAACGAAGACGTCTTCGGCTATCCCTACTGGATAAGCAATCGTACGGTTAGCTAATTCCAAAGTCATTTTGGTGGGGACTAGCTCGGGGAGAGATAATTGCTTCCAAACACTTAAAGGCATTAAGTTAATACTAGCACCTAGATCGGCTAGGGCCCTGCAATTCTCTACTCCCGGGAAGTTGCAAGGAATCAAGAAGCGACCCAGATCACCAAGTTTGGTGGGCAATTTCCTTAAGAGAACCGCGGAGCAATTCTCATTAAGTTGGGTCTGAGCAATGTCAAGAAGCTTTTCCTTGTCACTAAGAAGATCTTTAAACATCTTCGCATATTTAGGCATGTGAGCGAGAGCCTCGGCATAGGAGATGTTAAAATTCAATTGTTTAAACATTTTAAGAAAGTTTGAAACTTGAATATCATCCTTGCTCTTTTGCTTCTCTTTCCTCAACCTTGAAGGATAAGGTATATCGGATGAAGAGGAATGCTTTAGGGGAATAGGATCACTCACAACCGCGGGTGGTGGGGTAATGGGGGTAGAAGTCAAAGGAGGTGAGGAAAGTTGCTCTTTTTCCTTGTTCACAATCACGGGTGGAGGTATAGGAAGCTCGGGTTCCGTATAACCTTTTCCACTACGAGTGGTGATTGCTTTCATCTCCCCTCTTGGATTAGCAACGGTGTTACTCGGAAGAGTACCCGAAGAAGAGGGTTGATTACCTTGGAAGAGCGAACTGATCATATCACGTATATTATCCGCTTGAGTGCAGAGTCTCTCATGTCTGCACGAATATCATTGCTTTGTTTCACCATGTCATTCCTTAGCTCGGCTCGAATATCGCTCCCTTGTTTCGCCATGTCTCCCTTCAAGTTGATGAATTGACTCTGAAGATTCGTCACCATCTCTCTATTAGTCCTCATGAACGTCTCAATGTCTTGGTTCAACGCCGATGGTTTATTGAGAGGTGGAGCTTGGTACGCTTGATAATTTCCTTGAGGTGGATATGGGTTTCTTTGGGATTGATATTGATTGTTAGCACGAGGTTGGGTTTGGTTATTTCGGTTATAGCTTTGTTGTTGGTTTTGGTTTTGAGAAGTAAAACCGGGTGGTGCAAGATAGTTGTTTGAACGATAACTTAGCAAGCTACGGTCTCCTTGAGGACGAACTTGATAGCCTCCCGTGAGATAAGTATCGTATGTCGCGTTAACATTTTCACAAAAAGTGCCTTGAGTAGAAGGACAATCATTATAAGAATGAGGACCACCACATGTGTCACAAGAAATAGAAACGGCTTTAGCTTGTTGAAAGTAGTTTGTGGCCATGGTCATGTAATTCTTGTTCATCTCCGCGACTTGTCGGGTAAGTTCGGCTATCTCGGGATTGGAAGTAGTAGAAGAAACATTGACTCTCGGATTAGATCTTGAGGATGCGGATGAATCCCAATTCTTGTGGTGAGTAGTCATGTTTTCAATCAACTCTCTACACTCCTCCGGTCTCCTTTTCATAAAATTACCACCGGCGGCGGCGTTGATCGTGTCACGATCACGAAAAGTGAGACCATTGTAGAAAGTATTAATGAGAGTGACGGGGAGCATGTTATGATTTGGACAACGGTCGATCAAATCATTGTATCGTTCCCAAGAATCAAAGAGCGATTCATCATCGTCTTGCATTAATCCACTAATTTGGTTACGAAGGCTCGTGACCATGGATGGTGGAAAGTAGCGCGACAAAAATCGTTGAGTCATGTCGTCCCAAGTATGAATAGAATTCTTTGGGAGACGGTCAAACCATTTTTCGGCATGGTGAGAAAGCGAGTGGGGAAATAGTTGAAGGCGAAGTACATCCATAGAAGCACCGGGTAACTTCATGCTTTGGGTGATGGTAATGAATTTGTCGAGGTGTTTGTTGGCATCATCATCCGGTATTCCGTGAAATGGATTAGTTTGCACTTGTTGGATCATGTGATGCTTCAACGAAAACTCCTGAGCCGTGATTTGCATCGGCGCAATCGTGTAACACCCTAAAACTGGTTTTTAAATATTTTATTACTAAATGTCAGTGGATGAGTTTGGCTCAGACTTTTTTTAAGTTTGAAGACCTTACGTGATTGGCTAGTCAAACCCGAGAGTCAAACTAATGATAAATGTATATGTCATATGTTATAGAAAGTTTTATGTGGCAAATTTATCAGGAATAAGACTTAAGGGGCCATAGTTGTAAAATAGCCAAACTTCCATTATACTAATAACTAATAATTTCCTGAGATGTCTACACACTTCTCATTTTATCCATGAGATTCTGTGTATCATGAAGTCAAAAGAAAGGAGAGTGAACTATGTTTCTTGATGTTTTAATAAGGAGGACTAGTGTCTTTATTTTAAGGGTTAAGTCTAGCAATGGTTTACACAAGTAAGTACATTCATATATTGAGTTGAATTGATGATTTTTATGTTAGGGTTCATAGACCCAATTTGGGGGTTTTGGGTAATTGTGGTTATAAACCAATATTAAAGTGTTAATGATGCAGGATTAAGATTAACTCATTAATTAAGAATGATTTGGTGATTTTGGGTTATGGTCATGATGATCATATGATAATTAAAGATAATGATGGATATGATTAATGGGTTGTGTAAACCCTTGATGATTGTATTTGTATTAATGTGAAAATAGGTGCTTGTAATGATCTGTGAGTAAGAACCAAGGTTTGATAATGATGATGATGATGATGATGATGATAATAGTGATGCTTATTCTTATTAGCTTGGATTCAAGGTAAGTAAACCGGTGATAATATGTTATTGTATGGATTTTATGACATTATGTGTTATGTGGCTTACATGTTTGAGCTATATTGATTGACCTCAATGTGTTAGTCGAGTATGTATAAAGTTAGTTTGATAGAACTAACTATTGAATGATATTAGAGTGATGATCAAGTAGATTGTGTAAGTAGTGGTATGTTTGTTTTTGTAAATGAGTCTTAATGATAATGTTGCTTAAATGTGTAAAGTAAATATGATATCATGCTATTGCTGTTTACTTACTAAGACTCATGCTTACGGTTAAGTTGTTTAACGTTTTGTAGGTGCTATTGAAAGAAAGTAAGGCCTTGGTAAAGGACTTAAGAGTTGGATAAATGGATTAGAAGCATTTTGTTTATATATTTGAGTTTAGTATTGATACCGAGCTCGAATCAAGGTTGAACCCCCAACTGTTGTTAAATGAATGATTAATGTCTTGTTGAAGTGTATAAGTCCAAGTATTGTTGGTATTGATGGTCATGCAAGTCTTTTAAATGTTTTATGTAAAATAGGTCAAAATGGGTGTTTGGCAAACCCCGTGAAGTATGTGTATATGGGTTATTGTGGACTACAAATATTTATGAAATTTATGAAGTATGTTATGGTAACGATTTCTAGAAAGTCTCATTTCGTTTTGAGTTATAGAGGTAATTTTCCAGAAAATTGGTCAAAAGCGCACAAAAGGTGTTTTAAAGAAAAATACTGCTTTGAAGGGTATTTTAGTGCACTTAGAGTATGCAGGAAAAACTAGTGCACATGAGGGGTACTTTAGTGCACTATAGGGGATTTCCTAGTAATTAGTGCACTTTAGGCTCCTTTAGTGCACTAGAAGGGTTTGCAGAAAATAGTGCACAAGAGGGGTGTTTTAGTGCACAAAAGGGTTTTGCCAGATTTTAGTCATTTTATTTATTTTGTATATAATGAACCGTAGGGAGTTAGAGATTGTATCATGTATCATTGAAATGGTCTTTAATTCTATTTTAAGTTAAACATACTTTCAAAGTCTGATTGTTCGTAGATTGTTGTCAGTCTATAAAAGAGTAACAAAAAGTAATGTTTTGGTAAAGTAGTTTCCGAGTAAAAGGCCAAAATTCTTATGTTTTTTTTGTCAAGTCGGGAAATGGGTGTTTCAACTTGGTATCAGAGCTTCGGTCTAAGTGAAATAGGTTACCATTATAGGTTGCCTAAACTTAGACCACTCGTAGATGCGTTGCCGTAAGTGTAAAGTAATGCGGAAAGTGTATGCCTTAGTTATAAGGTAGATTAAGTGCTTGCGGTAAATGAAATGATGATAATTAGAAATAATTTTATCATGATAAGTGTGTTTTTTCATAGACTAAATGTATTGAATACAATTAATAATGTGAAACACTTTTTGGAAAAGTTTTAAGTGTTGTTATGAGTATGTATACTACTGTCTATGGTAGTACTTACATATCTAAGTATTTAAAGAATGTATGATGGTAAGATATTATGAGATGTATGGGCTAAGTAAAATGCTTAAGAATGCATATCGATGAAACGTAATATAAACATATGAGATGGGACGAATGAATGTGTAAATGTTTGAATTATGAAAAGTTGCTTAACCGAAAAATATAATGTATAGTAACGTTGAGTATGATGTATGAAAAGTATGATTGAATTATTATGTATTTCTTGTAATGTAAATGTGTAAGTGACACATAATGAATGTATGAATGTAAAATACTTTGCTAGTGAAACATCGTTATGAGAATGAGGGAAAAAGATGAGATTGCTTAAATGCATAAATATAACGTATGAATATGATTAAGAGAATGTTTAAGAAATAATGAGACATGTTATATGTATAACATGATAATTTAAATGTAATGGCGAAATGTGGATAAATGAGGTGAATGAATGATGCTGAAGTAAAGTTGCGCTAAAAGTCTAAAATAATAATTAATGCGCTAAATGAATGAATAGATATATACATGTAGATGTATGAAAGAGATGTATGATAAATAAAAAGGATTAATGTATATGTTATAAAGTAACCCGATTGTAAAAGTATTATACGTAAAGAAGGTTAATGTCCTAAAATGATATATTGTGTAAAATGAAGTAAGGGGTCAACTTGTAGTTGACGTGAAAAGGCTAATTGCATTGTGTAAATGCATCATAGATATGAATTTACATGTATCATATGGATATTGTGAAAAAATAATGAAAGATAATAAAGGTGTGTTGAAATTGCGTAAGGCAAGACTAATGGAGATGAAAAGTATTTGATTGGAAAATTACGCAAATAGCAAAAAGGGGTAAATTATGTTAAATTTAAATTTGATCCAATGATAAATGTAATGGTATTCTTCGGGATAGCCTAAAGCAATGGTATCCTTCGGGATAGCCTAATGTGTTGGTATCCTTCGAGATAGCCTAGTGATGGTATCCTTCGAGATAGTCTAAGGTAATGGTATCCTTGGGGATAGACAAATGTGATGGTATCCTTCGGGATAGCCTAATGTAATGATATCAATCATGATAGCTTAAGAAGGTAAATACCAACGCAAGGTTGGTGATACCGTAAGGTTATGTGTAAAGAGCAAATCCCTATGGGGAGAGTGTCAAGTTTCATTTGAGAAAAGAAAGTTAATGAGATTGGATCCAAGGCTATAAAATATAAGATTTAAAATGAATATGTTATCAAATTGTGATGAATGAAAGTAATGAAATAGTAAGCGAGTATGAGTGTGGTGTTGGGAAGCTTAAGTAGGATGGTTTATAATTCCCTTATTTAAACGAATTGGGACGCCTTTTCATTTAAACAATGAAGTTGTAAATCTTCGAACCATAAGTTTATAATTCATTACTTACATAAATTGGGACACCTCTTTATGCGAGTGGTGAATTGTAAATTAGTGGGCTTACGTGTATTCGATATTGCATGAGTATGGCTATAAGAGAATGAGAAAATAAAAACTAAAGCAAGTTAGATATTCTAAGAAAAATAGGTTATATGAGAATAAAAAAATGATGGCATTAAGATATGTGTAAAAATCTTAAGATATACTTTAAATGAAGTTGTACTTTAAGTAGTGAAGATTAACGTGTTGTAATTTTCAAAGATATTAAAAGGAAAATGCTTAAATGATGTATAAGGTTAAAAATTTTATTACCATGTGGAAGGTATTTATCACAATGTTGAAGTAAGACATAACTTTTGGAGTATGATATTTAACGTGAGTTGTGCTCATCTTATAAAATATGTGTTGGTATTATGTAGAATGTGACATTACCCGTTGTGTGACTCTATGTCACATTAGTACAATGAGAATTATTCTCGAAATTTGATTTATATAAATTCAAAATGGTATATGTTTCCAAATGACAAGTCGTCACGATTGGAAAATTTAGATAAATTTTGTAAAGTTATGTGATCGTTGAGTAGAATTTTATTTCAAATAGAGATGTCATAATGCGTTATGATACTAATGACACAATGGCATTATGAATGGTTGTAAGGTTGTGTTTATTATTTGAAAACAATTGAAGCTTATAGTAATTAGATCATGCATTGGTCGAATTATGTTGTTGAGCTATATGTTTTTATTAAATGAACGAATAAGTAATTTATGTAACGGATATGAAATGATCATGAGATATAAAAAGTATGGTAATGGTCGCTAATGTTAAGCAAGTAAGATTCGGGGACGAAATCTAAATAAGGGGGACAGATTTGTAACACCCTAAAACTGGTTTTTAAATATTTTATTACTAAATGTCAGTGGATGAGTTTGGCTCAGAATTTTTTTAAGTTTGAAGACCTTACGTGATTGGCTAGTCAAACCCGAGAGTCAAACTAATGATAAATGTATATGTCATATGTTATAGAAAGTTTTATGTGGCAAATTTATCAGGAATAAGACTTAAGGGGCCATAGTTGTAAAATAGCCAAACTTCCATTATACTAATAACTAATAATTTCCTGAGATGTCTACACACTTCTCATTTTATCCATGAGATTCTGTGTATCATGAAGTCAAAAGAAAGGAGAGTGGACTATGTTTCTTGATGTTTTAATAAGGAGGACTAGTGTCTTTATTTTAAGGGTTAAGTCTAGCAATGGTTTACACAAGTAAGTACATTCATATATTGAGTTGAATTGATGATTTTTATGTTAGGGTTCATAGACCCAATTTGGGGGTTTTGGGTAATTGTGGTTATAAACCAATATTAAAGTGTTAATGATGCAGGGTTAAGATTAACTCATTAATTAAGAATGATTTGGTGATTTTGGGTTATGGTCATGATGATGATATGATAATTAAAGATAATGATGGATATGATTAATGGGTTGTGTAAACCCTTGATGATTGTATTTGTATTAATGTGAAAATAGGTGCTTGTAATGATCTGTGAGTAAGAACCAAGGTTTGATAATGATGATGATGATGATGATGATAATGGTGATGCTTATTCTTATTAGCTTGGATTCAAGGTAAGTAAACCGGTGATAATATGTTATTGTATGGATTTTATGACATTATGTGTTATGTGGCTTACATGTTTGAGCTATATTGATTGACCTCAATGTGTTAGTCGAGTATGTATAAAGTTAGTTTGATAGAACTAACTATTGAATGATATTAGAGTGATGATCAAGTAGATTGTGTAAGTAGTGGTATGTTTGTTTTTGTAAATGAGTCTTAATGATAATGTTGCTTAAATGTGTAAAGTAAATATGATATCATGCTATTGCTGTTTACTTACTAAGACTCATGCTTACGGTTAAGTTGTTTAACGTTTTGTAGGTGCTATTGAAAGAAAGTAAGGCCTTGGTAAAGGACTTAAGAGTTGGATAAATGGATTAGAAACATTTTGTTTATATATTTGAGTTTAGTATTGATACCGAGCTCGAATCAAGGTTGAACCCCCAATTGTTGTTAAATGAATGATTAATGTCTTGTTGAAGTGTATAAGTCCAAGTATTGTTGGTATTGATGGTCATGCAAGTCTTTTAAATGTTTTATGTAAAATAGGTCAAAATGGGTGTTTGGCAAACCCCGTGAAGTATGTGTATATGGGTTATTGTGGACTACAAATATTTATGAAATTCATGAAGTATGTTATGGTAACGATTTCTAGAAAGTCTCATTTCGTTTTGAGTTATAGAGGTAATTTTCCAGAAAATTGGTCAAAAGCGCACAAAAGGTGTTTTAAAGAAAAATACTGCTTTGGAGGGTATTTTAGTGCACTTAGAGTATGCAGGAAAAACTAGTGCACATGAGGGGTACTTTAGTGCACTATAGGGGATTTCCTAGTAATTAGTGCACTTTAGGCTCCTTTAGTGCACTAGAAGGGTTTGCAGAAAATAGTGCACAAGAGGGGTGTTTTAGTGCACAAAAGGGTTTTGCCAGATTTTAGTCATTTTATTTATTTTGTATATAATGAACCGTAGGGAGTTAGAGGTTGTATCATGTATCATTGAAATGGTCTTTAAGTCTATTTTAAGTTAAACATACTTTCAAAGTCTGATTGTTCGTAGATTGTTGTCAGTCTATAAAAGAGTAACAAAAAGTAATGTTTTGGTAAAGTAGTTTCCGAGTAAAAGGCCAAAATTCTTATGTTTTTTTGTCAAGTCGGGAAATGGGTGTTTCAAATCGGGCCTCCACGTCCATTCATCGTAGGTTGGCATAGCTCCTCCATGGTTCTTAGGTCGGGTAGGGGTGGATTATTCATGTTGGGGTGATGTGGATTATTATTGTTGTTGTGTACACCGACCATGTCTAAATTATCGAGAGTCTCGGGCTCGGGATAAGACGTTGATCGAGTACGCATACACTAAAAAGAAAATGGAAGAGAAAATATTTTTTGTTTTTATAGGTTTTTTAATTTTTTTGTGTTTTTTGAAAATTTTATATTTTTATGGGTTTTTGAAAATTTTTGTACTTGAAAATAACGTTCCCGAAAGAACGGATCCAAAAATCAAAATTTTCTCACAAGAAACCGTTGATTCTTACGAAAAGAGCCGGCAGCGGCGCCATTTTAATAACTGATTTTTGGTTAGTTAAAAATGTAGCTTTTGCAAGATCTTTCTTCGTGTTGCTCGTACCCAATTATATTTGTCGTTGTTTCATTCTCAGTATCTTCTCGAATCGATCACGGTTCAAAGTGGAATTGTTGTTCTTGGTGACTAAAAGGGGGAGCTTTTGATCTATATCTACTAAAAAGGTAAATGCGAGAAGTAATAAAATTAAACTAAAAGCAATTAATGAAAATAAAACTTGAATTAAGAATAAATAGTAAAATACCTTCCCTTGGAAAGGATACTGATTCGGAAAAATTCTGTTGATCCGGAATATATTAGCTCATGCGGAAAACTTGCTCATCCGGAATAAATATAAAAAAGCCTTGATCCGGAATAATTATGAAAAAGCCTTGATCCGAAATAATTATGCTGGTTCGGAATATATGCTCATCCGGAATATCCTTTATTTGGAATATCTTGCTTCATTCGGAATGTCACTCTTCATCCGGAATAATTAACACAAACTGCTCATTCGGAATATTTGATTCATGCGGAATATACTTTCATCCGGAATAAAGACTGATCCGAAATAATTAGTTGATTCGGAATAATTAAGCTGATGCGGAATAAACTCCTTGGTTCGGAATAAATGACTGGTTCGGAATATAAACTACAAAAGTGCTCATCCGGAATAACGGCTTTATTCGGAAAAGTTGCTTATTCGGAATATTTGCTTATTCGGAATATTTGGCAAAAAGCTTCATTCGGAATATTTCTTTATCCGGAATAATAAAATTGATTCGGAATAACTGCTGTTGATTCGGAATATTGAATTGATCCGGAATAATTAAAACTACATAATACTCATCCGGAATATCTTGTTCATCCGGAATATAATGTTGATTCGGAATAAATCGAGAAAACTATTCGTTCGGAATACTTGCTTTATCCGTAATGTATTAAACAGAAACCCTTGGTTCGGAATAATATGTTCAAATCCTTGATTCGGAATGATTAGTTCATTCGGAATCTGGGGAAATGAAACAGTAAGGAGAAACGAAGAACAAGGGAATTTAAGCAACACGAATTTAATCAAAATCCACCAAGTTTTTAACCAAAGATAAAACCAAACTAATCACTAATCATCTACTAATGATAAACATCAGACCAAATCAACAAAAACTCAAAACCCACTTGTTTTTTAAGATCAAAACCAATAAAATTAAAGCTTAGAACTAGAGAATCAAATAGAAAAGATAGAACAAGATTAAAAGGAAGCTTGATATTGAAATATTAAGATTTAACAAACAAAATGAAAGATTAAACTTACAAGATCTTCAAGGAATCAAAGGAAAATAAAAATCACCACACACCTTAAGGGTGTTGGTGTTCCTACAAAATAGGAGAAAAAAACAGAAAGAAAAACTAAAAACTAGTCTTTCAAGTTGTGAAGGAGGTCTATTTATAGGCCTTGGCTTGGTTTGGTGAGTGGGCTTTCTCCCTTTCTTTTTTTCTTCTCGTCTTTTCAGAAAAGTTGACGATTTCGATTTCGATTCGGGATTTGTCGACGAATAAATTCAACTCGACTTTTAATTTCTTCATTTAGTAGACTTGAGTTCTTCGACATATAAAAATCTTCCATCTTTGGTCCTTTTCCTCGATAAATCTTCAAATAGGCCCATTAACTTCAAATCTTTTCCATCTCTTGGACTATAGACTTCGTCTTTCGTCTTTAACTTCGATAAAACCCGTGCAATCCCATGTTTTCTTCAATATTTATCCGGTTGGCTCTGAAACACAACAAACACACAAACCACACATAATTCCAAACAAATGACATTAAATACGCGTTTTGGTCTCGTTTTAGCACGAAATAAGTGGTAAAAGGATGGGTGTTTTCACACCTATCAGGAGGTAAATCTTTCAACTCGAGGATTGGTGGTTCCTCAATTGAAGATTTGGGCTTGATATTCATAACCTCCTCGGTTGGAGGAAATGGGAAATCGTTTAGAAAATCCTTGATAATCGAGAAGTCCTCATCATTGTCGAGGTCTTCGTCACAAGTACGTGGAACATCGAATTCTTCCAACGTAAAACCACCACCTTCAAATGGAGTGAAGGTTGGTGTCGAGTTATCAAGAATGGGATCTAGCATAGTGGGATTGCCATTATTTTCATCATCACCAAAACCTAGAACTTCTTGTGAAAATTCCTCGCAAACAATGTCGATCATATCAACGAGGTTTATGGTAGCAACAGAATAAACATGAGAAATTGGAGAATTTTGAGTTGCGTTTATAACAAGTTCCTCGTCGTTGAAACGTAAGGTGATCTTTCTAGCATGCACATCAATTAAAGCCATAGATGTATCTAAAACCGAACGACCTAAAATGAGAGGAACTTGAGGATCCGTGGGAATATCGACAACGATAAAGTCTACCGGATAATAGAACTTTCCCACTTTCACAAAAACGTCTTCCGCCAATCCACATGCGGGAATTGTGGAATGATCGGCCAACTCGATAGACATTAGTGAAGGAGTAAGATTAGGAAGATTGAGCGACTTGAAGATTGCAAGTGGCATCAAGTTAATACTAGCACCAAGATCGGCCAAGGCATAGAATTCTTCCATATCTTGGATTGCACAAGGAATCAAGAATTTACCGGGGTCACCGACTTTTTGAGGTATGCGGTTAAGATAAACCAATGAACAACTAGACAATTGTTGCAATTTCTCCTTATTGTTCAACATACTCTTAAAGTTAGCGGCAAACTGAGGCATCATGACCAAAGAATCGGCAAAACTAACATTAAAATGAACGTCACGAAACATTTTCATAAAAAGCTCAAACTGGTAATTGTCGCGCTCTTGACGTTTCTCCTTTCTAAGTCTCGATGGATAGGGCAAAGGTGGTGTGGGTTGAGGCATAGGCATAGCCTTTGGAATCATGGGTTCCAAATGTGGTAATGGGTCAATCGTAGGTGTGGCATGAGCGGTACTTCGTGGGATTTGTACATGCTCCTTTTCGACCACCACCTCGGGTTCTTCCTCAATTGCATCCTCCGTAGGAGCAATTGGTTGAGGAGTCGGTTCCTTAAGTATCTTACCACTTCGTGTGGTAATCACTTTCATCTCTCCCTTAGGGTTCGATATGGTATTCCTAGGAAGACTAATCGAAGACGGTTTGCACATTATAGCCTCAAACATAGATGAAATTTTATCCTCAAACATAGATTGCCTCTTCTCGGCCTTAATCATCTCTTGTTTTATTTCATGTTGCCCTTGTTCCATTTTTTGTTGGTTTTGTTGTAACCTAGTTACATTTCCCTCCATTTTGTTTGTATGGATTTTAAGCTCATTTGCTAACTCGTTTTTCAACTCCTTCTTCAAGTCATTCTTAAAATCGGATCTTAGGCTAATGATTTCTCTTTGAATGTTGTCAAACCTAGCATCGTTTCCATTAGCGTATTCAACAAATTCATTTGGAAGATCTTTCAAAGTTTGCAAACCCTTGTTGTTGTTTTGAAAATCATTGTTTTGATTTTTGTTTGAAACTTGATTGTTATTAGCCCCTTGATTCCCATAGTTTCCTTTGTAAGTGTTTTTAAAACCAACTTGATTGTTTCGATAGTTGTTGTTAGCATTTTGATTGGGAGCAAAACCCGGTGGAGTTAATTGATTGGAGCGGGTAACTTGACCGTTTTGGTTGTAAGTTCCCGTGGCCGCGTAGGCACTCGAAGTGTTACCACCGTTGGTAATGCACTCGGAGAAATCATGACCTCCACCACAATACATGCATGAAACCTCAATCGCTTTAGCCGTAGCGGGAGCACTTTGTTCTCCAACTTTGAATTCAATTAAAAGTCCTTTAAGTTTATCAAAGATTTTGTTTTCCAAGTTCGCCTCAATTTTGCAAGCATCAATGGTATTGGACAAAGAAGGTGAAGCTGAAGATGAAGCCTTACGAACACTCGATGTGTTACGAGGAATATACACCTTAGATATATTCTCAATTATCAACAACTCTTCCTCAACCGTTTTACACAAAAAATTACCACCCGCGGCGACATTTAGATAATCCCTTTCATGATCATTTAAACCATTGTAAAACGTGTCAATTTGATGCAAGTCGGAAAAACTGTGATGAGGACACTCAAGTAACATTTTCTTAAACCTATTCCAAGCCGTTGAAAAACTCTCATTAAATTCTTGTGAAAATTTTGAAATCTCATTTTTCAAATGCGTAGTCTTAGAGGGCGGAAAAAGTTGGTTCACCAATTCTGAAACGAGATCCTTCCACGTCAATATAGAATTGGGTCGCTCTTTCTCTAACCAAATTTTAGTGGGCCCCGCTAGGAAATACGGAAAAATCATCATCTTAATCGAGTCATTAGCAACATCCTTAAATTTGCAAGTGGCGGTAAGACGATTGAATTGGCGGATATGGTTGTGCGGGTTGTCCTTTTCATCCCCACGGAATTTTTTGTTTTGGATCATCGACAACAAACCCGTTTTCACTTCAAAATTCTCCGTAAGGATAGCGGGAATCACAATGGCCTCTCCATAACCCTCGGTGGGTGCTTGAAGTAACTCCATCATAGTACGATTCGCCATGGTCGGTTCTTCTTGTACGATAGGTACGTCAATAGGGGACTCCTCACTAGAGAGATTAGGAGTAGGTGTTGACTCCTTTCGGTTTTTTCGTTTACGTGCACGTCTTGCTTGATTACGAGTAAGCATAAACGTCACGTACAACGTGGGGATGAGCAAAGAAGATTCTTTTTGGTGTTCATAATTTTTCCAATTTTTTTGTGGTTTTTGATTGTTTTTACTTTTTTTGGATTTTTGTGATTGTATTAGGTAGACAAAAATCTACAAATCTCCTCCTTAATCAAATCTCTTGATTAAAGAAGCCTCAAGGAATGAAAACGATCACGTGAAGTGAACGCCATCGATGACTTTAGAACGTTGGTGGAACACCAAAACGTTCAAGAGGGCTTAATCAAATGAAACCAAGAAAATATATATGATACTTAGGAAATACTTTGGTTGGCAAATCCTCGATTAGCCCTTTTTATCTAAACACGCACAAGCAAGCGGGGAAACGAGGCGACGCGAAGCACTTAAGAGCCTTATTCCTTAGGGTATATTTTATAATACCCGCCTTATACCCACCTTATAGTTTGTGTTTTTCGAAATTAAGCTTCACGAAAGTATTTATCTATTTTGCCTTTTCTTTCTTATTTGAGATTCGAATACAATGATTGAGTAATGACCTCCTAATCAAGGTTGTGTTTTCACACTTTTGGAGTACTTGTGAATTTATTGTTCTATGTATACAATATAGTAATAATATTCACACAAAAAACGAAAACCGATAATATGTATTAGTAGAGTGCTACTAATACAATTAGCTATTATGGCTATATAAAAACAACCATGGTTCAAATCAAAACACAACACGCCTCCCCGGCAGCGGCGCCAAAATGATGTAGTGACTTTACACACCTTTAGGAAAAGGAGGTAATTAGGGCAAGCGTTAACAAGTAGTTTAGGAAAACCACAAGTAAATGACCCAAAGTGGGGATCGTTCTCAAGGAGGCAAGTGTGTTGTGTAGAGATATGATTAAAAGTTTGTGATTATATTGATGAGGAATGAAAAGAAGAAAAGAGACTAGAAGAGAATGACGGTTACGATTATGAATAAAACTAAGACGAATAGTCGTGCACGTAAAACCGTAAAAAGTGACCAAATTAAAAATTTACCCTAAAAATTCCTAGAAAATTGCAATAAATCCTAAAAAAAGTAATTAGAGTTTACAAAAAATCAAAAATCACTCAAACCTTTTATTTAATTAAATAATAATTTTTTAATGCTAATTAAAGCCCAAAAATCAATTTAATTAACAAAAAGCCCAAAATGAGATTTTTTAACTTGTAAACCTCTAAAACACCTTAACTTTATAAGTATTTTTAAAATTTTTAAAACTAATTAAAACTATTTAAAAAGAATTAAAAACTATTAAAAGTTAAAATAATTCTAAAAATTAATCTAATGACAATAAAATTATTCTAAAAATTGAAAAATTCCTAAATAATGTATTTGAACTAAGAAAAATGAAAAACCTTGTAAAAATATAAATTTTAATTTTTAATAATAAAATAATAATAAAATATTAATAAAAATCCAAAATTTATAAAAAATTCTAAAATGTTGCAAACTAGTTTATTTTAACCTAAATAAAACATAAATAAAGTTGAAATTACAAAATACCCCTATTGGGCCTTGAAATGGGCTAAAAGTCCAAACAGTCCCTTAATGGGCTTGAAATAGGCCCAATAAAAAAAATGTTGTCCAAATAAGCTCAAAATCTCCTATCTGACTTAAAATTTGATTTTAAAAACAAAACTCTGAAGGCCCAAAAGCTGAAAATGTGTATAAGCTAGCTTATTTCAAAGAAACTTATTCTTAATGGCCTTTTTGGCCCATTAAGCTATAAGCTGATGCCATAAGCTAAAGTTTGGCACACAAGCTTCTTTTGAGTTACTTAAGAGATCTCTAAAAAGAAAATTGGAAAAAGCACAAGAAATAAGTCTGAAATAAGCCAAGACTCTCTTCACAAAATGACAAAATAGTCGTTTTTGAGTTCTAGACCACCTCAAGTGCTAATTCAACTTTCAAAAGCTTTTAAATGACTTAATTAAGCAAAATAATCAAAAAGTTTTCAAATAAGCACAATCAATAAGCCAGAATAAGCAAATAAGCACTTATGTAAAAGTCAACTTAATGAGTTTTCTAGTAAAAAGTCAAAGTCAAAGTCTAATAAGCTCCATATCAAATAAATGGGTCAAATAAGGAAGATCTATCACAAAAAATAAGTTGTTGCAAGTCTGGATAAGCCCATATGGCTTATGAATAAGCTGTTTGATGTTTTACACTAGTAGGGGCTAGTTTTGGAGGTTGAGAAGTGGGAAAAGTTTCCACTGCTTGACCAAATTGACTTTTTGTCTTATGTGACTTTTTTGTGGATCAAGTTAAACAAAGGCACCCAAATGATCAGTTAATCATAAGGAGTCAATATAAGCAACAAAAACACAATTCCAATCAGCCAATTAATAAAGTTTAATCAAAACATCCACAGACCTATCCCAGATATGAACAATAAGCAATTTTCACTTAATAAGCACTTATAGCAAAAATCAGCCAGCAAAACATCACCAAATGCATACACAAGCTATAATTAGTTCAAATGAACAAATTTAAACAGGTTTCATGCAATGGTTCAAGGTCTAGAGCAAGATTCAAGCATAAAAAAGTTTCTGATGAACAAGAACAAGCAGATTTTAACACTTGCTGATATACTTGACCACAAGGCCAGATTCAAACACTAAAATCTTGTTAACAGGTTACACAAACTATGATTTAACACTTTTTAGCCTTAAACATGCATACACTCTAGGTGTTTCCAAAATCTTAGGTCAAACTAGGCAAAATCAAGTGAGATATAACACAATCTTTAATTTGATGTTTTAAGTCTGAAAACTTGCAGGTTTTAGCACACAACCAAGTATTTTGTAGATACAAACACAAACAAACAACTTCCAATAACACAATAACAAGTTATGATCTTAAACATGTTAACCCAAACACCCTTTTATATTTTCAAATCAAGATTTTCAAATCAAAAATTGGATTCAGGTTAGCACATGCATACATAAGCATCAAAACATCAAACTTAAACACAAACAACAAGATTTGGAGCACAAGATCAACACATACACAAGTAGAACTCAAATATCACAAATATCCACTTTCTTGACAGATTTTGAGATTAAGGGTTCAAACCTCATGGATGTACATCCACACCCACGTATGTTTGAGCTGATGTGCCTAGCAAAACAAGGCACAAGATTCTAATATCAGGCTGCTAAGATAGAACAAGGTTAGAAGCAAAAGTTTAAAAACAAAAAGGTGACAATTTGGAAAATAAATTTGATTAATGCAACCTTGTTCCCACACTTGATTATCCCCAAGTTATAAGCCTCACAACAACTTGATAACTCTTTATCAGGGTGCTATGATCCACTTATAGCCCAAGAATTCCAAGGTTTAAACCAAGTCTTAGCAAAATATCAAATTTTGAACTCTTTTAGAATTTCTTGCACAAGGTTTGAAAACACGTTTTATGATTCAAGATTAGCAAACATATAACATAAACAAGTAACTAGAAAGATTGGCACTTGGATTTCATCATCAATTTTAAACACTTTTCATTCAACATGAACAAGGCTTTATAGAATTGTGAATAAAGGAAAAACCAAGAGCAGTTGTACAAATGAGACCCTATGACTTTATATAGAGCCTTACATGTGAACTAAGAACATATAAAAACAATAAACCCTAATGCTTGAAGTCCCAAAAATGCCCTTGTCGATTTTGAAACTTTGAGCTCATGTGACTGAATTTGGCTGTTTGTGTGAGTTGTCATGGTTGAAATTGCATCCAAAGGCTCATATTGATGCTTAGGAACAAAGCTAAACAAGGTGTATTGATTCCCTGGCAAGCTTTGGCAGTATCATCAAAAACGTATAGGGTGGGTTTAACATGTGAGCACATGAGTGACGTGGCAAGGGTTTTGGTGATTGGGTTATAATTAAGATGACCTTAATCACTAATCTGGAAGAGATTAGGGTTTAATTGTTGGTAATTAGAAAATGCTCAAATTTGTTCTAGAACACCAAGAACAGTTGTTTAATCCGTTTTTGTTTTTAAATGGAGTGTTTAGCGCGTGATTAATATAATAAATAGAATGGTTATAATCTGTTATGGGTGGGATATGACATGGCAAAATGGGGCGTTTTGATTGGTTGTGGGGAGTTAGTGGGACATGTGTCAAAAGCTGAGTGGCCTAAGTATGTTTCATTGTCTGTCGACTTTGCCCCCTCTTTTCTTATTTCTTTGTCAATTCACTTAGAAACTTAATAAATCCGTTTCCTTTGTTATTCAAGTTTCTATTTTCATACTTTTGCCCCAAATACTTTTCCAAAGTATTTTCAGGGGTATTTCTTGCCAATTCTTGATACTTGAAGGGTTCTTTTGGCATTTTCTTCAAAGATTATGGTCTTGACTTGTATGATTGACTTTTTGGAGGACTAATAATGGCAAGTCTTCATTGTTAAGGGACCACTCTTGTCAATTCTTCAAAGTGGAGGGCCCTTTTTGTAAATTTGACAAACTTTAAGGACCAAACTTGTAATTATGGATAAATAAGGGTTTAAAGTGTCAATTCTTCAATATTGGAGGACCCTTCTTGTAAAATCTTCAAATCCTCAAGGGTTTTTCTTTGAAAATCTTCATTAGGGCTTGGTTTTTTGTGCGGCTTCGTTTCCCATGTTCCTTTTTGCATGTTTCTTGTGATCTTTTGTCATTTCCTCTATATCCGTACCTAAAATACACAAGTAACAAACACAAGCATATATTTGGCATTTTTGATGATATTTAATGCATTTAAAGCCCGTTTTGGACGATGCGACTATGTATAAAAGCAGTCTCATCAGATGATTAAGAAGATTATTTTTGGTATTTTTCATAAATCAATCAAAGATTGATAAAAACAAGGTGTAAGGATAATTACTATGGAAGTAATCTACCCTCGGTCGACTTTGAAACGTAGGTGAAAACCTAAACGTCTCGAGGTTCAATAAGTAAACTACAAAAATTAAATATAATACTACTTGAGTCGGCAAACCAATAATCGGTCGTCCCTCTCAATATACGCACAAGCAAGCGGGGAAACGAGGTGGCACAAAGCACTTAAAAACCTTTTGCCTTAGACGGCCTTTTATAGCTCGTCGCCTTATACCCACCCTATAGTTTGTATAAATCGAGTTCAAACTTTTTATTAGTTTTTATCTATTTTGCCTTTATTTTCCGTTTTGGATTCGAATACAATTGCTACGTGATAAAATCCCAACTAAGGTCTTATTTGGAAGTAGGTAATTTTATTGTTCTACGTAATATAATATAGTAATCGCAAAAAACACGAAAAACGATACATACTATAATAACAGAAAAATAACAAAACTTTCCGAGGACGAAAAGGGTCTTCAAATCAACGATCAATAAATCTCCACGAACGAATCGTACACAAGATCCCCGGCAGCGGCGCCAAAATTTTTGATGTGTCGAGGAAACGTCGATGTTTTTTAATTAGATACGATATAGGACAAATTTAGGAAATTGCCATTAGGAAAAGGTACTAATCCATAAATAAGTCGAAGACGGATTTAATTAAACACGTTGATGATAAAGCTCTACTTCAAGATTGCGACATTTCTCGTCCGATTCTGACACTAGACATGCTACATGACAATATTGATCAAGATCGGTATACGCACCAAGTATAGCATTCATATGGCCAGCATAAAAGTATTCCTTAGAAAGTCGATCAATTTCGTTAGAAAGTTGGTGTTCTTGTGTCTTTAATTTAATTTGAAGAAAATCAACTTCATCTTTAAGAGATTTGACATAGCTTAAATCAGTTAACATTTCCTCAGTGAGAGCATTATAAAACATTTCCACATTTTTTGAAAGATCATCAATGGTTGGAACAATACATTGTTGAATGACGACTTCTACTTGTGGGTTAGGTTTAATATTCCAAATGGTATCCCTAGAAACTTTTTCATAGTCGACGACACCTTTGTACAAATTTAAAACCACTTGTTTTATAAACTCAAATTGTTGAATACTTTTTGTTTTCTCATCCCATTTACGTTTTTCATCCGAAATTTGTTTTTCTAACAAAATTGATTGCTTTTTGAAACTCCTTTTTAAAGAAACTTTCTTTTGGGGTTCATCACTTGGTGGTGGAACACTATTATACATCTTTTGTTCTTTGGAAGGTTCTTTTTGAAGAACAAACTTAATATAATTATCAGAATCAGAAAGGTTTATTAAATCACTTAAGTTTGATCGACTTTCTTCTTGATGACAAATGATTTCGTCGCAGTCCGGAGAAAGAATAAGAGCAAGATTATCAACATAACAACCGATATCATAAAGAGCAGGCTTGGTACTTTGATCTTTCTTGAGATATTCAGGCTTGGCAAAACTCGTTTTCATATTTCTATTGAGCATATTCATAGTTTGAATAGACTGACCCGTTTTGTAAACAATGTTGTTTAACGTGTCGACTCTCTTTTCCAAACCAAGAATTTTTTCAATATCCTTTTCTTCACGAGTTTTATAAAGCTCAGTTTGTTCTTTGTTAACCGACTCTAATTCAGTAATTTGGAGTTTATGTACCAGCAGTTGTTCTTCAAGGTCCAATATCTTTTGTTTTGACATATGAATTTCGTGTGTTACTTCAGAACAATATTGTTCATTGAGCACCTTACGTTCATATACCAAACCATTAGCTATCGCAACCCGTCGATCAGCTTCTTTTACATAATCACACTCTTTAAGCCTGTCTATCTCCTCGACTAAGGATGTGTTTTCTTGCTTTAGACGTTTATTAGCCTCTTTGTTTTCATTAATTTCACGTTTTAAAGAATCAATAATATACGCAAGCAAATCACGGTCCTCTTCCGAATCAGTATCCTGAGTAGCATTTCCGTCATCATTACACATATGCTGTGAATTCGTAGAGATATTGCTATCCTCCGTGTCCATTACATATGTGTCATTGATGCTTTCGGGTTGCTCAGGATGACGTCGTTCATTAGCAAACACATTATAGTTATCATGTGATGGTACCTTTTCAAGTGGCTCAGAATCATAGATGGGTCCAGAAGTATCACCAGTCTCTGGGATCACTTCTTGAATCATTGTCATGTATACATAATGTGCCTCCAACTCTTGATCATCGGCTTCATCATCAGTGTCATCACGCCAGTCAGCTTCATCTGCTGTGAGTGGAATCCCTGCTTCTTCTTTCTTACACAGCAGCATCTTTTCCTTGTGATATCCTGAATCTTTAACCCGTTTTGGCTTCTTGCATTCCCTAGCCATGTACCCAAATCCCTTGCAGTTGAAGCATTGAATCCCAGTCTTCTGCACAACCGGAGTGCCTACAGTATCTCTAGCCCCAACTTGATTCAACATCCTCTGATTATCATACCTAGCATCACGATCATGCCTAGGTGCATGATCAACTTCCTTATATCTAGCATTGGATGATGATCTGAGGTTGTTGTTGGTAGGTTTGTAGATCTTCTTATAAGTTGTGGTGAGTAAAGACATGAGTTCCTCAATCTTCTTGTCCCTTGAAGTTTGTTCATCATCACTGTCTCCATCTGACTCGGTGTCATACTTTGGAGGTGGAGTGGGGATAATTGCTTTTGCTTTGTGATTAGCAGTAGCTAGAGATTTGGTGGATGAGCTTGATGACTTTGAGGAATGAGTAGGTGGTTGTTGACGGGGAACGGGTTTTGTTGAAGTAGCAGCCATAAAAGCAATAGAATTTGCAGACCGTTCTGCCTTTTCAGCCCTTAGTTCATTCAATTTATTCTGATGTTGTTTCAAGATATCATAAAGTTTGTGATAGGAGATGGTCTTGATATC
This sequence comes from Glebionis coronaria, assembly GCA_025667525.1. Classification (NCBI taxonomy): domain Eukaryota; kingdom Viridiplantae; phylum Streptophyta; class Magnoliopsida; order Asterales; family Asteraceae; genus Glebionis; species Glebionis coronaria. The sequence continues at coordinate 435,935,247 of CM046877.1, forward strand.
TTCCCTTTGTTTAACCAAGGTCACAAACCTTTGCCATTCCGGTTTGAGTTGAAGTAGAAACTGAACATTGGCATGATGATTGGAGATGGTGCACTGATTTCTGACAAGCTCATTCATCATTTTGTATAATCTCGAGTAATATGAGTCAATGGATTCACCATCTTCAGATGTGAATTTTCCAAACTCCCAAAGTAGATTAGTCTCGAGATCTTAAACATTGATCGACTCACCTTGCTTCAATCGATGAATTGCATTCCACATTTCCATAGCATTAGGACATGCATCAACTGTGTAATAGATATCGTTTTCAATTCCAGTGAGTATGAAGTTTACATCATCAGCTTCAGCTTGGAGGAGTTTCTTTTTCTCAGCAGAACATGTGTCAAAATCCTCCATATCTCGTATAGTTGATGAAGTACCATCCTCTGCCTGTGTTGTAATTGGTCTGAATTCAAAAACTGGAGGTGGATTCTCAAGGCAGTGACGAAGAGCAGTTCGGTTTTCTTTTCCGTCGAGAAATCTAAGAAAACGAGATCTCCATTGAACGTAGCAACCGTCAGTGAGCACAGGTGGATTACCGTTGCCACCTTGTTCCAAACGAATTTGATTAGCAGTTGTAATGTGTTGATCCCAAACTTAGATTGATTAGCTTTGTGTATACGAGATTAGATCAAGTATAACACGTAGAGAAACCTTTGCTTATGAATAAAGTAACAAAGTGTTATGCGGAATTAACACTTGATCTAAAACACAATGATGTTAAACAAACTTTCACTTGTATTAGAATAATCGTGTTGATTACAATGAAAGGTTTAACTTGCGAATACTATGAAAACTGATATATGACTTTAACCTAAAAGACCTTCTTTTATAGAACAAGAAGTCTTGTACAATAAGCTACGAATCAACTATTCTAGGTAAAGATAATAATAGAAAATACAATGTCGTGCTTATCTTTACCATACATAAATAAAGAAACAAATAAACTAAAGATATTCTATCAGTGTCAATCTTCAAGGCTGTCAGCGTTGACTTCTATCAGCGTCCAAAGTCAATCTATCAGCGTTGACTTTCTTCTTATCAGCGTTTGGTGATCTGACCCATATTTTATTCCCAACAATCCTCCCCTAAACTTGATATCCATTCCAATGATCAAGTTTCTGAATAAAAACTAAAGGCTTAGGAGGAATCTTTCAATAACTTCTTATGTTGGTGATAAACATATCTGATCAAGTCCTTGGCCACATCACTCGTATAATCAATCTCCAAGGGTGTCTCTAGCATCTTCTCCAATACTTCTTTGGACAAGAAATAGTCAGCATCCACAAGCAAATATTCTGAAAACTTTGTAGAGCTCATATGAAATACACCACAAGTAGAATATAGCCTCCAATGAAGATTACTGAGATCATCTTCAAGATCCTTCCAAATGGCAGGATCTGCTTCTTTTGGACCACACAAAGTCATAAATGTGTTCCAAAGTCTTATTCCATTAGCTGAAGTAGGTGCTTCAGCTGTATACTTGGCCTCTATTAACCTCCATAGATGCACCAAGTCTTCCCTGTCTATGCTTGCAAATATAGAAATAACTGAAGTGAAAGTATGTACCTCCTTTCCAAATCGTCCAACCTTCCAAAATCCACACTCATCTTCATCAAAACTGATGATTGGATTTCTGTCATCTAGAGGTACTACATTTACCAAATCTGAAGCTTCCAAGGGAGAAAGCTTGAGATGCTTCCTTATAACACCTTCAGTTGGAAAATACACATCCATGTCTTTAGGAAATTGGAAAGGATCTCCTTTCTTCACTGGTCTTTGAGCAATCCTTATTTCCTTTTGAATCTGCATCTCCTCTGCAAGCTCTTGTTTTCTTTCTTCTGAAAGAAACTGGTAGACATTCTCTTCTTGCACCTTCCTCCAAATAGGATGTGCCCTATAATCTAGCTCCTCAAAAGATAAGGCCAGCAACTTCTTTGATGTCCAATTAGGCTGATGACATCTAAGCAACTTATAATACAACTGCCTTCTATCTCTCTTGAGCCAGGTTTTGACCTCTTGTGCATTAAATCTCATAATCACCTTTATGTCTTCTTGCACCCTAAGAAGAACTTCCAACCCCCAAATTTGATCTGATAAACTCATACCTGGGTTGTCCATCACCTGGTCTTCCCAAGCATGGTACATTCTGGTGATTTCTGGTAGGTCCCAATCAACCTGATTCTTCAACTCACTCAACCTTTCCTTTGCTAGCTCATCTCCATATTCAAGCCTTTCTGGATCTTCAATAATTTGAATGCTTGAATCTGAGCTATCATCATTTTTTCCATCACCACTTTCTTCCTCACTTTCAGAAACAACAAATGGTGATCTTCTTCTTCTCTTCAAATCTCTTTCCACAAGTTGTGCAGCCAACTGTTCATCAAATGCTATTTGTGCTGCATCTTTCTTTGGAACATCTTCTTCAATCAAAATACCTTTACCTTTGTCTTTTGGATCAATAATTGGTAAAGTAGAAGAAGAAACCTGTGTGGACACATCTTTGATAATTGTTGATGGCTGGAATACATCAACACTACCTGCAACTTTGTCAGCGTCCAAGTTGCTCCTATCAGTGCCACGATTACCTTTATCAGCGTTGGATGTGTCAGCGTCCAAACCTGTATCAGCGCCCAATGTTTCTTTGAAAGATCCTTCCAAGTTCTTTGGTGTCATCTTGGATATATCAACAACTGGATGCTTCTTCAAGTTGGTGAGAGCTTCAGCAATCTGCAAAGATTCACTAAATTGTGAACTCTTTTCTGAACTCTTTTCACTAGCTGTGTGAATCAACTCATCCTCCTCATCCTCTTTATCCTCCCCTTTGGAAGATTCCTCCATTAAACTCCTGCTACTTGGATTCTCCAAAACAGTTACTCTCTCCCTCAAAGCTTGGAGTTCTCTTCCCTGGTTGTTGACAGTTTGTACAAGACTGACATTTTGCTTTTGCAAGCTAATGACAGCCGCCGTCAATTCAATTATTGTCATAGGTTCCAATCTGCCCTCAGCTAGAATGGGGATTTGACCTCCCAAAATAGAATCATGGGGCATGGATGAGGTCTTAATGATGTTAGGACTGTCTTGACCAGCGTCTAAGCCTGTGTCAATAGCCCCAGCCTCACCCATTTCACCAGCCACACTTGTGGAGGTGGTTCTCTCTGCTACAAGGCTAGGATCACTAGAGGAGAACACTCCAATAACCCTTTGGCGTTTAGTCAACCTAGATTGCAATGGGGTGGAAGATGAAGTAGATTGGGTGGGTGTGGGTTGATTAAGGGGTGTTTGGGATTGGTCAGGGAGTGTATCAGTGTTGGGATTGGCTGTGTCAGCGCCCACATTTTGAGTGTCAGCGCTGGGTTGGTCAATGTCCATGTTTTCTGGTGAAGGTGATGGTTCATGAATAGGCTCAAGTTGGGGTTCAGGGTCTGGTTGTGGGTCTGGTTGTGGTTGAGCAGCCTGAATTACTTCAAGCATGGGTTGGGTAAGAGGTATGGGGTCGTTTGTGGAGCTCATTTTAGCAAAAATGGTTTTCTGTTGTTTAGGGATCTCATAAAAAGTTTCATGATCCCTAGAACAATATTCTTGTAAATCAAAGACCATTTGCAAAAATCTAGGGTAAGCCAAAGTCATTTTACTTCCCTTGTTTTTACACATCCCTTCAAAAATCATTTTTGAAAAATTATACTTAAGCCCACGTGTTATACAAACCAAAGCACTTGCAATTGACCTGTTTATCTCATTAAAAGAAGTACATTTTGGACTTAAGCATTGTAAAAGGACATGTATCAAATATTTCCAGTCAGAGGGAAATTCCTGCTTATGATATTTATTTAAAGTGACATCAGCAGGAATAGGATAACCCAATTCCCTAAGACCCTGTTCTATTGTTGCTATGGCAAGAGTAGTCACACCATCAGCGTCATCAAGACGCAAAGCTTGGCGAACCAAAGCTTCAGTGACCACCCATGTTCTTCCATGAACAGTAGATATTAATGTGGTCACTCCATTAGTTGTTGTGGAACTAACATTGTTCCAAAACTGTCTAAGGTGTGCGACAGGGACTAATGGTGTATGAGAAAGTGCATACCTCAATGAAGATGCATTTAAAAATGCCACCATCTGTGAATACTGAGGAAATAAAGCATCATCAGCAGTCAAGTAAGCGATCATATTGTGTTGGCTCTTGAACTCCAATGTTAAATTCTTTGAGTTGAATTTGGGTGCCATGATTTAAAGCTGTGTAGGTTATATGATATGGGAAAAATCTAGGAGGAAAAGTGTTAGACAAGAAAATATGAATACCCAGAACAAAAAGATTAGCCAAATTTATAGGAGAGATGCATGATTTTGATTGGTCAAAAATGAGGCGGTTATATTCAAAGAGCAATCATGAAAATCTTGAATCAAATATAACTTATCTCATGCATTAATTAAAAGTAACTTCTCCCCAAAATTACGGCCAAAGATTAGTCAAAAAATAACAACTGGGTAGGGCCCACTAGGTGTCAACGGTCAAAAATAGCCCATCAGCGCCCAACGGCTATATTTTCTTGTCAGCGTTTGCCTAAAGCCTTGTCAGCGTCACGATTGGACGTAACAGCGTTTGGAGAAAAACTTGTCAGCGTCTAAAAAGTAAAAATAAAAATATTTAAAAAGAAAAAGACCTTAACAAAGTAACTTATCCTAAGGGAAATATCTTACAAGTTGATAATAATTACTGGGCGGCAAGCACTGTCCATTTATACACACTTGCATAAGCAAGATAGACACAAATGTCCTCTAGAGTCCCTTGCTAACCAAAATACTTACCAACAAAGTTATTTCATAAAATTCTTTGTAACTCCCAGGTAAACCCATATCCAAAGTATTCCCAAGTCTCCCATCAGACCATAACCAATTCTAAGTCAAAAATGTCTTGGCAGCATGCAAAGTTGATATACTATGCATGCTACAGTGCCTCATGGTTTAGTAAAACTAACCCATACTCACCTGTGGACACAATCTAGAATTGTGAGAGTATTCTAAGAATACCCAAGAGTCCTAAAGGTTCCTTAAACCTCCCCTTAAACTATGATACATGAGTTCTCAAAATATATATATGAACATTAAAAATTTATGTCAAGATAGGAATATAAATATTCCAACCATCATCCATAAACAAAACATGTCCAAATAGCTCTTCAAAGATCCATAAGCAACTCTATATCCAATGGCATAAAGCTACCATTACCTGCACATTTAGATGAAAACCACAAAACTAACATTTGTTGCTAACAGCGTCCCGACAACACTTAACAGTGTTGAAGAAACTCTTGTCAGCGTTAGACCATAATATCTCTAACAACGGCAAAATAACACTTGACAGCGTTACATTTACCTTTGTCAGTGTTAGAAAAATAATGTGGAAAATCTAAATCATCACAAAGACCAATAACAATGCATATCCTGTACATACTTTTACAAAAAGGTTCCAAAACACATATTAAGTGAGATTAACCATTCCAATATTTGTTACCAAATATTGAAATCTTCCAGCATCAAAAGGTTTAGTTAATAAATCAGCTACATTATCTTCAGTATCTACCCTATCTGGTTGTATTAAACCTTTCTCAAAGCAATCTCTTATAAAATGGTGTCTAATTTCTATGTGTTTGGTTTTAGAATGATGTACAGGATTTTTAATAATGCATAAAGTACTGTTATTGTCTACAAAAATCTTGGTATGCATAAAATTATACCCATAATCCAACAGCTGGTTCTGAATCCATAAGACTTGTCCACAACAAGCAGCTGCAGCAACATATTCTGCTTCAGTTGTAGAGTTGGCCACCACTGTTTGTTTCTTGCATTGCCAAGATATTAATCTGCTCCCAAGAAATTGGCATCCACCAGTTGTGGATTTCCTATCAAACTTGTCACCACCATAATCACTGTCTGAATATGCAATAAGGTCCAAGGGAGAATCTTTTGGGTACCATAATCCAAGATCTGGATAACATCTTAGGTACCTAAAAATCCTCTTCACAGCAAAAAGGTGACATTCTTTGGGAGTCACTTGATGGCGTGCACATGCACACACAGCAAACATGATGTCAGGTCTTGAGGCTGTAAGATACATCAATGATCCAATCATTGATCTATAGTGCCTAACATCCACATCTTTTCCAGCTCCAATTTTTCCCCAAGGGTATTGCCTATCCATAGGAGTGGAAGCCTCCTTCTCATGTGGAGAAAAACCATATTTCTTCAAGATTTCAGCTACATACTTGTCTTGGGAGATGAAGATACCATCTTCTTTCTGCTGAACTTGTAAACCTAGAAAGAAGTTCATCTCACCCATTGCACTCATCTTGAATTTATCTGTCATGAGCTTGGAAAAATCCTCACTCATTTTTGGATCAGTAGAGCCAAAAATGATGTCATCAACATAGACCTGCACAAGCAACACATGTTTTCCTTTCTTCTTTGTAAACAGTGTCTGATCTATGGTGCCCCTCTTGAAACCATTTTCCACCAAATAGGTGGACAATGTACCATACCATGCTCTTGGGGCTTGATGAAGGCCATACATTGCCTTCTTTACTCTATAAACCTTGTCTGGATTCTCAGGATCTTCAAAACCAGGAGGCTGCATTACATAAACCTCCTCAACAATTGTGCCATAGAGGAAAGCACTCTTCACATCCATTTGATAAACAGTAAAATTCATGCAAGAAGCATAAGCTAAGAAAATTCTGATAGCTTCAATTCTTGCAACTGGAGCAAAGACTTCTTCATAATCTATGCCTTCCTCTTGTGTATAACCCTGAGCTACCAAACGTGCCTTGTTTCTGACCACAATGCCTCTTTCATCTTTCTTGTTCCTTAGAACCCATCTTGTCCCAATTGGTCTCACATATCTAGGACAATCAACCAGCTCCCAAACATCCTGTATAGCAAATTGGTGAAGCTCATCCTGCATTGCTTCCACCCAACTTGGTTCTTTGAGAGCATCAAAAATCTTCTTGGGTTCTTCCTGTGACAGAAAACAGGCAAACAAACATGCTTGTACAAGAGGGGTATCAACCTTCTTGTGTATATTGGCAATAAACCCACCAAGACCTTGATGGGATCTTCTTGTCTGAACTGGAGCCATAACATCACCAATGATTTGAGATGTGGGGTGATCCTTTGCTGTGGAAGTGAGAACTCCTCCTTCAAAAAGTCTGGTGTCCTCAATTTCACGCTCCATGTTGCCAATATCTTCTTCAGATTCTTCTTGATCAACAGGAATCTCTTCATGGATATTGGAAGGTCCACCCTGTTCAAAATGAGAAGAGAAAAGCTGTGTAAAGGTGTCTCCAAAGTCTGATCCTTGTTTGTCAGCGTTTGGGCTAACAACGACTGAACTGGTGTTGTCAGCGTTGGAGCCATCAGAGTCTGAATTGGTCGTGTCAGCGCTTGATTTCCCTTTGTCAGCGCCTGAAGAATCATGCATGTTTGTATTTGGTGGTATTTGAACACCACCATTATCTTTCCTTGCAGCAGTAGCAGCAGTAGCAGCAGTAGCAGCAGCATAATACTCATCTGTCCATATAGGAAGTGTAACATATTCTTGTGTGGGAGATGATTCAACTGCTGGTGGTCCATCCTCCTTAGCAACCTGTATACCTGAAACATTACCAATTCTCTTTTCCAAAACACTTGAAGTTACCTTCACAATGTCTGGATCAGTAACAGGCATATAATTTAAAGCTCTAGACAAAGGTTCTAAGTCAAACAACCAATTTGGACCACTCTCAGGATCACTAGGTTTACTTTCTAAAAACCTAACATGTACTTTTTCAAGTATACGTTTTTCCTTTTTAATGTAAACCCTATATCCTTTACTCTGCACTGAATAACCCATGAAGTAGCCTTCATCACCTTTTGAATCAAATTTACCTAGGGCCTCACTAGTTTCTAGAACAACTACATGACATCCAAAAGGCTTCAGAAAACCAATATTTGGCTTCCTTCCCCAAAGTAATTCATAAGGTGTCTTATTATGTATCTTGTTGACCAATGCCCTATTTTGAACATAACAAGCTGTGTTAACAGCTTCAGCCCAAAAAGCTATAGGAAAGTGGGCATCAGCCAACATGGTTCTGGCTGCTTCAATAAGGGTCCTATTCTTTCTTTCAGCAACTCCATTTTGCTGAGGAGTTCTAGCTATGCTAAACTGCCTAGTAATCCCTTTCTTGGCACAAAAATCATCTAATAACTGATTTCTAAACTCACCCCCATTGTCACTTCTAATAATTTTGACCTCATTACCATTTTTCTTTTCTATCTGGGTAATGAAATTAATCAGACTTAGGGCAGTTTCACTTTTCTTGGCTAAAAAGAAAGTCCATGTGAACCTGGAGTAATCATCAGTAATGACAAAACAATATGATTTACCCTTCAAACTTTCTATATTAGTTGGACCAAAGAGGTCCATATGCAATAAGTGAAGGGGTTTAGAACTAGAGTGCACCTGTTTAGACCTGAATGAGACCTTGTGCTGCTTGCCCTTAAGACATGCAACACAAGAGTGGTCATTGTGGAAAGCCTTTTCAGGCAAACCATCAACTAAACCAAGTCTCACAAGCCTATTAATATTCTTAAAGTTTATGTGCCCTAGTCTCCTGTGCCAAAGATTACTTTCATCTACTGAGGCTTTAGCATACAGACATGACATCTTATTATTTACCTTAATCCCATTAAGATTCACATTATATATGTCTTTATGCCTTGGTGTTCTAAAATCTATGTATTTCTCCTCAGGGAGCTTATAATCTTTGCTTAACACCAAGCACTCAGTATCTGTGAAAAGAACCTTATTTTTGTTATCACACACTTGTGATACACTAAACAAATTATAATCCAGATCTTTCACCAAGAAGACATTATCAAACCTTAGATTGTTAGTGACAAGGGTTCCTTTTCCTGTGATTGTGCCGTAGCCACCCCCAAAGTATACCTTATCACCATCTTGAATAGGAGAGAAATTGGTCAGATAGTCTTCCTTTCCAGTCATGTGCCTTGAGCATCCACTATCCCAGTATCCATAGTCATTGATCTTCTTCTGAATGCCCTGCACATAAAGAAAACACATTAGTTTTCTTTGGGAACCCAAGCCTTGGAAGACTTGGATTCATTTGGTTGTTCAACAAGAACAGACTTGGTTCTCATAACAACCCCATTTTCATCCCTGTTTGAATGAAATTCCCAGTTAACCCCAATTGGTGTTGACAATGCCTTAGAAATATAATGAAACCTGTTGCATGTCATAGAGATACCAGTATTATTAGGGTTCTGGTCTTGTTTTGGTCTCCATGTTAAGCTAGTAGAAGCTTTAGACCTATTTCCCTGTGGTTGCAAATACCTAGGTTTAGCAGTGTGTCTGTCAGTGCTGAAATTACTCTTGTCAGCGCCCCGATTGCTCTTATCAGCGTTGAACCTAGGGTTTGCTACAGGAACCCATTGCCTATTTGACCAAGTATTTGACTTTTGAAAAGGTCTTAGGCCTTGTGTGTTAGACCCTCTAGAAAAGAATGGGGCTGGTCTAACAACTTGTGAACTTTTGTTCACAAAGGTATTGGGTCTGACAGTGTTTGACCTATGTTGACTTTTGTCAGCGCTGAAATGGTTCCTATCAGCGTTGACATTGGAAGCGTTGACACATTTGTAGGCCAAATGTGAGAAGCTCCCACATGAGTAACAGGCTTTTCTAGACATAGTCTTAGGTCTAGAAGCAAAGAAACCTGTTCCATGGTTACTAACTTGGCTTTTTGGTGACCTAGAATTTCTATACATCTCTGCATATTTAACACTAGGTTTTCTAACATTTTGTGGGCCAAGGTCAACAGGTTTGCCAGTGGTAGGGTGTGTGATCTTAATAGGTTTAGGATCATCAATTGGTTTTGTGATTGGTGTGGGCTCATTTGGACTTTCACACAATAACCCTCCCTTAACAAACAAAGTGTGGTTAGCTTTCTTCCACTCTTCTAGGTCAGTCAGCTTTTGCTGATATTCCTCAACTGGGGAAGTCACTCTAGGTGGAGGAATGAACTCCTCCTCTTGGCATTCTGGCAAGCCAGTCCAAGATAAGTCCTTTGATTGGACACCATAGAAATCCCCAGCTGGTGGTGGAACAACAGTATAATTATTCATCCCAATCCCACTCATATCCTTAGAGTCTCTTTGTTTACTAACACACTCTCCTAGGGTTTGTGTGGCCTTATCAAATCTCTGGATTTTAAGACTCACATTATCTTTGTTTTTGTTAGCCTCCTCTAACTGAGCTATCAAATCAAGATTAACCCTATTTACTATATCTTGAACATCCTTACTCTGATGTAACTCATGTTTTAAGATATTTATTTGATCCTTTAAATCAAACTCCATTTTCTTATACTCAGTTACTGTCTTTTCTGTTTGGGTAAGAGCAATTTGATAGTTAGATACTTTGCACCTTAGAGTACTTGCTTCATCTAATAATTTAACTATCTCTTGTTTTGATTTTTCAGTATTTAAACGACAACCCTTAGAACAGAAAGCATCATCATATACCTCATTGTCTGATGAAGAGGAGGAGTGTGCCATGAGAGCATATTCAGCATGCTCTTCTTTAACTTCAGCAACCAAAGCTCTGTCCTCTTCCTCATTCTTAGCCATCCAGCTCCAATCCCATTCTCCAACACCATCAATTTGTTGAACAGCAACCATGGCCTTGGGATCTGGGTTCTTAATCATTTGGCTAGAAGGCTTCCCAGCATCAGATCTCCTTGGAGATCTACATTCCCTCATAAAGTGCCCCATCCTATGACAGTTGTAGCACTCTACCTTGGACTTGTCAAAGCCAGCAACATCCTTAGCATTAAAGGTCATCTTCTTCTTGAACCTTTTATTGAACCTGTTTGCTCTTAAACTTACAAGAGCCATAGTCCACTTGATGTCCATCTCTTCCAATTGTTCATCACTTATCTGCTCAAGATCTTCATAAGTAATCCTTGAATCACTAGGCAAAGAAGCAATGAATGCACACACAGTATCAAGATCAAAACCAGCAGGTTTAATTCTATCAGCGCCATGATTGTGTGTGTCAGCGCTTGAGTACAAAGCGTTGACAGGATATGATCCAGCGCTGACAGATTGACATCCAGCGCTGACACCTTGAGATCCAGTTGCTGAATGTCCATAAAAGTTCATGGAATCAAATTGGCCTTCACTTTGTGAAAAGAAGGCCATGTTGCTGCTTGAAGATTTGTTATCACTCTCCAATTGCCATTCATTCTCCAACAGCCTTAACTTGTTGAAGATGTCATCAAACCTGGAAGTCTTGTGGGTGTTATTGACAAGAATAGATCTTGTCTCAATCTTCCATACATCACCAAGGCTTTTGAGAAAAGTAGCATTCAATTCAGGGTCATCAATCTGTTTTCCCATGAAGGAAAGTTGACTTGTGATGTCAAGAAGTCTACTTCTCACACTGCTGAGATTCTCATTAGGTTGAGCTTTAAAGACAGCATACTCATGCAAGAGTTGCTTCTTCTTTTCTTCTTTTGTGTCAGCATTGCCACCATGTGCTACTTCAAGAGCTTCCCAAAGCTCTTTTGCAGACTCAAAACGTTTGTACTTATGCTGATTCTCATGACCTAGGGCATGTTTCAAGATGTTCAAAATTTTCATGTCCACCCTCTTCTTGGCTATATCTTCAACAGCTACCGCTCTCCCATCATCAGGCTTTTCCACTTTATCAGCTTCAGGACAATTAGGAACAGCTGTCCTTGCGGCAATTGCAGCAGTAATCTTTGCTGCTTTATCGAATGTGTTTCCATATTCGATAATTTCCCAAAGAGTGTAGTCATGAATAGCTATGTATTGCTCAAAATTGGACTTCCAGAGTTCAAAGTTCCTGGCATCAAACATGGGAATTTTGATACTAGGGTTTGAGAAGTTGTTTTGAAGCAAAGCAGGAGGTTGATTTGTGCCAGACATGATGTTTTTAGGGTTTTGAGAATTTTAGGGTTTTTAGGGTTTGGTGTTTTAGGGTTCTGCGTTACTTAAAGATCAAAAGTTTCTCAACAAGCTCTGATACCACTTGTTGATCCCAAACTTAGATCGATTAGCTTTGTGTATACGAGATTAGATCAAGTATAACACGTAGAGAAACCTTTGCTTATGAATAAAGTAACAAAGTGTTATGCGGAATTAACACTTGATCTAAAACACAATGATGTTAAACAAACTTTCACTTGTATTAGAATAATCGTGTTGATTACAATGAAAGGTTTAACTTGCGAATACTATGAAAACTGATATATGACTTTAACCTAAAAGACCTTCTTTTATAGAACAAGAAGTCTTGTACAATAAGCTATGAATCAACTATTCTAGGTAAAGATAATAATAGAAAATACAATGTCGTGCTTATCTTTACCATACATAAATAAAGAAACAAATAAACTAAAGATATTCTATCAGTGTCAATCTTCAAGGCTGTCAGCGTTGACTTCTATCAGCGTCCAAAGTCAATCTATCAGCGTTGACTTTCTTCTTATCAGCGTTTGGTGATCTGACCCATATTTTATTCCCAACATAATGTTGATGTTGTTGTTAGACATGGTGAATACTTGTGGATGAATTACAGATCTTAGTGGATTTGTTGTGATGATGTGTGGTTAAAACTGAAATTCCGAAAATAAAAAAAAAAAATTCAGTCCGACAATAAATTCCTCAGTCTGACAAAACGGTAAGCCGAAAAATTTTGTATCGCCAAATTTTGAATTTGAGTTAGAAATAGCCAAATACTAGTAGGGAAAAATTTTTATTTTACTTGACCTAAATTACTCAAACAAAATATCCATCGGAATATATGTCGGAATGTCCATCAGAATACCTGTCGGAATGTCCATCGGAATACCTGTCGGAATGTCTGTCGGAATGTTCTATCGGAATACCCGTCGGAATGTACTATCGGAATACCTGTCGGAATGTCTGTCGGAATGTTCTATCGGAATATGTGATCACAATACCTATCGCAATGTTACCTGTCGGAATGTTTAGATCGCAATGCACTGTCAGAATGTTTAGATCGAAATATAGCTAAAACAAATTGGACAGAGTAACGACTCAAAAATCCCTTGAAACCGTCGAAATCCCAGATCGCAATGCACGATCGGAATGTCTCGTCGGAATAAGGTATCTAAATCCTGTGATCGCAAAGTAGAACCAAAAGGTTATTGCGATATGGCTTCACTTCCTTTGTACTTTCCGATGGTGATACTTGCTGGAATTTCGGAATGAAGAAAAACAAGAAATTTCTCAACTTTTGATCCAAAAGACTTGTGTTTTAGCCAAAACCAAGATGCCCAAATCACTACTACTAGTATGTAGATGATTTGTATCAAGAATAGACCATAAAAAACACAAAAAAAAAAATTGGGACGTGAGATATAGATCTAAATAGCCACGAAAAATCAAGAACACAACACACGAATCTTCAATCACCTATCCACTATAGGCTCTTGAAACCAAATGTTATTCCCATATCAATCCATAACACAAGATTTAGTTGATATTTAGAGAGAGAAAGAGAAGAAAGTAGAGAGAGAAAAGAGAGAGAATTGGAAGGTTTAAACTTTTACTAGAGAGAGAAACTAAAAGTGAACCAACACCCTCTTCCACACATGGAAGAGGGTATATATACCCTTGGCATATGGGTCATGGGTTTAGAATCCTTGGGTCGGGCTTGGCTTTGTTTTGGGCTTACACCCCTAACTTATACAACATTAGCTTAAAGTCCAAGCCCGGTTTTCCCAACTAACCTATTACAATACAAGACCATTAACGACTAAGATAACCTATTACATTCTTGTTCGACTATATAAAATATAGGGCTAACAAAGAGTGACATTCCGATGGGTATTGCGATGGGTGACATTCCGATGGACATATAAATTTTTGTTTGAGTAATTTTTAGACTTAGCCACTATCTAGACTAGTCCCGGAACATAGTTTTCCCTACTAGTTTTTGGGTATTTCTAACTCAATTTCAAAATTTGGCGATACAAAATTTTTTGGCTTACCGTTTTGTCGGACTGAGAAATTTATTTTCAGACTGAAGATTCTCAGAACGCTACGAATTTTTAACCACACTTCATCACAACAAATCTACTAAGATCTGTAATTCATTCACAAGTATTCACCATGTCTAACAACAACATCAACATTGCGACTGCTAATCAAATTCGTTTGGAACAAGGTGGCAACGGTTATCCACCTGTGCTCACTGCCGGTTGCTACGTTCAATGGAGATCTCGTTTTCTCAGATTTCTCGACGGAAAAGAAAACCGAACTGCTCTTCGTCACTGCCTTGAGAATCCACCTCTAGTTTTTTAATTCAGACCAATTACCACACAAGCAGAGGATGGTACTTCATAAACTATACGAGCTATGGAGGATTTCGACACATGTTCTAATGAGAAAAAGAAACTCCTCCAGGGTGAAGCCTATGCTGTTAACTACATACTAACTGGGATTGATAACGATATCTATTCCACGGTTGATGCATGTCCAAATGCTATGGAAATGTGGAATGCAATTCATAGATTGAAGCAAGGTGAGTCGATAAATATTCAAGATCTTGAGACTAATCTACTTTGGGAGTTTGGAAAATTCACATCCGAAGATGGTGAATCATCGACTCATATTACTCGAGATTCTACAAAATGATGAATGAGCTTGTCAAAAATCAGTGCACCATCTCCAATCATCATGCCAATGTCCAGTTTCTACTTCAACTCAAACCGGAATGGCAAAGGTTTGTGACTTTGGTCAAACAAAGGGAGGATATCAAGACTATATCTTACCACAAACTTTATGATATATTGAAACAACATCAAAATGAAGTGAATGAACTTAGGGCTGAAAAGGCAGAACGATCTGCAAACTCTATTGCTTTTGTGGCTGCTACTTCAACAAAATACGTTCCCCGTTAACAACCACCTACACATTCCTCAAGGTCATCAAGCTCATCCACCAAACCTCTAGCTACTGCTAGAAACAAAGCAAAAGCAATTGTCCCCACTCCACCTCCAAAGTATGACACCGAGTCAGATGGAGATAGTGATGATGAACAAACTTCAAGGGACAAGAAGATTGAAGAACTCATGTCTTTACTCACCACAACTTATAAGAAGATCTACAAACCTACCAACAACAACCTCAGATCATCATCCAATGCTAGATATAAGGAAGTTGATCATGCACCTCGGTATGATCGTGATGCTAGGTATGATAATCAGAGGATACCGAATCAAGTAGGGCTAGAGATACTGTAGGCACTCCGGTTGTGTAGAAGACTGGGATTCAATGCTTCAACTGTAAGGGATTTGGGCACATGGCTAGGGAATGCAAGAAGCCAAAACGGGTTAAGGATTCGGGATATCACAAGGAAAAGATGCTGCTGTGTAAGAAAGAAGAAGCATGAATTCCACTCACAGCAGATGAAGTTGACTGGCGTGATGACACTGATGATGAAGCCGATGATCAAGAGTTGGAGGCACATTATGTGTACATGGAAAATATTCAAGAAGTGATTCCAGAGATTGCTGATACTTCTGGACCTATCTTTGATACTGAGCCAATTGAAAAGGTACCATCATATGATAACTATAATGTGTTTGCTAATGAACGACGGCATCCTGAGCAACCCGAAAGCATCAATGACACATATGTAATGGAAACGGAGGATAGCAATATCTCTACGGATTCACAGCATATGTGTAATCATGACGGAAATGCTACTCAGGATACTGACTCGGAAGAGGACCGTGATTTGCTTGCATCTATTATTGATTCTTTAAAACGTGAAATTAATGAAAACAAAGAGCCTAATAAACTTCTGAAGCAAGCAAACACATCCTTACCCAAGGAGATAGACAGGCTTAAAGAGTGTGATTATGTAAAAGAAGCTGATCGACGGGTTGCGATAGCTAATGGTTTGGTATATGAACGTAAGGTGCTCAATGAACAATATTGTTCTGAAGTAACACACGAAATTCATATGTCAAAACAAAAGATATTGGACCTTGAAGAACAATTGCTGCAACATAAACTCCAGATTACTGAATTAGAGTCGGTTAACAAAGAACAAACTGAGCTTTATAAAACTCGTGAAGAAAAGGATATTGAAAAAACTCTTGCTTTGGAAAAGAGAGTCGACATGTTAAACAACATTGTTTACAAAATGGGTCAGTCTATTCAAACTATGAATATGCTCAATAGAAATATGAAAACGAGTTTTGTTAAGCCTGAATATCTTAAGAACGTTCAAACAACCACGCCTGGTCTTTATGATATCGGTTTCTATAATGATAATCTTGCCCTTATGCTTTCCCCCGACTCCGAAGAAATCCTTCGTCATGACGCAGAACGTTAATCCAACCTAAATGACTTCATCACACCTTATGATTATACCGCATGGAATGAGAAACATGTCATTAACTTTGTCCCTCAAAAAGAGCGTTCATATGAACAAGACTATTTTTCAAATATTCCCCCAACGGATAATCACACGAAAACGAAAAGTTCTTCAAAAAGGGGTTTCAAAAAACAATCAATTTTGTTAGAAAAGCGAATTTTGGATGAAAAACGTAAATGGCATGAAAAATGTAAAAGTGTTCAGCAATTTGAGTTTATAAAACAAGGGGTTTTAAATTTATACAAAGGTGTTGTCGATTATGAAAAAGTTTCTAGAGATACCGTCTGGAATATTAAACCTCACCCACAAGTAGAAGTCGTCATTCAACAATGTATTATCCCAACCATCGATGACCTTTCAAACAATGTTGGAATGTTTTATAATTCTCTCACTGAAGAAATGACAACTGATTTAGGATATGTCAAATCTCTTGAAGATGAAGTTGCTTTTATTCAAGCTAAATTAAAGACACAAGAAACCCAACTATCTAACGAAATTGATCGACTTTCGCGGGAATTCTATCGTATAGATCATCTGAATGTTTTAGTTGTTGATAAATGTCACAGTATTGAGGTTGAGCTTTCAAAAAAGGTTGAGTCATACAAAGAACTTGAGAAAGGATTTTTTAATCTTGAGAAAAGTTTTCACACCCTTGAACTTGCCTCACAAAGTGATGATCAATCTCACAATCATAAAAAATGTCGCGAAATGGCTGCATCTTCGTTTCGTACTTTAAATGAAAAAGATTTTGCGATAAATAATTTGAAAGCTCAGCTACAAGAAAGAGACATAGCACTCAGTGAGTTACAAAAGCTCATTGCGAAACTGAAAGGAAAGTCTGATTTGGGTAAACCATTCGCTGTTCGTCAATCGAGTGCGGTTAAATGCCCTAAATCATCTATTTTGGGAAAACCCCCACAGACTTTGCCTAAACAAGGAAATGATAAGAGCACAAATGTGATAGCACCAGGAATGTATAAGATGAACACTATGCCCACTCAAACTAGAACATCTCGGTTACCTCAGAATTCTAAGAAAACTAATCAACGCGTGTCTTCTTCTACAGGAGTAACTCCCACTACTAGCGTTAGCGGACCACAGCTTAAGAGCACTAGAATGCAAGATAAAGTCATGCCTAACGATAGTCAAGGGAAGAAGATGGAAGTAGAAAACCACCGTAGGAATTTTAAGTTTTCTAAGAATAAAACGTCTGTAACTGCATGTAATGACAGTTTGAATATTAAGACTTCGAATGCTAAATTTGTCTGTGTTAAATGTGGAAAATGTGCTCGTACTTTTAATCATGCTGCTTGTGCTGTTAATCATAATGGTATGAATGCTAGAACTAGGAAGCCTACTCTTGTGCCCACTAGTACTAGAAAACCGACAAGAACCATGAACCAATCCACTGTCCAACCACTTAAGAAACTAAGTGTGTTCGAATCCACTACTCTACGTAAACAAAACAGGTTAAAGAAGCTTTATGAGAACATGATTAGGACATGTACACGGGGGTTCTCAAAATTTACATCACCCGGATACAAATGGGTACCTAAGATAACCACTTTATTAATTGGGACTATGAATGTTAGCTTGCCTCTAGAATATACATCTAGGTCTACTAATATTTTGGAACCCACTGTTATCACGGGCTCCCATTTTTCAAAATCTACATTGTCTCCTAATTCTTATGCAGCTCGTCGAGATCATTCTCTTCATAATGGACTCTGGGTGCACCAAGCACATGACGGGCAATCTCAAGCTTCTAATTAACTTCGTGGAGAAGTTTCTGGGTACGGTACGGTTTGGAAATGATCAGTTGACACCGATACTCGGATATGGAGATTTGGTTCAAGGGAATATCACTATAAAACGGGTTTATTACGTGGAAGGACTGAATCACAATTTATTCTCCGCTGGTCAATTTTATGTTGCGGATTTGGAAGTGGCGTTTCGGAAAACTACTTGCTATGTTAGAGACTACGATGGGAATGACCTTCTTACAGGTTCTCGTGGTTCTGATCTCTACACAGTAACTCTTCAAGACACATCTTCAACAAATCCAATTTTCTTAATGGCGGAAGCTTCATCCTCTCAAGCATGGTTATGGCATCAACGATTGTCACATCTCAACTTTGACACCATCAACTTGCTTTCGAAGAATGATATTGTGACCGGTCTTCCTAAGTTAAAATTCGTCAAAGACCATCTTTGTTCTTCTTGTGAGTTGGGGAAAGCAAAACGAAAGTCTTTCAAAACAAATACTACCCCTAGCTCAAAAGGACGATTAGAACTTCTACACATGGATTTATGTGGTCCCATGCGTGTAGAGAGTATTAACGGGAAAAAGTATATTCTCGTGATTGTTGATGATAACTCTAGATACACATAGACTTTCTTCTTAAGGTCCAAAGATGAAACACTAGAGGTTCTCAAAAACTTTCTCAAGATGATACAACGCAATCTTCAAGCTCAAGTCTTAACCGTAAGAACGGATAGGGGTACTGAATTTTTGAACAAGAAATTGCAGTCTTACTTTCAAGAAGAAGGCATCGAACATCAAACGTCAATTGCTCGAACTCCTGAACAAAACGGCGTTGTCGAAAGACGGAACCGCACTTTGGTTGAGGCAGCTCGAACAATGCTTTCTGCTTCAAATTACCACTATTCTTATGGGCTGAAGCAATTGCAACTGCCTGTTATACTCAAAATCGTTCTCTCATCATACCTATAAATGAAAAGACACCTTACCACATCATTAATGACAGGAAACCTACTGTCAAATTCTTTCACGTATTTGGATCTTTATGCTACATTCTCAAAGACGGTGAGAATCTCGACAAGATGAAAGAAAAAGGTGATGCATGTATTTTTGTGGGGTATGCTACATTGTCAAAAGGATATCGGGTCTATAACAAGAGAACAAAGATTATTCTCGAAACAATTCATATGAACTTTGACGAATTATCACAAATGGTACTTGATCACAACAGCTCAAGTCACGCACCTCAATGTCCAGCAATGGCACCTACACACAACAGTGTATGTCCCGTGCAAGAACGTCAAGAAAGTACTCCTACAGCAGAATCGACGGATACGGTACAAATGAATGAGTTGGTTGATTTATATGATCCAATGTTTGATGTATATTACTATGGAAACAACCAAGTTGTGTCAAAGCCTTCCGCTGTCAACGCTGCTGATGCACCCGAACAAAATCAACAAGACACAACTGCATCTACTTCCGCAACCGTTGCTCAAGAGACAATTCCATCAGATACTCAACAAACTCAAGAAAATGTCATATAACCAACATCACCAACCGTTAATGCTGAAGGAGGAAACAACAATCAAGCAGTCAATGCACAACCTGACGAAGAAGAATTTATCAACCCGTTCGATACACCGGTACGCGAAGTCGGAGAGTCTTCTACTCAGCATGTTGATCCGTCCAACATGCATACATTCTACCAACGATATCCATCCACTCACAATTGGACACGTTATCATCTATTGGATTAAGTCATTGGAAATCCTTCACAACCGATTCGAACACGCAAACAACTCGACACTGATGGTGATGTGTGTATGTTTGAACTCACCGTGAGTTCAACTGTACCTACAAACATCAAACAAGCCATGACTGATCATGCGTGGATTGAATCAATGCAAGACGAAATTCATCAGTTTGAACGTCTAAATGTTTGGGAACTTGTTGACAGACCCTATGGAATGTCAATTTTAGATTTGAAATGGATCTGGAAAAACAAACTGGATGAAGAACAAACCATCATCAAAAAAAATCTCGTCTTGTGGTTAAGGGATACCGTCAACAAGAAGGCATAGACTACGATGAATCATTCGTTCCAGTTGCTCGTTTGGAATCTGTCAGGATATTCCTTGCTTATGTTGCACATAAGGGCTTCACGGTTTTTTAGATAGACGTAAAAACTGGTTTCTCAACGGTCATTTGAAGGAAGAAGTGTATGTTAATCAGCCGGAAGGATTCATCGATCCTCATCATCCTGACAAAGTCTATCGTCTCAAGAAGGTTGTATATGGACTTAAACAAGCTCCAAGGGCATGGTACGAAGAACTATCAGACTTCTTGGTTTCCAAAGGATTTTCCAAAGGTTCTATTGATCCTACTCTCTTTACTAATAAATATGGGGATGACATACTGCTGGTGCAAGTTTATGTTGATGACATTATTTTTGGTTCTATGAACCCAAAACTTTCAAAACGTTTTGAAAAATTAATGCACAACAGATTTGAAATGTCAATGATGGGGGAGCTAAAATTCTTTTTAGGCCTCCAGATTCATCAATCCCCACGTGGTATCTTCATTAACCAAGCTATGTATGCTCAAGAGATACTTAAAAAGCATGGTATGACCTCATGTGCTCGCGTTGGTACACCATTTTCGACCAAATCCCTAGACGCTGACTTGTACTCATATCCCGTAGATCAAACGCGATATCGCAGTATTATCGGGTCACTTATGTACCTTACAGCCAGCAGGCCTGATATTCTTCATGTCACATGCTATTGTGCACGATATCAAGCCAGACCTACTCAAAAGCACCTCAAAGAGGTTAAACGGATCTTTTGGTACCTTAAGAATACCGTTCACATGGGACTCTGGTATCCGAAGGAAACCGGTTTTCATCTAACATCTTTTTCAGATTCTGATCACGCAGGTTGCCTTGATAGTCGTAAAAACACTTCTGGTAGCGTACAATTTCTAGGGGAAGACAAACTTGTGAGTTGATCGTCAAAGAAGAAGGATTGCACTTCGCTCTCATCAGCTGAAGCAGAATATGTGGCTCTATATGCGTGTTGTGCTCAAGTCCTCTGGATGAGAACTCAACTCATGGATTATGGCTTCCACTTTGATAAAATACCTATGTATTGTGACTCAAAGTCGGCCATAGCCATCTCTTGCAATCCGGTTCAACACTCCCGTACCAAGCAAATCGCAGTCAAATATCACTTCATTAAGGAACAAGTGGAACGTGGTATCGTGGAATTATACTTTGTCAGAACTGAGTACCAGATAGCTGACTTGTTTACAAAAGCCCTATCTCAATATAGGTTTCAGTATCTCGTTGGCCGTCTTGGTATGAAGTATATGACTCCAGAAGACTTGGAGGTTTTGGCAAATGAAGCTGCTTGATTTTTCTCTCATAATGACTTCTAAGCACATCACAGCTTAAGACTCGGACCTAAAATAAGGAAAGTGTATCACGGATGATAACTTATCCTTCACAACGGGAAAATAATTTTTCTTGTCATGAGCTAGTCACAAAACATTCAAAGTTTTGAGCTCATGTAAATCGGAATTTATTTTAAAACCGTTGAACATAATTTGTCAAGAATTTCTCAAAAGGTTTTTCTAAATCTTTCAAAATTGTGTGTTCAACACTCCCTTCCTCATAATAGGTTTTTATATCTGAAAATGTCATATGTTATTTTGATCAATTTTTGAGGGGGAGCGTTTTAAAATCAAGCCTTTTAATGTTGTTGGGTACATTTCTAAAATTGTCATATTTTATGTATCCAACACATTCCGAAAATGATATTAAATTTGTCATATATATTATCGGTAAAGGCATCTCAACTCCGTACCTCAACATATTTTGTGGTGTCGTTTTTCCAAAATATTGTCAAATTTTGTTTCATGACACGCATATATTGTTTAGGGGGAGCAACCCGACCACAAAAGTTCCATGATTCGTGCGTGCACACATGTTTCTCTCCCAATCACTTTCTAGAAAATGTTATATTTTAATCAATTGGTATCTCTAATATTATGTTCTTATATTAGAGATAGGGGAGAAAATGTGATTAAAATGTAATATATCGCAACATGTGATCTTAAAGACTCAAGTGCAACTGTTTCCTTCACATGCTAAACTATTTCGTATATCGATGCATGGGTGTAGGGGGAGCTTTTCGAAAATATAAAACATTCAAAGTGTTAAAAGTTTTGATTATTTATCAAGCACTTTGAATGGTTTTCAATGGTTTTATGGTTACGATCTTTACCCAAAATAACCTACTATCCACGACGGAACGATGGAGTCAAAAGGTGGTTTAAGATAGGAAACAAAGTCCTATGATCCAACCAGCACCGGAGGGATCTACCCAAGGACATTCCATAGCTAGAAATAGTTGTCCTTAGGAAAGATGGAGTGGAATGAAGCTGAATGCGGACCAATTACTTAAGTTAGCACTAGAACAATCACAACAAGGTGCTAATGATGATGTATTGGTAAGCATTGAAGGAATTGAATATTCTATGCAACTTAGGTAGAAACCGGGTTAACACATCTTTTGAAGACAAGTGTCATGGACCCAGTGATGCGATGCACAACCCTTCCCCAGCCATTCGAGTTTCTCTCAAAAGAAACTTGTCTCATTGTCACGGAGATCAACACGTATCTATTGACTTTCTCACTCCGAGTCAGTTAATATTGAAAAGGTGGCAGTCTGCTCCAGCCTCCGATGACCAAAATGCACTTATTGATTCTAGAGCCAAACAAGATCTATTTATCATCTCATTAGGACACAATCGAGTCCTACGCATTATCCTTGTGATATTGCTAGAACATCTGAGTGATACGATTCACAATGAAGATGTAAATCCTGCTTGAGCCAGCATCAAACAAGCTCATGGTAGGTAACTTGTGCGATTCTACAAGAATCAAACTTATGAGAACTAGAAAGCAACTAAGTTTGGATTCTTAATTGATTCAAACTTGATTCTAGGTTTCTTCGCAAAATCAATGTGATCTTGCTAGAACATTCAGAGTGACACTCATTAGTGTTCACAGTGACGAATGGAAATCCTTCCAGTGTCAACATCAAACAACACTGCGGTAGGTAACTCGCAAGATTCTCTATGAATCAAGCTTGTGACAAACTGGAAAGCAACAATGGTGCGATTCTTATTGAATCAAACTTGTTCCAGGAATTCTAAATTGACGACTCTAATCAGACGGATAATTTATCCTTATGATTCACTCTTTACGTTCGCAGTCTGCTTTGAGACGGTCGAGTAAAGAGAACTGGCTACTACCGCCGGGAAACCCGTCAAGGAGATTCTTAATCGAATCTACCCGATCACAGGTACGGTATCTAATACCGTCTAAACGGTCTTCACCGACCGGAGGTAAAACGCTACCGAGTTAGGATGAAATGTTCAAAGCTATTTTATCCGTGTCTATATATGTTGCAGCATATCAAGAAGGTGGCGTAGCTGTGTAACCGATATCGATTCAGAAGTCACAAGAGCACAAGATGGCGATAATCAAGATACCTAAGAATGTAAGAATGTAATAGGTCATCTTAGTCATAAAGAGCATAGATGAAGATCTCAAGCACTCAAAGTCAAATGGCAAAGGCTCAAGATAAAGATCACAAAAGCATGAAGGAACAAAGCTGTTACAAACAAGATCAAGACCAAGATACAAGACCAAAGCAGGAAGATCTCATCTACAAGAATGTATTCACTCAAACATCTTATGCTTTTTAAGCTTTTTAAGATGACTGATACATTAGGGGAGATTGTTAGCCCTATATTTTATATAGTCGAACAAGAATGTAATAGGTCATCTTAGTCGTTAATGGTCTTGTATTGTAATAGGTTAGTCAGGTTAACCGGGCTTGAACTTTAAGGTAATATTGTATAAGTTAGGGGCGTAAGCCCAAGCAAAGCCAAGCCCGGCCCAAGGATACTAAACCCACGACCCATATGCCAAGGGTATAAACACTCTTCCATGTGTGACAGAGGGTGTTGGTTACCATTTTACTTTCTCTCTCTAAAGTTTTTAACCTTCCAAATTCTCTCTTGTTTCTCTCTCTACGTTACTTCTCTTTCTCTCCTTAATATCTCTTCTAAATCTTGTGTTATGGATTAAGTGGGATTAACAATCGAGGATGAACTAAATGAGTTGCAACGTCTTATTTTCGATGATGAACCAACTCATGTGACCACCAAAAATCCAATTCTCGAGGAGTTACCTAATCAACACTCCTCAAATGAGAATTACGTTTACCACATTCATGAGGATTTAACTTATCAACAATCCCCACAAATGAATGATGGTTTCATGCTTGATCGTGATCTTTTCGAGAGAGTTTCTAAGATACTCAAGGAGGGGAAAGACAAACCTTGGTTTGACAAGCCTATCTTTGATGAAGAAATCGATGAGATCGACGTTCATGAGGATGACGAGTATGTAGACCCCGAGGGGGCTGTGTTCTTTATTGATCGACGTTTTGAGAATTTATACAATCCACCACCCCCTCCCACCAAAGACTTAAATGTGAGGATTTTTAGCGCGACTAATTTTTAATTTCACACGCCAAATATTTTCGACATTATCAAATCGGGTTTTCATAAAGAGTTTTTGAACGATGAAAAAGGAAAAGATTTTTCTAAAAGTTTAACTCCGTCATCACCGCGTTTTATGAGTGCTACCACCTCGTCTACTCCTTTTGACGACGGTTGGTGTGGATCTAGTGTGGGGGAAGCCCCTTATGTTCCCTCACATTTCTCCACCAAGGACGAGATTTACGATCCCGGAATTGCTTGTAAAGGGAAATCTCGGTCTTCCACCGATGCAATAAATGGAAAACTTATCTATTTGCTTGGTGTGAGTCTACCTCGAGTAGCTCATTATGTTGACTTACCCATTGCCCCACCTTTCTACTTCTCGTCTCTTTTCTTCTACCCCATTGGGGTTCATGTTGGAGTGGCGTTGTTTCGTCTTTCATCCGAAAACGAGGACGTTATCTTTGACCCTGCTATACGTGTGTCGGGTTTTTAAAGTACTACATATACTTTTGGGCATTGTTTATCATGTAAGCCCCACCAAAAATGACCATACCAAGATTATCCCTAAATGATCACATTTATGGAGATTCGAGTCGAGCTTTTGACTCGGTTATAAAAAACAAGGTGCCTCTTGGGGGATTCTCATGCTTATCCTTGTAAATATTATCGTTTTTCTAATAGTGTAATAAGGGGACTTGTGCTCTTCCAACCTTTGTTTCGTGGTTGTTTGTGATTGTGATTTATTAGGTTCATCGTCATCATTAAAGTCTCCCATGTTCGTTTTACGGATCACTCGAGCTTCGACCGTTGCCTTTGGAGATTCCAATATCCGATGATATCCTTTTTTGTTCTAACGTTTATCTTATTAGCATAATTCATAAACGGCTTTTAGGTTATTCGTTTTACCCTTTCCATGCTCGAGATTAAGCATTCGACGTCATCTCTAGTATGGGGTGTTTTCACCCCTAGACTCGAAACATTGAGGACAATGTTTAGTTTTAGTATGGGGGTGAGTAGATACTTCACCTTGCTTACGTCACCACGCAATCCAATATTCATCTTTTTGTTATCGTTTTATGCAAAATAAGGCCAAAAATGGCGAAATTTTAAAAATTTTCATATTTTTCATAAGTGTTTAAGACACGAATGTAGGTTCTCCGATGGTGAGAATAAGAGTAATTTTTGACTCGACCGTGCGTGTTGAGCACTTAGCTTCGATTCCTTAACTTTTTAGGCTAAGTCTCTTAAATGAGGACGAGAAATGATAGAGTTATTTATAAGTCTCGTAATCTTTCACGATCTCATATGTAGTAATTATTAGCTTATTCTCCCCACGCTTTTGATAATAAATTGTTAATAAACATTGATTTAGCGGTTTAATCACTATTGTTGGTTTCTAATTTGTTTTACTAGCTTCCATGTAATTAAATTGGGAAAACATTGAGGATTCGCTAGCGTCACGGTTTTGAAGTATTGACACCCGAATAATCAAAAGCTTCACCTAATAATAAGATTTCAAGTGCTCACCTAAATTAAGCAAAAAATTTGAAGCTCACAAGGCCGAAAAATCTATGCTCAAATTTAAAGTGAATCAAGCCTTAATCTTTGAAGCTTTAAAAATCCAAAATTCGCTTTAGCGTGCGGATATACGTCTTTGGCCATAATAAACACCTCATGGCGAGGTTAAATAAAAGGCAAGGCAAGACCGAAGTCATAATAAAATCTCCATGGCGGAGTTGAATAAAAGATGGAGGTAAACCTATGATAATAAGGCCCTTCCGTTAGGGGGCGTATAAAAGTCTTGGTAATAAGTCTCATGTTCAAAACTGTTATAAAACCGTGTTTATCGATCCTTTTTGTTGACTTAATTTTATGACATCGTTGTCTATTAAGGTGGATTATTAATTCGATGATTTTGGTTACACCGTTAAAACTCTATTTTTAGACTTAATCTCTATTCACGCATAAGTCCATGATGTATCCTCGTGATCATTAAGACAAAGTAAAATATAAGAGATACCAAGTAGGAATAAGGGAGTTTAGGTTCGTAATTAACACTCATGAGATATGATCATGTTGCTAAATTATAATAACAATGATCTCGTTACACGCTTAGCATGGAATTGGGTGAAAATCGAGGACAAAGAAATTATTTCTAACGAAGCATTCACGTGTTCTTGTTCTATGATCCTAAAAGTCACTTAATCGTGATGAAAACAATACATTATGTCTAAAACACGTGTAGTAGTTTATTTAAGTTTACGTTTTCAATACATGTCATCATAAAATGAATTTTGGAAGTGCTATGATACTTAATTCTAGCATTGCGTGAGGACACGGCACTGGTTTAGTATGGGGGAGTGATGAGACTGCAATTATACATAGTCTCATCGTCCAAATCGGGCTTAAAATGCTTAAAATATCATCAAAATACCCAAATATATGCTTGTGTTTGTTCATTGTGTATTTTAGGTACGGATATCGTGAAATCAACAAAAGATCACAAGAATGAAGCAAAAACGAACACGGGAAACGAAGCCGCACAAAGAACCAGACCCGGATCATGAATTTCTTTTGAAGTCCTTGAAGTTTGAAGAATTGGAAAGATTGGTCCCTCTACTTTTGAAGACTTAACATTTTATACCCTTGCAAAACTCATAATTGCATTTGGTCCCGAAAATGTTGATTATATACAAGATTGGTCCATGGAGTTTGGTTAAAATACACATTATACCCTTGGAACTCTTTTGATAAAACTTTTGTGGCAAAAGTATAAAAGAGAAAAGTTACTTAACAAAGGGGTGCTTATTTATGGTTGTTTAAAGTTAAATGACAAAAAGAAAGAAGATAGGGGGCCATTTAGGGCAGACATTCAAACTTCCAACCTCCACTCCCAAGCTGACACGTCTCGAAGACTGGTCAACCACCCAATCACATTCGCCCCTCCACCCACGTCACCTTCCACCCAAAGTTTATAACTAATTTATTAATCAGTTATATTTTTTACTCTTTAACACAAATTTAAACTAATCCCTCCCCAAAACAAGATTAAACCCACGTTCTTCACCCCATAAACCCTAATCACTTTCCAGACCTGATTAACTTGAAAACAAAAGGTTTTCATCCCATTTTTTCTAGAATGTTAATTAAACTCACCCCAAACCATTCCCAACTCCCAAAACTCATCACTCTCACCTTGTGGACCCCCCACGTGGCTCCCCTGCTACTAAACTCCAAGCTATACAACAAGATCAACGTTCCTAAGTTACTCCTTGTTCCCTAAGGATTTTTGGATGACCAAGATTACATCCAAAACAGCTCATACCAACTGGCATTCACATGGAACCAATTTGACCAAGATTCCAAGGGCAAAATCGGATTTTTCTATGTAGGGTTTTAGCTTTGCATTTTTTTATTAAAGTAGCTAGAACCTTCTGTAATGTAGTATATAAAGGGTGTCTTACCCTTTATTCACTTTTGTTCCAGTTTTTGTAAAAATTAAGTTTATTAATGAAAATGAACCATTTAATCTTTTGCAAATCTGAGTTCCATTCTTATTTCTCATTAGTTTAATTTTCATTTTATGCAAGGTTAGTTTAAAGTTTTCAAGAGGTTAAAACTTCTTGTGCAATTTCAGAAAAATTCATATTTCAAAAGTTGTTGGAAAAAGTTTTTTTTATCAGCTTGATTTCAGTTTCACAGGAAGTGAAAGTGGATTGTGATTTGAATTTAGCTTATAGTTAAGCTTTTGTTAAAGTTTTTTTTTGGTTTCAAAGTTTTTGGTTTCAAAAGTTGGTTTTCATTTTTCTTGGTTCCATAAGCTATAATCCATA
Source organism: Glebionis coronaria (assembly GCA_025667525.1). Taxonomy (NCBI): domain Eukaryota; kingdom Viridiplantae; phylum Streptophyta; class Magnoliopsida; order Asterales; family Asteraceae; genus Glebionis; species Glebionis coronaria. The sequence goes on from CM046877.1 coordinate 435,963,949, forward strand.
AGCTGCTTAATCAATAAGCTCAGCTTACTGCTTGATAGTAAGTTATTAGTCACTATTTTGGTCTTGTTCTAATCTTGGCAGGTTGTATCATTTGGATCAAGATATATTGGGTGTGTGTGGTTCTTGGAACCCACCACTAGCATTCCTCTACAACAGTCTCTTGCATAAGCTCCTAAGTTTCTTTTTGTGCTAAAAGGAAATGGGATCAGCTTGCCATAGAGGGGCCTGGAAGTAGGTCTTTCAAGGTAAAAGGCTTGAACCTTGTTTTTAGTTTAAAAATTAAAGTTTATGTGATTTCTATGCAAATGTGTGTGTAACCTTGTTTTATGCTTGTTAATTGTTCTCTTCATGCTTCTTTGTTGATATTGGGTAGGATTTATTAAGATAGAATCAGTTTTAAGTTGTTTTGGATGCATTTGGTTTGATGATTTTTGATTCCTGCATATAAGGGGGTGTTTGGGACTAAGGCTTAATCTAAGTTTGGTGACAAAAGGTTAGGTTAATACTAGTCTAACACACTTGTCTTGAGTAGTAATAGGTCTATTTGTAGTTCGGTTCAAGATTGATAAGGTTTTGGAGAGTTTGTATGCTACTTGGGGGTAAAACTTGATCATATCAATCTATAGCCTGTTTTAACTTTAATTCTTGTAATTTTGATCTTAAATCTTGCATGTTGTTAGCAGATTCGTATCATCTAGGTTTATATTCATGTTGTGTATGATTTGGTAAGGTTTTGAACAAGCATTGGTCATTTGAAATTCGCCTATAGTCATTTGAACCAGGTCACTGTTCACCATACCACCATAGTTTCATCAGTTACTGTTTATGTGCTTTGTGTGTTAGTTTTCTGTGAACAACGTGTACTTTTTATAATTTTCTTGACTCCCCACAACCCAACTGGTTGTGGGGGTGCCTTGACTTGCCAACAAAACTCAAAAACGAAGCTTTCCTAAGCTTATTAGTCCACAGATCTGGTAAGCAGTGGGAACATAGGGTTTCCACTGACACATCTTTTGTATCCACTGTTTTTACTGTAGCTCCTAAAATCTGGGCTCGTTTTTAGTTTTTCTAAGCTTTAATCACGTCTAAATTTAGTTTAGTTTGTGTTTTTGAGAAGTATAATTCATCAAGGTCGTGTGTTTGTGCAAAAAGAAAGTAAAAAAAAAGAAATTTCAAAAAGGACTGGCCAGGACTCGAACCCGCGCCATCCCCTTCACAACACACACACTCTACCGCCTCGCCCTTGGGTCTTTTACTGACCAAGGAGCAAATCAATAGTTACTTATGGCGTTTTAGGATCTGCTTATATAAAACAATTCGAACATCAATAAGCCGTTTACAGCTTATCCAATGAGCACTTTTCTTTTGTTTCATTTTTCCTGAGTTTTTATATAGATAAGGGACTTTTTGGTTTAATAAATTATTTTTCACGTGTTTTATTTATTTTTTTATTATTATTTAATATCCGGTTTTCATTAATTAGATTAAAAATAGTTAAATTAGTTTTAAAAATTTTCAAATATAATTTTTAGGTTTTAATTAAATAGTTTTAGGTTTACATCCATTAAAGTTTTCAATTTAACTTATTTTTGATTTTATTTTATTTTAAGGTTTTTAATTAATTTTAAAAACTAATTTAAAATTATTAAATTTTTTTGGATAATTTGGTTTTCAATTTTGTTTTATTTATATTTTTCTTGATTTATGGGAATTTTTTGGTAATTTTTAGGACACTTTCGTTTTTCTTCGAGTTTTACGATTTCGCTTTTTTTTACGTCGTAGTGTAATTTTTAGCGTAAATCGTATTTATTTTTAAATCTTTCTCTCCCAAAAACGACACTAATCCAAAATTTGATTCTATATAATTGGCACTGATAACACATACACCTCCTTCGAGAACGAACCCGCATTTATTCGATTCGTCGGTTTTCCTAAATCGTCGAGTTTAATACTTGCCCATTATACGTTGTTTTCCTAAACACGTATTTTTACTATATCACAACACCTTTGTGGATGGGTTTGATGAATTAATTCCTCCTCCTCACCATGCCCCTAGTAGTCTTCCGGATAATTTCGGACATGCGGAAGTTTGTCGTTCTAATCTTAAAACTCAAGGTGAGTTGTATTATCAGCGAGTAGAGTCAAGGGGTGCCTTCAAGTACTTGGGAAATTTGTACAAGGGACATGGCAAGAAGAAGAAATGAAGCTTGGTGATGATTCAAGGTTAACATGCTTTTGAACATGTTTTGTAATGTTGAACTATTTCCTCTCCTTTGGACTTGTTTATTTTTCTTAGGATATAATGTGTAATAACTAATACTATGTGTTTGGATTACTAACTATTTTAATCCTTATTTGCTTATGTGATCGATGTTTCGATTCACATAACTTTGTGAATTTATGTGTTAGTTAGCTTCCTAGATTTTGGTTAATAGTTCACCTTGGCTTGATAACCTTTTATGAAAAATCTGGGTTGGTGAAAGTTTCTAGGAGTGCTATTTTTCGAACCCTCTGTCCACGGTTCGTTAAATATGTGTGGTTCTTAGAGATAATGTAACACCCCATTTGGATAAATGGAGCGTTACGTGTATTTATGGCGTGTCATCAAAGCATGCAAGGTAAAATGTACTAATCATTCATGACCAAAGGAAAAACCGGAATCAAACATCGGTTCCCAAACATAAGCCCAATACATAAATGAAGTAAATGATCTAAAGAAGGACTAAACAAGCATAAGTATGTGAAGGAAAAAGGAGAAGAAGTCTAAGGTAGCTTCCATCCTATGCACGTCCCCCAAATGCTCAAGCCTGATCTTGGGTACCTGCCGTTTTGGGACATGAAAGAAACGTAACGGCTAAGCAATACGCTCAGTGAATGGATATATGACATAGAATGAATGACTGAAACATAAATAAGACTGTAAAGCAGCGGAAATGAATATGTCCTGGAAAACCTGGAACATGTTTATAACCTAGTTTTATATTATGAAAAGCTTATTTTTACTTATGAAAACTGTATTTAAATTATAGCCAAAATCCCATATAGGTCATGAGGTAATCAACGTGCATGAATACTTAGAGGGGTGACCTCATCATGCAATTAGAGGGGCTGCCTCTAATTATAATGGTCTGGGTAGGAGGGATCAGCTCTAATTGTGAAGGATGCAAGGCACACACCACATTAACCATGAAATCCTGACTAAACATGTAACTAGTAATGAAATGAAGATGAAAGCCGAAGAATCTAATCCGACTCCACGGATACTACATAAATAAGGGACGTGAATGAGTTGTCTGGTTATTATATACTTTACTGGTTCTGTGTGTTCTTAGCTTATTTTATATGTTTTGTCATGTTTTACTATTTTATGTGTTATCTTGTGTTTATTCATGTATTTTGATCATATAGTTCATGTATTCTTATATTACTATACTTGTATTGTAATACTGAGTTACTTTCTAAAAATAGCAGGTTTCCAAAAATAGTAAGTTTCCATAAATAGAATGTTTCCAACAATAGTAAGTTTCTATAAATAGAAATAAACTAGATTTATAAGTCTAAAATATAAGCTAGTGCTTATTAATCGTAAGTTATAAGTCATGATGATTTTAAAGTTATAATATAGTAAAGTTTATTAAAATAAAATACTTTAATCTATACATGATAATTATTAATTAATAATATAAAGCATGGTTTATTAAGGATTATTATTTAATAATAAAGCTTGGTAAAAATGAATAAAACTTTACTATAAGTTTATATGTGTATAATTAAATAAAGGTATGATTTTAATTTAATTAAATCATGGTTATCTTGTAATAAAATAAATAAGAGTGTCATGAATAATTATATCAAATAACTATAACCTAAGTTTTCATGAATAATTATATTTAATAATTATGTCTTAAGCTTCATGAATTATCTTATTAAAATAATTATAACATAAGTCTTGGTAAATTTAGTTATTAGTACATGTTTTAGATTAATTAAATTCAATAAGGTAAATTAAATAAGTCCTTTATGAATACCCGAGCCCCTAAACCCGAGCCTACCGAGACCCGTCTTGGTCGCACTTAGTAAAACAAATACAAACACCAAACTAAACACCAATCTGCCACAGCCTGATTAGCGATAGAAAACTATGTCGCCGATCTGTCCCGAATCTGCCAAGGTCTGTAGCTAAACTGTATATGGGAAATCTGCGATAGAAATCCTGTCACAGAATCTGTCGCTAATCGGAAAACAAACAGCCCCACTGCTGTCTATTAATTACCCATCGAGAGTCTTGGGGACTCTCGGTTCCCACTGTTTACCAACACATACCCACTGTGGGTGTTTGGGGTGTTGCGACTGCCAAGGAAAAAACACCACCGAGACCCTTGTGGTCTCGGCTGGTCGAACAAACAGCCCACCGAGAGTCTGTAAACTCTCGGTTTTCTTGACCCACACCAAAACCCGATTAGTTTATGATTAGTATATGCTTTCTTTTACAAATCATGTGTTCTTGAAATCAAACCCCATTAAAGGGTGAAATACTGTTATACATGGTTAGGAATATACCACGAACACACAATCGGATCAGCAATGAAAATCAAAACCCGTTCCCCTTTGGGTTTCATTCTGCCGGCGGCTCCCAAGGGTCCCAAACCCTGGTTTTTAATTTTTGGATATCTTGAAAATGAATGTGTAACTAAACTCCTTGGTTGTAAGTTCCTAAAGGGGTTGGGCCTAAAGCCCATTTTTGTTTTCTTTCCTTTTTGTGTCGCAACCCACACAAGTGTTTTGTTTTTTACTTTAATAAACTTGGTGTATTAATATTCGTGGTTCGTGGAGTGAGTTCTTGTCATGTATTATCTATTGTACGTGAATAAATAATAATATACGTATTACTCAGATTCGAACCTTAATTATTCTTATCGTGCATTTAATAAATATTACGTTTTAGGTAATTCGTGATTTCGTATAATAAATGTATTTCATGGATTTTAAGCGGGTATTACAACTCTTCCCCTCTAAAATAATACTTCGTGCTCGAATTAGATTCGTAATTGTGTTGCAGGTTTTACAATTCTTGCACTCTAAAAAGGATCATTCGTCCTCGAATCAGTAACATGATGTCGCTGAAAGAACATGGACGTGACATGAGTGAAGAGGGCATGTAATGTGACATGACTAGAAAGGAGATGGAATGTGACATGACTGGAAAGGATATATCTAACTCATGGACAGAAAAGAGGATAAGAATCCAGATGGACTCCTCCGTTTCCAAGTGGCTTCTAGCTCGAAACGATCCTCTAACAGGTCTTGACGAGAAATAATTATCTCGATCTTCATGACTCTGCCTTGATGATGCGTAAAGACGTCTGGTTCATCAACATAAGATAGATCCTCATGCATCTGACTGAGTGGATAAGAATCAACGTGCAAGGTAACTGAAACGCTATGATGCAAATAACTCGGAATAACTGCCATTAGTAACGTCTGAGCTATGATACACGAGACATACTGAAACGTAGTACGTGAACAATTGTGAACTTGATACGTGAGAAATTGTGAACGTGATACGTGAGCAATTGTGAACGTGATACGTGGAGACATGGTGACTGTAACATGAGGAACATATGATGGACGTGATATGCGTAACATATCGTGAACGTGATACGAGGAACGTGGAAGGAACATGACATGTGAAACATATCCTGAACATGAGATAACTGAGGCGGTAACGCCAAACGATAAGACGTGAGACGCAAAGTATGACGTGAAACGTCTGTCTAAGAATGGAAAGTTTATATCCTGGAGTCTCGTCTCCCAAGCTTTCTGCAAAATCTTTCCAGAATGAAATGCAGAACATAAATCGTAATCTAGAATACGATCATGAACATGAACAGTGTCATGAACGTGAATGCGAAAGCAGATCGTAAAATCGATCAAAGACGTGAACATAAATGATGAATGCAAACGTGAATCCACTATCTGATCTGATAGCTGAAGAGTGCCAGGAGATCGTATGATCTTTGGCTAGAAAATGTCTGATAATCTGCTACTGTGGAATCCTTGTAGATGGAAGGAATATGCAGAGTTGATCAAATGATTGAAAACAATTCAGATGGCATCATGCTTCTTCTGAGTCTGCGGTAGTCGGTGACAAAATCCCTGGAGATCTTGTTCCTTCTCCGTTCATAAATTTTTAATTGTGGAGAATACTCCTAGCATGTTGGTGTTCTATCTTAACCTGCTGGTATCTCAGGTCTTTAGATATGAACGTAACTGCATCTTGTTTCATATAAACTGGATACATAGAAGTTTGGAAAACTATGAGTCTCTGAAATTAGATTACTCTTAACGTATGATCCTGTGGAATCACATAGTTTAGTGTAGGATTCTATCCTTTATGCGTAAGCTGAGTCATTGTAAGATTAACCGTGAGAATCAACGTGATTCAGCGTGTCGCTGTACTCAACCAGGATTCTTACTGAAAAAAGATTTCAGGTGAAATTCTTGCTGTCGTAGAATTTACAACAAAGTGCGGTTATGTTATTCATGCTCTTCTCTAGACTTAGAGAAGATCAGGTTTTCATTGATGAAAATACTAACGAACTTATTTATGAGTTCATGGAAACTTAATTTATCAAGTCCATAATGCTGCTGAAGCATTCGTGAGACTAAGACAAATTCGTGAATTTAACATGATCACATTGTGTGCGATTAGTAGTCATGTAAATGTCCTACTCTTTCACTCGTCACTATTAGCAGCATGGTCATACATGTCTGAGAAAAGTGATTAGTATCCTGTAGTTGTTCGAATATGTCGTCAATACGTGGAGGGAAATAACGGTCATGAATGGTGATTTGTTTATATCGTCGGTAGTCGAAACATAATCTCATGTTACCGTCCTTCTCCTTAATAAATAGGACCGGTGCACACCAGGTAATGCACCTGATAAATGGACCTTTTTCAGGCATCTTTGCAGCTTATCCTTCAACTCTCTTAGCTCAAGAAATCCATGCGATGAAGATCCTTGGAAACTGGTTCTGCTCCCTAACCTGCTTGATGTTATGTTCCACCTTGCAGATAGGAAGTATATTCGGAGGTTCTTCTGGAAATACATCTGGAAAATTTTGAAATAACTGACTGCTTCTGGATAAAAGGAGTTTCAGAAGTCCTGTCATACATGATAGCTAGAAAGTCTTTGCATCCGTGGAATGACAATCACATGCTTGTAAAACCTAAACGACTTGTACATATTTTCTTGATGGAAAACCATGTTGAATGTATTTAGGTGCCTGAACATCGCTGTACATAATCTGATATGAATGGCGGTCTAACACAGCGTAGGTTGCTGTTCATAGTCCATAAACAAAATCACATTTAACTCGCATCTGTCCGAGGGAAGTGCATTAGCAGCTTGGATCTTATCATTAGACTGAAATAAATACCTTCGTACACATGGATGGTACGAATAACGTCTTTATGGTCGTGGATATATGAATTTTGATATCGAGAAACGAGCGTGCCATGTTAATGTATGCAATGAACGTTGAAGATTTCACTGAATGTGTTTCGTCTGCCTCAACCAGAACGAACATTGTGTGTTCAGATGTGGAACATACGCTGGTGCTGGTACTGGGATTCTTATAGCCTGATTAATACATGATACAAAAGAACGAGTATAACCCTTTCAGGGTACCCTGGATTACTGAAGTTTAGTTAGAAGATATACGTGAGTCAGGTGGCTTGACTTGTGTCTTGAGAAAGTATACGTATGACATGTGTCTTGACATGAGTCTTCAGAGAATATACTTGAGACATGTGTCTGGTTTGATGTCTTGACATGTGTCTTCAACATATACTTGAGGCATGTGTCTTGACGTATGTCTTGACATATGTCTCGAAATGTGAATCAAATAAAATTTAAAATCTTAGGTCATCATGCCAAAATTTGACGGATCAGTTGGACTGCTGACCCCTTTGTATTTTTGATCACATCTGTTACCGGAGTTTTTGTCGTTATTTTCAGAGTGTTTGTTGTCACGGTAGTTGTTACTACCTCCTTGCCTGTCAGTTTCATGACTGTCATTATTATGACTATGATTCTTGTAACTTTTCAACTGAGTGGCCGGCTGGTACCAGTTCCTACTCGTATGCTGGAAAAGACAACTGAATGGCACGTGACTATACCTGAGAAGATAAATATGTGAAATGAAATGGTATGTCTGGTGGATGAAGTGTAAATTCTAATCTGGTTGCTCTGGTTTGTCGCCTTCTTCTTTGCTCTGTATAGTCTCCATGCTGAGAACCGGATCATCTTTTAAGCAACATCGGTGAGAAGAAAAAAATTGTCTGAGAAAATTGAAAATGGATTTGTATCACACATGAAGTGCGATAACTGGAATACATCTGGAATATGGTACATGGAGTAAACATGGAACATGGTACATGGAGTACACATGGGATTCACATGAGGTGATCGATACGGTGTCAATCATCTGACATGATCAGAGGAAGGTAAATGATTAAATGGTTAAAATCAAACTGAATAGAACAACATAATAATCTAGCTAATTTAGCGTATACATAAATCCCATTTGCGTAGAAAGCAAAAAACATGGTTAAATGGAATCGAATGATTGCCAGCATGAAAACATGATCAATGAAAACAAACCATGGCGGTTGTGAAAACATAATTAAATATAATCCATCTATGTCTAGCATGAAAACATAAACAACATGAGGAATCATGAGACAATATTAACATAGAGGAGCATGCAAACATAATCAGCATGAAAACTAAGTTAACCATGATAGTAGGACAACATAATCGACATAAAGAAACCTAATAATAAATGAGGGTACATGAAAAAGTTATGACTGAAATTGATAACTTTTGAAAATTGATAGTGTGGACGACTATGAGTCGGTTCACAATGCAATATTGACATGAGCAAGGGTGAACGCCTATGGGTCGGTTCACAAAACAATGACATGACAAGGGTGGACGCCTATGGGTCGGTCCATAAAACAAAATTCGAAATAAAAGCACATGCGACTAAATATGGCCAGTCCTGTACCAACCATTACTTAGTCAAAATTCCTGCTACAATGATACATGAAATGAATACATGAAATGAAATAATGAAAACCAACTGTCTAAACTTAACAGAAAAACGTGTGACTAAGTATGAACTACTGTGGTTGAGTCCATACTAGTAAAAATTTACAAAGAACTTCATGTATAAAACATTGACATGTAACTAATTATGGATGACGGTTGTTCAATCCATATTAGTAAAACAATACCCAGGAAAAGGCATCATGGTTAAAAACAACAAGGTTCTAAAAATTTCAATACGTGGAATATTAGGCGTCGTCTTGGGAAGATCCTGGTGACTACCCACTAGTCACAGGTCAAGTTGAGAACCTACAGGAAGAAACCTTGTCTCTGATACCATAACTGTAACACCCCATTTGGATAAATGTACCGTTACGTGTATTTATGGCGTGTCATAAAAGCATGCAAGGTAACATGTAGTAATCATACATGACCAAAGGGAAGACCAGAATCAAACATCGGTTCCCAAACATAAGCCCAAAACATAAATGAAGTAAATGATCTAAAGAAGGACTAAACAAGCATAAGTATGTGAAGGCAAAAGGAGAAGAAGTCTAAGCTTGCTTCCATACTATTCACATCCTCCAAATGCTCAAGTCTAATCTTGGGTACCTACCGTTTTGGGACATGAAAGAAAAGTAACGACTGCGCAATACGCTCAGTGAACGGATATATGACATAACATGAATGACTGAAACATAAATAAGACTGTAAAGCATGTAAAGAAGTAGAAATGAATAAGTCTTGGATAACCTGGAACATGTTTATAACCTGGTTTTATATTCTGAAAAGCTTATGTTTACTTATGAAAACTGTATTTAAATTATATCCAAAATCCAATATAGGTCATGAGGTAATCAACGTGCATGAATACTTAGAACGATGACCTCATCATGCAATTAGAGTGGTTGCCTCTAATTATAATAGTCTAGGTAGGAGGGATCAACTCCAATTATAAAGGATGCAAGGCACACACCACATTCACCATGAAATCCTGATTAAACATGTAACTAGGATGCACCCATACGCCCCACATGATAACAATAATAAAAATAATGCTAAATAACTGAAAGGGACGCCACGAGCTATCACTCCGCCATGGTGAAGTCATAACATTGGTGCCTCTAGTGTTATGGTTATGGTACCTCCATAACTAGGTGAAACTGGCATGAATGTATATGGCTAAGGTATTTAAATAACATAAGCATTTAAACATGTAAACTACTGGGAAAACAGCTGGCTGTATAAGGGGAATCCTAATAAAGGAAGAGAATGTCTATACTAAAGGACGGAATATCCGTACCTTATGTCCAGTAATGAAATGAAGATGAAAGCTGAAGAATCTACTCCGACTGCATGGATACTACATAAATAAGGGACATTAATGAGTTGTCTGGTTGGTGTATACTTTACTGGTACTGTGTTTTTAGCTTATTTTATATGTTCTGTCATGTTTTACTGTTTCATGTGTTATCCTGTGTTTATTCATGTATTCTGATCATATAGTTCATGTATTCTTGTATTACTATACTTGTACTGTAATACTGAGTAACTTTCTAAAAATAAAAGGTTTCTAAAAATAGTAAGTTTCTATGAATAGAAAGTTTCCAAAAATAGTAAGTTTCCATAAATAGAAACAAACTGGATTTATAAGTCTAAAATATAAGCTAGTGCTTATTAATAATAAGTTATAAGTCATGATGGTTTTAAAGTTATAATATAGTAAAGTTTATTAAAATAAAATACTTTAATCTATACATATAATTATTAATTAATAATATAGAGCATGGTTTATTATTGATTATTATTTAATAACAAATCTTGGTAAAAATGAAGAATACTTTACTATAAGTTTATACTTGTATAATTAAATTAAGGTATGGTTTTGATTTAATTAAATCATGGTTATCTTGTAATAAAATAAATAAGCTAAGTGTCATGAATAATTATATCAAATAATTATAACCTAAGTTTTCATGAATAATTATATTTAATAATTATGTCTTAAGCTTCATGAATTATCTCATTAAAATAATTATAACATAAGTTCTTGGTAAATTTAGTTACTAGTACATGTTTTAGATTAACTAAATTCAATAAGGTAAATTAAATAAGTCCTTCATGAACACCCAAGCCCCTAAACCCGAGCCTACCAAGACGCGTCTCGGTCGCACATAGCAAAACAAATACAAAAACCAAACTGAACACCAATCTGCCATAGTCTGATTAGCAACAGAAAACTTTGTCGCTGATCTGTCACGAATCTGCCCAAGTCTGTAGCTAAACAGTCTATGGGAAATTTGTGACAGAAATTCTGTCGCAGATTTTGTCGCTAACCCGAAAACAAACAGCCCGCCTGCTGTCTATTAGTTACCCATAAAGAGTCTTGGGGACTCTCGGTTCCCACTGTTTACCAACACATACCCACTGTGGGTGTTTGGGGTGTTGCGACTGCCAAGGACAAACCACCAGCGAGACCCTTGTGGTCTCGGCTGGTCGAACAAACAGCCCACCGAGAGTCTATAGACTCTCAGTTTTCATGACCCACACCAAAACCCGATTAGTCTATGATTTGTATATGCTTACTTTTACAAATCATGTGTTCTTGAAATCAAACCCGATTAAATTCGTGATATAAAAGATGAGAAAAAAGGGCTAAATACCGTTATACATGGTTAGGAATATACCACGAACACACAATCGGACCCACAACATAAATCAACACCCTTCCTCCTTTGCGTTTCATTCTGCCGGCGGCTCCCAAGGGTCCCAAACCCTAGTTTTTAGTTTTTTGATATCTTGCAAATGAATGTGTAACTAAACTCCCTGGTTGTAAGTTCCTAAAGGAGTTGGGCCTAAAGTCCAATTTTATTTTCTTTTCCTTTTTGTGCTGCAACCCACACAAACACATACACATGTGTTTCGTTTTCGGCTTTTAATAAAATTCGTGTATTAATATTCGTGGTTCGTGGCGTGAGTTCTTGTCATGTATTATCTTTTGTACGTGAATAAATAATAATATACGTATTACTTGGATTCGAACCTTACTTATTCTTGTCGCGCATTTAATAAATGTTACGTTTTAGGTAATTCATGATTTCATGTAATAAATGTATTTCATGGATTTTAATCGGGTTTTATAGATAACGAACCGCGCCTATATTTAAGGAACCGCGGCTCTGGTTTCGATAGAATCTTTGCTTCACACTGTTTTCTCTAAATCTTTGTAAACATTGATGAAACTTTTGCTAAAAACCTGCACTATCCTTAACTAGCCTACCTAGTTTCATTATTTACCTAAATGACTTTTAACCCATTACTAGTTTGGATCATCCCTTCCTCTTCTTTTTACCTTCTTTGTTGAGCTTATTCTTCATCCCTTAAAACTCTTTCTAAACCTATACACATAACCATGGTGTCCACTAGATCATCAAACTCTTCCAAAGTTTCCTCATCCAAAAGAAACCTTAAGATCAAGATTAAGTTACCTAAACTTGGTTCTTCATCTTTCCATATACCCAAGAATGAGATTTCTCCTATTCTCATCTCTTCATCACCCTTACCACCTCTTGCTCCATGCAAGACCAACTCAACCCATGGTACTAACCATTCACATGGTTCTACCTCTTCTTCAATCCAATCTAGAATGAATGAGTTTTACTCACCCTTCACTCCTAGTCCTCACTTGGATGTGAACCCTCAACCTCTTCAAAGCATTCCCTTTGTGAATGATGTTGTTGAGCTTTTGATTACCTCACCTTTCACTTCACCAAATTCACCCATATTACCCTTGGACACCATGCCTCCTCCCTCAAACACTCCTATTTTGGGAATTCCTATTTCTCATTTCATGGATGATCTTTACTTCTTTGGTTTCCTAGAAGCTTATGGTATTAATTGTCCATGTTGTCTCTATAACAACTATATCATTCAAACCCTAACGTTGAAGACGTTTGGACTCCACAGGAGGTTGCAAGATTTCTTTCTTACTTTGTTCTCCATGCCTCCTCCTCCTAGGAGATGAATGATTATTTTCAAAAATAAATGCTTTTAAAGAAAATCTAGCCAAGGAAGACTATCTTATCAAGAACTTATTTAGCTAACTTTGTAATAATTAGTTTTTATCTGTTTTCTTGTATTTTATTTTCCTTCATGAGTTTTTCATAAATATGTTTTATGGATTAAGTTCTTGTGTGTTTCAACCTATGTGCTCACACTAATCAACTTCAATTTATTTAAAACTGAACCTTAATCTATCACAACCTCTAAAACTTGACTAAAAATGGATCAAAATGTTATCTAAATATTTTGTCACCCTTTGTCAAGACACTCTTTGTGAGTGTGTTACTTTTGTGAAACCAAAGCATATTCTAGTGCTAAAAGAGGTAAAAATCCAAGATTTGAATTTTTTTGAAAGAGTCTTATTTTTTCTCAAAAATTTAAAAAATCATGGTTTCACATCCATTGTGTGCGGCTCAATAACGGATGCGCGGCTCCTTATATATAAGGTATCGCAGGTCCCATTAAGGCACCGCGGACAGCAAGCCTGTTTTTGGTCTTTCTTCTTTGACCACTGTTTATGTCAAAATTGTTTGTTTACCTATTCTGGCTAAACATTCCTTGAAACATTTTTTTTTCATTTCAAATATTTGGCTTGTCTATTTTCTTTAAATTTTTCTCTTTTGGGAGTTCTTCTTCTCATCCCTCACAATGTCTAACTCTTCCATTCCTAACCTTCACATCTCTTTGTCACAATCTTCTCAACCCAAAGCTTCTTCTTTTAAGCATTACAATAAACCAAAAATCTCGTTTTGACCCGTTTGGATCAAGAAGAACAAGAATCATCATGATTCCTCTTCTCCCAAACCTTGCAAGAATTCTTCTTTCTCTCCGATCAAATATTGGAATGAGACTTACTCTATAAATCCAATTACCGGAGAAAAGGAAATTCTTCCACCACCACCTAAACCTTTTAACTCTCCTCAACTAAATGACCTATCTTCTTTCCCAAACCTCACTAGGAATTGTGAAAACATTTCTTATCCACTATCTCCCTCTCCACCAAACTATCATCTTGATGGTCCTCCCCCATCTAACGACTTTGTTTTACATCATGGAACCTCGTGTGCTTGTTGTCGATTTCAACAAATTGAACTTGCTCATGGTATGACAAGCTAAATTTCCTTGAATTCCTTCTCACTCGACCTCCTCTCAAAGTTTTTGTTCCCGTGAACAAAACTTCGAATGATGCCTCGTCGTCTTATTTTTTCAACTAAGGCACACTTTGTACTTTCGTTGTTTGAGTCAATAAAATCTTAAGCAATCTTGGAGGATTATCACTACTAGAGTAGTTTATCCTTATGTGGTTTATTTTTCATATTTTTTTCTTTAAATATTCATATTGTGTGTATGAATATTTCTCTTGTATGTTCTTTCATATTTGTGTAATATGAATGTTATGTGTGTGATGTAGTGATTTTACTACTCCTTAGGAAAAGAGAGCAAAAGTGGCAAGTATTAAATGTCGGTTTAGGAAAACCAAGCACTAATGACCCTAAATGGGGATCGTTCTCAAGGAGGCTTGGTGTGTGTGTAATGAATTGATTAACTTTGTGATTATATTGTTATGAAAAAGAAAATAGAAATGGGATAAGAAGAGAATAACGGTTATGATGACAATTTACACTAAGATGATAAAGGCGTACACGTAAAACCATAAAAAGCACCAAAATTAAAATTTTACTCTAAAAATTCCTAAAAATCACTAAAAATCCACTAATATATTCTAAGGGTTTACAAAAAATCCAAACTTGCTAAAACCTTTTAATTAATTAAATATTAATTTTTTAATGCTAATTAAAGCCCTAAAAATCAATATTAACTAATAAAAAGTCCAAACCAAGATCTTAAAGTTTGTAAACCTTTAAAATAACCTAATTAAGCTAAAAAGTATTTTTCAAATTTTAAAACCACTAAAAACTATTTTTAAACAATTAAAAACTATTAAAAGCTATAAAAACTTAAAATAATTCTGGAAAATAATTAAAAGACCCTAAAAATATTTGGAAAGTTGCAAAATTCCTAATTAAGTGTCTAGAACCTAGGAAAAATGTAAAAACTTAGAAAATCAGACTTTGAATTTTTAATAATAAAATAATATTAAAATATTAATGAAAATCCAAAAATCCTAAAAAATTCTAAAAAGTTGCAAACTAGCTTAATTTAACCTAAATAACACAGAAATAAACTTGAAATTACCTAAATACCCTTAATGGGCCTAGAAAATGGGCTAAACCCAAAACAGATCCTTAATGGGCCAAATTTGAGCCCAAAATGAAAAAGTAGCCCAAATAAGCCCAAAAGCACTACTGGACTCAAAATTTGATTTTAAACAACTTTTTTCAAAGGCCCAAAAGCTGAAAGTGTGAAATAAGCAAGCTTATACCAAACAGCTTATTCTTAATGGGCTTTTTGGCCCATTAAGCTATTAGCTAATGCCATAAGCTCAAATTAGACATACAAGCTTCTTTTGTCCTAAATAAGACTTCTGTAAAAAGAAATTTGAAATAAGCCCAAGGAATAAGCCTGAAAATGCAATAAGCAATCTATAGAAAACGACAAAATAGTCGTTTTTGAGTTCTAGGCCACCCCAAGAGCTGATTCAAGTTTCTAAAGCTTTTAAATGACTTAAATAAGCTATTTCAACAAAAAGTTTTCAAATAAGTTGACTCAATAAGTTGGAAAAATCAAATAAGCACTTATGAAAAAGTCAATTAAGTTAGTTTTCTAGCAAAAAGTCAAAGTCAAAGTCCAATAAGCTCCAGTCTAATCAAATGGGTTAAATAATGAAGATCTATCACAAAAAATAAGTTGTTGCAGGTCTGGATAAGCTAAAATAGCTTATTGATAAGCTGAGTACAAATTAACACTAGCAGGGGCTAGTTTTGGGTGTTGAGCAGTGGGAACTTTTCCCACTGCTTGACTTGTAGACTTTTTTGTCTTTAGTGAACTTTTTGGAGATTCAAGTTTCAACAAGGCACCCAAATGATCATTGGATCATAAGGAGTCAATACAAACAAAGAAATCACAACAAGTAACAGCCAATTTGTACAGTTAATTCAATAAAGCACTAGATCTGTCACAGACTTAGAACAATAAGGTTCAATAAGCACTTAGAGCAATATTCAGCCAGCCAAACTTAACCAAATGCACACACAAGCTATATTAAACTCAAATAAGCAAGTCTAAACAGGTTTCATGCAATGATTCAAAGTTTTAAGCAAGATTCAAGCACTTAAAGTTACTGATGAACACAAGAACATGCAGTTTTCACTTTTGCTGATGCAATTGACCAACAAGCCAGATTCAAACACTCAAATCTATCAAGTATGTTATATAAATGATGTTTTAACAACTTTTAACCCTAAGCATGCACAAATACTAGATTTCACCAAAATCTTAGGTCAAAAACAGTTAAACTCAACAAGTTATAGCACAATCTTTGATTTCAAGGTTTAAACCCAAAAACTTGCAGCAAACAACTCTCAACCAAGTGTATAGCAGATGTAGAGCACAAACACAAACTTTCCACAACACAATAACACTTTTTTAATCTCAAACAGGTAATCCCAAACACCCCTTTAACTTTTCCAAACCAATTTTTTCAAATCAAAAGTGAGATTTAAGACCACCCAAGCCCAAATTAACACAATAACAGATGTATATAGCATATTCAAGCAAGATTAAGCCACAAAATACACAAGAACATAAGTCACACACAAATATCACCAAAAATCAAGATTTAAGCAGATTTTGGGATTAAGTATGCAAACCTCATGGATGTACATCCACACCCACGAATTTTGAGCTTATGTACTAGCTAGAACAAGTACAAGCTTCCTTACACAACCCTGCTAAGAATCAACAAAGTTAGAAGCACAAATAGCAAAATCGGATTAGTAAAAAGCCTTGATTGATGCAACCTTGTTACCCCACACTTGATTATCCCCAAGTTATAAGCCTCACCACACCTTGATAACATAATATCAGGATGCTATGATCAGCCCTATAGCCCAAGAATTCCAAGGTTTGAACAAGAACTTAGCAAAATATCAAGCTTGAAGGAAAAATGCAAACTTTTGTACTCTCCTTAAAAACAGGTTTTGATTTTCAGAAATATCAAACTAAGAACAATAATAAGCAGATTATAACAATGGCACTTGAGCTTTCTTCAACATTTCAAACACATTTCATTAATTCTGAAAAGGATTTACAGAAAAGTGAACAACTGAAAATTCAAGAGCAAATGTAAATGAATGACCTAGATGCCTTTATATAGGCTACAAGTGAACTGGGAAAGCAAGAAAAAACGTAAACCCTAATGTGTAGAAGTCCAGAATTGCTCTTGGAGCTTTGGCATCTTTTGAAGATCATGTGACTGCATTTTGTTGTGTAGCATGAGTTGGCAAGTGAAAAGAGTATCCAAGGGCTTGTATCAAGCTTAGGATGTAAGCTGAAATCTCCAACGTTGGATTGTTGCCACCATTTTGGCAGTTAGCTCAAGCTTGTAGCAGGGGAATCTTGTGTGGGTATCCTTGGTGAAGTAGCATGTATTTTGGGTGTTGGGGTGTGATTAAGGGATGGTTAATCATCAATCTGGAGGTTTTCATGGCCTAATTACAACACAATTAAAAATACCTAATTGTGTTCTTAAGCTGATGAACATAGGTTTTGATCTGTTTAATGGGTGATTAAGATTTAAATAAGTGTTTAAGGCGCCAAGGATTAAGAAATTAATAAACCTGGTGAGTGGGGTGTGACATGGATGAATGGTGCAATGTGATTGGTGGAGAGTGTGAGTGGGACATGTGTCACCCACTCATTAGTCTATGTATCTTTCTTGTCTTAATCTTGTTTCACTTTGTAAATAATAGCACAAATCCGGATTTCCTTTGTTATCAAACTTTCCATTTTCACACTTTTGCCCCAAAAGGTTTTGTAAAGTAAATTCAGGGGTATTTCTTGCCATGTTGTGATTCTTGAGGGATTGATTTGGCATTTTCTTGATGGATTATGGTCTTAACTTGTATGATTGGCATTTTGGAGGACTAAAATTGCCAAGTCTTCATTTATGAGGGACCATTCTTGCCAAATGTTGAAAGTCAAGGGTCCTTTTGGTACTTTTGGGATTTTCAAAGGACCAAAATTGTAATTTATTGTTCTTTGAAGGACTTCATGATATATTTGACTTTGTGGAGGATAATGGTTGACAATTTAGCTTTGTTGAGGGGCTAAACTTGTCAATTCTTCAAAGTAGAGGGCCCTTTTGTAATTTTGACAAACTTTAGGGACCAAACTTGTAATTATGAAGATACAAGGGTATAAAGTGTCAATTCTTCTATATTGGAGGACCCTTCTTCATAAATCTTCAATTCTTCAAGGGTTTTCTTGGGAAAATTCTTCATTAAGGCTTTGTTCAATGTGCGGCTTCGTTTCCCGTGTTCGTTTTTGCATGATTCTTGTGATCTTTTGTCATTTTCTCAATATCCGTACCTAAAATAAACAAGAAACAAACACAAGCATATATATGGGTATTTTGATGATATTTAATGTATTTTAAGCCCTTTTTGGACGATGAGACTATGTATAAAAGCAGTCTCATCACTCCCCATACTAAACCATTGTCGTGCCCTCACGTAATGCTAGAATAAGTATCGTAGCATATCCAAAATTCATTTTTATTCACTTTATTGAATGGTAAACTAGCTATACTACTACTATTGCTACTACTACTTGCGTTTTAGACATAATGTATGATTATCATCGCAAAATGGGACGTTTAGGTTCATAGAATAAGAACACATGAATGCTTCGTTAGAAATAATTTCATCGTCCTCGATTTTCACCCCAATTCCATGCCAAGCGTGTAACGAGATCATTGTCATTATAGGTTAGTAATGCTAACACTACCCATATGCCCTAATCACGTACTTATCCTCCCATTTTCCTAAGTTGTATCTCTTATATTTTATTTTGTCGTGAATGTTTCACGAGGATACATTGTTTGACTTGTGTGATAACAGAGATTTAGGTCTAAAAATAGAGTCCTAACAGTGTAACCAAGACCATCAAATCAATAACCCCTCCTAATAGACAACGATGTCAAAAAATTAAATCAACAAGAAGAATCGATAAACACGGTTTTATAACGGTTTTGAACATGAGATTTATTACCAAGACTTTTATACGCCCCCTAACGGAAGGGCCTTATTATCTTTGGTTTACCTCCATCTTTTATTCAACTTCGCCATGAAGCTTTTATTATGACTTCGGTCTTGCCTTGCCTTTTATTATCCACCTCATCGGTAGTTTTATTAGCCAAAGACGTATATCCTCACGCTAAGGCGAATTTTGGATCTTTAAAGCTTCTAAGATTAAGGCTTGATTCACTTTCAATTTTGCATAGATTTTTCGGCCTTCTGGGGCTTCAAATTGTTTGCTTGATTTAGGTGAGCACTTGAAATCTTATTATTGGGTGAAGCTTTTGATTATTCGGGTGCCAATACTTCAAAACCGTGACGCTGGCGATACCTTAATGTCTTCCCAATTTAATTACACGGAAGCTACTAGAGAAGACTAGAAACCCAACAATCCCAACTAAACCACTAAGTCAATATTTATTAAGAAAAAAATATTTACATGCGAAGGGAGAATAAGCAAACAACGAGAACACATGAGTTTTTGAAAGAATACGAGTACTCTACGTTTAGCATAGTGACTTATAGTTAACCCTATCATTTCTCGTTCTCATTTAAGAGACTTAGCCTAATGTGAAGTTAAGGAATCAAAGCTAAGTACTCAACACGCACGGTCGAGTCAAAAATTACTCTTATTCTCGCCATCGGAAAACCTACATTCGTTTCTTCGAACACTTATAAAACATGAGAAAAATTTTAAAATTTGGCCATTTTTAGCCTTATTTTGCAACAAAACGATAAACAAAAAGATAAACTTTGGAAAGCGTAAAGGTTTGGCAAGGCAAGTATCTATTCACCCCCCGTACTAAAGTTAAACATTGTCCTCAATGTTTCAAGTCTAGGGGTGCAAACACTCCCATACTAGAGACGTAGTCGAATGCCTAATCTAGCATGGAAAGGGTGTAATCGTTAAATTTAAAGCCGTTTATGAAGTGTGCTATAAACCTAAGGTTAGAACATCAAAAGAATATATCTTGGATATTGAGAAAGTCTTCAAAGCAAACGATCGAGTGCTCCCATAAAACGAACACGAGAGGCTCCAATCGTGAAGATCATGATCATCTAAAGTCCACAATTCACAAACAACCACGAAACAAAGGTTGGAAGGGCACAAATCCCCATACGTTACTACATTAGAAAGCGATAATATGTACATAGGATAAGCATGGGACTCCCCCACGAGGCACCTCGTTTTTGATTACCGAGTCATGAGCTCGACTCGATCCCCTCAATACTAATTATCATTGGGGAAGGTGACTTGGTCGAGGTAGTTCAAGGATGGAACTTCCCCGCCAAAGTAGTGCTTCAACCTATGTCCATTCACCTTGAAATTGGGGCCATCATTTTGAGCTAGCTCGATGGTCCCATATGGAAAAACTTGGGTCACGGTGAATGGACCGGACCAACGGGATTTCAACTTACCGGAAAAGATTTTCAAACGCGAATTAAAAAGCAAAACTTGATCCCCAATGTTAAAAACCCGGTTTTTAATTTTAGAATCATGCAACTTTTTAGTTTCTTTATAAATCAATGAATTTTCATAAGCAATGTCCCTCAATTCATCCAATTCATTTAATTGCATTTTCCGGTGTTTTCCCGCGGTCTCCATATCATCATTACAATGCTTTAGGGCCCAATAAGCCTTGTGTTCTAATTCAATTGGCAAATGACATTTTTCCCAATTTAGCACAAGGTTGGTTTCCTCACAACGTTTCAACATTCTCTCAAGATTCGACAAACACGAAGTGAACGAATTACCAAACACGGAAAAGTCATCCATGAAGACTTCCCTCATCTTCTCGATCATGTCATGAAAAGTAGCCATCATGCACCTTTGAAAGGTTCCCTGTGCATTACAAAGTCCGAATGGCATTCTACGATAGGCAAACGTTCCATATGGACACGTAAACATATTTTTTTCTTGATCACGAGGATCGATGGGGATTTGGAAGTAACTGGAAAAACCATCTAAAAAGCAACAGAAATCGTTTCCCGCACGACGCTCCAACATTTGGTCCATGAAGGGCAAGGGAAAATGCTCTTTTCGAGTGGCTTCATTAAACTTACAATAGTCAATGCACACTCTCCATCCGGTCACGAGTCTAGTGGGAATTAACTCGTCGGCATCGTTTGGCACAACGGTCATTCCTCCCTTTTTAGGGACACAATGAATAGGACTTACCCAAGGGCTATCAAAAATAGGGTAAATCATTCCCGCGTCAAGGAGTTTAAGGACTTCCTTTTAAATGACGTCGTGAATTTTGGGGTTCACCCTTCTTTAACATTGAATTATGGGCTTGTAATCCTCCTCCATTAAGATTTTGTGGGTACAAAATTTGGGATCGATTCCCTTAATGTCGGATAACTTCCACATAATTGCCCCTTTGTGATCCTTTAGAACATCGACAAGTTCGGTTTTTTCATCATTCGAAAGTTCCTTCGCAATAATAACCTGCAACTTGTCGCCCTCCTCCAAATAGACATATTCGAGATGAGGAGGTAAATATTTCAACTCGAGGATAGGTGGTTCCTCAAGTGAAGATTTGGGCTCGATACTCATAACCTCCTCGGGTGGAGGAAATGGGAAATCGTTAAGAAAATCCTTGATAATCGAGAAGTCCTCATCGTTGTCGAGGTCTTCGTTACAAGTACGTGGAACATTGAATTCTTCCAACGTAAAACCACCACCTTCAAATGGAGTGAAGGTTGGTATCGAGTTATCAAGGATAGGATCTAACATAGTGGGATTGCCACTAGTTTCATCATCACCAAAACCTAGAACTTCTTGTGAAAATTCCTCGCAAACCACGTCGATCATATCAACGAGGTTTATGGTTGCAACGGAATAAACATGAGAAATTTGAGAGTTTTGAGTTGCGTTTATAACAAGTTCCTCGTCGTTGAAACGTAAGGTGATCTTTCTAGCATGAACATCGATCAAAGCCATAGACGTATCTAAAAACGAACGACCTAAAATGAGAGGAACTTGAGGATCCGTGGGAATATCGACATGCGAGAATCGCGGAATGGTCGACCAACTCGATAGACATTAGTGAAGGAGTAAGATTAGGAATATTGAGCGACTTGAAGATTGCAAGTGGCATCAAGTTAATGCTAGCACCAAGATCGGCCAAGGCAAAGTATTCTTCCATATCTTGGATTGCACAAGGGATTAAAAATTTACCGGGATCACCGACTTTTTGAGGTATGCGATTAAGATAAACCGACGAACAACTAGGGAATTGGTGCAATTTCTCCTTGTTGTTCAACATACTCTTAAAGTTAGCGGAAAATCAAGGCATCATGACCAAAGCATCGGCGAAACTCACATTAAAGTGAAAATCACGAAACATTTTCATAAAAAGCTCAAATTGGTAATTGTCGCGCTCTTGACGTTTCTCCTTTCTAAGTCTCGATGGATAGGGCAAAGGTGGTGTGGGTTGAGGCATAGGAATAGCCTTTGGAATCTCGGGTTCCAATGTTGGTAATGGGTCAACCGTAGGTGTGGCATTAGCGGTACTTCGTGGGATTGGGATATGCTCTTTTTAGACCACCACCTCGGGTTCTTCCTCAATTGCCTCCTCCGTAGGAGCAATTGGTTGAGGAGTCGGTTCCTTAAGTGTCTTACCACTACGTGTTGTAATCACTTTCATCTCACCCTTAGGGTTTGATACGGTGTTGCTAGGAAGACTACTCGAAGACGGTTTACACATAATTGCCTCAAACATAGATGAGATTTTATCTTCAAACTTGGATTGCCTCTTCTCGGCTTTAACCATTTCTTGTTTTATCTCATGTTGCCCTTGTTCCATTTTTTGTTGGTTTTGTTGTAACCTAGTTACGGTCCCTTCCATCTTGTTGGTGTGGATTTTAAGCTCATTAGCTAACTCATTTTTCAACTCTTTCTTCAAGTCGGTCTTAAACTCGGATCTTAGGCTAATGATTTCTCTTTGAATATTGTCAAACCTAACATCATTCCCATTAGCGTATTCAACAAATTCATTTGGAAAATCTTTCAACGTTTGCAAACCTTTGTTGTTGTTTTGTTTTTGGAAAATCTTGATTATTAGCCCCTTGATTACCATAGTTTCCCTTGTTGAAATTGTTTTTGAAACCAACTTGATTGTTGCGATAGTTGTTGTTAGCATTTTGATTTGTACCAAACCCGGTGGAGTCAATTGATTAGAGCGGGTAACTTGACCGTTTTGGTTGTAAGGTCACGTGGCCGCATAGGCACTCGAAGTGTTACCACCGTTGGTAATGCACTCGGAGAAATCATGACCTCCACCACAATACATGCATGAAACCTCAACCGCTTTAGCCGTAGCGGGATCACTTGGTTCTCCAACTTTGAACTCAATCAAAAGTCCTTTAAGCTTATCAAAAATTTTGTTTTACAAGTTCGCCTCAATTTGGCAAGCATCGATGGTAGTAGACAAAGAAGGTGAAGCCGAAGACGAAGCCTTACGAACACTAGACGTGCTACGAGGACTATACACCTTAGATCTATTCTCAATTATCACCAAAGGTTCCTCAACCGTTTTACACAAAAAATTACCACCCGCGGCGGCATTAAGATAATCCCTTTCATGATCATTGAGTCCATTGTAAAACGTGTCAATTTGATGCAAGTCGGAAAAACCGTGATGAGGACATTCATGTAACATTTCCTTAAACCTATTCCAAGCCGTTGAAAAACTTTCATTAAACTCTTGTGAAAATTTTGAAATCTTGTTTTTCAAGTGCGTAGTCTTAGAGGGCGGAAAAAATTGGTTCACAAACTTAGACACGAGATCCTTCCACGTCAATATAGAATTGGGTGGCTCTTTCTCTAACCAAATTTTAGCGGGCCCCGCTAAGAAATACGGAAAAAGCATCATCTTAATCGAGTCATTCGAAACATCCTTAAACTTGCAAGTAGCGGTAAGACGATTGAATTGGCGGATATGGTTGTGTGGATTGTCCTTCTCATCACCACAGAATTTGTTGTTTTGGATCATCGACAACAAACCCGTTTTCACCTCAAAATTCTCCGCAAGGATAGCGAGAATCACAATAGCCTCTCCATAACCCTCGGTGGGTGCTTGAAGTAACTCCATCATAGTTCGATTCGCCATGGTTGGTGCTTCTCTTACAATGGGTTCGTCAATAGGAGACTCCTCACTAGAAAGATTAGGAGTGGGAGTTTTGTTCTTTCGTTTACGTGCACGTCTTGCTTGATTACGAGTTAGCATAAACGTCACGTACAACGAGGGGACGAGCAAAGAAGATTCTTTTTGGTGTTTTGTATTTTTCAAATTTTTTTTGTGGTTTTTGATCGTATTAACCTTTTTGGATTTTGGTGATTGTATTAAGTAGAAAAAAATCTACAAACCTCCTCCTTAATCAAATCTCTTGATTAAAGAAGCCTCAAGGAATGAAAACGATCACGTGAAGTGAACGCCTTCGATGACTTTAGAACGTTGGTGGAACACCAAAACGTTCAAGAGGGTTTAATCAATTGAAACCAAGAAAATATATATGATACTTAGTAATACTTTGGGCGGCAAAACCCTCGATTAGCTCTCAAAATCAAATACTCACAAGCAAGCGGGGAAACGAGGCGGCGCGAAGCACTTAAGAGCCTTTTTCCTGAGGATATATTTTATAATATCCGCCTTATACCCACCTTATAGTTTGTATTTTTCAAAATTGAGCTTCACGAAAGTATTTATCTATTTTTGCCTTTTTCTTTGGTTTGATATTCGAATACAATGATTGGGTAATGACCTCCCAAGTCAAGGTTGTGATTTCTCACGTATTTGGAGTACTTGTGAATTTATTGTTCTACGTTTACAATATAGTAATAGTATTCACACAAAAAAACGAAAACCGATAATACGTATTTGTAGAGTGCTACTAATACAAATACTATTATGGTTAGTATATAAAAACAACAATTCCAAATCAAAACACAACACGCCTCCCCGGCAGCGGCGCCAAAATGATGTAGTGATTTTACTACTCTTTAGGAAAAGAGAGCAAAAGTGGCAAGTTTTAAGTGTCGGTTTAGGAAAACCAAGCACTAATGACCCTAAATGGGGATCGTTCTCAAGGAGGCTTGGTGTGTGTGTAATTAATTGATTAACTTTTTGATTATATTGTTATGAAAAAGAAAATAGAAATGGGATAAGAAGAGAATGACGGTTACGATGACGATTTACACTAAGACGATAAAGGCGTACACGTAAAACCGTAAAAAACACCAAAATTAAAATTTTACTCTAAAAATTCCTAAAAATCACTAAAAATATACTAAAATATTCTAAGGGTTTACAAAAAAATCCAAACTTGCTAAAACCTTTTAATTAATTAAATATTAATTTTTTAATGCTAATTAAAGCCCTAAAAATCAATATTAACTAAGAAAAAGTCCAAACCAAGATCTTAAAGTTTGTAAACCTTTAAAATAACCTGATTAAGCTAAAAAGTATTTTTCAAAATTTTAAAACCACTAAAAACTATTTTTAAACAATTAAAAACTATTAAAAGCTATAAAAACATAAAATAATTCTAGAAAATAATTAAAAGACCCTAAAAATATTTAGAAAGTTTCAAAATTCCTAATTAAGTGTCTAGAACCTAGGAAAAATGTAAAAACTTAGAAAATCAGACTTTTAATTTTTAATAATAAAATAATATTAAAATATTAATAAAAATCCAAAAATCCTAAAAAAATCTAAAAAGTT
This sequence comes from Glebionis coronaria, assembly GCA_025667525.1. Lineage (NCBI taxonomy): Eukaryota > Viridiplantae > Streptophyta > Magnoliopsida > Asterales > Asteraceae > Glebionis > Glebionis coronaria. The sequence continues at coordinate 435,990,046 of CM046877.1, forward strand.
GCAAACTAGCTTAATTTAACCTAAATAACATAGAAATAAACTTGAAATTACCTAAATACCCTTAATGGGCCTAGAAAATGGGCTAAACCCAAAACAGATCCTTAATGGGCCAAATTTGAGCCCAAAATGAAAAAGTAGCCCAAATAAGCCCAAAAAGCACTACTTGACTTAAAATTTGATTTTAAACAACTTTTTCCAAAGGCCCAAAAGCTGAAAGTGTGAAATAAGCAAGCTTATACCAAACAGCTTATTCTTAATGGGCTTTTTGGCCCATTAAGCTATAAGCTAATGCCATAAGCTCAAATTAGACACACAAGCTTCTTTTGTCCTAAATAAGACTTTTGTAAAAAGAAATTTGAACTAAGCCCAAGGAATAAGCCTGAAAATGCAATAAGCAATCTACAGAAAACGACAAAATAGTCGTTTTTGAGTTCTAGGCCACCCCAAGAGCTGATTCAAGTTTCCAAAGCTTTTAAATGAGTTAAATAAGCTATTTCAACAAAAAGTTTTCAAATAAGCTGACTCAATAAGCTGGAAAAAGCAAATAAGTACTTATGAAAAAGTCAATTAAGTTGGTTTTCTAGCAAAAAGTCAAAGTCAAAGTCCAATAAGCTCCAGTCTAATCAAATGGGTCAAATAATGAAGATCTATCACAAAAAATAAGTTGTTGCAGGTCTAGATAAGCTAAAATAGGTTATTGATAAGCTGAGTACAAATTAACGCAAGAAGGGGCTAGTTTTGGGTGTTGAGCAGTGGGAACTTTTCCCACTGCTTGACTTGTAGACTTTTTTGTCTTTAGTGAACTTTTTGGAGATTCAAGTTTCAACAAGGCACCCAAATGATCATTGGATCATAAGGAGTCAATACAAACAAATAAATCACAACAAGTAACAGCCAATTTGTACAGTTAATTCAATAAAGCACAAGATCTGTCACATACTTAGAACAATAAGCAGTTGAGGTTCAATAAGCACTTAGAGCAATATTCAGCCAGCCAAACTTAACCAAATGCATATACAAGCTATATTAAACTCAAATAAGCAAGTCTAAACAGGTTTCATGCAATGATTCGAAGTTTTAAGCAAGATTCAAGCACTTAAAGTTACTAATGAGCACAAGAACATGCAGTTTTCACTTTTGCTGATGCAATTGACCAACAAGCCAGATTCAAACACTCAAATCTATCAAGTATGTTATAACAACTTTTAACCCTAAGCATGCACAAATACTAGATTTCACCAAAATCTTAGGTCAAAAATAGTTAAACTCAACAAGTTATAGCACAATCTTTGATTTCAAGGTTTAAACCCAAAAACTTGCAGCAAACAACTCTCAACCAAATGTATAGCAGATATAAAGCACAAACACAAACTTTCCACAATACAATAACACTTTTTTAATCTCAAACAGGTAATCCCAAACACCCCTTTTACTTTTCCAAACCAAGTTTTTCAAATCAAAAGTGAGATTTAAGACCAACCAAGCCCAAATTAACACAATAACAGATGTATATAACAGATTCAAGCAAGATTAAGCCACAAAATACACAAGAACATAAGTCACACACAAATATTGTCACACCCCACCAATGGCGGAATATGGGGCGCGACGTATGGATATCATCACAACATGGCGTGTCTATAGAGATAACTATATGAAATAAGAAATATCATAAAATGGTGACACAAAAGTCATGACAATATCTCAACAATGCAGGAGTCTAGGTAAGTAGGTAACAGTCCTACCTCTTACCCAAGACAAACAAATAACATAACCAAAACAAAAATATAGGTGCCAAATAGTATCAAATGAAACTAAGAAGGAACGGGGATCTCCTTCTAAATGCATTTCCTACGCTCTCCAAATCCTAGCCACTTATGTCCTCTAGCTTAACCATAATATCACCTGAAAGAGACACTAAAACACGTCAACATAAAGTTGGTGAGAGTCATAGGTTTACACTCAAACGTAAAAATCATACCATAAGCTGTGAGTAACAACCAAAAGTTAAAAACATATGGACAATGTGATACTAATATGCATTAACAAACTAACATTCAAGATTTAACTAATCAAACCAAAACTCAGGCTCCCAGCCATACCAAACACCATACTCCCATAGGCATCCAAATACCTATGAACCAAATCCCAAGGCCCCGCCTTGTCAACAACCCCTTGGTACCAAGTCAAAACATAAAACAATCAAGAATCGACTAGAAGTTAATCATATAAGTATGCACACATAAGTCCATTACCAACGCCAAACATTCACAACATAATTTATAAATAACACAACAGTGTCTCTTCCATCCCATCTGGAATTCATAAACGTTAGTAAACATGGTACTATGAAACTCACCTGATTGAGCTTCCCCAAACATCCGCGCACTAGAAAAAGCTAACAAACCAAAAACACATAATCAAAACATGAACCAAACACTAAAATGGCTCGTCAACCTATGATGGACATCTAACCTTATCCCATATATATACCTCATATATATGCTCTAAGCATCTCACTACACCCCTCTATAAAGCCCTTAACTCGTTTTACTTCATAACACATCCCGTTAACATTTTATCAAAAACAGTCCTAGTTTTAGGTCTCCAAACTATAAGCCAAACACCCACCTAAACACACCCATGATCTCTGTAAAGGGAATATTTATGCCCTTACGTATGTTATCTAACACCTCCCATTTGCCCCAACCTTAAAGCTACTGTTAAGGCCCCGATATATATATATATATATATATATATATATATATATATATATATATATATATATATATATATATATATATATATATATATAATATATATATATATATATATATATATATATATATATATATATATATATATATATATATATATATATATATATATATATATATATATATATATATACTTTTGTCATTCCATATTTACTGATTTTAAACATACAAAAAGTTTGTTACAATTAGGGGGTCTTACCCTAAACCATAACCTTAGCCCAAGTGAAGATACTTACTACAATATATAAACCATCTCTAATGTTCGTTAGAAGATCCCAATGCAAACCTAAGTACCCCAAACAACCGAAAACTTAAAAAGAAAACAGGCTGACTTCAAAACTGTTTTGACCTGCGACTGTTGTAACCTATTTTTGACCCACTTCCCGACCTCCAATTTAGTTCTCGTTTCTTGCATTAGAAACCCACTTAAATTACCTTTTCAAGGATACTTGGATCGCAAAAAAAGAGTTTATAGAACTCCCGATACGATCAATGACTCAAAATTCTGCCCAGTTTTTAAAAACGGGTTTAACTAAATTAACCTGATTAATTAACCCTAACCCCACTAATTACAAGCCCTAATTTATGTAATCATTATAACATCATTATTATAACATTAATATACTATTTTTAAATTAAACCCTAACCTAAATCCATCATAAGATGATTAAAGAAAACATTAAAACAATTTAATTGAAAAGGGTTATGAAGGTTTTACCTTTAGATTAATTGAAGATGAAAAAACCCAATATTTATGAAGAACCCTAATTTTATGTGAAACCCACGAATTTCTTTGTCTCCAGGAGAAAATAATGAAGTTTTGATTTATTATAATACATTATATAGGATGTGGGTGAGTCCTAACCCAACCCAAACCCAACTTTCCTTAAATTTTTCCCTTCCTTTTTGTTTTAATCATAAAAACCGACTATCCCCTCCTAAATTTCGTTTTTCTCTTTATTTTATTATTAATTAATATCTTATTAATATTACCTTAATTTTCCTTATTTTATTTCAGCTCCTAAAGCCTCCAAAACCTCAAAACCGTAAAACTAGTCAGTTTTTACGCGAATACCGTAAAAGACGTAAAATATATAGTTTTAGAAAAAATCTCAAATTTTGAAATAAACTTTATAACTAAGTCCTAAATGACTTAAAACCATCCCGGAAAATAATCCCGTGACTAAATACCTCTTCCGAGACCCCTAAATAGTAAACCTTAAATCGTAAAAATACGATTTTCTATAATACATATACGTATACGTAAATCACCAAATAACACCATCTCATTTCATATTCACTACATTGTGAGCTCATGAACATGAAATAACCGTTCCTCGATTTACTTATGAGTACTTTATACCCATATACGATATCGACACCAACCTCGTTCACGCACAATAACCATGTAAACACACAAATCAAATAGTCACACATAAATTAACCTTAAAATAAGACCAAGTGACGAACCTCAAAACCACGGTCGTCACATCACTCCCTCCTAATAGAAATCTCGTCCCGAGATTTACTCCTTAGGATCAAACACACAACCAACAAATCACATGAATACTTGTTCTAAATGAACTCTTTCTCGTTCCCACGTGAACTCTAGTCCACGTTCCAAATTCCATCTACCCATAACTACGGTATATTACCCTTTTTATCCGACGTCCTAGCTTCACGACCCAAAATCTCTATCGGCTCTTCGATAAAACGAAGACTCGTATCCATACTAATATCATCTAACGGTACCTGCAAGTCAGTTCTTGCTACGCATGAAATACGTCATGCACACTACTCAATTCCTCCGGTAATCTCAACCTATACGCCTCTAGCCCAATCCTTTCAAGGATTTCATATGGACCCACAAATCTAGGTGCTAACTTCCCTTTTCTTCCCAAACCGCATCACCCCTTTCCATGGTGAAACGTTTAGCATAACTTTATCCCAAATCTCAACGGCTTACGCCTCTTGTCCGCATAGCTCTCTTGTCGGTTCTTTGCTATTTTCAACCTCTACGTAGTCACTGCCACCACGTCTATAGTTTCCCGATCCACCTCCGGTCCAATACTTGATCGCTTCTAACTTCATCCCACTGTAGCGATGATCCACCTCACCTCCTATGAATCAACTCCAGCAGTTTCTACTACAATTCCTATCACCAGACCTAACGGATTCTATCCTCTATGGATTTTCCATCACTCGGAAGTTCTCCCAACCTTAAACACGTCCAATGGTATATGCAGTATTGCATAACCAAAAGCTTCCCATAATATTCACAAGCTCCTGCCATAAGCACCACCTCATCCTTGCTTTCCCATGCTCGGAACCATGTAACTAACCATCCTTCGTACTAACATATGTTACACCTTTTTCCCGAGGTGAACGGTCCATTGTTCGTGACTACCAACCTCTTTCTCTAACGGATTTCCCTTCCTTATCACTCCACTATCTTCACAACCTCTTGCCCCCTTGAATCATTCTTCCTCCATACTACTTTTCACTTGTCTCTCCACAATCTTAATTTCTATTCCATCATACATCCCGTCTTTAGCCTATAATTTAGGCGTTTCCTCCTTTATTCCCTACATCCTCATCAATGGAAATGTTGCCCCTCTCACCGGTGACTCTCTCTTTGTAGAAGAATTCTTCCTACTATAATGCGTCCTCCAACTATCTCCAAATATCACGCCAATGCTCTAGGCGTCTTTATCAATTACCCCTATAGTATGCTCATACCAAACATTAGTCTATCAACGGTATACTATGCTTACTTCCCATCGTTTCTTCCCTTGCCATAATCCTTCATCAGGCATTCCATACATATTAGGCTAACTTTTACGCAAAAACCCTCTATTCCATCACATCCGTACGCAATCCTTCCAACTTCTCACTACGCGACTTCTCAGTCCCCTTGAAATATGGGATGAATTAGTCTGTCTATCGACTATCACCCAACTCTCACCGTACATATTCATCCACCGCATTATGTATCCCTTCCACCAAATTCGTCCTCACATCGCCCTTTCTAAGCTACTCCTAGTCTACGTCCCTTTTCTCCATATGATTGTCCAAGCCACGCTACATACATGTTGAAGCGTTCTCTGCTTTAGACAACTCAACTCGTGCAACCTACATCCTTCATCCAAACCACCCTAATATGTCACCCATATAGTTCAAGTTCGTCTTAGCTTCACTTCATTCTTCTTATTCCATGTCTCATCAACCATGCTTGCCTTTCCCAGATGGTACTTGGCCTTGCAGTTTTCTTTCGTCACTTAACTCCACCCACTACCTTTGCCAAATGTTCAATCAAGGTGATTGAATATGTGTTGGAGACGTTCATGATCCGTATAGATCATTCTCTACGTCTCGTACCCCAAATGCCTCTAGCATTCTAGGCAGATATAACAATCCAGCTCCACTAACTAAGTCTATCCAGTTCTTCCAAATCTTCAGTTCCTGCAACGTATAAACGATCGCCTTTCTTTGTCGTCCTCGTACGCGTCCAAATCCCCGCTCCACGTATAGTCTTGCTTCGCGAATTCATCCAGTCCTTCCGATAATGTCAAGATCTGCTCATTATCCAATCCACCTCTTCAGTCTCCAAAATGCTTCCTCATCCTTCTTCACTTCACCCTTTGCTGGTTCCTCGATATGCCATCATCTCTGACCACTCGTCCTGGCCAACTTAATCCTAAAACTCACACTTGAAAATCTTACGTATAATTCCCTTTCCTAACAACTTCATATGTCAAGATGTCGCCGATGATCCCGATGACAACTCATTTATATACGTTCATGCACACTCGGTTCATTGACTCCATGAAAACCGCTAGTGTTTTGGCGATGCCAAAATCATAACCGTAAACCCAAAGCGTTCATACAACATCCTTAGAAATTTCAACTACGTCCCCTTGCACCCTCTCCTAGAATCAATACGAATAAATTTCTACCTCGTTCTACTTGCAAAATTCTACACGCATTTAAAAAAGCCCAATACTTCCTCTCATCAGACCACTCAACCGCTTTCCATATCCAATCTACTACTAAGCAACTCAACTTTTATCTTGCATTCCTTGTAATTTCTAACAATTCTTGTTTTTTTTAAATCATTCCATCAACAATTTGCCTTGGAAAGGCACTAACTACAACTCCTCTCACTTCTCTTACTTGCTCTATTTATGGTTCTACCTCATAGTAATAGGTAAACTTACTAAATTTCAGGAAATTTTCGGAAAACTTACATGCCCTACGAACAATCATAAATACCTTTGAGGTATTGTATCCCCTTCCAACACTCTCTATGGCGCGTTACTTGTGCTAGTATCCCACAAATCTCTATTCATCTCCTTGGTACACCTAAGAGACCTCATGACCACATTAGTTCGTCTACGAACTTCTTTCCTCCCCACTAAGGGCATTCCGACAATTCTCTCATGGTCACCTACTTAATCGTGTAGGCGCGACCAAGTCTTTCATACGACTACCTCAACGCTCCCGAACAATACGAAACCAAAACTACATCCTGAATCCACCAGATACGATCAACGAATCAAACCCACGGATAACTAACGACATTTCACGTGCACCAGTTAAAACAAGTCAAAAACCACGAGACTCAAAAGAAAACTCAAACCCAGAACGTGGATCAATTCAAAATGACCTATGACAACGAAAAATAATCCAAGAAACACCTAGTGGCAACCAAACATATTACGCCCCGCGACATATTATATAAACCGTGCAAAAGATCGACTTTTCCAAAAGAATATATATATTTTATTTATTTATTTATTATTACCTCCCACATCTATGTGACTCAAACAATCTACAACCAACCCTCTTGACGAACTCAAAACTAAACTCAAAAACTAAACTCAAAAACTAGGTATCCCGTGCATCCCAAATCATAAAAATAAACTACTATTCAAACTCAACCTTTAACCCGGCACTTGTACAATAATTTCGGCCAAGATACTGACCTCTCATGACTATACATTCTGATTATTTGAAAAGTACGTTCCGAGTACATAATTTTAGTCTTTTGAATCATCCAAAAAGCTTTAAAAACGAACAAGTTATGACCAAAACAGTTTTATATTAATGAAAGATAAAAATGTATGTGAAATCTTCATAAACTTAATTTAACTTTGTATTAATAATTATAAATGACGTGAATCGGTTAAACCTAATTATATAAACTATGTAAGTAGAAAGAAATTTTACTTCGCTTTATTTTAAAGAAAGTCTTTTAGAATTTGAAATAAATAAGTGTTGATTAAAATAAAATCTTATGTTACATCTTGTTTGAAACACGACTCCAACACCTTACCCTTATTTTACCGAATACAACCAGCTATCTAACCCTATAATAGATTTCCAAGTCCCCCTTTTTCTCAATATATACCGACCAAAAGAAATGTAAGACCCAACACAAAAGATTTCATTATCTCAAAAGAAATCCCAAGTTATTTCAATAGACTTAAAACCAAGAACACCATTTTAAAACGTACACGTGAAATACGAAACTCAAAGAATACGCTACAAGACACACTTCAAAAGATTCAAAACGTCGTTGAAACTCCAACAAACGTCGAGCACTAATAAATTGTTTAAACACAAGAGAGCACTAGGTACGTTCAAGTTATAATAACTACTGAACGACCGTAAATCATAACATAACATCTATTAGTATATATACATCCGTATATGTATACCTATTGAATCTCCCAAACATACTCGTTATCACACATGTCAAGTCAATCAATCGCTTTATACGCTCGTTTTCCATACGAGTAATCACCATCTCACCGTGCCACAACAAGGCATAAAGCCTACCTCCAAAACCAAACCATATCGTGTGACCCCATAATCACACAACACAACTATAACCCAAAACATATAACACAAAAGAACAATAGCCATATCACAGGCAGCCATTACATAAACCCCTATATTATACGTATACCTAAATTCTACATCTCATCATATACAAGCATGTACTAACCCTCTTTCATGCAATCATACTTGAGAACCCATTGAAGTTGTGGTACTTGTATAACTATGTTGGCCACCATACTTATACAATTACCCTTTCCCCAATGTACTCCCTCCTATGATGACACTTATAAGAATCAATACGACATATAACACATAAATCCATCTACTCACATAAGCTCATAACCACATAACCAATAAGGTCCAAAACCCCATCTATTAAAATAACATAGTAAAACTCTTGGAATACCGAAATCCATAGTCTTGCTAAAACAGCATAGACTAAATCCAAAACGAAAACATAATCAGTTATAAGTCATGTCGCCCATAAGAGTGGAAACAGCTTAAAACCCTTCATATCCACCTACTCCCAATAACTCGAATCACCACATGATTCTTAGGGAACATGACTTAAACCTCAAAAGAAAAATACTATACCTCAGGTACATAAAATAACCCAACAAAATATAGAAACTACCATGTACCAAATTATGTACTATAATGTACAATTTAGGCAAAATACAACAATGACTAGCGTGGATGATTATGGTTCAACCTTCACTAGTCACAACCCGAAAAGAAAATAACATGTAGCTAAGTATGAACTTACTACTGTTCAATTCATACTAGTCAAAACATCACAATAAATAACATCCAAACACATCAATTATTATAAAATACACACATACTCCTATGACGCCTATATGCAGGGACCCTTAAGCTATAGACTAGGCTACGCGACTAGGAAACCTAATTCTCTATAACCTGGCTCTAATACCATTCTGTCACACCCCACCAATGGCGGAATATGGGGCGCGACGTATGGATATCATCACAACATGGCGTGTCTATAGAGATAGCTATATGAAATAAGAAATGTCATAAAATGGTGACACAAAAGTCATGACAATATCTGAACAATGTAGGAGTCTAGGTAAGTAGGTAACAGTCCTACCTCTTACCCAAGACAAAGAAATAACATAACAAAAACAAACATATAGGTGCCAAATAGTATCACTTATTAAATGAGCAAATGAAACTAAGAAGGAACGGGGATCTCCTTCTAAATGCATTTCCTACGCTCTCCAAATCCTAGCCACTTATGTCCTCTAGCTTAACCATAATATCACCCGAAAGAGACACTAAAACACGTCAACATAAAGTTGGTGAGAGTCATAGGTTTAGACTCAAACGCCAAAATCATACCATAAGCTGTGAGTAACAACCAAAAGTTAAGAACATATGGACAATGTGATACTAATATGCATTAACAAACTAACATTCAAGATTTAACTAATCAAACCAAAACTCAGGCTCCCAGCCATACCAAACACCATACTCCCATAGGCATCCAAACACCTATGAACCGAATCCCAAGGCCCCGCCTTGTCAACAACCCCTTGGTACCAAGTCAAAACATAAAACAATCAAGAATCGACTAGCAGTTAATCATATAAGTATGCACACATAAGTCCATTACCAACGCCAAACATTCACAGCATAATTTATAAATAACACAACAATGTCTCTTCCATCCCATCTGGAATTCATAAACATTAGTAAACATGGGACTATGAAACTCACCTGATTGAGCTTCCCCAAACATCCGCGCACTAGCAAAAAGCTAACAAACCAAAAACACAAAATCAAAACATGAACCAAACACTAAAATGGCTCATCAACCTATGATGGACATCTAACCTTCTCCCATATATATACCTCATATATATGCTCTAAGCATCTCATTACACCCCTCTATAAAGCCCTTAACTCGTTTTACTTTATAACATATCACGTTAACATTTTATCAAAAATAGTCCCAGTTTTAGGTCTCCAAACTATAAGCCAAACACCCACCTAAACACACCCATGATCTCTGTAAAGGGAATATTTAGGCACTTACAAATTTTAGCTAACACCTTCCATTTGCTCCAACCTTAAAGCTACTTTTAAGGCCCCGATATATATATATATATATATATATATATATATATATATATATATATATATATATATATATATATATATATATATATATATATATATATATATATATATATATATATATATATATATATATATATATATATATATATATATATATATATATATATATATATATATATATATATATATATATATATATATATATATATATATATATATATATATATATATATATATATATATATATATATATATATATATATATATATATATATATATATACTTTTGTCATTCCAGATTTACTGATTTTAAACATACAAAAGGTTTGTTACAGTTAGGGGGTCTTACCCTAAACCATAACCTTAGCCCAAGTGCAAATACTTACTACAATATATAAACCATCTCTCATGTTCGTTAGAAGATCCCAATGCAACCCTAAGTACCCCAAACAACCCAAAACTTAAAAAGAAAACAGGCTGACTTCAAAACTATTTTGACCTCCGACTGTTGTAACCTGTTTCTGACCCACATCCTTACCTCCAATTTAGTTCTCATTTCTTGCATTGGAAAGCCACTTCAATTACCTTTTCAGGGATACTTGGATCGCAAAATAAGAGTTTATAGAACTCCCCATACGATCAAAACAATTTACTCAAAATTCTGCCCAGTTTTTAAAAACGGGTTTAACTAAATTAACCTCATTAATTAACCCTAACCCCACTCTTTACAAGCCCTAATTTCTGTAATCATTATAACATCATTATTATAACATTAATATACTGTTTTTAAATTAAACCCTAACCTAAATCCATCATAAGATGATTAAAGAAAACATTAAAACAATTTAATTGAAAAGGGTTATGAATGTTTTACCTTTAGATTAATTGAAGATGAAAAAAACCTAATATTTAAAAGAACCCTAATTTTATGTGAAACCCACGAATTTCTTTGTCTCCAGGAGAAAATAATGAAGTTTTGGTTTATTATAATACATTATATAGGATGTGGGTGAGTCCTAACCCAACCCAAACCCAACTTTCCTTTAATTTTTCCCTTCCTTTTTGTTTTAATCATAAAAACCGACTATCCCCTCTTAAATTTCGTTTTTATCTTTATCTTATGATTAAACAATATCTTATTAATATTACCTTAATTTTACTTATTTTATTTCAGCTCCTAAAGCCTCCAAAACCTCAAAACCGTAAAACTAGTCAGTTTTTACGCGAATACCGTAAAAGACGTAAAATATACAGTTTTAGAAAAAATCTCAAATTTTGAAATAAACTTTATAACTAAGTCCTAAATGACTTAAAGCCATCCTGAAAAATAATCCCGTGACTAAATACCTCTTCCGAGACCCCTAAATGCTAAACCTTATATCGTAAAAATACGATTTTCTATAATACATATACGTATACGTAAAACCACCAAATAACACCATCTCATTTCATAGTCACTACATTGTGAGCTCATGAACATGAAATAACCGTTCCTCGATTTACTTATGAGTACTTTATACCCATATACGATATCCACACCAACCTCGTTCACACACAATAACCATGTAAACACACAAATCAAATAGTCACACATAAATTAACCTTAAAATAAGACCAAGTGACGAACCTCAAAACCACGGTTGTCACAAATATCACCAAAAATCAAGATTTAAGCAGATTTTGGGATTAAGTATGCAAACCTCATGGATGTACATCCACACCCACGAATTTTGAGCTTATGTACTAGCAATAACAAGTACAAGCTTCCTTACACAACCTTGCTAAGAATCAACAAAGTTAGAAGCACAAATAGCAAAATCAGATTAGTAAAAAGCCTTGATTGATGCAACCTTGTTACCCCACACTTGATTATCCCTAAGTTATAAGCCTCACCACACCTTGATAACACAATATCAGGATGCTATGATCAGCCCTATAGCCCAAGAATTCCAAGGTTTGAACAAGAACTTAGCAAAATATCAAGCTTGAAGGAAAAATGCAAACTTTTGCACTCTCCTTAAAAACAGGTTTTGAGATTCAGAAATATCAAACTAAGAACAATAATAAGCAGATTATAACAATGGCACTTGAGCTTTCTTCAACATTTCAAACACATTTCATTAATTCTGAAAAGGATTTACAGAAAAGTGAACAACTGAAAATTCAAGAGCAAATGTAAATGAATGACCCAGATGCCTTTATATAGGCTACAAGTGAACTAGGAAAGGAAGAAAAAAATGTAAACCCTAATGTGTAGAAGTCCATAATTACCCTTGGAGATTTGGCATCTTTTGAAGATCATGTGACTGCATTTTGTTGTGTAGCATGAGTTGGCAAGTGAAAAGAGTATCCAAGGGCTTGTATCAAGCTTAGGATGTAAGCTGAAATCTCCAACGTCGGATTGCTGCCACCATTTTGGCAGTTAGCTCAAGCTTGTAGCAGGGGAATCTTGTGTGGGCCTCCTTGGTTCAGTAGCATGTGTTTTGGGTGTTGGGATGTGATTAAGGGATGGTTAATCATCAATCTGGGGGTTTTCATGGCTTAATTTCAACCCAATTAAAAATACCTAATTGGGTTCTTGAGCTGATGAACATAGGTTTTGATCTGTTTAATGGGTGATTAAGATTTAAATAAGTGTTTAAGGCGCCAAGGATTTAGAAATTAATAAACCTAGTGAGTGGGGTGTGACATGGATGAATGGTGCAATGTGATTGGTGGAGAGTGTGAGTGGGACAGGTGTCACCCACTCATTAGTCTATGTATCTTTCTTGTCTAGCCAGCTTTAACCCCTTTCTTTTCAATCTTGTTTCACTTTGTAAATAATAGCACAAATCCGAATTTCCTTTGTTATCAAACTTTCCATTTTCACACTTTTGCCCCAAAAAGTTTTGTAAAGTAAATTCAAGGGTATTTCTTGCCATGTTGTGATTCTTGAGGGACTGATTTGGCATTTTCTTGATGGATTATGGTCTTATCTTGTATGCTTGGCATTTTGGAGGACTGAAATTGCCAAGTCTTCATTTATGAGGGACCATTCTTGCCAAATGTTGAAAGTCAAGGGTCCTTTTGGTACTTTTGGGATTTTTAAAGGACCAAACTTGTAATTTCTTGTTCTTTGAAGGACTTCATGATATATTTGACTTTGTGGAGGATAATGGTTGACAATTTAGCTTTGTTTAGGGGCTAAACTTGTCAATTCTTCAAAGTGGAGGGCCCTTTTTGTAATTTTGACAAACTTTAGGGACCAAACTTGTAATTATGAAGATACAAGGGTATAAAGTGTCAGTTTTTCCATATTGGAGGACCCTTCTTCATAAATCTTCAAGTCTTCAAGGGTTTTCTTGGGAAAATTCTTCATTAGGGCTTGGTTCAATGTGCGGCTTCGTTTCCCGTGTTCGTTTTTGCATGATTCTTGTGATCTTTTGTCATTTTCTCAATATCCGTACCTAAAATACACAAGCAACAAACACAAGCATATATATGGGTATTTTGATGATATTTAATGCATTTTAAGCCCTTTTTGGACGATGAGACTATGTATAAAAGCAGTCTCATCAGTGTGTTATTTTTCTTTCCCTCTAATTCTTTATCACACATTTGTTATGGGTTGATCATGGTTATAACTTACAATTGTTTTGGGTGATTCCAACATTTCTAAGTGTCTAACCCTTTGACATATTATCATTTCAATTGCTTTGGATGTTTCTTCTCTACCTTTATTCCACCATTTGAAATTTGATTTTGTCAAACACCCTCCTTGGACATAATTAGCAAATACTTACTTCTAATTTGAGATTTCTTTTCTTCCTCGCTACAAGTTATTTAGTAGGTAGTGACCATATATACATTGGTGTTTCTTCTCTTTCTACTAACCTTTATGTAGCATGTCACTTTAGCTCATTCAATTGGTGCCCCAAGCTAAGGAGAGTAAGCACCAGGGGGAGATACTAGAAAAATCAATTCTTCTCTTCCTCAAAGACTTGTGCTAACCTTTTTGCTTCGACAAAGGGGGAGAAATGATAGTGATAAACTCATTAATAATTCGAATAATTTTGTATTTTACATAAATGAGTTTGTAGTTTGTCGTAATAAAAATGGGAGATTGTTAATGCAAATTAATCCCTAAAAACATTATTAGTGTTAATAATATTTCTTAGTTTTGATCACAACAAATTATAAAGACATTTATCATCAAACACAATCGTAAAACGAATTATCTAACAAACACTATCATCATGGTAATAATCATTTAAGTATTGCACTAACACATATTAATCATGATTAGTGATCATGAAAGTGATTAGCCTTAAACTTACTTTTTGTCAAGTATGACAAAAGATTTTTAATAAATTTTTTTTAAGAAAATGTTTTATTAAAATGGAAAATGAAAATTTGAGTATGGCATATTCCATATGAACCATAAGAATATCCTTTGAAGGTATACACTTACCTCAGATATTCCTACCTCACTAAAAGACAAAAAGGAGCGGAGACTAGTACCGCGGTTCCTCAAATGGCTAGGCGGTTCCTTAGCAATAAAGAAACCGCACAGACAAATAAAAAACCACGTACAGATAGCCATTATTCTTTGTCTCCTATAAATAGTGGATAAAATCTACATTTTCCAAGAAAATTTTTGGACATTATTTATGCCATCTTTCTCTTTTCTAAATCCTAGTCATTTGTAAATGATCACTTAAAAGTTAAGTATGTTTACTCATGATTATCCTCCTTAATCTCCTCCTTTACTTGTCCAAAGAGAAGATCACTCACACACTTGTGATGTGATTAAAGATGAAGCCTTGACGAAGGTCATCATCTCCTAAAGATCTAGTCATGTTCATGATTTGTTTATTTGTGTCTTGTGTAGATCCAATGTATTTGTGAATACTTGGACTAGTTGTGTTCATCCAAGCTATTTGTGAATACTTGGATTAGTCATATGTAAATGCATTGTATGTGTGTATTCTTGGATTTGTCTTGTGTAGATCCAAGTTACATGTGTATACTTGGATATGTTTATTGAGTTGTAATGTTTTGTGTGATAGTTCTCACTAAACTATAAAGTGATATGTGTATGTGTCTTGTGAGTTCTCACTTAACTTCAAAGTGAAGAGTAGTGAAGATTGGTTCTAGTTTTGGATTATTACTCGACATATAGCCTTGTGTCGAAAAAGAAGATCGGCGACGAAGATTGGTTCTAGCTTTGGATTAGAACTCGACATCTTGTCTTGTGTCGGGAAATGGTGAAGTAGGCAACGTGTGTAGATTGGTCCTATCTAAGATTAGGTCTCGACATTTAGCTTAGTGTCGGAAAATAATGCAAGCAACGTTTGAAGGTTTCTCCGCCAAGAAAGGAGCTTGTGGATATAGTGGAAATCTCGAGTATGGTGTACTCGAGGAGTGGATTAGGAACGAGGATAGAGCTTCATTGCCGAACCACTATAAATCTTGGTGTCTTCCTATTAGGTTGTTTCTTTCCTTACTCTTTACTTACTTTCATCATCACTACACTTACCATTACTATTTGTCATTGTTAATGCATTAGAATTGAACCTAATCTTTATGCAACTAGCTCAAATAGTTTTTACACAAACCTAATTGAAAGGAATTTTAATTAGGAGGTAAATCAAAGAGAAACTATTCAACCCCCCCCCCCCCCCCTTTCTATTTTCTACACTCACTATGAATATTCAAGGCACGAAAATAAAACAAAAGCGTAAGTGTGTGTTGTGGGTCTGGCGTCCAAACTAAGAGGTCGTAAGGGATCATGGCCCAACCCATTACTACCTAATAAAAAATAACGCTCCAGTATTTTCATAGAATACATATTACAATAAATTATCAAAACCCCATAAAATCCTCCTCTTTGTTTATCATTGGCCACGGCACACAAGAACACCATAGGGACGATTTATTGCTCTTTGATCTTTGATTTTTCAGCGATATTGTGTTCGTGAATCCACTAATTTAACTGTACACACGTTTGATATCCTCGAATCCTTTTCTTTTTAAATTAATTATGTTATGATGTTAGACCCTTAAAAACAATCAAGTAAAACATGTAAACAATCAAGATTTGACAAGAAAAAGGGATTTAGGTGTAGGTTTGTTGGATCGCACGCAAACCAAGACCTTCATAGGTCTCGGTGGTGTTTGTTCTCACTAGCCGCAACCTTAAATAGAGGCGGTGGTGGTTTTGTATTGCCAGCCGCAACAGCCAAGTAGTAGTAACCCTGACTTGGCCAGGGGCTGCGTTGGCAGCAGCAGTGGCACCGGGCAGCAAGCCGGTGGCTGCTGTGTTGGTCAACGGCAAGCCACAACCGACGGGCAGTGGTGTTGTGTTTTTTTCGAGGATAAGCCGAGACCTCCATGGTCTCGGTGGAGTTTTGTTTGGGGTTCGGTTAACACCAAACACGCAAGGGGGTGTTTGGAAAACTTTTATAAAACATGTATTTTTATTTATTTGGTTAGGTTAATTAAAAAACATGTTAATTAAACTAATTAATCTTCATGACTTAGGATATGATTTTATTTTAAATAAAAACCATGGTATAATTAATCTTCAAACCCCGTGGATTAGTCGGCCAATGAGTCGGAAATCACGGTTACCAAAAAAAAAAAAAAAAAAAAAAAAAAAAAAAGTTATGTCGATTTTATTTAAATAAAACTTATGATAAAATAATTATAAACATAATTATTCATGTGCATTAAATTAATTAAAACTTACCTTAACTAATTTATATCATTCTAAGGTGAAGTTTAATTATATTAATCATGAAATATTATTAATTAATAATAACTTATGATAACATGCAATATCATTATTAATTAATAATTTTAAGTTAAGACTAAGTATTTAATTTAATAATTGTACTATTTAATCATGACTTATGAATTAAGCCTATTAAGCTCTAGCTCAAATTTTGGACTTATTAATCAAGCTTATTTCAATTTATGGAAACTTCCAATTTTTAGAAACTTACTAATTACGGAAACTTACTATTTTTGGAAACATACTATTTATGGGAACCTTCTATTTTATAAAGTTACTTATTATGATACAACAAGTATATTAACACAAGAATACATGAGATACATAATCAGAATACATGTAAAACATGAATAATTACAAGATAATACTTGAAATAGTAAAAGATGAGAATAGATAAAATAAGTTAAGAACACACAGAACCAGTAAAGCATACAGTAATCAAACAACTTATTCATTTCCCTTATTTATGTAGTATTCGTGAGGTCGAGGTAGATTCGTCAGCTTTCGTTCTAGCTTCACTATTGGACATAAGGTACGGATATTCCGTCCTTCAGTATGGACATTCTCTTCCTTTATTATGATTCCCAGTTTGCAGCCATCTGTTTTCCCTAGTTATTTTACATGTTTTAAATGCTTACGTTATATTTTAAATGCTTGATCCATATACATGCATGCCAGTTCACCTAGTTATGGAGGTATCATAATCATAAGATTAGAGGCACCAGTGTTATGGCTTCCCCATGACAGAGTGATTTGCTCGTGGCATCCCTTTCAGTTGTTGGGCATGAGTATGTGGTTTTGAACCTTCGACTTTGCTGAGTACACCACAACGCCACCTTCTTGAGACAAAACATAGACACAGACTAAATGGCTTTGACATTCGTCCTAAATTGGTAGCATTTTACCTCCGGTCGGTGAAGACCATTAGACGATGTTAAATATCGTACATGTGATCAGGTAAATTCAATTAAGAACCTCTTTAACAGGGTTTCGTAACTGTACTAGCCGTTCTCTTTACTCGACCGTTTCAAAGCAAGACTATGAACATAAAGAGTGAATCAACTAGATAGATATCCGCTTGATTAAAGTCGTCAATTCGAATTCCTGAAACAAGTTTGATTCATAAAGAATCTTACCATTGTCACTTTCCAGTTGATACACGCTTGATTCGTAAAGAATCTCGCAAGTCACCTACCGTAGCGCTGTCCGAGGTTGACGCTAGAAGGATTTTCATTCGTCACTATGAATATTAATTAATATCACTCTGAATGTTCTAGCAAGACCATACAGATATTGAGTAGAAACCTGAAACGAATTTGAATTAATTCAGAATCAAACATTGTTGCTTTTCAGTTTTACGTAAGTTCAATTCATAAAGAATCTTACATATGACTTACCGCAGTGCTGTTTTATGTGAACAATGGAAGGATTTCCACTCATCATTGTGAATACCAAGTAGTATCACTCTGAGTGTTCTAGAAATATCGCAAGGATATAGCGTAGGACTCTCTTCATCGTCATTCTATGTGTCCTAACGAGATTTGAATGATCTCTAAGATCTAGACTCAGTTTGTGCACTTTTTTGGTAGGAGGATGGAGCAAATGCCACCTATTCATTATTAACTATCTCGGAGTGAGAAAGTCAACAGAAGTCGTGTTGTTCTCCATGACAATAAAACAAACTTCTTTTGAGAGAAGCCTAAGTCAGTTAGGTAAGGGTTGTGCATTACATCACTGGGTCCATGATGTGTTGTCTTCATGATGTGTTGACCCGGTTTCTGTCTAAGTTTTATGGAGGGTTCATTTATTTTCACCCTTTATCCTTGTATTTCTTTTTCATTCTTTAACCCCTTCAATGCTTACCAAGACGTCATCACTAGCACCTTGTTGTGATTGTTCTAGTGCTAGCTTAAGTACTTAGTCGGCATTTAACTACGTTCACATTTTACTTCATCTTTCCTAAGGACTTTTAATAATCTATTGGATTGTCCCTGAGAAGATCCCTTGGGATCAGGTTGTGTAAAACCCGCATGAAAAATCCATGAAATATTAATTACACGAAATAACAAGTTAATTAAAATGTTTAATTAACTAAATCAGGAAACGCATTCAAGAATAATTAATGAACACGACAAGTATTCATGTTAAATAAATAGATATCATGACACGATAAATCACGAACCAAGTCACAAGGTTAATACACGAGAATTATTAAATCACAAAAACCAAAAAGAATGTATACTAAGGGGCTTTGGATCGGCCTAATAAGAAGAAAACAAGACAAACCCATGAGCCCAACCCACTAAACAAGTTAGCTGGTAAACTTTGTATTTGACTACTCATTTGGGTAAAATACATAAAACAATATGAAACCCTAAAAGGGCATGGTGGCTGCCGGCATCACAACAAAGAGAAGGGAATGGAAACTTTTGATTTGATTCGGGTTTGATAATACGTTTTCTTCATCTATTAAACCACTATAGGTAACACCAATTAATCCATTTCCTTTTTATTAATTTTACTTTAATTATGAACTCCTTAGAGATGATTATAATCACGAGGTATAGTGGTTAAACATGATATTTAAATGAGTTTCGAGTATGATATTGCATGGAAACCGAGGCACTGAGTCTCGGTGGATTTAATCAGTCGCCCAACCGAGCCCAATATGGTCTCGGTGGTGGATTTGTTGGGTCAGCCGCAAGAACAGGGAACCACAATGGGGTGGTTATCAAACACAGTGGCAAACCGAGAGATGCTGGGCTCCCGGTGGTATTATTGGACCACCAATGGGAACCGACTAACAGTCGGTGGGTATTGGTTGGATAACAGGGGGAAACGGGCAGCAGGTGGAAGTGGGCAGACAGTGGGAGTCGGTTGGCACCAGCGACAAGCCACTGCTAGCTGACAGCTGGGTTTTGACCAGAGTGGGAAACGCACGGCCAGCGGCTAAGCCACAGTTGCGGCTAAAAGGGGGTGTTTGGTATTGTTTTGGAACTATTTCAGATTTCACTTAAAAGAATGGACATCTTTAATTAATTAAAGATATCATGATTTATTTGGTTAATTTAATCAAGACTTAGCTTAATTAATTAAATTTATGTTAACCATGTTCAATTAATTTAACTAAAACCCTTAATTTATTTATATGATTATCAGTTAAGGTAAAGTTTAATACCATGTTTTATTAATTAATAATCTGTTAAACCATATTATTTTATTAATTAATAATTAACTATAGGCTATGGCACGTCAGATTATTTATTTTATAAACTTTACTCCTTTCTAACCGTTAATTAATCAGGACTTATCAAATATATTAAATAAGCTTCAGCTTATAATATAGGCTTTTAAATCAACTTATTACTATTTATGGAAAGTTTCTATTTATGGAAACTTACTATATTTAGAAACCTGCTATTTTTAGAAAGTTACTAGTTATAGAATATCAAGTAGAATAACACATGAAACATGAAATACAGTATCAAGAACTCACGAACCACGCCAAAAGGATATATAATAATAATTCATGAACAAGTATAACAAGACAAGAACCAGTAAATCAAGTCAAGAACAAGTAACTCATGTCATGTATAGACAACTCATTCATGTCCCTTATCATGTAGTTCAAGTGAAGTCGGAGTAGAATTTTCCGTCTTATCATCTTCGGTCAGTTACTGGAGACAAGGTACGGATATCCGTCCTTCTGTATGGACTTTCCTTTCTATGCATGATTAGGATTCCCCGTTTGCAGCCATCTGTTTTCCCTAGTTTACATGTTATAAAACTTTGCATGATTCGCCATGATTACCATGTTTATTTGCCTGAGCTTTATATACACGCATGGCTAGTTTCACCTAGTTATGGAGGTACCGTCACAATGACACTTGAGGCACCGGTGTCATGACTCCTCCGAGAGGGAGTGATTTCTCATGGCGTCCCTTCAGTTTTAGTTTGGCCTATATCAGTATTATATGTGAGGCGTATGGGTGTTGTCCTTACCATGGCAGAATATGAGGCCAGTTGTGATGTGTGTGGAGCATGGGGCATGATTCGTCCTGAGTTCTTTTTCATGAGTACATGTGTTCTGAGTACTTATGCATCATCTCCTTGGAGGCAAGATATCTCGAAGGGGATATGGTTCTTCTTCCACTAGTGGTGTGGGAAAGATCCGGATAGTGTGGTGAATTGTTCTTTTATGTGTGACAGGATAATTCTTGATTGTTATAGTGTTCTTTGTGAATTGTAGATGTGATTAGTAGTTGGATTGAGTTTTGTTGTAGATGCATTTAACATGATTATCACATTATGGTCCATTGCTTTAACTTGTTTTCTTCAACTATTTACAGCGGTTGTTAAGGGTTCTTAAGATTTTTTTGGTAATTTAAACCTATGCTCTCAACAACTTTATGTTGACAAATTTTAGTGTCATTTTCAGGTGAGGTAGTTATGAAGGATGATGGTTGAAGTGGCTAGAGGTTAGAGACTGCTAGAACTGCATTAGGAGGAATGCCTTTCCTCTTAGTTTTTATTTAATGTTTGAATAAGTGTTACATTTAAGACACCTATATGTTTGATGTGTGTTATTTGAATGTCTTTAGTAAGAGGTAGGCGTGTTACCTACTAACCTAGATGCCTGCATTGTTTGAGATATTGTCATGACATTGTGTCACCTTTTTATGACATTTTTATTCCATATAGTTCTCTCTATAGACACACTATTGTTGTGATGATATCCACACGCTGCGCCCCATATTCCGCCATGATGGGATGTGAAATAATGGTATCAGAGACAATGGTTATAGAGAATTAGGTTTCCTAGTCGCGTAGCCTAGTCTATAGCTTAGGGGTCCCTGCATATAGGCGTCATAGGAGTATGTGTTCATTTTATAATAATTGATGTGTTTGGATGTTATTTTTGCGATGTTTGTTAAGTTAAGAACTACTATGGTTCATACTTAGCTACATGTTATTTTCTTTTCGAGTTTTGACTAGTGCAGGTTGAACCATAGTCGTATACACTAGTCATTGCTAGATTTCGTTTGATTATGTTTTCATGTTCTTTATCCGTTTGAACTTTGTCTACGCTGGTTCAGTTGGATTACGAGTTTATGTGTTTCATGCATTGGCTACGTTATTTTGATACATGGAATTTTGGACCTTATGTTAAGTTGTGGATTATGTGCTTATATGAGTTGTAGGATCTATGTGATTATTTGAGTTGGTAGACCGATGTGTTATGTGTAGTATTAATTCTTATAAGTGTCATCATAGGAGGGAGTACATTTGTGAAAGGGGACGGGTAAAAGTATGGTGGCCAACCTAGTTATACAAGTACCACGACATCAATGGATTCCTAAGTATGGTTGCATGAAAGAGGGTTAATACATGCTTGCATAGTATATGTTGAATGAATTTGAGTGTATGTACGCCTATGCCTATATATGTATATATCCCTTCTACTTATTAGTTGTATGCTTATGATGGTTTTCTAGCTCGTTTCTCTTTGGGATGTTCAACTTATGTAGTAGCGCATTTACCGAGTCCTCATTTCACGTGTTCGTTTGTACGATACTTTTGGTGTAGAGGCTATTCAGATAGTTTAAGGTCTTCTTTGTTTTTGTTTTTTGGGATAACGAGATCTTTTGTTTTGAGTCTTACATGGTAAAAAATGGAATTTGCAATTAGTTAAATAGTTGTCAGTAGTCGGTAAAATAAGAGTAAAGTGTCAGAACCGTGTTTGAAATAAGGTGGAATATAAATTCTTTAACATAGCAGCATGACTTGTTTATTTAAATTTTTGTTTTGTTTTGATCACATAAAGCTAATGATCTTTAATTAAATATGTTAAAATCATGTAATTAATGACAGGGTGGGTGATAGTTTTTAATTTTCTGGAAGTAAAATAAATTAGGGCTTGAATTTGGTAATTAATAAGGGATTTTAGGGTTTAAAATCGTTTTTTTGGTTTAAATCGGATCAGGCAGAAACTGTCGCTAAACTGTCAGAAGTCGTCGCTAAACTGTCAGAATTCGTCGCTAAACTGTTAGAAACTGTCGCTAATGTCTGGGCAGATTTAGATAAAATCGTTTTGGTCATAACTTATTCGTTTATAAATCTTTTTAGGTGATTCAAAAGCCTAAAATTATTTACTCGGAACGTAATTTTCAAATATTTAGAATGTTTAGTAAATGGAGGTAAGTAGCTAGGTCGACTTAATGGTACAAGTGTCGAGTTCAAGGTTAATTTCAGACTACATGGTTTAAACTTGTGTTTTGGGTATTTTGGGGTAATGAACACTTAGAGGGTTAACATAGGGCTGAGTTGGGATAGAATTTGAGAGTTATTTCGATCTTATAATACGTGGTTATGTTTTGATGAGTCTTAATTTATGGTATTTATGAGTAAGACAGAAAATAGAGGTGGCGATTTGAAACCCGTCGAGTTATGTGACGGCTCCTAACATGGTTTCAAGATAGTTCTTGTTTGATGAGTTGTGAGATTTAGCTAGGTTGGTTACATAACTTTATGGTTTTAATAAGTTTCCTTGCGGACGGT
Organism: Glebionis coronaria; assembly: GCA_025667525.1. NCBI lineage: Eukaryota > Viridiplantae > Streptophyta > Magnoliopsida > Asterales > Asteraceae > Glebionis > Glebionis coronaria. Next base: position 436,014,102 of record CM046877.1, read on the forward strand.
TAAGGCTCATTTGTTGTTGGTTGAGATTATTTTAGTATAAACTGAGTTCATGTTTGAACGTGAAGATTTTATCAGGATATGTATCTTCGTTCGTTTGCTGAGAATAAGTTTGAGTTTGTGAGTAAATCTCGGGATGAGATTTCTATTAGGAGGGAGTGATGTGACAACCCTAAATTTTTAGATTTGTCACTTATGACTGTTTGACGTTGATTATGTTTTTAGTGTGCGTTAATGTGCTATATGTTTATATTTGAGCCTTTGATTTGATGGTAGACATCGTTTATGTAGTGCGTGTTACGTTATATGATATTACGAAGGGATAGTTCTTGCTCATTAGTTCACATAGATGTGACTATGATAGAATATGGTATTTTATGGGGTCATTTTATGTATGTAAATAGCTATCGGTATTATAGGTACGTATTTTATATTGTGTACGTAATGTTATTACGTAAATATATATGTAAGCATTTAGTGGTATAAGTTCCAGTAGTTTAAGAGTTATAAGCTAGGGATTTCTAAAAGAAGGAATTTGTTTAGAAATGGAAATTTATGTAGCTTTAGTGTAGTAGCTTAATTTACTAGTTAAAAGGTTTAGGTGTAACTAATTAATTAAGGGATTAATAAAAAAATATAATTAAGGAAATAATTATTAAAAAAGAATTTAATAATAAAATTAAAAAATCATTTTTGGTAAAAAATTTATAAAGGACGGTGGAAAAAAAGAAAAAGGAAAAAAGGAAAAAAAAGGTAAGTACTATTGGGCTAGGATTTGTTTACTTAAACTATTTAAGGATTTTATTAAAATCAAAACACATAAAAAATTCCTGGAGAATTCAATCGGCGATCAACAATATTTTTTTAGGGTTTCATAACTTTTTCTTGATTCAAGGTAAGTGATCAATTTAACTTTAGTATAATTCATGTTTTTATTAATTAATCATGATTGTAATGTTAATTAACCATCATTAAGATTAGTGAGTGTCCATTTACTCATCATTTTAGCCCGATAAAACACCAAAAATGATCAAAGACACTAAATAAGGTCATATTATATTGAAAATATGTGTGCTTTGTGTTTTATGTCTTTTAGGTACAAAAAGATTGAAAACAGAGCGAAAACAGAAAATTCGGAGCGACTCGACAACGCTCGTGATTTTTACAAGTCAAGATGAAGTCAAAGTCAATCCCGGGATATGACAATGGAGTGAGCACGAGAAATCGATCCCGAAACCCGAATTACTATTTTACGGACCAACCCGTACCCGTTTAACTGGCCGAGTCAGCCCATTAAAATAATAATACAAACAATACTTGGCCAAAATAACTAATAACCAAAAATGTTCGGATAAGCGCCTATTAGCCCATCTCCTCTTTATTTACTTGATATCCATTCTTGGGCCTTTTCAATCCTTGCTTTTTGTTTATAACGGAAGAAAAGCCCAAAGGAAAGAAAAGAGAGAGTATATCTCCCATTAGGGTTTCACCATTATGTCACCAGCCACCAAAATTACTATCCCTCCTTCTAGCCAAATCCATCTCAAACCTTAAATAAGTTTCGATTTCCCTCCATTATCACTATCAAACAAATCAAACCCTTACCACACCCACGTGATTTCAATTGATTTAAGATTGGTGATGAATAGGTGACGCTTAAAACGTGTACAAGAGATGACATAGGCCCTTCACACGATCAAGACATGAACCCACGTGAATAGAAGAGGCCAAAATCAAAACGTCATCGATGACGTTTTTGGATGAAGATCTTCTATAAAAGAGGCAAGACAAGAAGGAAGAACTATGCTTTTAATTTTTCTATTGTAGGTTTTTATTTATGTTTTAATTTAAAAGGTTTATTATATTGTTAAGCATTTTTTTTAATTGTAATCTTTTAATCCAAATTTTCAATTAAGTTAAATCTTTGTGTTCCAGAAGCTGTAATCAAAAAGTTTTTTCCTTTTAATTTGTGCTAATTGAAAGTTTTTAATTTATTTTGTTTACTGTTTCGAAGAGAAAAAATAAGTGTTCTTTGTTATTTCGGTGGATCTAATTTCTAGAAGTCTACATTTAAATTCAAAGGTTAACTGTTTGAGTAGTTTATTTTATTTTATTGTCGAATTAAAAAAATATACATAGTTGGCTCGATACTTTTCATCGCAAGGAAAAGGGGTGTTTGTGGTTATTGTTGGTATCAAGAAAAAGAATAAAAAAGGTAGAATAATTTCTGGTTTAGCTTGGTATGGATTCAGATGTAGATAAGTTTTTAATGGTTTCCTTGGGCATCAATCTAATATTGTAAGTTTTACTTAGTTCTTGTTCATTGATTTTATTGTTATGTTGTCCTTGTTTTTATGATTTTGTTATGATATGTTGGATATTGTAAATTCATGCTTTTTTGGTAATCAAATTGGTTGCTAAATCTTGCTTATGTTGTGGCTAAAGTTTATTATTATGATGTGATGATGTAAAAATAATATTTTGGAACTGGTAGTGGCTGGGTATCGAACCCCAGACCTCTTGTTTGTCCACACAGCAACTGACATGCATTCAAACAGACCATTTGTGCTAGTAGTTGTTTTTGTTATAAGTTTAGACTTTGTTTTATTTTACCTTTAAAGCCTTTTTAGCTTATTAGTTTTATAGCTTATTTAACAGCTTATTTGAACTTATCTTTTAAACTTTTTATTTTTTGTAACTTTCATTTAGTACTAAAAACATTCCTGCAAATTTTCAGATTTTTCCGATATTGTTTAAAGTTATTTATAATTTATTTTCATTAAATCAGTCTTAAATTCATAATAAAAAATTTAAAAGTAAAAAAAATGTAATTCTTTCTTCTAAAATTTTATTTTATCAATTAGAACTTAGAAAAATTATTGCATTCGTTGGCTTTAAATTTGTTAATTTGATTTAAATGTCGCGTTTACTTTCGTTATTATTTTTCGTTTGCTTTGGTTAATTTGATTTACCATGCTTAGTTTAATTTTCCATTTGCCTTCATTATTGTTCCCGTACACTTATGATTTATTTCGATGCCTTATTATGTTTTCTCATAATTTTATGTTTAATCTGGTATGCCTTAGTTTTATTTCCCGCGCTTTTAGCTTAAATTCCCGTGCTTTATTTTATATTCTCGTTTTTTTATGTTCTTCGCGTAGTTTATAAACCAAATTCAAATCCTTGTTTATTCAAGCTTCCAAAAGTCAAACCAATAATGAAACCGTCAATTTCACGCCTCTTTGGGAAACGACTCGGGTGATCACTTGCCCGGTATATATATGCAATATATATTATTTTGTGAGTTTGGACTTTTAATTCTTTTTCCTAAAAGAATTATTTGTCGAAACACTTACTTATCGATATATTATTATATATATGTATTGTTCTACTACATCAAATTTTTGGCGCTGCTGCCGGGGAGGTTTGTTGCGACAATTCGTTACGTTTGACGATTAGTGACTTGAAGATCCTTTCTCGTGAAGTTATTGCTTTATTTGTGAATATATAAAAAAAAGTAAAAAAATATTTTCCTTTTCTTTTATTATATATAAGACAAAAAATAGAAAAATCAAAAATAAAAAAATAATCTTCTTTTTCTTCTTATACATTTAATTCTCTTCTTAGCCCTCTTATCGTTTAATTCTTATGTCAACATTTGTCCGATGTGTTGGGTGTGGAGAACCGTTATATGCTTTATCACCTTGCTGATGGTGTACTTGTGAACACTTTGGTAATGATCTTTGTGGTGGACATTGTTTTCTTTGCAATTCAAGGAACGGAGATTCATTTGATCTCAATTCCTTTAATAACCCTCCCGATTATTCTTATCCACCTCCACAAACCACTCGTTTTCCATACTCGTGTGGGCATTGTGGAAACGATTACCATTTTAGTATTGATTGTCCGTCTCATCCATCGCTTAACTACGAACAAGATCCGGGGTGTGATTGTGGTAAATTACACCTCTTGTTTAGGAAAACAAAAGAGGGTAAATGAGCGGTAAGTATTAAAGAAATGATTTTAGGAAAAACCAAGTGTTAATGACCCTTATGAAATGAAAGTTCGTTTCCTAAGGAGGTATATGTGTGTGACTAAGAATGTAAATGATTTGAGACTAATATTGGTTTAGAAGGGGATGAGAAAAGAGGATGACGAAGACGTGAAATTAATACTACGACGACAAAACGTAAAATCGTAAAACAAGCTAAAATAAAAATTAATTCTAAAAATTACCAAAAATTCACCAAAAATCAAAATAAATAAACTAAAAGTTTACCAATGATCAAAATTTTTTCAAACCTTTTAATTAATTAAATATTCAATTTTTAAATGCTAATTAAAGCCCTAAAAATCAAATAAATTATCAAAAAGCCCAAATAAAGATTTTTCAAATGGTAAACCTCTAAAATGACCTAAAAAGATTAAAGACAATTTTTAGAATTTTTTAAACTAATAAAAACTATTTAAAATGATTTAAAAACTATTAAAACTTAAAATAATTATAAAAATTAAACTAAAAGTGATAAAATTATTCTAAAAGTTGCAAAATTCCTATTTTAATGTATTTAAGCTAAGAAAAATGTAAAAAGTTGAAAAATGTGAAATTTGAAAAATAATAATAAAATAATATTAAAATAATATTAAAAATCCAAAAATTATAAAAATTCTAAAAACTTGCAAACTAGTTTATTTTACCCTAAGTAATCAGAAAATGAAAGTTAAATGACCAGAATACCCCTATTGGGCCCTCAAATGGGCCAAAACCAAAAACAGTCCACTTAAATGGGCTTTTTAGCCCAAAAAGTCAAACCTGGCCCAATTGACTTGGAAAAGCCCAATCTGACTCAAAATTTGATTCTAAACACAAAACTCTAAAGGCCCAAAAGCTGAAAGTTAGCTTATCACAGCTTATTAAGCAAACAGCTTATCCTTATTGGGCTTTTTAGCCCATTAAGCAATAAGCTAATGCCATAAGCTCTAATTTGACACACAACCTTCTGTTGGGATGCTTAAGAGATCTGTAAAAAGAAATTTTGAAAAAGCACACTCAATAAGCCAGAAATAAGCAAAGTAATATTTCACTAAAAGACAAAATAGTCGGGTTTGAGATTTAGGACACCTCAGAACATGATTCAACTTGCAAAATGTCACAAATGAACTCAATAAGCCAAATCGATCAACAAAATTCCAATAAGCAAAACCAATAAGCCAGAATGAACCAATAAGCACTTATGAAAAAGTCAATTAAGTTGGTTTTCTAGTCAAAGCCTAAAGTCAACCCACCAAATGCTCCAGTATGAACAAATGGGTCAAATAATGAGCATCTATTACAAAATCCAAGTTGTTGCTGGTTAAATAAAGCAATTATAGCTTATTGATAAGCTGAAACCCAATTAACACTAGCAGGGGGAACTTTCAGTAGGAACTGGTTCCCACTGCTTTGACTATTTGACCAAGCTTTTTACAGAGATTTAGTTGGATTCAATTGGAAACAAGGGCACCCTTGTGATCAGTGAATCAAAAGGAGTCAATATCAACAAGAAAATCACAATTTGGTTCACACAATAAGCTCAAATCAATCAAACAGTCACCAGATATTGCTCAAACATGGAAAATAAGCAGTTATGCACAAATAAGCAGATATAGCATGAATAAGCCAACCAAATTTAACAGGATGCATACACAAGCTATATAAACTATGAATAAGCACAAACAAACTTAAATCAAACACTGAATCAAAGTAAATAACAAGATCAAAGCAGATAAATGTTACTGATATGAACTACAAGAACACAAGTCTACTTTGCTGATCTAATTGACCACAGATCCAAATTCAGGCACTAAAATATCTTCTCCTGGTGTAGTTAACTAAGATCTAGCACTTGTTAACCCAAGTCTATGCTTAGATCTAGGTGTCCTCAAACTCCTAGCCAATTTTACCAAGTAAACAAGATTTTATACCCTTATTAAGAATCTAGGTGTTTCAAACCACAAAATATGCAGCAATATGACCAAGTATATCAGATAAACATGTTCCAACAATAAACAACACAATCCAACCACTTATCAATACACAAATCCAACTCAAACAGTTAACCTAAACACCCCTTAAAAACCTGTTTTCACAAATTTTCAAAGTATTATCCAGATTCAAACCACAAAACAAGTTAACAACACTTCATAAACATCAAACAACACCAGATGAACAATAATCAACCATCAAATCACAGATTCCACAATAATCATGCAAATATCACAAAATTCAGAAAAATAAGAGAGAAAATGAAAAGGGAGAAGGGTGCAAACCTCCAAGACCTACATCCAGGCCTTGGGTTGTTTGAGCTGAGGTACTAGCAGAACAAGTACCAGCTTCTAATGTTGCTAAGATGAACAAACAATAAGGTGAGATCAAATAAACAAGCACTTTTCTGATTTTTGAAACATGAGCTTTATCAACTAAAACCTTGCTTCAAAAACCTTCAAACATGAATATGGAACTCAGATTTTATCTTATCAGATACCAAACTTTTATAAATAACAAATGAGAATTCAAAATTTCAGAAATTCAAACTTTATTTCATAAAAAGGAATTACAAATATTTAAAAGCTAAAATCTGGAACAAAAGCTCTCTCACACGTTGAGGAGTCTTTTTATAGGCAAATGCTAGCTATGCACTATTCACAAACCCTAGAAGTGAAATTCCCTAAATGTCCTTGAGCACTTGAGGCCGTTTGCTGTTGGTGAGCTGTCCAAAATGATCCTGAGTGTTCATTTTAGCTTTAAGATGAAGCAAGGACTCTCAGCTGTTGATTTGGCCACGTTGGATGACTTGGAGGTGAAGTTGTCACATGATTGGTTGAAAGGGAATTGGGGGTGGGGTACATGGTGAGTGGGAGTGAGGGTTTTGATGTGGGATGAGTTTCTGCACATGTGAATCACACATGTGCCAGGGTAATTGAAAATTACCCTTCGTTTAAGTGGAGTAATTTCTGGGTGGTGAAAAGGTGAACAGTGGTGAATTTGATCCGAAATTGGGGGAAAGTTGTGTGTTTGGCGCATTTCTTGGTTTAAATGTTTCACTTGCTCACTTTTAATCCTTGTTCTTTGGGAAAGAATGTAAATCAAGTATTTCAGCCAACACAAACGAATTCCCTTTGTTAATAACTTTCAGAACTTTACATTTTTGACACAAAACTTTGGAAAAAGGGTTACAAGGGTTGTTTTTGCCATTTTTGGATAATTCAAGGACTGATCTTGGACATTGTTGACCTTCAAAGGTCTTTAATGCAACTTTAACTTCATGAGGGACCATTGTTGACAAATTAGATTTGATGAGGGACTAATTTTGTCATTTCTTCAAAGTTGAAGGACCATTTGTGTAATTTTGACAAACTTAAGGGACCAAACTTGTAATTATGAATTCACAAGGGTTTTAAGTGTCATTTCTTCATTCATTGAGGATCAATCTTGCATATCTTCAAGTCTTTAAGGGTATTTGTTGGATAAATCATGATCTAGGGCCCGGTTCTTTGTACGGCTTCGTTTCTCGTGTCCGTTTTTCCTTGTTTCTTGTGCTCTTTTGTCTTTTTCATGATATCCATACCTAAAATACACAAGTAAACAAACACAAGCATATATATGGTATTTTATGACATTTTTATGCATTTAAAGCCCGAAAAGAACGATGAGATCATGTATAAATGCCATCTCATCACTCCCCCATACTAAGCCATTGTCGTGCCCTCACGCAATGCTAGAATAAAGTATCTAAGCATCACCAAAGTTCAATTTTATTAACCTTTATTGAAGAGTAAAAGACTTGCAACATACTACGAGGATGTGTAAAGACATAATCTATGATTTTCATCACGAATGTGACTTTTAGGGTCAAAGAATAGAAACAAGTAAATGTCCCTTAGAGTAAACTTCGTCATCCTTGATTGTCATACATTCCATGCTAAGTGCAAAAACGAGATCATTTTTGGTACAAGTCACAATGCTAACACTACTCATAAATCCAAATTGTGTAATACTTTTTCTCCCCGCAATCCTAGTTATTATAAAAGGAAATGGGTTACTAGCATTTTTTTACTAATTGTCATGGATCACAAGTGATTTATATTGACTTATTTGAGTAGTTATTAGTCCGAAAGCAGAGTAGCACGATTTAATTGATAGTTAGCCGAATGACAAAATCTTTTAAAACGGCTTCTCGTGTATCTCCTTAAGTTCATATGTTGGCATAACTCGTTTCACGATTTGAGACTTTTCTCGGACCGATATTTGGCATGTACTTCATACTTCAAATCTTGGGAAGATGTTCTTGAAATTATGGTCTTCTCTTCATATATTTGGAATTTCTTCACTTGACGTTTTTGAGAGATTCTTCATATTTGGACCACGACTTCATCATTTTTCTTCAATCTTTACTCTGGATTTTGATATACAACGATCCGCCTCCTTTTCGGACTTGGATATATTTATCCTCATACCTTGTAAGGGTCTTTTTGGATAGACTTTCTCCATGATCTTTAGGGGAGTAATTGCTTTTCGTCGTGTGTCTCGATCCTTCATATTGATTTAGGAATAATGATACTTCACATCATCTTTGGATCTTTAGCAACAAAATAGTGCTCCTCATGCCTTGTTAGGGCCTTTTTGGATCATCACCAATCTTCGCGTCCCGCTTCAATAAGTTATGCCTTGGCTATGAACTCTATTCAACCCCGAGCAACTTTTAAACGATCTTGCGATAGAGGCTAAGTAACCTTTCAAATCGTACGACCTTACTTAAGGCAATTATTTTTATTCCTAATGCATTGATCTTATGGGAAGAAAAAGCCACAATTAAGAACATATGAGTTTTTGAAAGAACATTTTCATGTTCTACGTTTAGCATGATCACTTGTCTAACTCTATCATCTCTCGTTCTTCACTATATAAAGACCTCTAATTAAAGAGACTCGTGAATACTTAGCCATGCAAGTCAAAATTAAGCCAAATTTGGATTAGCTTTCATTAAGACTATATCAAATCAAAGTTTTGGGTTTTCAAGCCACCTATAGGATCTTGCACTTTCTTGGACTTTTTCAAGTTTAGAGAATGCATTTTATAGTTCCCTTGATAAGTCACTTTCTAGGATCAATTATAGGAACTTGCCAAAAGTTCTTGTTCTTAACCCGTATGAGCTAAGACTTTCGCGTTTTAAAGTTCCCTATATAAAAGTCTAGCAAAACTTGAATTGAGCGGGTTAAGGAATGTAAATGGCTCCAAATGCCCATCAAGTCAAAAATTAGCTCTTATTCTACCCATCGGAAAATATACATTCGTGTCTTAAAAACACTTATGAAAACTAAGAAAATTTTTAAAATTTGGCCATTTTTAGCCTTATTAGCAACAAAAACAAAACATTGAAAGTTGGAAAGCTTGAGGGCGTAGCAAAGCAAGTATCTATTCACCCCCATACTAAAAGTAAACATTGTCCTCAATGTTTCGAGTCTAAGGGTGGAGCACCCCCATACTAGAGACGAAGAATCGAATGCTTAGGATCTAGCATGGAAAGGGTGCTCAACAATATATCTAAAGCCGTTTATTAAGTATGCTAAAAGATAACTGTTAGAACAATAAAGGATATGGCAATGGATTCGTGAAAAACTTCTTCAAGCAAACGATGGAGGCTCACGTAAACGAACACGAGAGTCTTCAATCATAGATGATGATGATGATCTAGATAACACAATCACAAACAACCACAAGACAACGAGTTGAAGGATACAAGTCGCCTTATTAGTGAATAGTAAGCATAAAAGGATAAGTATGGGATCTCCCCCACGAGGCACCTCGTTTTTGATTACCGAGTCATGAGCTCGACTCGATCCCCTCAAAATGTGAACATTTAGGGAAAATCATGGTGTGGTCAATTTTTTGATGGGGCTTACATGATAAACAAGGCCCAAAAAGCAACCGGTATTAAGGACTAAGTCCTTCGATGGTGCAAAATACCGGGATCGAAGATGGCGTCTTCGTTTTCATTGGATAAACAAATCAACGCCACTTCATCATGTGTCAATACAAACCCAAAGGGTTTAAAGAAAATAGATGAGAAGAAATAGAAGGGTGGGACAATTGGTAAGACAAACTTTTTAGCTACTCGAGGTAGACTCACACCAAGCAAATAGATATAGTTTCCATTTATTGCATCGGTGGAAGACCGAGATTTCCCTTTACATGAAATTCCGAGATCGAATATCTCGTCCTCGGTGGACAAGGATGAGGGAACATAAGGGGCTTCCCCCATACTAAAACCACACAAGGCAACGTCAAAAGGAGTAGACGAGCTTGTAGCACTCAAAACACGTGGTGATGACGGAGTTAGATTTGTAGAAAAATCAATTAAATCACATTTAAAATCTTTTCCTTTTTACCTTTCAAACTCTCCTTATGAAAACCCTTTTTTATTATGTCAAAAATATTTGGTGTTTCTAAGACGATGTTAGTCACACTAAAAATTCTCACATTTGAAAACCGTTTTGGTTTTGGTGGTGGTAAGTTCTCAAAACGTTTATCGACAAAGAAAACCTCCCCATCAGGGTCTACATATTCGTCATCCGAAAGATCTTCCGTAGAAACCAAAAACTTATCAACACTTTTCAAGAATGAATGTTCGAGGTGAGGTGAAGGATTTTTCGATTCAAGTATTGACGGTTTCTTCTTTGTAGGCTTTACACTCATAACCTCCACCGGCGGAGGAAATGGTAAATTGTTTTTGGCGACATTTCCTAAAACTCTTGGTGAAAATTCTTTGCAAACGACATTGGTTGAATTACCATGGTTTAAAGTTGCAATTGAATAGACATGGGAAAGACTGGAGTTTTGTGTTGCATTGATGACAAGTTCTTCTTCATTGAAACGAAGGGTGATTTTTCGAGCATGAACATCGATAAGTGCTCTTGATGTATCCAAAAATGAACGACCCAAAATGAGAGGAACTTTTCGATCGATAGGAATGTCTACAACGATAAAGTCAACGGGATAGTAAAACTTTCCGACTTTAACGAAAACGTCCTCGGATACTCCACATGCTAAAATCGTAGAATAATCGGCCATCTCGATAGACATGTTCGAAGGAATAAGAGCCGGAAGCGAAAGCGATTTAAAAATCTCAAGAGGCATTAAATTAATACTAGCACCAAGATCGGCCAAGGCGTAGCATTCCTCCATATCTTGAATTGCACACGGAATCAAAAATTTACCGGGATCACCGACTTTTTGTGGTATGCGGCTAAGAAAAACCGATGAACAACTAGACGATTGTTGTAACTTCTCTTTGTTGTTTAGCATACTTTTGAAGTTTGCGGCGAATCGAGGCATCATGATAAGAGCGTCAGCAAAGCTTATGTTAAAATGTATGTCACGAAACATTTTCATAAAAAGCTCAAATTGATAATTATTCTGTTCTTGTGCCTTTTCCTTGTTACGTTTCGAAGGGTAAGGTAAGGGTGGTGTGGGTTAGACATTAGGCAACGGCCTTGGAATCTCGGGTTCCACAATTGGTATTGGTTCAACCGTAGGTGTGGTATGAGCGGTACTTCGTGGGATTGTAATATGCTCCTTTTCGACCACCACCTCGGGTTCTTTCTCGATTTCCTTCTCCGTAGAAGTACTTGGACGAGAGATTGGTTCCTTGAAAGTTTTACCACTTCGTGTATTAATAACCTTCATTTCTCCCCTCGGGTTGTTAATGGTATCACTTGGAAGACCACCCGAGGAAGAGGGTTTACACATGATTGCTTCAAACATTTTAGCCATTCGGTCCTCAAATTTAGATTGCCTAGCATCCGCTTTTAACAACTCTTGCTTAATCTCATGTTGTCCTTGTTCCATCTTTTATTGATTTTGTTGAAGACGTTGAACATTTCCTTCCATTTTATTTGCATGAGTTTTAAGTTCATTAGCAAGTTCATTTTTAAGCTCGTTTTTCAACTCGGATCTTAGGCTTATCATCTCACGTTGCATGTTATCAAACTTAGCATCATTTGCTTTAGCATAATCCAAAAATTCTCCTTGAAGATTTTTAGTGTGAGCATTTTGAAAACCTTGTGTAGTGTTTTGAAAATCACGGTTTTGGTTTTGATTAGTCACTTGTCCATTCGCACTTTGATAATTCCCCTTGTTGTAGTTACGTTAATTGCCTTGGTAATTACCACCTTGGTTGTTTTTTCGATAGTTATTAGCATTTTGATTTGGTGGAGCTTGATTTGGGCGGGAACCTTGACCGTTTTGGTTGTAAGTTCCCGTTGCTACATAAGCACTCGAAGTGTTACCATCCGCGGTAATGCACTCGGAAAGATCATGAGCTCCACCACAAGACAAACAACTCTTAGCAACTGCTTTAACCGAAGCGGAATTTGAAGCTTCTTGAGCTTTCCAATGGGACATAAGATTAGCAAATCTATCGAAAAACCGATTTTCCTCATTAGCTTCATCATGTAAGGCATTAATGCTACGAGACGATGACGACGATGACGAACCCAAATTAGCAACACTCGGTGTGTTACGAGGGCTATAAACCTTAGATCTATTCTCGATAATTTGTAAAGCTTCATTAGTCGTTTTGCACAAAAAATTACCACCCGCGGTGGCATTCAAGTAATCTCGTTCATGATCATTAAGCCCATTACAAAAAGTATCAATTTGATGCAATTCCAAAAAATCATGGTGTGGACATTCATGTAACATTTCTTTAAAGCGTTCCCATGCCATTAAAAAACTTTCATTATTTTTTGCACAAATCGTGAAATCTCATTTTTCAAATGTGTTGTTTTAGATGATGGAAAAAACTTGTTCACAAACTTAGAAACGAGATCACCCCATGTCAAAATCGAATTTGGCGGTTCTTTCTCAAGCCAAATTTTAGCGGGTCTATCTAACGAGTATGGAAACAACATCATCTTAATGGCGTCATGTTGAACATCCTTAAACTTGCTAGTAGCGGTGAGACGATTAAAATTCCTAATGTGATAATGCGTGTTGTCTTTCTCATGACCTCTAAACTTATTTGCTTGCAACATCGACATTAAACCCGTCTTAATCTCGAAATTCTCCGCAAGGATGGCGGGAATCACAATGGCCTCTCCAAAACTCTCGGTGGGTGCTTGTAGCAACTCCATCATAGTACGATTAGCCATGACAACTTCTTGTTCTACAATAGGTTCAACAATTGGAGGTTGTTCTTCAATCAACGTCTCTTGATTGGCTTGCTTTTGAAGACGTTTACGAGCTCGTTTTGCTTGATTACGAGTGATCATAAACTTCACGAAGAATGGGAGGTGAGCAAAGAAGATTCTTTTTGGGTCTTTTGTGAATTTTCAATTTTTTTGTGTTTTTGATTGTTTTTATTTTTTTTTTAGATTTTGGTGTATCTTCGTAGACAACAATCTACAAAATCTCTCCTCGAATCAAACTCTTGATTAAAGAAGCCTCAAAGGAATGAAAACGATCACGTGGAGTGAACGCCTTCGAATGACTTTAGAACTTTGGTGAAAACCAAATTGTTCAAGAGGGTTTAATCACAAATAAAACTAAGCAAATATATTATACGTAATAATACTTTGGGCGGCAAAACCCTCGATTAGCCTTCAATCTCAAAATGCTCACAAGCAAGCGGGGAAACGAGGCGGCGCGAAGCACTTAAGAGCCTTTTTCCTTAGGGTATATTTTATAATACCCGCCTTATACCCACCTTATAGTTCGTATTTTTCAAAATCTAGCTTCTCGAAAGTATTTATCTATTTTTCCTTTTTCTTTTTGTCTGAGATTCGAATACAATAATTAGGAGATCAAATCCCAATTAAGGTTGTGTTTTCACACTTTTGGAGATACTTTGTATTTATTGTGATACTTAATACAATATAGTAATAATAATTTCACAAGAAAAACCAATAAAACCGATAATACGTATTAGTAGATTTCTACTAATACAAATACTATATATGGTTAATATTAAAAACAACAATGCAAATTAATCACGACACACCTTCCCGGCAGCGGCGCCAAAATGATTGTGGTAAATTACACCTCTTGTTTAGGAAAACAAAAGAGGGTAAATGAGCGGTAAGTATTAAACAAATGATTTTAGGAAAAACCAAGTGTTAATGACCCGTATGAAATGAAAGTTCGTTTCCCAAGGAGGTATATGTGTGACTAAGATGTAAATGAATTGGGATTAATATTGGTTTAGAAGGGGATGAGAAAAGAGGATGACGAAGACGTGAAATTAATACTACGACGACAAAACGTAAAATCGTAAAACAAGCTAAAATAAAAATTAATTCTAAAAATTACCAAAAATTCACCAAAACTCAAAATAAATAAACTAAGAGTTTACCAATGATCAAAATTTTTTCAAACCTTTTAATTAATTAAATATTCAATTTTTAAATGCTAATTAAAGCCCTAAAAATCAAATAAATTATCAAAAAGCCCAAATAAAGATTTTTCAATTGGTAAACCTCTAAAATGACCTAAAAAGATTAAAAACTATTTTTAGAAAATTTTAAACTAATAAAAACTATTTAAAATGATTTAAAAACTATTAAAACTTAAAATAAGTATAAAAATTAAATTAAAAGTGATAAAATTATTCTAAAAGTTGCAAAATTCCTATTTTAATGTATTTAAGCTAAGAGAAATGTAAAAAGTTGAAAAATGTGAAATTGGAAAAATAATAATAAAATAATATTAAAATAATATTAAAAATCCAAAATTATAAAAAAATTCTAAAAACTTGCAAACTAGTTTATTTTACCCTAAATAATCAGAAAATGGAAGTGAAATGACCAGAATACCCGTATTGGGCCCTCAAATGGGACAAAACAAAAAAACAGTCCACTTAAATGGGCTTTTTAGCCCAAAAAAGTCAAACCTGGCCCAATTGACTTGGAAAAGCCCAATCTGGCTCAAAATTTGATTCTAAACACAAAACTCTAAAGGCCCAAAAGCTGAAAGTGAGCTTATCACAGCTTATTAAGCAAACAGCTTATCCTTATTGGGCTTTTTAGCCCATTAAGCAATAAGCTAATGCCATAAGCTCTAATTTGACACACAACCTTTTTTGGGATGCTTAAGAGATCTGTAAAAAGAAATTTTGAAAAAGCACACTCAATAAGCCAGAAATAAGCAAAGTAATATTTCACTAAAAGACAAAATAGTCGGGTTTGAGATTTAGGGCACCTCAGGACTTGATTCAACTTGCAAAATGTCACAAATGAACTCAATAAGCCAAATCAATCAACAAAATTCCAATAAGCAAAACCAATAAGCCAGAATGAACCAATAAGCACTTATGAAAAAGTCAATTAAGTTGGTTTTCTAGTCAAAGCCTAAAGTCAACCCACCAAATGCAACAGTATGAACAAATGGGTCAAATAATGAGCACCTATTAGAAAATCCAAGTTGTCGCTGGTTAAAATAAGCTATTATAGCTTATTGATAAGCTGAAACCCAATTAACACTAGCAGGGGGAACTTTCAGTAGGAACTGGTTCCCACTGCTTTGACTATTTGACCAAGTTTTTAGAGAGATTTAGTTGGATTCAATTGGAAACAAGGGTACCCTTGTGATCAGTGAATCACAAGGAGTCAATATCAACAAGAAAATCACAATTTGGTTCACACAATAAGCTCAAATCAATCAAACAATCACCAGATATTGCTCAGACATGGAAAATAAGCAGTTATGCACAAATAAGCAGATATAGCATGAATAAGCCAACCAAATTCAACAGAATGTATACACAAGCTATATAAACTATGAATAAGCACAAACAAACTTAAATCAAACATTGAATCAAAGTAAATAACAAGATCAAAGCAGATAAATGTTACTGATATGAACTACAAGAACACAAGTCTACTTTGCTGATCTAATTGACCACATATTCAAATTTAGGCACTCAAATCTCTTCTCCTGGTGTAATTAACTAAGATCTAGCACTTGTTAACCCTAGTCTATGCTTAGATCTAGGTGTCCTCAAAATCCTAGCCAATTTTACCAAGTAAACAAGATTTTATACCCTTATTAAGAATCTAGGTGTTTCAAACCACAAAATATGCAGCAATATGACCAAGTATATCAGATAAACATGTTCCAACAATAAACAACACAATCCAACCACTTATCAATACACAAATCCAACTCAAACAGTTAACCTAAACACCCCTTAAAAACCTATTTTCACAAATTTTCAAAGTATTATCCAGATTCAAACCACAAAACAAGTTAACAACACTTCATAAACATCAAACAACACCAGATGAACAATAATCAACCATCAAATCACAGATTCTACAATAATCATGAAAATATCACAAAATTCAGAAAAATAAGAGAGAAAATGAAAAGGGAGAAGGGTGCAAACCTCCAAGACCTACATCCAGGCCTTGGATTGTTTGAGCTGAGGTACTAGCAGAACAAGTACCATCTTCCAATGCTGCTAAGATGAACAAACAATAAGGTGAGATCAAATAAACAAGCACTTTTCTGATTTTTGAAACCTAAGCTTTATCAACTAAAACCTTGCTTCAAAAACCTTCAAACATGAATATGGAACTCAGATTTTAGCTTATCAGATACCAAACTTTTATAAATAACAAATAAGAATTCAAAATTTCAGAAATTCAAACTTTATTTCATAAAAAGGAATTACAAAGATTTAAAAGCTAAAATCTGGAACAAAAGCTCTCTCACAGGTTGAGGAGTCTTTTTATAGGCAAATGCTAGCTATGCACTATTCACAAACCCTAGAAGTGAAATTCCCTAAATGTCCTTGAGCACTTGAGGCTGTTTGTTGTTGGTGAGCTGTCCAAAATGATCCGGAGTGTTCATTTTTGCTTTGAGATGAAGCAAGGACTCTCAGTTGTTGATTTGGCCACGTTGGATGACTTGGAGGTGAAGTTGTCACATGATTGGTTGAAAGGGAATTGGGGGTGGGGTCCATGGTGAGTGGGAGTGAGGGTTTTGATGTGGGATGAGTTTCTGCACATGTGAATCACACATGTGCCAGGGTAATTGAAAATTACCCTTTGTTTAAGTGGAGTAATTTATGGGTGGTGAAAAGGTGAACAATGGTGAATTTGATCCGAAATTGGGGGAAAGTTGTGTGTTTGGCGCATTTCTTTGTTTAAATGTTTCACTTGCTCACTTTTAGTCCTTGTTCTTTGGGAAAGAATGTAAATCAAGTATTTCAGTCAACACAAACGAATTCCCTTTGTTAATAACTTTCAGAACTTTACAAATTTGACACCAAACTTTGGAAAAAGGGTTACAAGGGTTGTTTTTGCCATTTTTGGATAATTCAAGGACTGATCTTGGATATTGTTGATCTTCAAAGGTCTTTAATGCAATTTTAACTTCATGAGGGACCATTGTTGACAAATTAGATTTGATGAGGAACTAATTTTGTCATTTCTTCAAAGTTGAAGGACCATTTGTGTAATTTTGACAAACTTAAGGGACCAAACTTGTAATTATGAATTCACAATGGTTTTAAGTGTCATTTCTTCATTCATTGAGGATCAATCTTGCATATCTTCAAGTCTTTAAGGGTATTTGTTGGATAAATCATGATCTAGGGCCCGGTTCTTTGTACGGCTTCGTTTCTCGTGTCCGTTTTTCCTTGTTTCTTGTGATCTTTTGTCTTTTTCACGATATCCATACCTAAAATACACAACTAAACAAACACAAGCATATATATGGTATTTTATGACATTTTTATGCATTTAAAGCCCGAAAAGAACGATGAGATCATGTATAAATGCCATCTCATCAGGGTGCAATTATGACTACAATGAAAATAGTTATCCACAAAATTCACCGAGTTTTTCACAACAAAATCCTTGTTGTGAAAAATGTGGGGGGCCTCATTATACTCATTTATGTCAACCGAAGAATCTTTATGAGCAAAATCCTTGGTATGATTCCGGTTTTGACCATTTTGAGCCCCCACAACATCCCGTAATTCATCATCAATCCCTTGTGTCAAACCCGCATGCTTTTATAATGAACAGTACACTTAGTAAACGTATGTACATATTAAAACTTCCCTTTTATAGCACGAACACGTGTCACGATTATTAATTACAGAAATTACGTACGTGTTATTACACGATAAGTATTAAGTACGTGATAGTACACGATAATTATTAACAATAATAATTATAATCACGAACATGAAATCATGAACGTAAAATCACGAACATGTAATTACGTACTTATTTAAAAAATAAGATTAATATAGTTACGTACAAGTATTTATCTATAACAATATAACACGAAAACGCAAACGTATGTCCACGTAAAATATTAGACACAGAAAACTTCGGGTTTCCCCTTGTGGGCCCCACATGCCGCGGACACCAAAGACAAGGAGGGCCAAGCCCATTTTATTTTTACTTATTAAACAAAACGGGAAAAACATGTTTTCATAATATAGAGTTTTTCTTAAAAAAATCAAAACCCTAATCCTCCTTTTGTCTCCTTTGGCCGCCGACAACAATAACACCAAGAGGGGTGTTTGATTGATCTTGGTGAATTAAAAACAAGTACTGTGTTCGTGTTATTAATCTCCATTTGTTTCACGCATTCGGTAATCCGTAATCCTTTTACTTTTATTCTTTTTTATTAGATCAAGGACATGACTCGGGGTACCGTTTGGTTTGTGTGGGTCTCGGCAGCAGCAAAAAACACCACCGGTCCAAGACCGGTGGCTGTTTTGGGTCAAGCAGGAGGAACGCAGGCCTCAGCAGGGGGAACCACCGGCTAACCGCCGGTGGGAACTTTGTTGGGATAAATTTAGAGGTAATTGCTATATTAAGTAGAAGGAATGGTTGCAATCGCTTTTGTGATTCTCTAGCGCTTTGATAATTTTTTTTAATACATATTACAGTTAAAAGAAAATTTTGCACAATAGTATGTTGATATAATATTACTTAGAAAACAAATTTCCTTGGTTCACAACTTTTCTTAAACTTTCAAACAGTTTGCAGCTTTGTATACTTACAAGTCACGATATAGATCACATGTTAGACCACAATGGGAAAAAATTCTGTGCTCCAACTCTTTTTTGCTATTTCCACAACAAAAGTTACCTTAGAGGCTTAAAGTCCAAATTTACTACTTCAATTATAAAATAAATTGCTATATGCAGAAAAAGTTTAACTTTATCTTGTTTCTTCATCTTTCAAGTTTCTGTGTCTCCGACGAGCTTGCCATAATCCAATCTCAGACCAAACCTCTTTTTTCTATTTGTTTCTTCATATAATATTTCAAATTTTCATCCCAAGGTGGTTCCCAAGTATTTTCTAAGGTAGGTCCTCAAAAAAATCCTACACTGCTTCTAAAGAAAATTTTCGTCCAAGGGGGTTCCCGGGCACCACCTACGCAAGGCGTAGCTCCGCCTCTTCTTATAAACAACATGACGATTACAGATGATATATTTATGCACGACTTGATCTGGCAAGGCCCTATAAAAACTTATCATCAAATCTTGCTGATATAAAATCTGGTGCAAGAACATATGATGGGCTATCAGATACACGTACAAGTCGCAAATGAATTCCCTGTACAATGCATACGACTTACTTAGGTGTGTACTTATAAAATCTCATACACTTAAATGAAATATTACGAAACATAAGTTAGAAAAAACACCTTCGTTATTTAACATTTTTTTCAGATTGGGAATACATGAAAATGGATACAAACTCGAGTATCATATAAATTACTTTAAAAAGTTGCGTCACGTTATACATTGAACCTAGGAGTGTTATCAGGTCGGGTTATCAGGTCTTATCAAGTTTTGGTTAGAAAAATTAACACGTAATCTGACCCGATAAGGAGTCTGGTTATCCAGTTCGGTTTAATATCGGTCGGGTGTTACGGGCCGAGTATTTCAGGTTAATCGGGTTGGCTTATTTAATATGACAAAAAAATCATTTAAACTTGAACACTCGTTTGACATTCAAATTTTGACTGCTAAAAAATAGTGTACACAGTAGGCATTATCCAAAGTAATACACATGCTCCAAGAATTAATAATAGAGAAAGGGTATATGAAAAGTTCATAACACCATTACACTTTTACATGCAAATAAAATTAACAGAAAGGTCAAACTTGTGATATTAACCTCATCTTGCCAAATATTAAATGTTGATAACAGACTTAAAATGCAGGTAACATTTTGATGAAAGTTGAGTTCGTATTCAAGGGTTATAGACTTGTAATAATATAGCTCAGTTAAATAAGTTCTTAGATAGAAGACAGTGGCAACTTTAGACAAAATTGCAGGTAAGATTTTTATGTAAGCTAAACTGTAGACTAAACCAAACAATGATTGTTCACTAATAACAATGGGCTCAAACTACATGTGAGTGAAAGAAGCATTTTGGTGCTGCTAATTTCCAAATCAATGAAAACTTCCTAAGTGTTTGGGACTTTTCATTAGAAAAAGCATTTCTGAACGCTACTATTTTACCTCTTAAATATGTAAATAGGCAGAACTTCTAAGAATTTCTGATTATTCTTCATCTTTCATTTCTCATGTGATATTATATTTCCTTTTCGTTTGACAATTATTTTTTTGACAGTGATTATGGCACGTACTAATATTGGGCGTGGAGGTAGAGGTGGGCGTGGAGGTGGACGTGGACGTGAAGGTGGAGGTGGATATGGGGACGGAGGTGGACGTGGCCTTAGTGATCATGCAGTTGCTCGTGTTTGGGGTCAGAAAAGTATACGCACTAACATCTCTGGTACCCGTTCTGAAACAAATGCAACTATGGCCGCTGATACACCTGTTCAAGAGCAGGTAGGAGAGGACGATCCAAATACGGAATCCCAACGCAGAAGAGGTTCAAACATTATCGAACAAGTCCCGAGTGACCCATCTAAGAGGACAATGATCAGTTTGGATGGCATGGAGTATGCATATTTACTTAAATACATCTACCTGTTGTTTGTGATATCGGTGATAACTATTTTTGATAGTATACTATTAGTGTTCATTTATTGCAATGTCCCTTTGTAGGTTTACTGACCCAAAGGTTCCTCATAAGATAACCGCTATCTTCAAGACCATGTTTAATGGTTCCTGGACAACATGGAAGGAGGTTGACAAGTCAGCTCGCGACGAATTATGGACGCATTTTAAGGTATGTACAATAACATTTACGAATTTTTTGCATCAAACATATTGGTCATTTGCCCATTGCTTTATAACAGTCCAGTATTAACAATTTCCTTGCCAATCCGTAAATGATAATAGCTAACTCAGCACCTAGTTCAGTTGCTACAAAATCCTACTTACATCAACATATATTGATATGTTCATTGGTTGTGTGTCCATGATAAATCAACATATATTTATTACGGTATTAGAAATTGGAGATTGGAAGTGTACTGGACTGCACATAAATCAACTAACATCATAAATTTTGCATGTCTAGGAATTGTTCAAGTGGGAAGGATTGAGTGATGTGTTGGTCCGTGATGCATGGGAAAAGAGTATGAAGAAGCGTTATCCAGATATCATGTCAAAGGCTAGAGTAGAGTCGTTGGAATTGGCAGTGGCGGACGGTGTTAACCTTGAGGATGCTGATCATTCTATTCTTAAGCGTTATCACCCAGAATGGATAAATTCAAAGAATTGGGAAGACATGATTGATCGTGTCTGGTCCACCGAAAAATGGTTAAATAAATCAGTTTCAGGTAAAAAGAATCGGAACACCGTGAAAGAAGGATCTGTGTCGAAACATTGTGCTGGCTCAATTACGATTTCTCAACATAAAAGAAAATTCGTAAGATTTACTTGTATTTCCATTTGTGTTTTCTATTTTATACTTTTTGATTAAAGTGTTATTTTGTATTCCTTTTAAATCTTGCAAATTTTATAAATTTTCAGGAACAAGTACACAAACGCCCTCCAACTGCTGCTGAACTGTTTGAGCTCACACACATGAAGGATGGAGCATTTATTACGTCAAAATCAGAGAGAGTGGCGGTATTTATTCTTACTTCAATAGTTATTTCCATAGTTACTTCTATAGTTATTCTTATATGCATATTTATTCTTACAGGCTGCATATAATGCCGCTATAGTCGATAAATATGGATCAGATGCTGCTAAGCATCCCATCTATGATGATGACCTATGGAAACAATGCGCTAGAGATAATACGAAAGGTGATACGAAAGGTGGAGTGTTTGGGTGGGGTTCCATGTCAGATCCACAATACACGATGACTGGTAAACCAAGTTGTACGGGTGCTCCATCCTCGGGATCCAAAAATGTTCAGGTGAGTTCCTTTTTATATACAAACAACTTCCAAGTTATTCAATCCTTACTATCTTACTGCTAGAAGTTCAACCTTGTTTTCTTGTTTATATAATTATCTGTAATGAGTAGGGCATGAGTGACCTATTTTTACCTTCAACAAAGTTATACATTTAGTGTTTCTAAGTTGGGCAGTAATCCAGACATAGTTGCACCAAGATGTGATGTGTATAGCCTCGTCAAGTTAAGGCTAGAGGCAAAGGCCTTATGTTCAGTTTTGTATTTGGTTTTTCCAGGATGTAGATTTCTTTTTTGAAAATTACAGGTTTGAGTCTTATAATTTTTAAAAGACGTATATGTTATCTCTAGTGTTTAGGTTTAAGTTCTAGTGCAATACTCTCTGCAAGTTTCGCCTGGTTGATTGTCTTTTTAGTTTCTGATTTGTCTGCTAATATATTATTGTCTGATATAACGTCTCCAAGTTAGACTAAATGTTCCTCTCTTAGTGTTTGGTTGGTTTCTTATGTTTTGCTTCAAGTTCTAGTATTTGGGTGCAAGTTCCACATTTGTAGTTTTATGGTATGTTTAGTCCAACTGATATGCATATTAGTATTGATGGTTCATATCCATTGGCCAATTACTTTACTGATGTTTTTTAAGCTGTTGAGTTTTATTGGAAAGTAATGGGAACAAAGCTAACAACACATTTACATATGATCAGAAACATATATTTCAAACACTAATATTTGAATTTGGTATGTTTAAGGACTATCTTCATAGCGTTCGTGGAGAGTTAAAGGAAGAGTTGAAGGAAGAAATGAAAGGCGAGCTCAAGGAAGAAGTGAAGAATGAGCTCAAGGAAGAAGTGAAGAATGAGCTCAAGGAAGAAATGCGTGGAGAGTTAAAAGAAGAAATGCGTGAAGAGCTCAAGGAAGAAATGCCTGTAGAAATTCAACATATGATTGTCGAATATGGTATCACGAGTCGTGTTACCCGCCAAAAACAAACAAAGCAAAGTAATACAAGTGGCGGTACATCTTGAACATCAAGCATTTCACTTTGAAGAGCTTTAAGTCTATTTAGGTACTCTTTAACTTTTATGCAATAGAGATTCTTTGGTTTACATTTCCTTTTATTGTCGAATATTAGATGTTGGTCTTCTTTTGAATATGCTTGTTATTTGGTTTGGATATGTTTGTTATTATTTTTGGATATCTTTGTTATTTAATTTGGATATGGATTTCGTGATTCTAAATGTCGTATTTGCTTGTGTGACATCTTCAACAAACGGAAAATATGTTGTATCGTTTACTAACTGATTGGCGACACATTTTATCCTTAAAAGAATTTCAAATAGTGACAAAATAGTGATGGGTTTGCTCAGTGACAGTTTTGAGACAAAACTTTAGTGGAGAATTAACGATAAATATATCCGTCTCTAGTAGCGATGTAATAGCAACAAAATGGTTGATCGATGATTAGAAATGGATTTGAGACGGCTTCGTCGTTATTCTTAGCGACTGAAATTTTGTCGCCAAGCCATCAGTATATGGTCGAATTAAATTTCATTTATGTAACTTTAAAAAGGCTCTAGCGAGGGGTTGGCTACGGATAATCCGTCTCTAAAAGTTAGAAAATTTTGTCGCTAAACTTGTCACTAAAATTTTGCGAGGCCCTTTTTTGCGATGGAACATATCGGTCACTATTCTGTCGTTAGGGCTATAGAGACGAAACAGCGATGAAAACGGCCGTTGCTGATGCCCGATTTTCTAGTAGTGTAACCAGGGGGAACCACGGCTGTAGCAGATAGTGATTTTACAAGGGCAGTGGCAATCGGCTGAACCGGTTCGCCACTGTTAAGGGGGTGTTTGTTTGGTCCGGTTCATGAGGAATTCGGTCTGGTTCACGATAGGTCTAAATTAAAATACGGGTTCGGTTCATGACTAGTTTTTACAAGCTCAATTATTTTTACAAGTTATTATTATTTTTACAAGTATATTATTTTAACAAGAAAATTTAATTAATTATGACATGACTAATAATTAATTTAATTTGACATGGACTTAGGTTATTTATTATTTATGAAATAATACATGTTTTAACCTAAGTATTTAATTATTTAATTTAGACTATGGTATTAATTAATTATTTAAGACATGGAATATAATTAATTAATTAATATGACTTAGGTTATAATTAATATAATATTAATACATGTTTAAACCTAAGTATTTTGTACATCTTAATTTAATTAAATCATGCTTATATTTAATTAAATCGTATAACCTATAGTTTATTAAATTAACATGATATTATTAATAAACTATACCAATAATTACATGACTTATGATATTTAACCAGTAAACTTATGTTTATGTTATTAGCTTATTAATTCAGATTATTTCTAAATATGGAAACTTTCTATATTAGGAAACTTACTATTTTTTGGAAACTTTCTATTTTTAGAAACTGATATATTTTTAAAAGTTAATTTAATTTTGGAAACTTTCTATTTTCGGAAACTTTCTGTTTTTGGAAACTTTCTATTTTAGGAAACCTGCTCTTTATAGAAAGTTACTTATTATTACACAACAAGTATAATAATACAAGAATACAAGTAATACTTAACCAGAATACATATAATACATGATAAACATAACATAACATTAAAATTAGTAAAACAAGACAAGAACATATAAAAAAGATAAGACATGATATAACCAGTTACGTACTCAGTAAACAGAATACCTATACATGTCCCCTATTTATGTAGCATTAGTGAGATCGGAGTAGGACTTTCATTCTTTCGTCTTCTTCGTTCACTGGACACAAGGTACGGATTTTCCGTCCCTTCAGTATGGACATTCTTACCTTATTAGGATTCCCGTTTGCAGCCAACTCTTTTCCCAGTATTTGTTTTATATGTTTGATTGCTTATGTTAGTTAAGAGCCTAAACCATATACATACATGACCAGTATCACCTAGTTATGGAGGTACCATAACCATAACACTAGAGGCACCAGTGTTATGACTTCTCCACGGCGGAGTGATTGCTCATGGTATCCCTTTACGGTTTTGGAAATTATATTATATTATAATGTGGGGTGTATGGGTGCATCCTAGTTACATGTTTTACCAGTAATACTATAGTGAATGCGATGTGTGCCTTGCATCCTTCACTAGGAGTTGATCCCTCCTACCCAGACTATTTAATTAAAGGTAACCCCTCTAATTGCATGACGAGCTCCCCTCCAAGTATTCATGCATTGGTGGAACCTCATGACCTATATGGGCTATTGGTTAATTAATACAGATATTACATAAAAACATAAGTCTTTTCAAACTATAAAACTAGTTTTATGAACATGTTCCATGTTACTTAGGACTTATACATTTTCGCTGCTATTAGTCTTTATGCTTATGTTATTCCATGTGATACTTGTATATCTGTTCATTGGGCGATATGCTCAGCCATTAATACGAGGCTTTTGCCTAGTAATAAAATTTTATCGGCCGATCTTTTCGAATTGAGAAAGGGAAGAATGTGCGACTCAGTCGTCCTTGGTGGAAAACAATAGTTTGGTCGTTGTAGTAAAAGGGAAGTGCACAAAATTTAAAGTAAATGGCAGGTAAATAAATCTAAACCTAATTGAAAATAAATGACGGGAAATAAAAACGTGACGAGAAATTAAAAGGCAAACTAAAACTTAAATAAGGCAAACTTAAAACTTAAACTAAAGGCAAACTTAAAATAAGTCTAAGGCAAGTAAACTAAAAGTGCGACTAAGTAAAAAGGCGGGAAAAGTAAAGCTTAAAAAGTTAAACTAAAAGTAAACTAAAAATCACTCATTCGGAATATCCTGCTCATCCGGAATATACCTTGGTTCGGAATAAATGCTGATTCAGAATACCTCCTTGATCCGGAATAAAAGACTTCGTTCGGAATATTAGCTTTATGCGGAATATACCCTTGATCCGGAATACTTTGCGAAAACCTTCATTCGGAAAACATTGCTGGTTTGGAAAAAAGGTTGACTCGGAATAATTAGTTTATCCTGAATACTTCTTCATCCGGAATAATCTTTCATCCGGAATAATGGACTTATCCAGAATAACAAGCTCAATCGGAATAATATAAAAATAACTGGTTCGGAATAAATTGTTGATCCGGAATAACCTAGACTAAACCCTTCATTCAGAATGTTTAGCTGGTTCGGAATCTGGGAAAACAGACTTAGCGAAGAACAAGGAAGATAAAAAAGCTACGAATTCTTAATCAAATCTAACCAAGATCAATCTAAATATTAAACCAAAATAACCACAAATGATTAACTAACAATAACCAATAAATCCAAACCAATAAAACTAACAATAATAACCAAAATAATCAAAACCCACTTAATCAAATCAATAAAAACTTAAGAACATGAACATAAACATAAACATGAAGATTAAATCAAAACAAGAAGAGTAGATGAGAGATTAACAATAAAAGTAAAGATTCAATAACAATAAAATAAAACTTAATTGAAATTAAAGGTGCAAGACAAGGTAATTAAAGGTGCAATTAATGTAATTGACATGAAAATTAAATGTGCAAGTATTAAGGGTGGAAGACTAATTTGTCAATTTAGCCAACAAAATGAAAAATGAGACTAATGATCCTATTTATAGGGGAGGAGGAGTATGATGGAAGCTTCCTCCTCTCTTTCTTTCTTGTCTCATCTTTTCGTCTTTTAAGTTCTTCGACTTTATCGACTTTGTCTCGAGATTTCTTTAAACTCGTCTTGAAATTTCTTCATAAATAAGACTTGAGTTCTTCGGCTTTATTAAACTTCCGTCTTTGGACTTTTTCTTCGATACATCTTCAGAATAGGCCTTTGACTTCCGTTCTTTTTTCACTCTTGATTTCTTGACTTCGTCTTTTGTCTTTTTCTTCGATAAAAGCCCGTGAAAGCCCGTGTTTTCTTCCCTTTTAACATTTTGATCCTAAAATCACAACAAAAACACAAACCACGCATAATTCCGACATTTACGACATAAAATACACGTTATGGTCTTGTTTTCATTATAATTAAGTGTTAAAAGGATGGGTGTTTTCACACCTATCAAATCCCCTACACTTGACCATTGCAATGTCCTCATGCAATGCATTAATTAAAAAGCAAGATTACACTTTTCATCACAATCAATCCACATTGGCCTTTATTAAAGAGATAGAAAATAACAAAACAAGTAAAGAAATTGTAAGACTAAATCACACGACTAATCAAACACAAATAAATGATGATGGTTAAGCTAGAAAAGAAGGATTAGATTAAGATGAAGAAAAGAAAAGAAATACAAAGTTGTTGATTTCCTAGTGAGAGAAAAACAAACACCTTTCTCTCTCTAAAACTAATCAAAATGGAAAGCACACTCACAAATGAGGATTAGAAAGCCTTTTATACTAACTAAGAAATGTTTAGGAGGCCTTCCTCATTTGTGTGTTCGGGACTAAATCCCGTTACATAAACAATAATAACTAAAAACTATCGACATCATTAAATAACATTTTTCACGAGCTTCGCAATGGTATATTATATGACCATCACTTTAAATACGGCTAACAATCTCCCCCTAAGGGGTGGTCATGTAATATGTGACTTCACTTCGTTGGTGTTGCAGACTTTGAAGCTCGTTGTCTTGAGAGTTCTTTCATAGTTCCTTTCATGACTTGTGATCTTGGATCTTTGATCTTTGCCTTGAATTGATCTTGTAACTTTGCCAGCTTGTGTTATTGTGTCTTTACCCACATACTCATGTTTTGAGTTGACATGAAAGCTTGTTAACAATCTCCCTTGATCATCAGAGTAGCAGAAGTCTTTGTCTTTAGATGTTCTTGAGCTTTCTTTATTTATATGAGCATGTGGTCTTGAATTACGACTTCATGAAGATACGCCACCGTTTGCATTCCTTAGGTTTCCCGTTATAGAGTAAAATATTGTACCTTTGATTAGGTAAGTTCAAAGAACTTCCTTGACAGGGTTTCCGGCTGTGGTAGCCGTTCTCAATACTTGAAATTATCGAAAGATAATCCCTAGTAAGGAGTGAATCATACAGTTCCATTCTGCTGATTAAGTCGTCAATTCAATTTCCTGGAACAAGTTTTAATCAATTAAGAATCAAACCATCGTTGCTTTCCAGTTGACACAAGTTTGATTCATATAGAATCGCACAAGTTACCTACAGCAGTGCTTTTTGATGATGACACTGGAAGGATTTCCATTCGTCACTGTAAATACTGAAAAGTATTACTCTGAATGTTCTGGCAAGATCATAAAGATATTACGTCAAGACCTGGAACGAGTTTGAATCAATTAAGAGTCAAACCACTGTTGCTTTCCAATTAACATATGTTCAATTCAAGTGAATCTTACATATGACCTACCATAGTGCTGTTTGATGTTAACACTGGAAGGATTTTCATTCATCACTGTGAATACTAATGAGTATCACTCTGAATGTTCTGGCAATATCACAGGGATAGAGCGTAGGACTCTATAAATTATCACATGTGTTCTAGTGATGAATAACAATTGATATAAGGAATAAGTGTCCTAATGAGATTTTGATGAATCTCGTTGGCTCTAGACTCTATAAGTGCACGTTTATTTGGTGATCGGAGGCTGGAGCAGACTGCCACCTATTCAATATCTACTATCTCGGAGTGAGAAAGTCGATAGAAATGAGTTGAACTCCGTGACAATAAAACAAACTTCTTTTGAGAGAAGCTTGAGTAGGCTGGGAGGGGTTGTGCATAGCATCACTGGGTCCATGATGCTTTGTCTTCAATACCAGAAATCATCAACATGATTCTGATAGTAGATGTATTGACCCGGTTTCTACCTAAGTTGTATGGAGGGCTTCTTTCTTTACACCCTTTATCCTTACATTTATTTTTCATTCTTCAACCCCTTCAATGCTTACCAAGACGTCATAACTAGCACCTTTTTGTGATTGTTCCAATGCTAGCTTAAGTCATTAGTCGACATTATTCCTGTACACTCAACTACTCCATCTTTCCTAAGGACTTCTAAATTCTAATGGATTGTCCCTGGGAAGATCCCTCCGGTTCTGGTTGGATCATAGGACGAATACCTAACCACCTTTTGACACCAATACCATCGTGAATTAATGTGTTGAAGGGTATAGATATCGTAACCAGAAAAAAAACTGTTGAAAAAGCAATCAAGGTGTTGATGAAATCAGAGTTTACACCTTGAAGGTTTTTTGTATCACCCAAAACGCTCCCCCTACATATGTGCATCATAAAAGGAGAATTTTTTGCACATATTAGGAAGAGAAAGCACTTATATCAAAGATCTTATTCAAGATAACACATTTTAATCACTATTCTCCCCTCAAAAATTACATGAAATTGAAATTTTTGTGAAACTAGTGATGAAACATGGAGAGAATAACTTGTCATGAAACTTTGGAACAAATGTTTATGAAATCATTAAACTCCGCCTCGAAAAGAGATTCTATTTAAATAGGGGAGTATATGAGCACATTGTTTTGAAATACTTTGAAAAATTATGCTCAAAAGTCCGAGAAAAATTGTGTTCATGAGCTTAAAACTTTTAATGTTTTGATATAAGCTCATGACCAAGAAAAATGAATTTCTCGTTGTTGAGGATAAGTCACAGACTTTCCTTTATTTATGGATCGGGTTATAGTCTGACATGTGACTATAAGCCATTATGAGAAGAAAAATAGAAAATACATGTTTTGAAAACATTTGAACTCTCATTCCAACTTTATGTACGTACCCGTGTCGTTATTGAACAACATTTCTAAGTACGTCCATATTATCGATGCTGAGAGACATGTCGAAGGAGAATATTTTTGGTATTTTGAAAGATTTTCTCATTTTTTATTTTGTTTTTATAGATTTTATATTTTTGTATTTTGATTTTCTGATAGATATATACAAGGTTACTGCTAATGTGCAAGACGTTCAAGATCATCAGGAGTGAAACTTCGCATACCAAGTCGATGAACCAAGAATTCATATATGTCTTGAGAAAGAGCTTTGGTGAAGATGTCGGCTAGTTGGTAGTCCGTCTTGACAAAAAACAGTTCGATCGTTCCTCTTTCCACATGCTCCTTTATGAAATGGAATCGGACAGCAATGTGCTTGGTCTTTGAGTGTTGGACCGGGTTACAGGATATGGCTATGGCTGATTGTGAGTCACAATAAATAGGCACTTTGTTAAAGTGAAAGCCATAATCCGTGAGTTGTGTTCTCATCCAAAAGACTTAAGCACTACACACGGATAGAGACACATATTCTGCTTCCGCGGTGGACAACGCTGTACAGTCTTGTTTTCTTGATGACCAGCTCACTAGCTTCTCACCTAAGAATTATGCGCCACCGGAAGTGCTCTTGAATGAATCATGACATCCTGCATGGTCGGCATCTGAAAAACCAGTGAGATTAAAACCAGAATCCTTCATATACCAGAGACCCATGTGAATGGTTCCCCGGAGATAACGAAAGATCCTTTTAACCTCCTTGAGGTGCTTCTCGGTTGGCTTAGCCTGATACCGAGCACATAAACAAGTAGCATGCACAATGTCTGGTCTACTTAAGCTTAAGTACATAAGGGACCCGATCATACTTCGGTATTTTGTAACATCTACAAATGTCCCTTTCTTATCTAAATCAAGCTTGTGTTTAGTGTCCATTGGAGTACCAATAGGATCACAATTTTCCATTCCAAATTTCTTTCGAATTTCAAGCACATATTTGGCCTGATAGATGAAGATGCCACGGGGGGATTGGTGAACTTGGAGACCAAGAAAAAACGTCATTTCCCCCATCATAGACATTTAAAATCGACTTTTCATAAGGTCTGCAAATAATATGGAATATTTTGGGTTAGTAGAACCAAATATAATATCATCTACATAGACCTGAGACACCAATATGTCGTTGCCGTAGTGCTTGATAAACAAAGTTCGATCAATGGTTCCTTTGCTGAAGTGATTTTGTAGAAGAAATGATGCTAATTCGTCGTACCATGCCCTCGGTGCTTGTTTCAAACCATAAATTTCCTTTTTCAACTTGTAGACATGGCTTGGATGTTCGGTGTTGATGAAACCTTCAGGTTGACATACATACACGTCTTCTTTTAACGGTCCATGCAAGAAAGCCGTCTTCACGTCCATTTGATACATAGTGAACGATTTATGTGCATCGTATGCCAAGAAAATCCGAATAGCTTCCATTCGTGCAACCGGGGCGAAGGATTCAGCGAAATCAATTCCCTCTTGTTGTTTATAACCTCTCACAAGTAACCGAGTCTTGTTCCTAATGACCGTTTGCTCCTCATCTATCTTGTTTTTGAATAACCATTTCAGAGTAAGCGGATCGATATTGTCCGGTCGAGGTACTAACTCCCATACATCAAGCCAGATGAACTGATTGAGTTCTTCTTGCATAGTCTCAATCCATGATGCATCGGTCATTGCTTCTTTCACACTAGCTGGTTCCATTGTGCTGACTGATAGTGCATAGATACACATATCACCATCTGTACGCAGCTGATTGCGTGTTGAGACTGGTCTTGAGAGATACCAATCACTTAAACCAAAGGATGATTCTTAGTCCATTTTTGTTCATGTGGAAGTGTATGAGAAACTTGATGCGAGCTCGACGGATCCACATATGATGTTGAAGGCTGAGTAGAACTTGTGGAAGCAGCAAATGGATTAACAAACTCGTGTTCGTTGAGCATCCCATTGTTTGCATTTTCAGCAACAATTTCATTCTGAAGATGAACATGAGTAGGAATTTGCTGAGAATGTTGTTGAGTTGCGTCAGCAGGCGGAGACGTGGTTGGAATGTTTGGAGTCAATATGGTTGAGGTTGACGTAGATGGTGCAAAAACGGATGTCGTTGGTGTAGGTGCAGCTGGTGGTTCTGGAACTACCGCAGCAGGTGCAGCCGGGGCATTTTGAGGAACACCAAATGACGAAGGACCTTCCATATATTCATCATAGATTGGCCCAAATAAAACTTCCAAGTCACGTTCCGAAGGTTGTAACGATGATATTGCTGACGGTGCAAATTGAAGCGCGAGTCCTGAACTTACGTGTCCAGAAGTCTGACTTTGAAGCTCGGGATGTGAACTTCTATGTTGAGAGGCCATACCCGAGAGTTCATCAAAAGTAACATTCATAGTCTCCATTACCTTTCTTGTCCTTCGATTATAAACCCTGTAAGCACAAGCAGTTGAAGAATAACCAATGAAAAAACCAATATCACCTTTAGGTTCAAGTTTATCGATATCTTCACGATCATTCTTCGGATAACATAGAGCACCAAAGACATGTAAAAATGAAATATCCGGTTTTCTTCCATTAATGATCTCATAAGGTGTTTTGTTGAAGCGGGTGTGAATAATGGAGCGGTTTTGAGTATAACATGCAGTTGCTATAGCATCAGCCCAAAGGAATAGTGGTGCACTAGAGGAGAGAAGCATCGTTCGAGCAGCTTCAACTAACGTACGATTCCTCCGTTCCACAACTCCATTCTGCTCTGGTGTTCTTACAGCCGAAGTTTGATGAGAAATCCCAACTTCGTCAAAATAAGCTTTCAGTTTTTGATTGGTGAATTATGTGCCGTTATCCGTTCTTACAATGATAACAGGGGCTTGAAGTAGCACTGATGTTTTCTTCAAGAAATTGATATTGACATCCAGGGCTTCATCTTTCGAAGCAAGGAAATGAACCTATGTGTAGCGAGAATAATCATCCACAATCACAAGGACATACCGCTTACGATTAATACTTTTGATTCGCATTGGGCCACACAAATCCATATGAAGGAGATGCAACCTATTCTTCGAATTTGGAATGCTCACATGATGGACAAAGATGGTCTTTAGTATATTTGAACTTTGGAAGATCGGTAACGAGATCATCTTTTGCAAGTTGAGTAATGGCATCAAAACTGAGATGAGATAACCGTTGATGCCATAACCATGATTTTGTTGATGTGGCTCGGGCCATGGGACAAATTGGAGATGCTGCTGACTCGGAAATCGAAGGACTTCATACGGGCTGAGGATTTGAAAAAGATCAATGGTGTAAAGGTTTTTAGTGCGATTTCCTTTCAACAGATCAATCCCTTCAAGATCCCTAACAAAGCAAGTATGACTTCTGAAGGCAACCTCCAAATCTGAATCACAAAATTGCCCAACCGAAAACAAATTGTGTCCCAAGCCATCAACAAAAGAAACTCTGGTGATGATAATATTTCCCCAATGAAGATCACCATAGCCTAGAATTGCCGCAACATGATCATTTCCAAATCGAACAACTCCCATAAACCGTCATACAAAATTCTTGAGAAGACTTCGATTCCCAGTCATATGTTTGGAACAACCCGAGTCCACACACCAGAGACAAATTTCAACAGCCTGCCAATGATAAGAGAAGAGAAAATTTGGCAACCGACGAAATAGTTTCCTATATGGTTAGGAAATAATCAAGCCATATCACATACTGACATTTCACTGTCAGTATGAGATCTACTAGAATCAATGACATGACCATTAGGGGCAAAATATCTTCCAGTAGGCAACCACTTAGAGGTAACTCTAGGACTTCCAGGCGTAGCAAGACTTTCAGTGGACCCTACCTGCTTAGTTTTTGGAACATACACTTTAGCCTTAGGAGTGCTATGTGTTTCGCTGATAGAAAGCTTGTCAAGTCGAGTGTAACCACCATAGTTCAAACCATTCATAGTCAAACCACAAATATCATGACTAAAAGTAAAGAAACATTTATTACATTTAGCACAAATAACTTCAGATTTTTCATTCTGAATAGCAAGTTTAAACTCATTACATTCAGAAGAATTAAGTTTCTTATTATGAATAAAAAACGGTAAATTCCTACGGTGTTCTTCTACTTCCACATTATTAGCCTTGGGACGACTACTTCTAGAGGCAAAAGGGACCCTATCATTCCTTGTATTGCTCGTAGGCTGTGGCCTTCTGCTCTTTGTGTAGTTGTTCATTCCTGTAGAAAAAGACACACGCTTGTTAGAATTAGCATTTTTTAAATCAATGACTTGTGGTTGTGCGATAGTGGTCGGTTTTGTCCTAACGCTTGCTTTACGTTGGGTGCTAGGCACAGAGATATCTACCCTAGTTTGAGATGAGGGTCTAAGGCGAAATATTCCTGGGGCTATAACAGCAGCTTTCATTCCAGTAACCTTGGGAAATGGAGTTACAGCAATACGAGTGGGTCCCGAGGTTGCTGGTTTCTGGATCATCGTATCCACACTCGAGCTAGGCTCAGAAGTCTTATCTTTTAACAAAGCCTTTAATTTACAGTTCTCACAGATTTTATCAATAAGTTTCTGATAGACAGACTTGCTTTGTTCAATAGCTCGCTTATATGAAACGAAAACAGATTCTAAGTCTGCAATCTTAGCCTTAAGCTTCTGAACATTACAATCACTAGCACTCTCTAACCCTAAAGAGGACAAATTCGTTTCCTTAACCCCTCCTAACTGAGCCTGCAACCGAGCGATAGTTTGTTGCATTTCATTATAAGCTTTATCATACGAAATCTTGTCATATTTGCATTCATCACATTTTTTAACAAATTTATTCCAAAGATCGGTGAATTCTTTATCCTTTTTAATGACATAGGATTCCATTTTCTCTTTCATAAGATCAAGCTCAGTTTGAAGGTTTTCATTTTGCGACACAGAGGTACTTAACTCAGCAGGGCTGCTATCAATACAATCACTTGCTTTAGAGAGGCGTTCAAGATCATTTTCCAAAACTTTGATTTTATCAAGAGATTCATCAGCTTCCTTCGCTAAAGATTTAAAGTCTTCAACAAAGTTGGCAAATTCTTTCATAAAAGCGTTTTCCAAATTACCTAACCTAGCATCAACTTGATTAATATCGTTTTGAAGAATTTTTTGGACCTCAATTTGAACAGGTGATGTAAAGTTTCCTCCAGTTATTTTGGAATTAACAACACGTTTAAGAATGACAAAGTTATCTTTAAGCTCGTTTAGAAATCGGCGTGTGATACTCGGTTTAGGAGGGTCATCAGACAATTCCTTACTTGGTAGCAAAAGCATTTCAGTACTTGTTTTAGACCGAACAAAAACAGTTGGAGGATTGATTTTCGGATAATAAACGGGTGTCACTTCTTTATCAAGCTTTTTCATTCTTAAACGAGTCTCTTCAGCAAGTTCAGTAGTTTCCTCGGAATCATGCACAATGGGAGGATCATGCTCATCAGACAATAGCACACTACTAATAAGTGTGAAAACACTTATCCTTTTACCACTTATTTCCAATAATAACAAGACCAAAACGTGTGATTTATGTCGTAAAAGTCGGAATTATGCGTGGTTTGTGTTTTTATTGTGTTTTAGGACCAAGATATGAAAAAGGAAGAAAACACGGGCTTTCACGGGCTTTTATTGAAGAAAACGGGAAAAGACGAAGTCAAAAGATCAAGAGTGCAAAAAGAACGGAAGTCCAAGGCCTATTCTGAAGATTTATCGAAGAAAAAGTCAAAAGACGGAAGTTTTACGAAGTCGAAGAACTTAGTCTAATAGAAGAAGAAAATTAAAAGACAAGTTCAAATCCCGAGACGACAAAGACGAAGAATTAAAGTCGAGTCGAGAAGAAAGCAAGAAAGAAGATGCAACACATGCACTCCTTCCACCTTCCCTATAAATACCCTCCTAATAGTCATTAGGAGGGTGGTTAGTTAATTTAGCTAGTTTTCACTTTTTCTTAGTTTTCTCTAGTTTTAGAGAGAGAAAGTCTTAAACTTTCTCTCACTAGTTTCATCTTTTTCTTAATCTTTCAAGATTAAACATCTTTGTATTGCTTATTTCATTAATCCAAGTTCCATTTTAAGCTTTTAATCCTTATTCTCATTCTACTTTTCTTTGATTTAAGTTTGCTTTTGGTGCGATTACATTTGATCCGTGTTGTTCATTCATGTTTTCGTGCCTAAAAAGTTCATCTTTTTGTGTTTTGATTCAAAAATTTTGCTTCTTTTACGTTGGATAAGTTGTCTTTCATGCTTATTTTGTCCTTTTCATTATTAGATTCGAGCTAGTTTTGAGTTTAAGCTTATTGTTTTAGCTTATTTTCTTTTGCTTATCTTTCGGATCAAGAAACCAATCGGAAAGGGTTTTAAAACCCTTTTCCGACCACTGCTTTCCGACCAAGCCTCCCTCATTCCGATCTGATGATCGGAAAAGGGTTTCGTTGATTCCGATTGTGTGTTTTTATTGTTTATTCCGATTGAGCAATTTTTCTACTTATTCCGATTTGCCCTTTACCTTACATTCCGATTGTAAGTTTATTTTCAGTTATTCCGATTGACAATTTTGTTATATTCCGATCATACGCATTTTCTGCTTATTCCGATTGGACTTCTTGCCCAGCATTCCGATCGTTCCCTTTT
This sequence comes from Glebionis coronaria, assembly GCA_025667525.1. Taxonomy (NCBI): domain Eukaryota; kingdom Viridiplantae; phylum Streptophyta; class Magnoliopsida; order Asterales; family Asteraceae; genus Glebionis; species Glebionis coronaria. Next base: position 436,050,937 of record CM046877.1, read on the forward strand.
GTTCATTCCGATTATGACTCGTTTTTATGATATTCCGATCGGATTCCTATTCCAATCGGAATATATTCCGATTGGGTACATTTGATTTGTTGTTTTGTTCTAGTTAAAGAGTCAAATTCTCTCGTTTTATTTTTAGTTCATTTTTAATTCGTTTTTCATTTTTATTTAATTGTCAATTACTTTTCGTTAAGTTTTAATTTTACATCATTTAATTTTACGTCATTTACTTTTAACGTTTTAAATATTGCACCGTTTACATTTCAACTAGTTTTAGTTTTAATTTCCCGTCCTTTATTATTAAGTCTTGCACATTTATTTTACCAAAACCAAAAATCTTTGATTCACCAAGAACAACTAATCTCACACAATTAACCGGAAATCAATTCGATTAGACACCGAGAAACGAACTTTTCAACTAGTAAAATCTCATGCTATTAAAATGGCGCCGTTGCCGGCTCTTTTCGTGAGGATTAAAGGTTTTTGTGAGAGACGCGTTGGCTTTTGGGACCCGTTCACTTGTGAACGTTATTTTTCGTATTCAAAAATTTTCAAAAATCCAAAAACAATTGAAAAATCATAAAAAGCATTTCTTTTTCAAAGTTTTGCACCAAAAATATTCTTCTTGCTCATCTATCTTTCTTTATGGATTCTTATGTCCATTGCGTCGGTTGTGGGAGACGATTGTACGGGAACGACTCTTGTCAATGGTGTACATGTGAGCGGTGCGGAAACGATATCAAAGATACACAATTAATACCAGGATTTTGTCCTTTGTGCCACTCACTTAATTCGTCATTTTTGAACCCACCTACTCTTTCCCCGTGCATCTATTGTGGAAGCGATTCTCATTGGCATGTTTCGTGCCCGGTTCGATACCCGTATGATCACGGGCAAGAACCGGGGTACTATTATGACAATGATAATAGCTATCCACAAGACGCACCCAGTCTTTCTCCTCACCCGTTTTGCAACAACTGTGGGGGTCCTCACGATACCTATTATTGTCAACCAATGAATTGTTATGAGCCAAATCCGTGCCCTTAGTTTTCTTCACCAATGGATTATTATGCACCAAACCCGGTTTATAATTCTTCTCCACCGATGAACTACTATGAGCCACAACCATGCTATAATTCAGGTTTTCAACATTTTGAGCCCCCACAGCACCCCATCGATCATCAACCCTCCTTCGAACATTTGAGCTCCCACGAACAATGGGCCACTCTTGCTAAACAAAGTCAACAAATTCAAGAAGCTTGGAATAAGATCATCGAAAAATATCAAGAGGATCAACGACAGGAGCAAATTTCGAATATCGAGACTTATCCTCCTCCCCCGGTGTATCCGTACTATTATGATGATGATGAAGATGAGCCTACTATTTCTTGGAATGATCTTACTGCTCAATGTCCTAGTGCTATTGTCATCCCTCATCTCAATATCCCAAATATGTCCAAGGATTGTGATACATTGAGTAAGCTTAGTGATGTTGGTCTTGATAAAGTGTTTGATGATGAGGTTTGTGACATACCAGCTGCTATGGAGCCTGAGGACGACGTTGCTCTCACAGAAGCGGTCGATCCTAATGATGACGATTTTTCTCCAAGCTATGAGAATTTCACTTTTGAAATTTCTCAATCTCCACCGGGAGATGCGGGTGATGACGATTTATTCTCTCCGGTTTACGAGAAGTTCATCGATGAACATGATCTTGTGGATAAGGTGGAAGACGTGCTTCTTCGAGATAGATTACGGAAAGTGCACCTTCTTATTGCTCAAATCAAAGCGTTGACTTTTCCTCCTCTTTCAGAGTCTTTGCCTCCTTCTATTCCTCCCGTTGAAGATAATGACCCATTGCCGGAAGAAATCGACATTCACTCCATACCACCAGGTAATGATGACGATGATATGGAGGGGGACATTATTTTTAATAATTTGCTGCAGGAAAATATTGTCCCAAGTCCCCCTCCCGGGCACCTTTCATCCTCCCCTTTAGCCACTATCACGGAGGATGAGTGCTTTGACCCGGGAGGTGACATTGATTATGCTCTAATTGATAACAATACGGCTTTGCCGCTTGCTCAGCATCTATTGTCTTTGGGGGAGGACAATGTGCTTACTGTACCCAACCCACCTCCCGTGGATCTTGAATTCACATACTTCTCGTATGTTGAAAGGGTTTTTCTCCCATTCAAGACTTATCCCCCCGCCTCTCCTTTATTGATGTCCTCCAGGAACGAGGACAAGGTCTTTGATCCCGGTATTACATACGAGGCTTCCCCATGGACCATTTAATTCGGGGACGAGTCAGGCTGGTGACTCGGTTAACAAAAACAAGCGCTTTTTGGGAGGCAACCCAATTATCTATCTATCTTTCCTGTTTTCACCATAAGTGTAGGGGGGAGCCCCGTCGGTGTTTCTTGTTCTCTTTCTTATCATGTGCAGGGATTAGAGCTTCAAAGACACACTCTTGATGACTTTTGACGAACCGTGATTCCGTGTTCCCTTCTTCCCGGTTCTATCCTAAACTCTTTTCGATTCACTATTTTATATTTCTCAATATTAAAATAGGAATCTCTTTAGTTGTCTTTTCCTTAACGAGATTTAAACAAAGTGCACAATGTCCTAAGTGTAGGGGAGTTTACTCCCACATGCTTAAACATTGAGGACAATGTTTATATTAAGTGTAGGGGGGACTTCTATCGAAGTTAAGTGGCATTTTCCTTGTATTTTTCCTCATTTTAACCGGAAAATTTAAATTTTCGACATTTTTTAAAATTTTTTATCTATTTTGGCCTAGTTGTATAGTTGTATTTGCCCTTGTTATGTTTCCATTGCTAGAATAGTTTTTCAATAAAGTGGTTTTAGATTTTTCTTAGTCGTGAACATTTTGACTCATCCCGAGTTTACTTACCTAAGTTTACTCTAGCTAGTATCCTTAACGTGTTTAAGTCAAGTTTTGCTAGGCTTTTATATAGGGAGCTATAAAACGCGAAAGTCTTAACTCTCACGGGTTAAGAACAAGAACTTTTCGCAAGTTCCTATAATTGATCCTAGAGAGTCGTTTATCAAGGGAACTTTAAAACGCGATTTCTAAACTTGAAAAAGTCTAAGAATTTGCAAGATCCTATAGGCGACTCGAAAACCCAAAACTTTGATTTAATAGGCTAAGCATCCACGAGTCTCATTCCTTGAGATTTTAAACTGTGGAGAACGAGAGATGATAGAGTCAATTATAAGTTCGGTATTCTTTCGTGAATTTATGTGAGTTAATTATGAGCCTATTCTCCCTCCGCTTGTTAATAAATTAATCTGCTAATAAATAAGGTTGTACGATTTAAAAGGTTACTTAGCTTCTAGCCCCAGATCGTTTAAAAGTTGCTCGGTAATGACGAGAGTTCATAGCCAAGGCATAACTTATGAAGCGGGGCGCGAAGATTGGCGAGTCCGAAAAGGCCCTAACAAGGCATGAGGGCTACATTTTGTTGCTAAAGATCCAAAAGTGATGTGAAGAATCATTTATCGAAAATCAATATGAAGGATCAAGACACACGACGAAAAGCAAGAACTCCCCAAAAGTCATGGAGAAGTCTATCCGAAAAGACCCTAACAAGGTATGAGGATAAATAGATCCAAGTCCTAAAAGGAGGCGGATCGTTGTATATCAAAGTCCAAAATAAAGATTGGAGAAAAATGAAGAAGTCGTGGTCCAAAGATGAAGAATCTCTCAAAAACTTCAAGTGAAGAAATTCCTATTATGAAGAGAAGACCATAATTTCAAGAACGTCTCTCGAAGATTCGAAGTATGAAGTCGCTGCCAAATATCGGCCCAAGAAAGGTCTCAAATCACGAACCAAGTTATGCCAAGATATGAACTTTTTGATATCCCAAGAAGGAGTTTTAGATGATTTGGTCCTTTAGCTAACTATTGATTAAATTGTTCACCTTATTTTCGGACTAAATAACTATCAAAATAAGTCAAACAATGCATCCTCGTGATCATTCAAGACAAAAATAAAATACAAGAGATACACCTAGGAATAAGGGAGTCTAAGTGAATAATTGGCCCACATGAGTTCGTGATAGTTTGCTAACTTATAATAACAATGATCTCGTTTTTAAGCTTAGTATGGGGAACGTGAAACTTGAGGATGATAAATGTTCATGGCCGCCAAAACCCAATGTAAGTTTTTAATTTCTTTACTCATTTCTATCTTTTATGTTTAGTATTTAATAAAGGCCAAGGTGGGTTATTTATGATGAAAAATGTAAACCGTGCTTTAAAATTAAGGCATTGCATGAGGGCATTGCAATGGTCAAGTGTAGGGGATTTAATAAGTGTGAAAACACTTATCCTTTTACCATTTATTTCCAATAATAACAAGACCAAAACGTGTGATTTATGTCGTAAAAGTCGGAATTATGCGTGGTTTGTGTTTTTATTGTGTTTTAGGACCAAGATATGAAAAAGGAAGAAAACACGGGCTTTCACGGGCTTTTATTGAAGAAAACGGGAAAAGACGAAGTCAAAAGATCAAGAGTGCAAAAAGAACGGAAGTCCAAGGCCTATTCTGAAGATTTATCGAAGAAAAAGTCAAAAGACGGAAGTTTTACGAAGTCGAAGAACTTAAGTCTAATAGAAGAAGAAAATTAAAAGACAAGTTCAAATCCCGAGACGACAAAGACGAAGAATTAAAGTCGAGTCGAGAAGAAAGCAAGAAAGAAGATGCAACACATGCACTCCTTCCACCTTCCCTATAAATACCCTCCTAATAGTCATTAGGAGGGTGGTTAGTTAATTTAGCTAGTTTTCACTTTTTCTTAGTTTTCTCTAGTTTTAGAGAGAGAAAGTCTTAAACTTTCTCTCACTAGTTTCATCTTTTTCTTAATCTTTCAAGATTAAACATCTTTATATTGCTTATTTCATTAATCCAAGTTCCATTTTAAGCTTTTAATCCTTATTCTCATTCTACTTTTCTTTGATTTAAGTTTGCTTTTCGTGCGATTACATTTGATCCGTGTTGTTCATTCATGTTTTCGTGCCTAAAAAGTTCATCTTTTTATGTTTTGATTCAAAAATTTTGCTTCTTTTACGTTGGATAAGTTGTCTTTCATGCTTATTTTGTCCTTTTCATTATTAGATTCGAGCTAGTTTTGAGTTTAAGCTTATTGTTTTAGCTTATTTTCTTTTGCTTATCTTTCGGATCAAGAAACCAATCGGAAAGGGTTTTAAAACCCTTTTCCGACCACTTCTTTCCGACCAAGCCTCCCCTCATTCCGATCTGATGATCGGAAAAGGGTTTCGTTGATTCCGATTGTGTGTTTTTATTGTTTATTCCGATTGAGCAATTTTTCTACTTATTCCGATTTGCCCTTTACCTTACATTCCGATTGTAAGTTTATTTTCAGTTATTCCGATTGATAATTTTGTTATGTTCCGATCATACGCATTTTCTGCTTATTCCGATTGGACTTCTTGCCCAGCATTCCGATCGTTCCCTTTTGTTCATTCCGATTATGACTCGTTTTTATGATATTCCGATCGGATTCCTATTCCAATCGGAATATATTCCGATTGGGTACATTTGATTTGTTGTTTTGTTCTAGTTAAAGAGTCAAATTCTCTCGTTTTATTTTTAGTTCATTTTTAATTCGTTTTTCATTTTTATTTAATTGTCAATTACTTTTCGTTAAGTTTTAATTTTACATCATTTAATTTTACGTCATTTACTTTTAACGTTTTAAATATTGCACCGTTTACGTTTCAACTAGTTTTAGTTTTAATTTCCCGTCCTTTATTATTAAGTCTTGCACATTTATTTTACCAAAACCAATAATCTTTGATTCACCAAGAACAACTAATCTCACACAATTAACCGGAAATCAATTCGATTAGACACCGAGAAACGAACTTTTCAACTAGTAAAATCTCATGCTATTAAACTACCATTATATAAAGTTTCATTAGTGGCCTGAACTTGCTTAAGGTATCCGGGATTAGGGGAAGAGGACAACCTAAAGCCAATTTGTATCGAGTGTAATTTATCTCATTCACTTTTGGTGCGAGCATATTTATTGTCTGCGTAGTTTGGCCACGTTTAACTAAAAGGTTGTCTAATTCTCTAATCCTATCCTGAGCTTTGCAAAAATCCTCAAGAAGCCCATCCTCTAGAATTTTGAAATCATGTTTCAGCTTTTTTTGTTCTTCTTTTAACTCCAAAATGGTAGATTTTTCCGTTGAAAGCTGTTTATTAAGAGACGTGCTTTCATCATTCAATTCGCTTATCTTTTTAGCACTACTTAAATGTAAGGCATTTAATTTCTTAGTGGTGCACTTTTCTTGATAAACAGATGTAGCATGGGCCTGTTCAAGTTCTTTAATTTTAGCCTGATGAATTTCAAAACATTTCTCCCGTTCCTTATATCCCGCAAGCTCAGTGGTCAATTTGGCATTAGTTTCTCTAAACTTATTATTAACCACCGTAGCATGATCTACATCCTTAGCGAGCTTATCAAATAGAGATTTATAATACGCATGAGTCTCATCAGGAAGGGTTGTAGGTTGAGCAACTTGATCCACACTAAGGTCCACACTAGGCTCAGTCGAAATAATATTACTATTATTCGTTTGATCCTCGTGTGTCTCAATGTAAGGCTCAAGCATCTCCGTATACTCTTCCTCCTGATTAGACATATTATATATATATCATTATCATCAAAACTTGGGTGTACCTCAGAGGGACCGTCTGAATCATAGACGGGAGCTTTGTCATCATGCATTCCTCAGGTTGATGCTTGCTGTAAGTTTGCCATTAAGATGTAGTTGGCATTCACCTCTTCTTCCTCGTCATATTCTGCAGCAGAAGCCATAAGATCAAATTCCTCAGCTTGAAGTGGAATCCCTGCCTCTTCTTTTTGTGCTATGAGAAGCTGAGTCTGAAGATAAGCAGCATCCCTCTTCTTTTTGGTTGTGCAATCTCGAGCATAATGACCAATTCCCCTGCAGTTGCAGCACTGAACCTGACGATTGTTGTTTCCATTTCCCGTACCAGTATTCTCAGCCCTTGCAGCCATAATGTTTCCCATCTGATTACCAACCGCTGGCACAACTATTAACCCATTCTGATTACCCACATTTGGAACATTCAGATTCTGACCACGAATTTGTCCATATTGATTTCCTGCATTCCCAACATTCTGACCATATTGTGTCCCTGTATTCCCAGCAACTACCAATTGGCGATCTTGATTCGCATTCATGAAAGGTTGAGCAATCTGCCTATTTCTAGTGTTCGAGGAGATTCTCTGATTGTTGTTGGTGGGGTTAATGCTAAATTTGAATGCCTTAGCAAGAAGGGCAAGACCAGTGTTAATCGCATGAGTTGGATCGGTGATGTCATCAAAACAGGCAATGGGTTGTTGTAAGTAGTTCACTACAGCAGGAGGTTGATATCCATAAGGAGTGAGTTGTTGTTGTGGCATGAAGTTACTTGATGAGGGTTGATGGTAAGGTACCATGGGATATGACATAGATGATGGAGAATTTGCCATGAAAGCCAATGGATCTTGTGTCTTGGCACGTCTTTCAGCCCTAACTTCATTAGCTTCATCTTGATTCATCTTCAAATAATCATATACTTGAGTGTAGTCCACTACATGAAGATCCTTGGTTTGATTGACAAGAGTGACATATCTTGACCATTCAGAAGGAAGATTATCAAGAAATTTGATGTTTGCAGCAATTTGTGCAGGTTCATGTTTGTTTCTTCTAAGATGATTCATGAGGGTTGAAAATCGATGATAGTAAGGTGCAATTTGTTCCCCTTCAGTAGACGTAAATTTCTCCCATTCACGAAGCAACTTAGTTTCCTTCTCTTGTAAACCAATTTCACTCCCCTTCATCATTTTCTGAATCCTAAACCACATCTCGTGTGCGGTTTCACAACTATCGACAGCAACATAAACATCTTCGGGAAGTCCCATAAGGATGACTTGAATTGCTTGATCATCAGCGTCGAGTTGTTTAAATTCAACTTAAGTTAATTCTTCATCCGTTTGTGTGACACTCCGTCAATTTATGGTTGATATTTTATTGTCAAATATTAATTAAAAATATTATTTTAATGTTATATTATGAACTCACTTATTTTTGGGAAGTAATTTGGGTTTACGTCTTGAAGTAGCATCGACTACGTCTAAACCGGAGGATTCAACGTTACGTGCTTATGTTTACATACACCGTTTTGGTGACAGTCCGACATTTCAGAAAATAAATTTATCCGTGAATATTATTTTGGAATTTTAAATTTGTGTTGGTTCATAAACTCACAAATTTACGAGAAGAGATTAGGACTTACGATTATAATTTAATGTCCTTTACGACTAAACCGGAAACCTTAGGATTACGTATTTACGTTTTCGAACTCCGTTTTTGATGAAACAATTTTTATTAGATTCGTGTTGTGCCGTTGATTCATAATTTATAAAAACGTTTTTCGTAAAACGACCCGAGGGCACGCAAATCGAGGAAACTAGAATCGAGGAGTACCCGTAAATTAATAGGGGATGAAACAAGTTACACTTGTCCCACCCCCCATCAATAACCGGCCACAATACTACACCACAACAACTTGGTGTCAAGTTGTTGACAAGTTACTTACACTTGTCATTTTAGCTTACAAAATAAGCTTACAACTACACAAAACCACTTAGCTAAACCATTTGTTCATTTCCCACTCATGCAAAACAACTCACTCTCTCCCTTACTCTCGCTATATGCCGTCTACCACCATCATCAAACACCCCTATTTGATCAATTTTTACCACAATATCATGTGTTATTCATACATACGATGAAGGACTCTTGAAGCTCTATTGATTGATGGTCATTTTAACATCCAAGGAGAAGTTTTGTTGGTGTCTTGGGGCTGATTTTCCACAAGATGTTCATGAAGATATGTGATCTTGAAGATGATATTGGTTTATCACAAGTCTTGCCATCAAAATCCAAGCCTTGATGAAAAACTACACAACCTAGGTGGTATAAAGATTGTTCTCCCCATTCTCTTGTTATTTTGATTATGTAATCATGTATTTTCTTCTTAATGTATATATATGTATGATGATATATGATGATAAAAATATTATGTGGGGATTTGGTGTTGATAAACATGGGTAAAAAGATGAAAAACTATATGTAAAAGTGGTTAATCTGGCTTAAATTACTAGGCTGTATAAAAACAGTAAATAACCATATGATGAACTGATAAAATGGTATAGATGTATCATATACAGTAAGCTATGAGTCTTGTACACATGTGAGAGTTGGCCATACAATGGAATCATTATAACGAGTGAGATATGATCAAAACAAGTTTAGAGTGCAAATCTGCATAGACTGTTTTGGACGATTTTTATAAACTACTTAGAGGCTGATTCAACAGTAGCCATAGTAGAGTTAAATGGAGCACATATCATGTAGTTTATGCCATTAAAATTTGGGCTTCTATCTCCATATAGAACTCTAGATATGGCTGTTTTGGTGAACATGAAATTTAAAATCATATTTGTATAATAAAAACCTATATAAAATAAGCACTCACTTATATATTTATAAAATATATACACATGAAAACCCACTAACAATTAATAGTAATTATAAATAATAATTTCATATATTATGATATAAAATAAGACATTATATAATAATGGTATTTTGATAAGTTTTATAAGTTATAAAACTATAAACATGATTTTTACGTTTTTTCGGCTAATACCTTAAAATTAACGTTTTTCGTCCATTAAAACTTAGACGGTCGGACCCGTCTAATGTAAACTTTTTAAAAGTCATGTACTGATGTATAAGTACCTAATAAAAGTAAAAACCGATAAAACCCGAACTATATGACATACGGACATTAACGAGCTAAGTTAGCATATTTGGACTAATGATTTAGCTAAATAAGTTAAACACTTATAAAAATTACTTATTGGGCTTAACCCATTTGGGCCCAACATATAAAGTATAAATACTGATAATACAAGTATAAAATGAATTTATACAAGTTAATGAACTTATAATGGGCTTATTGGACCTAAAACATGTAAATAGGTAAAACTAGTAAACTAGTATAAAAGTTATCAACACATAACACTAAAATGAGTAAATGAGAATATGTAAACCCACTTGATCATCATCATATGTATAAAGTCATCATATATATACATAATTGTTATTTTTATAAAGTCATTGGACAAGAGTCTAAGACGAGTATTATTTGTCTAGGTTTTCGTGATTGAAGCACGTACCGTACATCCGAATTGCCGATAACCCGCTTTCCCACATCAACGTGATTTCATAGCCTCGCACTCTTTTAAATGTTTTTATGAAATGTTTTATAAACCCGCGAGGGAGATAACATGTTAGTTTTGATAAAATAGGACACCATTTGTCCCGATTGTTTGTTTATTGATTTGGACCCGAATGATTGTATGACCTGATGAATGATTATATGACCCGATGTATAAGATAAAATGGATTATTAAAGTTAGGTTATGTCACTAAAAGTCCCATTTTCATGAATTGTGAACTACCGGGATTTGGTAGACGCTTATGCATATAATAGTACTATTTGGGGACGATCACCCCAGTTCGCGCCTTGACGGTTGATCCCCGTCGTGCCACATTGATTGGTAAGCGAATTTATGTATGAGAAGATTTACACAAGCGTGATTATTGTGACGACACACTAATTTAGATGGGCAAATTGAGTTTCAGGCTAGCTACCCGTTTTTTGTTGTAGTAAGGTAACAATGTCATGCGGCTTATAATAATCCAAAAATTAACGAAATACTGCTATACGCACTGAATTACAATGAATTGCCTGACTAGCAATACGAGGTCTTATTATTGATTTTATGTTCGTGTTTTGGTTTTTCATAACCATATTCATATAACGGTTTTTATTGAACTCTATACAACGTTATAAAACGTATAGTATGATGTTTTTAACGACAATGGTTCGTAGAATGATTTTGAAGGCGAAAGCCTATATTATAATTTTAATAAGGATTTGTATAAAATGACTTGGCGATTTTATGGCCTATTACAAATATTTGTACGGAATGATTTTCGGTAATAATTTTATACCGATGTTATATTGGTGGATTTTATTAAACTCTATGAATTCACTCGGCGTTATCGCTGACCTTTTCTTTTAACATGTTTTATCTCAAGTACTTGAAGGTAATTCTCGGGAAGATGACAAGAATTCTTGGCCCGTAATTAAACAATAATTTCCATTCAAATGCTTTGTAAAACTTGTATGAAATACTATGACTTGGGACCTATGTCACTTTGATATTTATGAATGGAAATGCTTTATTATTAAATGACGCGATTTTTAAGAGTTGTCTATGATGTGAGTAATGTGCTATCCCGTAACACCAACGAGTCTTCCGCTGTATTGAATTGTGTAAATTTGGGAGTGTTACATTTTGGTACCAGAGCTCTCGTAAAGATTTTTAAAACTAAGGTTTTGAATAAAACATTTCAAAATCTTTTAATTATAAACATTTTTCTAAAAATGTCTAAAAATCTTTTGACTATAACGGTGTCGAAGAATTCCCGAGTTACCGACAAGGCCAGACTAAGAAGTGTTATTTTAGTATATATATAACTTGGATTATATATATATATATATATATATATATATATATATATATATATATATATATATATATATATATATATATATATATATATATATATATATATATATATATATATATATATATATATATATATATATATATATATATATATATATATATATATATATATATATATATATATATATATATATATATATATATATATATGTGTGTGTGATGTAATTTGATTACATGATTGTTTGGTGATTATTTTAATATTTATACGAGGTATTTATACGACGTAGATTGTCATAAGGAACCCTAAATCCCCTTGTAAATTAATCGAAGCTATTCTCGTAGGAACCAAGTTGTGGATATTTATGATCCCAACAAAATGGTTGATATTCGTAGAAATGTAGATATTAGTTGATTGTGATATTAGAGAAGAATTGGCGAGATTAGATATGATATCGATGTCATGACGATCTTTCCTTATAGAATGGAGTTTGACAAAACGTTACCACCTAGAAAGATGTCATCTGATTCGTTGTCACCCAATTCTTAAATTTGAGAATCGAAAGGGTGAATGTTGCTCTTGAGGCTGTCATTGGAACCATTACCCAAAAGCCTCATGCCACTAGTACCTTTCCGAGAATTCTAATTGAATGATCGAGTCATTTCATACTAGTGACTCATTTGATAACTATTGTTGTAAGAGCTATAGGATTGGAAATTAAGTGTTGATCATATCGATCTTTTATTGCCCTTTCAAGGTTTATGAATAAAGTTGAAAGTATTGGAATATGAGATTGATAAGAGGAAGTCGTTAAGTCCTGTGATTGAATTATAAGGTTTTAAATGATTGTTAGTTTGTCTTAAGTGTTGTTCCTAGGCCATTGTCCACTAACGAGGATGCCAGTGTCCAAGAAATAAATTGAAGAAATCTTCTTCTGAATTGAGACCGATGGATCTTGTAGGACATGTGAAACACCTAATGACTCTTGTAGATTTGTATTCATTGTGGTATCTTTTAAAAATCCCTAACTTAACTGAGATATCATTTGGTAGGATGAGTTCTAGGAATCGTATGACATAGTGACATGTAATGTGTTACGGTACAATTTTGACTTGTTTGTGATTAATGAAAAGACTACCATTGGTTGCTAAATTCTACATGTATCGATGTTATCTATCCTTTATTGCTTCATCCTAATGTTCGCATTAGTGATGCAACCATTGAACAAGTACTCATCTTGATTTGAGTTACGTTGTGGATTATTCTTTTCGAGCCCCAGCAACGTCATGAACCTCATGATCATTTGGCTAAGCTCATTTCCTATTATACTGTAGTTAGTTCTTGGTGAACAACTTTTCATCACTCTTTTGCAGATCACTAGTTGTTTTTATAAGTTAAAACAATATTCCGTGAGAAAAATTGGATTTTCATCACCATATGGATTATTTAAAGTGAGACTTATAAATAATCGTTATCGAAATGAAGTTGTTTATAAAACACCTTGGAAAACTTAATTGTTTTCGTAACAAAGAAAATCTTTGAAAATTTATTTTTGATTCTTATTTAAGAATTAAGCATGAAAATGTTTTTATTACAAACATGATGATAAAATTTTGACGAACTGAGTATTGCATCGTTAATCTTAAAATTTTATATAGTTGCACGCCTACATACAATTTGGAAGGGACCATGCAAGGCTGATTAGTAGTCACCATAAAATCTATTAATAAACACTACATATTCTTTGAAATTGTGAAAGATTAAATTTTATAAGATCTGCAAGAAGTGAAAAATAGGAACATATTGATAGGGACACCTACATATGTGTCCGTACCATTTATTCTTCTCAGTTGAATTTAATCATCTGAGGAAATTGTCCTAATTGACAATTGATATCCCCTCCTTGTCCAATTCTCTCGTGATGAGATTCTTTGGAAAAGTATCTTGTTGGAAATACGTTTTACGTATTAGAAAGGATCGGTCACTCCAACAATAGTTCATATTATAGCTCGTATTTTAGTTATTTAAGTTTATTAAACAAAGCCCAAAACCGAGCCCATGAAATGTATGTGCCGGCGGCCTAATGTAAACCCAAGCCCATCTCATGGGCTTGGGTATATAAACCCTCTCCTTTGTTGGAGAGGGTGTGTGGTTAATCATTTTTCACATAGTTCTTATTAAGTTTCTCTCTCTAGAATTGTGTGTAATCCACCATCTGTCTATTTCTTTCTCTCTCTAAAACGTAAGCAAGATTTACATATCCTTCAAATGGTATCAGAGCAATCACTTGTTAAATAACTATCTCACTGCCTACTTGTCATTATTTGCCTAATTGTCGGTATTCTTGCACAAGCACACTTGGTGTAATTATTTGCCTATTCTCCCATCACTTGCTAATCATTTGATATTAAGATTTTACTAGTTGCAAGTGTTCGTTTTCTCGGTGTCTAATCGAACTGATTTCCGATTAAATGTGTGACTCAGTTGTTTTTAGTTAAGAAAAAGGGAAGTTGGTTATCTAAAACTAATTAAAAAGTAAATGCGAAAAGTATTTAAAAACAAACTAAAAACAAGTACAAATAATAAAAGTAAAACAAGGTGAATATTAAAAACTAAAAATTAAAAAGATATTAAAACGAATATTAAAACAAATAACAAAACGAAAATTAAAGCGAAACAATTAATGAAAATAAAACTAAAAGACGAAATTAACTATCGACTCGAAAATAAAATTTACTTAATTAAAAAGGATAGAATAAAACTAAAATGGCACTTTAAAGCTAAATGAGGCAAAACCTAAAGCGGGTACTAAATAAAAGATAAAACTTGAACTTTACGAAAATATATTAATTTTAAAATTAGAAGAAAAATTCAAATAAAAATACGTAACTTTCAAAATTAAAATCGGAACAACTTTCAGATTAAACTAAACAATTACGAAACAATACTATTAAATAAGCAAGCAGGCAGGCTAGCTGCTGGAAGCAGCCAGCTAGGCTGCTCATTTTGGCGCCATGCATGCATGCATGCATGGATAATTCCATCGTACTTTATGTTTACCCATCGTACTTAATTTGTACCATCGTACTTATGATTGTTTCCATCGTAGTCATGATTGTTTCCATCGTAGTTAAATGGTTTCCATCGTACTCATGATCGCAACATCAGATCGTACCCAAAGATTGTAAACATGATCGTACCCACTGATCGCACTCTATGATCGTACCCACGATCGCAACAAGTGATCGTGGTGAGGATTATGGAGTGTGATCGTAGTGACGATCGTACTGGGTGATCGAAGCAATGGATCGCAAGTAGAAACCCTAGGGTTTATGCGATCACACTTATTTGATCGTACTGGTAAAACCCTTAAGCATTACGATGGCATACAATAAGCAAATAAGCAAATACCAAATAAGCACTTATCTAAAAACTTAACCAAATCAAATTTAAGAAAAAACTAATAGACCAAAATTTGAAAACTTTTAAAAATACTAAATAATAAAAATATTTAAAAACAACTTTTTTATAAAAATTAACTAAAAAGAACTTAATCAAAAATAAGAAAATTAACACAATAAGCACTAAAACACTTTAAGCTATAAAAATCAAACATTAAAAGATCAATAAGCATAAATTTGAAAACTTTAAAATTACGAAATAAGCAAACTTTAAAAAGACTAAACTTTTTAAGAAAACTAAAAAGCAAATAAGCTAAGTACAAAATAAGCCAATAAGATTGTCAAACTTATAGCTTAATTCGTATAAAAGCTTAGATGAAATAAAAAGATGAACTTTTTAATCAAACATCAAAATCAACAAGACATGTATATAAAGAGATCGGATTTAAGATCATATAAAAAAAACTAAGAAAGATAGAATAAGATTAAGATTAAAACAAGAATTAAGCTATTTGAAAGTAAAGTTTTGATTACAAACAAGAAAGGAAGATAAAAGATTGAGATCTTAGTGAGAGAAACTGTCACTTTCTCTCTCTAGAATCACCTACCAAAATGAAAATGGAAAACTACTCTAAACTAAAACTAACCAACCCTCCTAAATGAGTTTAGGAGGGTATTAATAGGAAATGGGGAGGTGCATGTGTTGCCTCCTCTTTCTTTCTTTCTTCACGTCTTCTCGTCTTTTAAGTTCTTCGACTTTATCGACTTTGTCTCGAGATTAATTAAACTCGTCTTATAATTTATTTATTTATTAGACTCGAGTTCTTCGGCTTTATTAAACGTCCGTCTTTTAGACTTGTTCTTCGATAAATCTTCAGAATAGGCCTTGGACTTCCGTTCTTTTTGCATTCTTGATCTCTTGACTTCGTCTTTTTGTCGTTTTCTTTGATAAAAGCCCGTGAAAGCCCATGTTTTCTTCCCTTTTCACATCTTGGTCCTAAATCACAACAAAAACACAAACCACGCATAATTCCGACATTTACGACATAAAATACACGTTTTGGCTTGGTTATTATTGTAATTAAGTGGTAAAAGGATGCGTGTTTTCACACCTATCAAATACCCTACACTTAACCATTGCAATGTCCTCATGCAATGCATTAGTTACAAAGCACGATTACACTTTTCATCATAATCAATCCCTCTTGGCCTTTATTAAAGAGATATAAAATTACGAAACAAGTAAAGAAATCAAAAACATACCTTCGGGTTTTGAATATGTCATGAATGATTATCATCCTCAAGTTTTCACTTTCTTCAAACCAAGCTTAAAGACGAGATCATTGTTATTAAAAGTTAGCAAACTAACACGAACTCATATGGGCCAATTATTTACTTAGACTCCCTTATTCCTAGGTGTATCTCTTATATTTTATTGTTGTCTTGAATGATCACGAGGATGCATTGTTGACTTATTTCGATAGTTATTAAGGCTGAAAACAAAGTGGGACGATTTAATCAATAGTTAGCTAAAGGACAAAATCTTTTAAAACTGCTTCTCGGAACCTCAAAAATTTCATATCTTGGCATAACTCGCTTCACGATTTGAGACCTTTCTCGGACCGATATTTGGCAGCGACTTCATACTTCAAATCTTGAGAGACGTTCATGAAATAATGGTCTTCTCTTCATAATAGGAATTTCTTCACTTGAAATTTTGAGAGATTCTTCATATTTGGACCACGACTTCTTCATTTTTCTCCAATCTTTATTTTGGACTTTGATATACAACGATCCGCCTTCTTTTTGGACTTGGATCTATTTATCCTCATACCTTGTTAGGGTCTTTTCGGATAGACTTCTCCATGATCTTTAGGGGAGTATTTGCTTCTCGTCGTGTGTCTCGATCCATCATATTGATTTCTGATAAATGATTCTTCACATCACTTTGGATCTTTAGCAACAAAATGTAGCCCTCATGCCTTGTTAGGGCCTTTTCGGACTCGCCAATCTTCGCATCCCGCTTCAATAAGTTATGCCTTGGCTATGAACTCTAATCCATACTGAGCAACTTTTAAACGATCTTGGGCTAGAAGCTAAGTAACTTTTCAAATCGTACAACCTTATTTATTGCAGATAAATTTATTAGCAAGTGATGGGAGAATAGGCTTATAATTAACTCACATAAATTCACGAAACAATACCAAACTTATAATTGGCTCTATCATCTCTCGTTCTCCACAGTTTAAAATCTCAAGGAATGAGACTCGTGGATGCTTATCCTATTAAATCAAAGTTTTGGGTTTTCGAGTCGCCTATAGGATCTTGCAAATTCTTAGACTTTTTCAAGTTTAGAAATCGCATTTTAAAGTTCCCTTGATAAACAACTCTCTAGGATCAATTATAGGAACTTGCGAAAAGTTCTTGTTCTTAACCCGTGAGAGTTAAGACTTTCGCGTTTTATAGCCCCCTATATAAAAGCCTAGCAAAACTTGACTTAAACACGTTAAGGATACTAGCTAGAGTAAACTTAGATAAGTAAACTCGGGCTGAGTCAAAAGATTCACAACATTTGAAAATTAAAACCACTTTATTAAAAATTTATTCTAATAAGGAAAGAAAATAACTATACAAAGGTAAAAACAACTATACAACTAGGCCAAAATAGATTAAAAATTTTGAAAACTGTCGAAAAATCAAATTTTCCGGTTAAAATGAGGACAAATACAAGAAAAAGGCCACTTAACTTCGATAGAAGTCCCCCCTACACTTGATATAAACATTGTCCTCAATGTTTAAGCATGTGGGAGTAAACTCCCCTACACTTAGGACATTGTGCACTTTGTTTAAATCTTGCTAAGAAAGAGACAACTAAAGAGATTCCTATTTTAATATTGAGAAATATAAAATAGAGAGTCAAAAAGAGTTTAGGATATAACCGGGAAGAAGGGAACATGGAATCACGGTTCGTCAAAAGTCATCAAGAGTGTGTCTTTGAAGCTCTAATCCCTACACATGATAAGAAAGAAAACAAGAGACACCAACGGGGCTCCCCCTATACTTATGGTGAAAACAGGAAAGATAGATAGATAATTGGGTTGCCTCCCAAAAAAGCGCTTGTTTATATTAACCGAGTCACGAGCCTGACTCGTCCCCGAATTAAATGGTCCATGGGGAAGCCTCGAATGGAATACCGGGATCAAAGACCTTGTCCTCGTTCCCGGTGGACATCAACAAAGGAGAGGCGGGGGGATAAGTCTTAAATGGGAGAAAGGTTCTTTCAACATACGAAAAGTATGTGAAATCGAGATCCATGGGAGGTGGGGTGGGTAAAGTAAGCACATTGTCATCCCCCAAAGACAATAGATGCTGAGCAAGCGGCAAAGCCGTAATGGTATCGATCATAGCATAATCAATGTCACCTCCTGGGTCAAAGCACTCATCCTCATTTCCCGTTATGAAACGAGGAGAGTAAAAGCGATACATCACCCGCTTGGGTGTGCACGTTGTAGGATGAGGTGGCAATATAATATGAGAAGTATGAGAACAATTACCTTCCACCTGCGTCCCTTTTGCAGTAGAGTCAAGTCTTTCCACCTCTGGGATAGAAGGAGGTATGGCTAACAAAGTATGCTCATTAATAGCAAGAGAATCAGGGCTATCAATGTCCTCAATCCCTTCTTCAAAGAGGGGATTCACCTCACTAGATATGTAGGCGTCATCAAAATCAAATAAAGGGTTCGAATAAATCTTGAAAGTTTCATGCAGAACGTCTTCATCGGATAGTGACTCGTCATCACTAGAAGTAAAATCATCATCTTGATCAAAAAGAGGATTAGAGAAAGCCAAAGAATCATCTCCCAAAGTGTTGGTGGAAGGAACATCATCATTAAGAGCGACCTCATCCGTAAGCTCCTCAAAAGTTAGCACATCACAAACCTCATCAAAGAATTTATCAAGACCAAAATCACTAATCTCACTCGAAGTATCACAATCCTTAGAGGCGTTGGGGATATTAAGAGAGGGAAGTACAATTGCGCTAGGACATTGAGCAACTAGATCATTCCAAGAAATAGTATTCTCATCGTCATCATCATCATAATAGTATTGACGCACAAGAGGAGGGGTATAATCACTAAGATTAGATACTTGCTCTTGTTGTTGTCGCTTTTCCTCGTCCCTAACTTCTTTAATCAGAACAACGGCTTCTTGAAGTTGCAAAACAATGGAGTGTGTTTCTTCATTCAAAGTAGTGAGTTGTTGGGCAATACGAATTCTCTGAGAGGATTGATGATTGAGGTTGGGATGTGGGGGCTCACAGTTATGAAAACCAGAATTATAGTACGGATGTGGCTCATAGTAAGTCATCGGTTGAGAATAATTACAACACGGATTTGGTTCATAATAATCCATCGGTGAAGAAAAATGAGGACACGGATTTGGTTCATAATAATCCATTGGCTGACAATAAGAAGTATCGTGAGGGCCCCCACAATCTTGGCAACAAGGGTATGGAGAAAAATCCGGTGCTTCTTGTAGATAGCTATTACCATTGTCATAATTGTAACCCAGTTCTTGCTCGTGACCATACGGGTATCGAACCGGGCACGAAACATGCCAATGAGAATCGCTTCCACAATAGACGCACGGGGGAACAGGAGGTGGATTCAAAAAGGACGAATTAGTCGAGTTGCACAAGGGACAAAATCCTAGTTATGAATCGATTGAAATAGGAGGAAGATCTCTTCCGCATCGCTCGCATGAACACCATTTATATGAGTCGTTCCTAGATAATTGTTTCCTACACCCGACGCAATGGACATAAGAATCCATAAAGAAAGATAGAGAAGCAAGAAGAATATTTTTGGTGCAAAACTTTGAAAAAGAAATGCTTTTTATGATTTTTCAAATGTTTTTGGGATTTTTTGAAAATTTTTGATACGAAAAATAACGTTCACGAGTGAACGGATCCCAAAAGCCAACGCGTCCCTCATAAAAAAAACCGTTAATCCTCACGAAAAGAGCCGGCAGCGGCGCCATTTGATATTAAGATTTTACTAGTTGCAAGTGTTCGTTTTCTCGGTGTCTAATCGAATTGATTTCCGGTTAAATGTGTGACTCAGTTGGTTTTAGTTAAGAAAAAGGGAAGTTGATTATCTAAATTTAATTAAAAAGTAAATGCGAAAAGTATTTAAAAACAAACTAAAAACAAGTACAAATAATAAAAGTAAAACAAGGTGAATATTAAAAACTAAAAATTAAAACGATATTAAAACGAATATTAAAACAAATAATAAAACGAAAATTAAAGCGAAACAATTAATAAAAATAAAACTAAAAGACGAAATTAACTATCGACTCGAAAATAAAATTTACCTAATGAAAAAGGAGAGAATAAAACTAAAATGGCACTTTAAAGTTAAATGAGGCAAAACCTAAAGCGGGTACTAAATAAAAGATAAAACTTGAACTTTACGAAAATATATTAATTTTAAAATTAGAAGAAAAATTCAACTAAAAATAAGTAACTTTCAAAATTAAAATCGGAACAACTTTCAGATTAAACTAAAAAATTACGGAACAATACTATTAAATAAGCAAGCAGGCAGGCTAGCTGCTGGAAGCAGCCAGCTAGGCTGCTCATTTTGGCGCCATGCATGCATGCATGGATAATTCCATCGTACTTTATGTTTACCCATCGTACTTAATTTGTACCATCGTACTCATGATTGTTTCCATCGTAGTCATGATTGTTTCCATCGTAGTTAAATGGTTTCCATCGTACTCATGATCGCAACATCATATCGTACCCAAAGATTGTAAACATGATCGTACCCACCGATCGCACTCCATGATCGTACCCACGATCGCAACAAGTGATCATGGTGAGGATTATGGAGTGTGATCGTAGTGACGATCGTACTGGGTGATCGAAGCAATGGATCGCAAGTAGAAACCCTAGGGTTTATGCGATCACACTTACTTGATCGTACTGGTAAAACCCTTAAGCATTACGATGGCATAAAACAAGCAAATAAGCAAATAAGCAAATACCAAATAAGCACTTATATAAAAACTTAACCAAATCAAATTTAAGAAAAAGCTAATAGACCAAAATTTAAAAACTTTTAAAAATACTAAATAATAAAAATATTTAAAAACAACTTTTTTATAAAAATTAACTAAAAAGCACTGAATCAAAAATAAGAAAATTAACACAATAACCACTAAAACACTTTAAGCTATAAAAATCAAACATTAAAAGTTCCATAAGCATAAATTTGAAAACTTTAAAATTACAAAATAAGCAAACTTTAAAAAGACTAAACTTTTTAAGAAAACTAAAAAACAAATAAGCTAAGTACAAAATAAGCCAATAAGATTGTCAAACTTATAGCTTAATTCGTATAAAAGCTTAGATGAAATAAAAAGATGAACTTTTTAATCAAACATCAAAATCAACAAGACATGTATATAAAGAGATCTGATTTAAGATCATATAAAAAAACTAAGAAAGATAGAATAAGATTAAGATTAAAACAAGAATTAAGCTATTTGAAAGTAAAGTTTTGATTACAAACAAGAAAGGAAGATAAAATATTGAGATCCTAGTGAGAGAAACTGTCACTTTCTCTCTCTAGAATCACCTACCAAAATGACAATGGAAAACTACTCTAAACTAAAACTAACCAACCCTCCTAAATGAGTTTAGGAGGGTATTTATAGGAAATGGGGAGGTGCATGTGTTGCCTCCTCTTTCTTTCTTTCTTCACGTCTTCTCGTCTTTTAAGTTCTTCGACTTTATCGACTTTGTCTCGGGATTAATTAAACTCGTCTTATAATTTATTTATTTATTAGACTCGAGTTCTTCGGCTTTATTAAACTTCCGTCTTTTAGACTTGTTCTTCGATAAATCTTCAGAATAGGCCTTGGACTTCCGTTCTTTTTGCATTCTTGATCTCTTGACTTCGTCTTTTTTTCGTTTTCTTTGATAAAAGCCCGTGAAAGCCCGTGTTTTCTTCCCTTTTCACATTTTGGTCCTAAATCACAACAAAAACACAAACCACGCATAATTCCGACATTTACGACATAAAATACCCGTTTTGGCTTGGTTATTATTGTAATTAAGTGGTAAAAGGATGGGTGTTTTCACACCTATCAAAACTTTACATAACCATCTCACTGCCTACTTGTCGAAACTTGTTGCAACTAGAGGATTTCCACCAACAAACAATCAGCTCCGTACCTCTTCAAATCCACGACAACAAGCCACTGTTCAAAATGGTAAAGTGACGGTGCAACCTATTCAGGGAAGGCAAAATTCATATGGACCTCCTACAAGGACTGGGAACAATCAAGCTGTGAATTCTCAAGCTAGTGGAAATGGAAGTCCAATTGGTCCTAAAAAGGTTGTGACTTGTTATAATTGCCGAGGACAAGGTCATATGGCTAGGGAATGCACTCAGCCGAAAAGGAGAAGGGATGATGCATGGTTTCGTGAGAAGATATATTTGGTTGATGCTCAGTCAAAGGGGAAGATTTTGGATTCAGAGGAGTTAGCATTTCTTGCAGACCCAGGGGCAGCGGATACTGAAGGCATTGCAGTCGTTTCTACCTCTAATGCAGCTTATCAAGCAAATGATCTTGATGCATATGATTCGGATTGTGATGACATTCACTCTGCCCAAGCTGCTCTCGTTGTTAATCTCTCTCACTACGGTTCTGATGTCGTCAGTGAGGTACCAACCATATCTAATAATATTGATGATAACCAACATCAAGTTGGGCATGAAAATGACAACCTCGAACATCATTCGGGAACTAGTAACTCAAATGATGTGGTACCCAATCCTACACATTTGAGTGAACCACAACCAAATGCTACGACGGGTATGGAATCTTATGCTCAACATGATTTGGTCATGGTGCCTAAACATATTATTGATCAAATGCATATGGCCCTCAGACAATCCGTAGATACGAATTCCACCCTAACTGCTGAGCTTGCGTTGCATAAAGAAAAGGTCAAAACTTTTGAAATGGTCCCTCAAGCAGAGAAAATAACATGTTCTGAATTTGACCAATTTCGTTTTGAAAAGATTAAACACTTGAAAGAAATAGAATCATTAAAAGCTAATCTTTCTAATGAATTAAAAGAAAAGGAGTCGGTTGTCAATGATTTTCAGAAACTTAAAATGGATTTCGAAACTCTCGAGTCTAAAAAGGTTGAATCAGAAATTAATGCTACCAAACTTCTTAAATTCAAGGAACAACAGCTTTTATAACAATACGCTTCCACATAAAAGGTTCATCTGTTAACTAAATCATTTAAAGAACTCGAACTTAAACGTCTTCAAGATTTAACACCTAATCCCGGTTATGCAAAACAAGCTCAGGAATATATTCCCGGTCTTTATGATATGACCATAATTGGCAAATCAAAAGAAGCACCTTTTGTTCGTAGAACTGAGGAGACAAAGTCACTTGCCGATGAAACTCATTCTAAAATGCTTTCAAAATTCCATACAATTGATTATGATCAACATAACAAAGATCAATTTTAGAAAAAGACACGCATTCGCTTACAAAAGGAATTAGCAGAATTGACAGTTCTTGTGCCCCAAAGTTTGTCAAATGAAAACCTTTCTAGTACGTCTCCTACACTTGTCAGAACGGATTTAACAAAGTTAATTCCACCGGTAAGTAAGGCGTCCGTTAATTTAAATGCGGTACACCAACACTTAGCAGACTTTGACAAGGTCATTTTGGAACGTACGACGGCTTCGGCCATAACGGAAGGTGAATGGAACTTTGAGCACACTAGAGCTGCGTTCCGAAACGAAATTGTTCCGTTTGTAGACAATGTTAAAGCTTGTCTTAGTAATCTTGATCAAGATTTGCTTTTGGAAATAGAAGAAGTTACACGTGTTTTCAATGAAATGAATGATGCTTATGAAAACAGTTTACTTGAAATAGAACGGGTTTCACGCCAAAATGATCAGCTTCTGAAGCAAGTGATGTCTCATGATATAGTCTCTGTCTGTGTGAATAAAAGTATTGATAATGATTCTATAGTGCATAATGTTGAATCTGTGGATAATGTGGTAGATAGTACTTGTCACGAATCTGACGCTGAATTTTTAAAGCTTCAAGATTCATATTCTTCGCTTTCAAAACGTTTTGATGAGATTCAAGCACATTGTATTTCGCTTGAATGCAAGCAACAATTTATTCAAGAAATGTTTGAAACGTCATTCGAAGGTGTTAATATTGATGATGCAAACTTTGAAAAGAATTTTCGATTGAATTTACAATCAAAACAGCGTCGGCCAAGTGACAAAGTTGCTACATCTTTGCCGATAGAAATAGAGAAATCTAAGGAGTGTAACTGTGTGAACGTACTTGAGGCCGCTGAGAATTTTAAACTTGATCTAGATAATCGAGTTTCCATGATTTTGTCCAAAGTTGATAACTTAAAAACAGAAAAATACACGACTCTTCGATTCAGTAAAACCCGCATGTGTTGATACCACTGCATAGAATCAATCATTGATTGAACAATTGAATCGACAGTCGATGCAAATATCTGATTTGAGGGAACAAATTTGTGATAAGAATATGGTCTTGGCTGAGTTAAAGGAAACACTTCGTACTCTAAAAGGTAAGAATGTTGTGGATAACGCAGCCACTGTCTCAGCATCGTCCTCTAGTGCAATCAAAAGGAACCTTATAGCCGTCACACCACTTAAAAAGGGCCCTAGGACTAAACCATCTCAAACTTTGGTCACTAAAGATAAGGCGAAATCAAAACCAACTTCTAATATTCCCGTGTTGCCTTCTACAGGAGTAAGCACCACTACTAAGGCTCAAAGATCTAAGCTTAAGAGAAACAAGATGAATGATAGGATCTTGCCCCCATCTAGTAGTCAAGTGAAGAAGAAAGTAGAAGCCCATCCTAGGAATGTTATTTCTGTTTTGAATAAAAAGAATCATGTAGCTAAACCTAAAGGCTCTGCGGTTGTGCAGCGTTCTAAGCCTACTGTGAATTCTAATTTAAAATGTTGGAATTGCAATGAATGTATGTTTTCTATTCGTCATGATTCTTGCCTTATTGACCATGTGAATGAGATGTATGCCCGGAAAAATGGATTAGAATGGAAACCGACTGGGAAAGTGTTAACCCAAGTTGGTTGGATGTGGCGCCCCACTGGTAGAACTTTCACTATAGTAGGAAATACGTGCCCTTTGACTAGGATCACTCCCACTAAAGCGAAGAAAGCGTGCCCTTTAACTAGGAGTACCAAGGCTACCAAAACACAAGTGTGTCCTTTAACTAGGAACACCAACACTACTGTAGGAACAAAGTGCCCTTTAACTAGGTCTACTCCCACTGTAAGGCCCGCGAATAATCCAAAACCTAAGAAAGTTGGAACAGTAAAACCTGTTAGTGCTAAGACTCACATTAGAAAACGCAGGAAATCTAAGGGTCTCAAAAATGTTAGCAATTCTGATAATTCTATATATGTATCTGCTAACACTCCGAAACCAATAGTTTCCAATTTATTGTCTACTGTTGTTATTGAAAACAGGTGGTCCAAATTGTTCTCTGGTATTTGGACTCTGGTTGCTCCAAGCATATGACCGGAGATCGCTCTCAGCTCAGAAATTTCGTCAGCAAGTTTCTTGGTACGGTTAGATTTGGAAATGATCATATTGCAAAGATAATGGGTTATGGTGAATATCATATTGGGAATGTTTTTATTTCAAGAGTGTATTATATGGAGGGTCTCGGTCACAACTTATTTTCTGTGGGACAATTTTGTGATGCAAACCTAGAAGTCGCTTTTCGAGAGCATACCTGCTTCATTCGTAATTTGGAAGGGGTTGATTTATTGAAAGGTACTCGAGGGAATAATTTGTATACTTTGTCTCTACAAGACATGATGGCCGCTTCTCCCGTATGTCTTCTCTCCAAAGCATCAAAGACTAAGTCATGGTTATGGCATCGACGATTATCTCATCTTAACTTTGACGCTATTAATCACTTGGTGAAAAACGAACTTGTTCGTGGTCTTCCCAAACTATCATTTCACAAGGATCATTTGTGTTCCGCATGTACAATGGGGAAAAGCACTAAGAAATCTTACAAACCCAAGACGGAAGACACCAACCAAGAGAAACTTTATCTATTGCATATGGATCTTTGTAGACCAATGCGTGTTGAAAGTCTTAGTGGAAAAAAGTACATCCCCGTCATTGTCGATGATTACTCTCGGTTTACATGGGTGAAATTTCTTAAAGCAAAAAATTAGGCACCTAAAGTCATCATCGGATTTCTCAAGATGATTGAAGTACGTCTCAACACTACTGTCTGACGCATTCATATAGATAATGGAACCGAATTTGTGAATCAAATTTTGCGTGATTACTATGAAGAAGTTGGCATTTCTCATGAAACATCCGTTGCTCGCACTCCACAACAAAACGGTGTCGTTGAAAGGCGAAATCACACACTTATGGAAGCTGCTCGAACGATGTTAATTTACTCAAAGGCTCCATTGTTTTTATGGGCAGAAGCAGTATCTACAGTAGTGTACACCCAAAACCGGTCACTAATTCGTAAACGCCATGGTAAAACACCTTATGAGCTTCTCCATGGAAAAGTACCAGATTTATCATATCTTCATGTATTTGGTTCTCTTTGCTATCCAAATAATGATGGTGACAATTTGGGAAAACTTCAACCAAAGGCTGATATTGGTATTTTCATTGGTTACGCCCCCGCAAAGAAGGCATACCGAATCTACAACCGTAACTCTCGCAAGATCCTCGAAACTATGAATGTTGATTTTGATGAGCTGACAGCAATTGCTTCTGAGCAAAGCAGCTCTGAACCCGCACTTCATGAAATGGGACCCAGTAACATTAGTTCTGGTCTTGTCCCAAACAACCCTACTTCATCATCATTTAGACCACCTTCTAGGACTGAATGGGATACGTTGTTTCAACCGTTCTTTGATGAATTCTTTATTCCTCCCAGTATTGTTGCTCCAAAATCTGAGGTAATAGCTCCGGTAACCGAAGTTGTCGCTCCAGAAACCGTTGCACAATCAGATACATCTGCACCTATAATTGGTCAAGATATACCATCAACCAGTAATTCTCAACCAACACCTGCTTCAACTACCCATGTCATGCCTATTGATGATGAAGAGGATGATGATGATCACGAATTCGCTCAAATGCATGAACTTCCATTCTTTGGTGTACCAATTCCCGACCCTAATCAAGCCGGGTCGTCCACCTCAGAGGAAGCTCCTTCTACAGTTCACTCCAATCCACGGATTCGTGAACATGACAGGAAGTGGACAAAGGATCATCCTATCGATTCTATTATTGGTGACCCTAATCGTCCGGTATCCACACGAAGTCAGTTACAAGAAAGTGTAATGTTTTGTCACTTTGATGCTTTTCTCACTGAAGTTGAACCTAAGACATGGCAAGAAGCTTTTACTCAATCATGTTGGATAGAAGCTATGCAAGAAGAACTTAATGAATTTATACGCCTTGAAGTATGGGAATAGTCCCATGCCCGGATCAAGTGCAGTTACTCACTTTGAAATGGGTTTACAAGGTGAAACTCGATGAGTTAGGCAGAATATTGAAGAACAAAGCTCGACTAGTAGCTCGTGGATACAAACAATTATTGGGCATCGACTTTATGGAATCCTTTGCACCTGTTGCCCGTTTGGAAGCTATTAGACTATTCCTCGCTTATGCAGCCCACATGAATATGATCGTCTATCAGATGGATGTGAAGACGACATTTCTTAATGGTGAAATCAAGGAAGAGGTCTATGTTCAACAACCGGATGGTTTTGTGAATCCTAATTATCCTAATCATGTGTACAAGCTTAAGAAGGCTCTCTATGGGTTGAAGCAAGCTCCACGCGCATGGTATGATCTATTATCACAATTCCTCATTACGCAAGGCTTCGCTAAAGGCAAGGTGGATCCCACGCTGTTCATTCAGAAACGAGGTAAAGATATGATTATGGTACAAATATATGTTGATGATATTATATTTGTAGCCTCGACCCAAACATTATAGGATGAGTTTGGGACACTCATGTCTTCCAAGTTTAAGATGTCAATGATGGGCAAGGTATCATTCTTCTTAGGTCTTCAGATATCTCAGAGTCCCAGAGGCATCTTTATCAATCAATCCAAGTATGCTCTTGAATCGCTAAAGAAGTATAAGATGGAATCTTGTGACCCTGTGGATACTCCAATGGTGTAAAAATCTAAGCTTGATGCAGATCCACATGGAGTTGCCGTTGATCCGACACTTTATCGTGGAATGATCGGTACCCTTCTGTATATCACAACCAGTCGACCTGATCTTTAGTTTGCTATATGTATGTGTGCTAGGTATCAAACTAGGCCTACTGAGTTACATTTAGCTACTGTTAAAAGGATCTTTCGATATCTTAAAGGAACCATTAATCGAGGACTTTGGTATTCGAAGGACTCTTCTATTGCACTAATGGCATATGTAGATGCGGATCACGCGGGTTGTCAAGATACAAGGCATAGCACGAGTGGAACATTGCAACTACTAGGAGATCGATTAATCAGTTGGGCATCGAAAAGGCAGAAAAGCGCTGCAATTTCAAGTACGAAAGCAGAATACATAGCTATGTCCGGTTGCTGTCCCTAAA
The DNA here is from genome assembly GCA_025667525.1 of Glebionis coronaria. NCBI lineage: Eukaryota > Viridiplantae > Streptophyta > Magnoliopsida > Asterales > Asteraceae > Glebionis > Glebionis coronaria. The sequence goes on from CM046877.1 coordinate 436,079,727, forward strand.
TTCTTTGGATGAGATCACAATTAACCGACTATGGTCTAGGTTTCAACAAAATTCCGATGTACTGTGACAACAAGAGTGCAATTTCCTTATGCTGCAACAACGTTCAATTCTCCCGGTCGAAGCATATTGACATTCGCTACCACTTCATCAAGGAGCAAGTGGAAAATGGAGTAATCGAGCTTTACTTTGTCCGATCTGAGTATCAATTGGCGGATATTTTCACGAAGGCTTTAGATCGCGCTCGAATTGAATTTTTGGCCGACAAGCTAGGAATGAGAACTTTCTCGCCTGAGACTCTAAAGGAACTAGCAGATGAAGCGAAAGAATAGTCTTGGTAAAACTATTCTCCGTATCCTTGGTGATCATCTGTATATATTGTTTATATTTTTATCCACAAAAGCAAAATACAAAAATATAAAACCATATAAAAACCATAAAAATTGAAAAATTCATAAAAATCCAAAAATATTTTTACTTTATTTTTTAAAGGCATGTCTTTTGGTACGATAATATTTACGGCCTTAGAAATGTTGATTAATATTGACACGGCGCCATAAATAGAGTTCGTACAAAAGTTGTAAATATTTCATGAAACATGCCCTAATGGCTTGTAGTTATTTCTGACTGCAACCCGATTTTCACATTAAAGCCAAGTATTTCTTATGAAAGCTTTGGCTAACAACGTGAATTAATTTTCTCGGGCAAGGTTTACTTTAAAACCTTGTAAGGGATCAAGTTTACATTATAACTTGGTCTAACACAAATCTATGTACGCCTCAGTGCATTTATTTGTTAAAACAAGAGAAGTCTTGTTTTTATGAAGCTATCATATCTACAACCATAGCAATCTACAATTGGTATCTACATAAGTTCACAAGTTGGTGTCAAGACAACAATACCAATCGTACATGTGGTGTCAAGAGATGACTTCAGACGTGATGAGGTGACCAACATATGGTGACAAGAACCATTTGATCTTATCATATGATGTTCTCATCTATCAGGTCCAACCTTGTCAATTCTTGGTGAATATGTGATCATGCTACAAATCGGTATCATATCTCATACATTTGGTATCATGAAGATAAAACGGACTCGCATTTTTCTTCCCAAAACCTTTGTTAAAACTTCATTAAATCAATTGATATTCAAAACATCAATTGGGTTAATATTTTTAATATGGGGGAGAAAATATGATTTAATATGGGATATTATCACAAATGGTTTGACTTAATGTGCTGGCTCATCCTGACATATGCGAAATGTTTTCGAATATCGTGGCATATGTTAAGGGGGAGCAAAATGGATTTGCATATCAAAAATGGATTTCATGGTGATTTATACTTACCCAAAACCCATTTATTTCACGACGATTAAGATTGTGGTGACATAAGGATGGTAGGATAGGTTAAGTCCAATGATTCTTCTAGAACTAGAGGAATCTTCCCAAGGACATTCCATAGCTAGAAATAGTAGTCCTTAGGAAAGATGGAGAAAGATTGTGAACGTAGCTGAATGCCGACCAAGTACTTAAGTTAGCACTGGAACAATCACAACAAGGTGCTAGTTATGACGTATTGGTAAGCATTGAAGGGGTTGAAGAATGAAAAAGAATTGTAAAGATAAAGGGTGTAAAGAAAGAAGCCCTCCTTACAACTTTAGGCAGAAACCGGGTCAATACATATGCTATTGAGATCATTTTAATGATGCTCAATATTGAAGATAGACATCATGGACTCAGTGATGCAATGCACAACCCATCCCAGCTAACTCAGATATCTCTCAAAAGGTATTTGTTTTAATCACACGGAGACAACGCATTATCTATTGATTTATTCACTCCGAATAAATTGGTATTGAAAAGGTGGCACTCCTCTCCAGCCTCCGATCACTAAAATCCAAATTGCATGATCGAGTCTAGAGCCATTTGAGATCATCAAATATCTCATTAGGACACACTTTCATATTTCCTTGCTTCTTCACACACCGTGAAAAGTAAGAAAGATCTTAAGAGTCCTATGCAAAATCTTCATGATCTTGCCTGAACATCCGAGTAATACGAAAGTGTTTACAATGAAGATGGAAATCCTTCTTGAGCGAATATCAAAAAGCTCATGGTAGGTGACTTGTGCGATTCTTTATGAATCAAGCTTGTGATAACTGGAAAGCAACAGCGGTTTAATTCTTAACTGAACTTAAACACGTTCCAGGACTCTACACAATATCTTAGTGATCTTGCCAGAACACTCAGAGTGATACCTTAGTGTTCACAGTGATGAGTGGAAATCCTTCTAGTGTTAACCTCAAACAGCACTTGGTAGGTAACTTGCAAGATTCTATACGAATCAAGCTCGTGACAACTGGAAAGCAACGATGGTGCGGTTCTTAATTGAATTTCACTTGTTCCAGGAACATGAATTGACGGCTTCAAATCATGCGGATATTATTATCCAAATGATTCACTCTTTATGTTCGCAGTCAGCTTTGGACGGTCGAATAAAGAGAACGGGTTTACCCGCGAAATCCTGTCAGGAAGTTACTTAATTGAAACTATCCCTCACGGGTACGATATCTAATATCGTCCAACGGTCTTCACCGACTGGAGGTAAAATGCTACCGATTTAGAATGAAATGTTCAAAGCCATTTCGTTCGTGTCTACTTATGTTGCGGCATTTGAAGACGGTGGCTTTGCGGAATCCAAGAAGAAGTCGTCCCCGCATGCTTATACTTTATGCACTTAATATCTCATCTAATTCAAGAAAGCCTAAAATTAAGTCTTTTGCTGTATCGAACTCTGAAGCTTTCAAGAATTAGGAAGGTATAAGTATGTGGGACATGGTGTCACGAGGAGGCGAAGATCACAAGTGATGGATGCACAAGATCAAGGCAAGAGATTAATGCTAAAGATTGATATCAAATATCACATCAGCATGTTCACCAGAAAAGAAAAAGAAAAGAAAGACGAAGACTACAAGCTCAAGACAAGCATAGTATGCTATGTTTATTTCATTATTGTAACTCGGGTAACGCCCTTGTTTGGAGTGACCTCCCTTAGGGGGAGATTGTTGGAAATACGTTTTACGTATTAGAAAGGATCGGTCACTCCAACAATAGTCCATGTTATAGCTCGTAGTTTAGTTATTTAAGTTTATTAAACAAAGCCCAAAACTGAGCCCATGAAATGTATGGGCCGGCGGCCTAATGTAAACCCAAGCCCATCTCATGGGCTTGGGTATATGAACCCTCTCCTTTGTTGGAGAGGGTGTGTGGTTAATCATTTTTCACATAGTTCTTATTAAGTTTCTCTCTCTAGATTTGTGTGTAATCCACCATCTTTCTATCTCTTTCTCTCTCTAAAACATTAGCAAGATTTACATATCCTTCATATCTGATTACCGAGTGTTGATACCCAACTGGATGTATCGACGTTCCTATCATTTCTTTTGATTTGATTTCATTTGAATGACCTGGGTAACGACCAGAGGAGCTTTCGGATGCGTACTCAAATTATGAAAACATGGGATATATTCATATTCATTAAATGTTTTCGTCTGTATCTGATTTGAAATTCTCTCGTGTAGATTATGCGTTGACTTTACTCTTTTAAGGTTTGTTATGTCTCCAGAAATCCTTGAATTGTGAAGGATTATGAGTTATTATTAGTCTTTTGAGAAGTTCACATCTTATCGACGGCAATAAAACTGAAAAGTTGGTAGTGCCATTAGAATAGATTGATTGATTATGACATGACGACATTGTCTTAATTGATGGGAACTCGAGTAGAATTCCCCTAAAAGATAAGATGTTGATTATCAAAAGTTATTTAAATAATTCTTGATGGATGACCATATCCTGCATTTAGACTTGAAATTATACCATGAATGGTTGTGAATTAGTCATAGATATTATAATCTAGAAAGAACTTAAATAAATGTATTAAAAGATGTTTATGTTATCTGAAACTTTAGAAGGTATTTGTTGGTAAATTACCTAGACTTTTGCCATTAAGGCAAGTTGGGATTGGTATTGATTATATTCCCGGTGCTGCACCTGTGGCTTGTGCACTGTACGTCAGCGCCATCTGAATCGAAAGTGCTATCGTACAACTAAGAGAGTTGTCGGAGAAAGCTTTTATTCTACCAAGCTCGTCATCATGAAGAGCTATGGTGTTATTATTTCTTATATTTAATGATTACCGTGAACTAGGTAAATTGACGATTAAATATCTATATCCACTACCCAGGATGATAGATTTGTTCGATAATTTACGAGGTTCTAGTGTATATTCGAAAATTTGATCCACGACATGGTTATCATAAATTTCGCATCCGCGAAAAAGATTATCTATTCCAATCACTACATCCGGTACTTGTATTGAACATTATGAGTTTCACGTGATGTCGTTTGGATTGACTAATACACATGTAGCATTCATAAATTTGGTGAATCATGTGTGTAGGATGTAATTTGATAATTTCATGCTTGTGATCATTAAGGACCATATGTTTGTTTATAAGAATAAGAATGAGTTAATAATTAGTTATAGACTGCCCTAAATTGGCCGAACAATGAAAACTTGTACCTTGAGTATTTAACATGTGATTAAAGACTTAAACCTTTACATGATCTGACCGTATGATTAATAAGAAAATGGGATCTATGTTGACTTTTCAAAAATTAAGAGCCCTTTTAAGACTTTGGGTTTTACCAAAAAGAAAGTGCACATATGTTTTGACAAATGTTTTATCAAAGGAATTTTTAAGGGATTATTCCCTTATACCCAGAACATTTAACTAAACTCCTTTTTAGGGGTAAATGTTTGTGTATACCTCAATACAACCTAAGAGGGATTGAGGAAACCGTTAAACCATGACTTAAAATTTGAAATGACAATTTTTGCTTTTCAACTAAGAAAATTTTTACCAAAAAAAATAATAATAAACGAAGGTTTTTCGAAGATTTACGGATCTTACTAATTATTTCCCATAAATCAACAAAAATCTTGTTAATTGAATTCAAATTTATTTTTTAACATTTTTATAATTGGTCGAACTAAGAAAATTAAAATTTTTACGTTATGTTTCATAAAAATTAAATATTTATTATTTAATTAGTTGTAATAATTATTGACGCTTTAAACGTCAGATTGAGCAAAATTGATAAAAATGATAGCTGAAACGAAACTGGAACTTAGAAATTATGAAGAAAGTTGAACGTAATTACTTACACATTATGTAGAAAAGGATAAAGAATCAATTAGGATGTGTTCCTTAGTAATGATTGTGCAAAATAAATTGCCGAACAATTTAAATATAAACGATATTTGTAAAAAGGATAATATAAATAATAAAAAGGGGGTTCGCGGCTAATGTGAACCATTAGAATTGAAAAGCCGATGGCGTTAAAATGTATAAAAGGCCACTTGTGGTTGCCTAAATATGGAGATTTTGAGATGTAGTCATGTTGGAATCTCGTAAGTAAAAGTATTCTATTCCTGTCATTTCTGACTAAATGTATCTTTATCTGAAGAAGTTGTACTGATGACAAATTATGAAGGCAGACATCGCCTCATACATTAGTAAACGTCTAACTATTGCAAAGGTCATCATCTGAAATTTGATTCGATTTCGGTCGTCGTCGACAGACTGACCAAATCTGCTAATATCATTCCTGTTAATGATAGATTCTCGATGAAGGAATTGACCCTTTTGTATTTGAAGGAGTTGTGAAAACACAGTGTGCCGTATCGATCATCTCTATCAAGATCCTCGCTTCGCATCGAATTTCTAGATATTTGCTCAGAAGTCATTGGGAACGAACCTTGATGAGAGTACTATTTACCACCCCAATCGAAGGGACGAGGCAATGTAACGATACAAAACACTAGAAGTCTTGTGTTATGCTTGAATAATTGACCTTTGGTAATAAACCGTAAAATCGTTTTCATTTGGAGAGATTATCATTGAAAACTATCATATTAGGATCGAGATCGAATCTTGTAAGGATATATATTAGAGCATCTGTAAGCAGGAGTTGGGATGAAGACACCCGACATACACCCATTGTGAGTTGGACATGTCTTTTAGGTTTAAGGTTTCCTATGATGGCGAACCTAACCTTACAAAATACTCGACCCGCGAGACCTGAAATGATTGTTGAAATTAGGATCTGATTATTGACTGCCGGTAGTGGGCAGGAGGTTATGTGAATATGAAATGTAGATCTTGAAGTGCCAGATAGGTAGCAAAGTTATGCCAAAAATTTTAACCATGGAAAAATGAATTGATGATCTGAAAGATCATGGGATATAAGTCCCCGTTGTATGGGACCATTGAGATGATGTAAAAGATTGGTTTGAAAGGCATATAAGCTGGATCTACCCTAGGACTTCAAGAGCTGCGTGAATTATGTTTCGTATATCAAACTTGATAAAATACCTATCAAGTGAAAATCTGACTATTCCTTAATGAAGTTTAGATCGGCGAAAAGTTGCATTCATCAAAAACCCGTGAAAATCATGGATAGAGAAAGTAAGTCAACATTAAGCCTGATCTTATTCCCGTAGTTATGTTTGATGAAACTCGCGTATTGTAATGGATTACACTTGTGAGAAAAAGACCGAATGTGGAGGAAATACCCACATGGCTTTAACTCTATAAGAAGCGATTAGTAAGGTAAGATGATATTTAAGGACAAAGATCCTGTTTAGGGGTAAATGTTGTGACAATCCGTCAATTTATGGTTAATATTTTATTCTCAAATATTAATTAAAAATATTATTTTAATGTTTTTTGGGTAAAGGGGTGATTCCTTATATTATGAACTCACTTATTTTTGGGAAGTAATTTGGATTTACCTCTTGAAGTAGCATCGACTACGTCTAAACCGGAGGATTCAACGTTACGTGCTTACGTTTACATACACCGTTTTGGTGACAGTCCGACATTTCAGAAAATAAATTTATCCGTGAATATTATTTTGGAATTTTAAATTTGTGTTGGTTCATAAACTCACAAATTTACGAGAAGAGATTAGGACTTACGATTATAATTTAACGTCCTTTACGACTAAACCAGAAACCTTAGGATTACGTATTTACGTTTTCGAACTCCGTTTTTGATGAGACAATTTTTATTAGATTCGTTTTGTGTCGTTGATTCATAATTTATAAAAACGTTTTTCGTAAAACGACCCGAGGGCATGCAAATCGAGGAAACTAGAATCGAGGAGTACCCGTAAATTAATAGGGGATGAAACAAGTTACACTTGTCCCACCCCCCCCCCCCCCCCCATCAATAACCGGCCACAATACTACACCACAACAACTTGGTGTCAAGTTGTTGACAAGTTACTTACACATGTCATTTTAGCTTACAAAATAAGCTTACAACTACACAAAACCACTTAGCTAAACCATTTGTTCATTTCCCACTCATGCAAAACAACTCACTCTCTCCCTTACTCTCCCTATATGCCGTCCACCACCATCATCAAACACCCCTATTTGATCAATTTTTACCACAATATCATGTGTTATTCATACACATGATGAAGGACTCTTGAAGCTCTATTGATTGGTGGTCATTTTAACATCCAAGGAGAAGTTTTGTTGGTGTCTTGGAGCTGATTTTCCACAAGATTTTCATGAAGATAGGTGATCTTGAAGATGATATTGGTTTATCACAAGTCTTGCCATCAAAATCCAAGCCTTGATGAAAAACTACACAACCTTGGTGGTATAAAGATTGTTCTCCCCATTCTCTTGTTATTTTGATTATGTAATCATGTATTTTCTTCTTAATGTATATATATGTATGATGATATATGATGATAAAAATATTATGTGGGGATTTGGTGTTGATAAACATGGGTAAAAAGATGAAAAACTATATGTAAAAGTGGTTAATCTTGCTTAAATTAGTAGGCTGTATAAAAACAGTAAATAACCATATGATGAACTGATAAAATGGTATAGATGAATTGATATACATTAAGCTATGAGTCTTGTACACATGTGAGAGTTGGCCATACAATGGAATCATTATAATGAGTGAGATATGATCAAAACAAGTTTAGAGTGTAAATCTGCATAGACTGTTTTGGACGATTTTTATAAAATACTTAGAAGCTGATTCAACAGTAGCCATAGAAGAGTTAAATGGAGAACATATCATGTAGTTTATTCCATAAAAATTTGGGCTTCTATCTCCATATGGAACTCTAGATATGGCTGTTTTGGTGAACATAAAATTTAAAATCAGATTTGTATAATAAAAACCTATATAAAATAAGCACTCACTTATATATTTATAAAATATATACACATGAAAACCCAATAACAATTAATAGTAATTATAAATAAGAATTTCATATATAATGATATAAAATAAGACATTATATAATAATGGTAGTTTGATAAGTTTTATAAGTTATAAAACTATAAACATGATTTTTACGTCTTTTCGGCCAATACCTTAAAATTAACGTTTTTCGTCAATTAAAACTTAGACGGTCGGACCCGTCTAATGTAAACTTTTTAAAAGTCATGTACTGATGTATAAGTACCTAATACAAGCAAAAACCGATAAAACCCGAACTATATGTCATACGGACATTAACGAGCTAAGTTAGCATATTTGGACTAATGATTTAGCTAAATAAGTTAAACACTTATAAAAATTACTTATTGGGCTTAACCCATTTGGGCCCAACATATAAAGTATAAATACTGATAATACAAGTATAAAATGAATTTATACAAGTTAATGAACTTATAATGGGCTTATTGGACCTAAAACATGTAAATAGATAAAACTAGAAAACTAGTATAAAAGTTATCAACACATAACACTAAAATGAGTAAATGAGAATATGTAAACCCACTTGATCATCATCATATGTACAAAGTCATCATATATATACATAATTGTTATTTTTATAAAGTCATTGGACAAGAGTCTAAGACGAGTATTATTTGTCTAGGTTTTCGTGATTGAAGCACGTACCGTACATCCGAATTGCCGATAACCCGCTTTCCCACATCAACGTGAGTTCATAGCCTCGCACTCTTTTAAATGTTTTTATGAAATGTTTTATAAACCCGCGAGGGAGATAACATGTTAGTTTTGATAAAATAGGACACCATTTGTCCCGATTGTTTGTTTATTGATTTGGACCCGAATGATTGTATGACCCGATGAATGATTATATGACCCGATGTATAAGATAAAATGGATTATTAAAGTTAGGTTATGTCACTAAAAGTCCCATTAGCATGAATTGTGAACTACCGGGATTTGGTAGACGCTTATGCATATAATAGTACTATTTGGGGACGATCACCCCAGTTCGCGCCTTGACGGTTGATCCCCGTCGTGCCACATTGATTGGTAAGCAAATTTATGTATGAGAAGATTTACACAAGCGTGATTATTGTGACGACACGCTAATTTAGATGGGCAAATTGAGTTTCAGGCTAGCTACCCGTTGTTTGTTGTAGTTAGGTAATAATGTAATGCGGCTTATAATAATCCAAAAATTAACGAAATACTGCTATACGCACTGAATTACAATGAATTGCCTGACTAGCAATACGAGGTCTTATTATTGATTTTATGTTCGTGTTTAGTTTTTTCATAACCATATTCATATAACGGTTTTTATTGAACTCTATACAACGTTATAAAACGTATTGTATGATGTTTTTAACGACAATGGTTCGTAGAATGATTTTGAAGGCGAAAGCCTATATTATAATTTTAATAAGGATTTGTATAAAATGACTTTGGCGATTTTATGGCCTATTACAAAGATTTGTACGGAATGATTTTCGGTAATAATTTTATACCGATGTTATATTGGTGGATTTTATTAAACTCTCTGAATTCACTCGGCGTTATCGCTGACCTTTTCTTTTAACATGTTTTATCTCAGGTACTTGAAGGTAATTCTCGGGAAGACGACAAGAATTCTTGGCCCGCAATTAAACAATAATTTCCATTCAAATGCTTTGTAAAACTTGTATGAAATACTATGACTTGGGACCTATGTAACTTTGATATTTATGAATGGAAATGCTTTATTATTAAACGACGCGATTTTTAAGCGTTTTCTATGATGTGAGTAATGTGCTATCTCGTAACACCAACGAGTCTTTCGCTGTATTGAATTGTGTAATTTGGGGGTGTTACAGTTTGCTCATGACTTGAGTCAGCCACTGGGTTAGCATTCGTAGGGTCCCCAGGCACATTGATGGTTCTTCTAACATACGGACCTTGTTGAATCGATTTGACGATCAATTTTCCCAAAGGTTTACATTTTGCATAACGAAGGAGACGACTAGCCCATGTAGTGTAGTTCTCCTTGGTGAGCATGGGAGGACGATTCTCAGTACCCGCAGCGTAAATATCTTGTTGAGACGTCATCTTAGAAGTCGTGTGAAAAACAGGATCTCAATTCGTAGAAAGCAGAATGTTGAAGTTAAAATTCCCTAAATATGATTAAACCCCCTAAAAATGAGCTCTCCGAATGCGACGACAGAGATGAGCTAAACCACCACAACACAATCACGAATCCACCAAAATCAATAACAGCTACGATCACCACAATAAACACACCTCAAAACCTCAAATACACATCGAATCCAATATCCTAAACTAAAAACCTCCACGAAAACAATACCAAATCCACACCAAATCAACACCAACGCTAACTATGAATCCCTTGGCGAATGATACCACTTGTAAGACTAAATCACACGACTAATCAAACACAAATAACATGATGATGGTTAAACTAAAAAAGAAGGATTAGATTAAGATGAAGAAAAGAAAAGAAATACAAAGTTGGTGATTTCCTAGTGAGAGTAAAACAAACACCTTTCTCTCTCTAAAACTAATCAAAATGGAAAGCACACTCACAAATGAGGATTAGAAAGCCTTTTATACTAACTAAGAAATGTTTAGGAGTCCTTCCTCATTTGTGTGTTCGGGACTAAATCCCGTTACATAAACAATAATAACTAAAAACTTTCGACATCATTAAATAACATTTTTCACGAGCTTCGCAACGGTATATTATATGACCATCACTTTAAATACGGCTAACAGAACTCAAAGACTCACCTTAGGGTTTTGGAATGTCATGAATGATTATCATCCTCAAGTTTCACGTTCTCCATACTAAGCTTAAAAATGAGATCATTGTTATTATAAGTTAGCAAACTAACATGAACTCATGTGGGCCAATTATTTACTTAGACTCCCTTATTCCTAGGTGTATCTCTTATATTTTATTATTGTCTTGAATGATCACGAGGATGCATTGTTGACTTATTTCAATAGTTATTAAGGCTGAAAATAAAGTGGGACGATTTAATCAATAGTTAGCTAAAGGATAAAATCTTTTAAAACTGCTTCTCGGGACCTCATAAAGTTCATATCTTGGCAGAACTCACTTTACGATTTGAGACCTTTCTCAGACCGATATTTGGCAGCGACTTCATACCTTAAATCTTTGAGAGACGTTCTTGAAATTATGGTCTTCTCTTCATAATAGGAATTTCTTCACTTGAAGTTTTGAGAGATTCTTCATACTTGGACCACGACTTCTTCATTTTTCTCCAATCTTTATTTGGGATTTTGATATACAACGATCCGCCTCCTTTTAGGACTTGGATCTATTTATCCTCATACCTTGTTAGGGTCTTTTTGGATAGACTTCTCCATGATCTTTAGGGGAGTATTTGCTTTTCGTCGTGTGTCTCGATCCTTCATATTGATTCTCGATAAATGATTCTTCACATCACCTTTGGATCTTTAGCAATAAAATGTAGCCCTAATGCCTTGTTAGGGCATTTTTGGACTCGCCAATCTTCGCATCCCACTTTAATAAGTTATGCCTTGGCTATGAACTCTAATTAATACCGAGCAACTTTTAAACGATCTTGGGCTAGAAGCTAAGTAACTTTTCAAATCGTACGACATTACTTATTGCAGATAAATTTATTAACAAGCGATGGGAGAATTGGCTTATAATCAACTCACATAAATTCACGAAAGAATACCAAACTTATAATTGACTCTATCATCTCTCGTTCTCCACAATTTAAAATCTCAAGGAATGAGACTCGTGGATGCTTAGCCAATTAAATCAAAGTTTTGGGTTTTCGAGTCATCTATAGGATCTAGCAAATTCTTAGACTTTTTCAAGTTTAGAATTCGCATTTTAAAGTTCCCTTGATAAAAGACTCTCTAGGATAAATTATAGGAGCTTGCGAAAAGTTCTTGTTCTTAACCTATGAGAGTTAAGACTTTCGCGTTTTAAAGTTCCCTAAATAAAAGCCTAGGAAAACTTGACTTAAACACGTTAAGGACACTAGCTAGAGTAAACTTAGATAAGTAAACTCGGGTTGAGTCAAAAGATTCACAACGTTGAAAATTAAAACCACTTTATTAAAATTTATTCTAGCAAGGAAGGAAAATAACTAAAACAAAGGAAAAACTAATAGGCCAAAACAGATTAAAAATTTTGAAAAATGTCGAAAAATTGATTTTCTGGTTAAAATGAGGACAAATACAAGGAAAAGGCCACTTAACTTCGATAGAAGTCCCCCCTACACTTGATATAAACATTGTCCTCAATGTTTAAGCATGTGGGAGTAAACTCCCCTACACTTAGGACATTGTGCACTTTGATTAAATCTTGCTAAGGAAAAGACAACTAACGAGATTCCTATTTTAATATTGGAAAATATAAAATAGTGAATCGAAAAGAGTTTAGGATAGAACCGGGAAGACGGAAACACGGAATCACGGGTCGTCAAGAATCATCAAGAGTGGATCATTGAACGCTCGAATCCCTGAATATGAGAAGAGAGGAAATAGCAAACACCAACGGATCTCCCCTACACTTAGGATAGAAATAGCTAAAAGATAGATACTTGGGTTGCCTCCCAAGAAGCGCTTGATTTTTGTTAACCGAGTCGTGAGCATGACTCGACCTTGATTATCATGGAAAGAACCTTGAAGAGCATCCACCGGGGTCAAACACATAGTTTTCGTCCATCAAATAACACAAGATTAAGGCGAACAAGGCAAGCCAAAGAAGAGTAGGCAAGGTTCCCTTAAGCAAAGATGGAGCACGGTGGTAGCAAGGATGATGGGGTGCAAGCATATCTCCATGGTTTCCAAAAATCTTTCCTTTTATTTCATCATATGGATACTGAGATGGCTTAATAAGTGCAATACCGGGATCGAACACCTTTTCCTTTAGGGAAAATAGCACTCGGGCTCAGCAGATCTTGAAGAAGATCCGATCATAAATCTCGCAATCTCATCCTCATAAGGTGGATATAGAGGTGTCAAGACATAAGTGCTGCGGATATCGGTGTCGGCCGGCTTCTTCTCCTTCGCAGCAGGTTTCTTCATATCCAAAGTAGGATAAAGACCATAATCATCAAAGTCCAAAGGAGGAGCATCACTCTCATTTGGGAAGTATGTGTTGAGAAAATTAGCAAAATCTTCCTCAAATGAGTAGTCATCCAAAGTAGGATCAAGTGTTGTTGGCGGAGGATCTTCATCATGTGAAGAATCACTCGAGAGAGTATCAGCCTCATCAAAATCATCATAAGTGGGCATGTCTGGATACTCAGAAGTGAAATCATCATAATCATCTCCATCGGAACTAGAATCGTCATCATAAGCATCAAAGATCGGTGGAGAATCATAAATTGGTAGAGGATCAGAATTGGGTAGAGAATCATCCACATCATCTTGGAACAGTGGATTATCATAGCAAGAATCGAATAGAGGATTGTTGTAGACGACAAAATTATCAAGCACATTAATCATATTCGCTGATTCTCTTCCATAGGATTTGTTAGTGATCTTCCCTATTTCGAACACCATCATTCCCGACCCTTAAGATTAACTTACCTTCGGCAACATCGACAAGAGCTTTTTCGGTTCTGAAGAATGGTCGACCAAGTATTAAAGGAATACGAGGGTCCATTTCATAATCTACAACAACAAAGTCGACCGGAAAAGTGAAGGTGCCAACTTTAATGAACACATATTCGGCAATACCAAGAGGGTAAGCGAGAGTGCGGTTTGCAAGCTCAAGAGTCATCTTCGTTGGTGTAAGATCGGGTAAAGATAACTTTTTCCAAACACTTAAAGGCATCAAATTTATACTTGCCCCGAGATCGGCTAAGGCAGTAAATTCGTCGGTTTGGTTAAAAGTACATGGTAGCACAAAACGACCGGGATCTCCAAGTTTTTCCGAAAGTTCTTTAAGAAGGATTGCAGAGCAATTTTCATTCAAGCGAGTATTAACAAACTCGGCCATCTTCTCCTTCTTATTAAGCAATTCTTTAATCATCTTGACAAATTGTGGCATTTGGGCAAGAGCTTCAACAAGGGTAAATGTGACGGTCATGCCGGCAATCTTGTCCAAAAAGTTAGAGACTTGAACGTCATTCTTAGTCAAAATTCTAGCCTTGTCGAGTCGAGAAGGGTAAGGAATGCTGGGTTTATAGGTGGAAGGTGGGGTTGGTGAAGGGTTCTTCTTGGGTACTTCTTCATGACAAGGCGGAGACGGTAATGGTGAACTAATACTAGGTGTGGGAGTAGTAGGGATAAATGGTGGTGGAGGAGGTGTAGATGGTGTAACTGGGGGTGGGATAGATGGTCCTACTAAAGTAGCTCCACTACGGGTAGTAATAGCACTCACATTCGCTCTCGGGTTGGTGACGGTGTTTGAAGGTAGAGAGCCCGAAGTAGAGGGTTGAGTGGTTGGTAAGAAACTAACCAGCATATTTTTAAATCATTCGTTTGATTGCTGAAGGAGGTTTGTATATAATTTCGAAGCTTGGATCTAATGTCATTCCCTTGCTTAGTGATATCCCCTTTCAAATTGATAATTTGGCTTTGTAGATTCTTGATTTGCTCTCCTTGGGTTCTCATTAAAGCTTCAACATCTTGAGTAATGGATGGGGATTGTTGAGCGGGTGGGTGATAAGGATTAGAAGCTCGAGGTGGGATTTGGTTGCTTCTATTGTAATTGTTGTTGGGGTTGTGGTTTTGAGGAGAAAAACCGGGTGAAAGATAGTTGTTCGACCGGTAACTTAGCAAATTTCGATCCCCTTGAGGTCGGGCTTGGTAATTTTTCGGCGAATAGTTACCATAAGCCGCATACACGTCTTCCAGATTTCCTTGAGTAGAAGGACAATCAGTGTATGAGGGAGGACCGCCGCATGTCTCACAAGAAAGTGCTACAACTTTAACTTGGTTGTTGGTTTGTAGCGATGAGCAAGATATTTTTGTTCATTTCGGCCATCATGCGGGTGAATTTGGTCATATCGGGGTTTGCTGAAGTAGAAGAAACATTGACTCTCGGGTTGTTCCTTGAAGATGCGGAGGAATCCCAATTTTTGTGATGAGTAGTCATGTTCTCAATAAGCTCTCTACACTCCTCGGGTCTTCTTTTCATAAATGTGCCACCGACGGCTGCGTTAATCGTATCACGATCACGAAAAGTCAAACCGTTGTAGAAAGTGTCAATTAAGGTAACGGGGAGCATGTTGTGGTTTGGACATCGATCGATCAAAACATTATTTCTTTCCCAAGCATCAAAGAGAGATTCATCGGGTTCTTGCATGAAACCGCTGATTTGATTTCGAAGGCTCGTGACCATGGATGGTGGAAAGTAGCGCGACAAAAATCGTTGAGTCATGTCGTCCCAAGTATGAATGGAATTCTTCGGGAGACGATCAAACCATTTTTCGTCGTGGTGTGATAAAGTATGTGGAAAGAGTTGAAGGCGAAGGACATCCATAGTAACACTGGCAACTTCATGCTTTGAGTAATAGTAATGAATTTGTCGAGGTGTTTGTTTGCATCATCATCCGGCAATCCGCGGAATGGATTAGTTTGCACTTGTTGGATCATGTGATGCTTCAACGAAAACTCCGGAGCCGTGATTTGCATCGGCGCAATCGGTCCTCCTCGTCCAAACATTGTGGGTTGACAAAGCTCCTCCATTGTCCGAAGATCGGGCTGTGGAAGAACATTGTTGTTGTTATTGTTGAGGTGCGGTGGGTTATTATTGTTGTTCACACCTGCCATAGCTAAATCTTCACGAGTCTCGGGCTCTGGATAGGTTGAAGATCTAGTACGCATACACCTGCAAAAGCAAAAGAAAAAGATACCAAAGCAATAGACAATATATATACACTATGAAAATAAAAATAGAATCTTTTTGGATTTTTGAAAATTTTTAATTTTTATGGATTTTTGAAAATTTTTGAGCAAGAAAAATAACGCTCACGAGTGAATGGATCCCAAAATTCAATGCGTCTCTCATAGAAAACCGTTAATCTTTACGAAAAGAGCCGGCAGCGGCGCCATTTAATACGAGGCTTTTGCCTAGTAAGAAAATTTTATCTTCCGATCTTTTCGAATTGAGAAAGGGAAGAATGTGCGACTCAGTCGTCCTTGGTGGAAAACAATAGTTTGGTCGTTGTAGTAAAAGGGAAGTGCACAAACTTTAAAGTAAATGGCAGTTAAATAAATCTAAACCTAATTGAAAATAAATGACGAGAAATAAAAACGTGACGAGAAATTAAAAGGAAAACTAAAACTTAAATAAGGCAAACTTAAAACTTAAACTAAAGGAAAGCTTAAAATAAGTCTAAGGCAAGTAAACTAAAAGTGTGACTAAGTAAAAAGGCGGGAAAAGTAAAGCTAAAAAATTTCAACTTAAAGTAAACTAAAAATCACTCATTCGAAATATCCTGCTCATCTGGAATATACCTTGGTTCGGAATAAATGCTGATTCGGAATACCTCCTTGATCCGGAATAAAAGACTTCGTTCGGAATATTAGCTTTATGCGGAATATACCCTTGATCCGGATAACTTTGCGAAAACCTTCATTCGGAAAACATTGCTGGTTCGGAAAAAAGGTTGACTCGAAATAATTAGTTTATCCGGAATACTTCTTCATCCGGAATAATCTTTCATCCGGAATAATGGACTTATCCGGAATAACAAGCTCAATCGGAATAATATAAAAAATAACTGGTTCGGAATGAATTGCTGATCCGAAATAACCTAGACTAAACCCTTCATTCGGAATGTTTAGCTGGTTCGGAATCTGGGAAAACAAACTTAGCGAAGAACAAGGAAGATAAAAAAGCTACGAATTCTTAATCAAATCTAACCAAGATCAATCTAAAGAGTTAAACCAAAATAACCACAAATGATTAACTAACAATAACCAATAAATCCAAACCAATAAACTAACAATAATAACCAAAATAATCAAAACCCACTTAATCAAATCAATAAAAACTTAAGAACATGAACATAAACATAAACATGAAGATTAAATCAAAACAAGAAGAGTAGATGAGAGATTAACAATAAAAGTAAAGATTCAATAACAATAAAATAAAACTTACTTGAAATTAAAGGTGCAAGACAAGGTAATTAAAGGTGCAATTAATGTAATTGACATGAAAATTAAATGTGCAAGTATTAAGGGTGGAAGACTAATTTGTCAATTTAGCCAACAAAATGAAAAATGAGACTAATGATCCTATTTATAGGGTAGGAGGAGTATGATGGAAGCTTCCTCCTCTCTTTCTTTCTTGTCTCGTCTTTTCGTCTTTTAAGTTCTTCGACTTTATCGACTTTGTCTCGGGATTTCTTTAAACTCGTCTTGAAATTTCTTCATAAATAAGACTTGAGTTCTTCGGCTTTATTAAACTTCCGTCTTTGGACTTTTTCTTCGATAAATATTCAGAATAGGCCTTGGACTTCCGTTCTTTTTGCACTCTTGATTTCTTGACTTCGTCTTTTGTCTTTTTCTTCGATAAAAGCCCATGAAAGCCCGTGTTTTCTTCCCTTTTAACATTTTGATCCTAAAATCACAACAAACACACAAACCACGCATAATTCCGACATTTACGACATAAAATACACGTTATGGTCTTGTTTTCATTATAATTAAGTGGTAAAAGGATGGGTGTTTTCACACCTATCAGCCATTTCCTTTTTATGTTCCCGAACGGTAGGTACTCAAGGGCGCTCGTAGACTTTAAGCGTACGTGCATATGGATTGGAAGCTATCTAGCCTTCTTTACTTTATGCATTTCATCATACATTTTGCTACTTATTTCTTTGGACAATGTTTAGTCCTTTTCCTTTACAGTACTTTTGTTTGTGTGTGGTGAGCTTATACTTGGACTACTGATGTTTGTTTCCGGTATTTCCATTCATGGTCATTTAATGTTTTTAAGACATTTACCTTGTATGCTTTGATGACACGCCATAATCACGCGTGACATTCCATTTACCAAAAATGGGGTGTTACAATTATGGTATCAGAGCCAAGGTTTCGACCTGTAGGCTCTCAAAACATGACTTGTGATTAGTGGGTAGTCACTATGGTCTTCCTAGAACTGACAGTTTGTTTTCATGCATTTATATCATATGTCAGTGTCGTAGGAATTTTGACTAAGTAATGGTTGGTACAGAACTGGCCGTATTTAGTCGCATGTGATTTTATCTATCGTGTTGTTTTGATGAACCGACCCATAGGCGTGCATCTTCGTCATGTCATTTTGTTTAGGTAAATCGACCCAAAGGCGTTCACCGAAACCCATGTGATTTCATCATCATGCATTCATACACTGTTTTCATGCATGAAATTTTTCTCATGATTAATTGGCATACAAAATTTTCATGTATATATATTATGTTTTAATTAGTTTAATCATGCATTTTGTTTTATACTGTCAGATGGTTCTCACACGCGAGCAGGAAAAACTCAATGCAACAGTTCAAGCTACGATGCAGGCCATGCTTCCTCAACTGAGGAATGAAATCATGGCGGAGGTGCAAACTGCCAATAATCAGCACCAGCACCAGCATCCAAATCCTCATCCTCTTCCCCCAGCAACACTGATCACATGGCTGGAGTGATTCAACAAGCAAGGTCCTCGATCCTTCGAGAAGACTGACAGCCTCAATGAGGCTGAGAGTTGGCCAGCTCATATCGAGAAGATATTTGATGCAATGGGCTGCGACCCTGTCTTCAAGGCAAGGTTTGCCTGTTACAAGTTTAAAGGTGACGTGTTTGGATGGTGGAAGTCAGTGAAGCAGTCTGAGGGAGGTGACAATTGGGGTGACTCGTTTGACTTGGGCTCAGTTTAGGGAGTTGGTGATGGGACAGTTCTTCCCCAAGGCTGAGCAAGATAAGCTGAAGAGAGAGTACCACGGGATCAGACAGAGAGCTAGGGAGAACAACAACGAGTTTATGCAGCGCTTTCTTCGTTTGGCTGGTTTTCTTGGCAACAGCAGGTACTGCCGAAGAGCAAGCATACCACTTTCGTTGGGCTCTTCGTGCATCAGTCACCAATAACTTGGTATGCGCTACTTTCAACACGGTGGCACAAGTAGCTAATGCAGCACGTAAGCTGGAGATGCTGCAAGAGAGAGATGAATTCGGGGAGGCAGAGAGACCCGAGAAGAGGTATACTTTATTCACTCATCGGTGATCATTTTAATTCATTCAGTACTATCCAAATATTTATCTTCTCTTTAAACTGCATCTTTCAGGCAGAAGACTGGGGACCGGTCTCAACCGGCTACTCAGCAGCAGCCTACTCAGCACAAGGGTAATGGTCAGACCCAAGATCGCTCTACTACGAATAGGCGTGGCGGTAATGATAATTACCGTAACAACGCTGGCAACTCCAACAGCAGCAGATCCCTAAACTTACTCATTTATTATGTTACATGTTTATAATTCATAATTCTGACACTTCAGCATCTTCTACCAGGAATCATGGCAACGGAAGGGAGCAGGACCGCAGAGGTTCACAGCCTAACCGTACGGCTATCACTGGTATTATGTATTACTATTTTCTGCATTGTCCTAATTGTACCCATAAACCATGTCTCATGTGTACTTTTCTGAACAGGCTCCCAGCCATCAAGCGCACCTGTTGGGGGGGGGGGGGGGGGGGGGTATACTCACCCTCTCTACACTACCTGCAACCGTAGGAACCCAGGGCCATGTCGCTGCGATAGCGATGCTTGCTTCAAGTGTGGTCTGACAGGTCATCGCATGAAGGACGGCCGCAAGGGTGAGATAGAGGGTACATCTGGACATGCCGACTCTAAGCCACCTCCTACTACAGGGCGGGTGTACACGACCTCACGTGATCAGGCCAACAAGTCTACAGGGACCATCACTGGAATCTTGTATATGTATGGTCAAGCTGCATTCGTTTTATTTGACACGGGTGCTACTCATTCGGTCATTTCTACTGCTTATGCCAAGAATGTTAGGATATCCCCTATGTCATTTGAGAATGTATTAAACATTTCCACGTCCTTAAGAGACTCTGTACGCATAACCCATGGGTACAAGAGTCTTCCCCTAGTGTTTAACGACAAGATTCGGCCAGTTGACGCACTTCCATTGGACATGTGCGATTTTGACATGATATTGGGCATGGAATGGCTATCCAAACATCATGCCAACATTGACTGCCATTCATATCGGGTCATCTTCGGTGATGTAAATGCACTAGAGTACATTCACAACAGTTTTATACCCGGAAGGTCTATACAAAAAATTTCAACCTTATAAGCACGTGCACTACTGTCACATGCTTGCGAGGGCTATCTTGCTACTGTTCATGATCTGGAGGCTGAATCTCCATCTATTCATAATCAACCGATCGTGTCATAATTCCCAGATATATTTCCAGAAGAAGTCCCGGGCATACCACCTGCTCGTGAAGTGGAGTTTAATATTGAGCTCATCCCAGGAGCTGAGCCAATTTCTAAGGCTCCTTACCGCATGGCTCCCATAGAGCTGAAGGAGTTAAAGGAAAAACTACAGGAACTGTTGGAACGCGGTTTCATTCGACCTAGTGCTTCTCCATGGGGCGCACCTGTTCTATTCGTAAAGAAGAAGGACGGCAATATGCGTCACTACATAGATTATCGTGAGCTTAACAAGATCACAATCAAGAATAGATATCCGTTGCCACGCATTGATGACTTGTTTGACCAACTCCAAGGGGCCAAACATTTCTCCAAGTTTGATCTAAGGTAGGGCTATCATCAGTTACAGGTTAAAGAGCAGGACATTGCCAGGACTGCATTCCGTACACGTTATGGGCACTACGACTTCATAGTCATGCCATTTGGCCTTACCAATGCTCCAGCTGTTTTCATGGACTTGATGAACCGTATCATCCATGAGTTCCTGGACAAGGTTGTCATTGTCTTCATTGACGACATCCGGAGTTTCTCAAAGTCAAAGGAGGAACACGAAGACCATCTTCGTACTGTACTACAAATACTTCGCCAGAAGCCACTGTATGCTAAATTCTCCAAATGTGAGTTCTTGTTAGACAAGGTGACGTTCCTAGGCCACATCGAATCAGCAGAAGGAATAACCATGGACCCAACAAAGGTTGAGGCTATTACCAAGTGGCCAAGACCGACTTCAGCGACTGAAGTTCGCAGTTTCTTAGGCTTAGCTAGTTTTTACCGTAGCTTCATAGAGAAATTTTCCCTTTTAGAACTGCCATTAACCAAACTGATACGGAAAGGGGAGAAATTCGACTGGACTGAAGAAAGAGAGAAGAGCTTTAAAGACCGAAAGCAGAGGCTGATGTCTGCACCAATTCTTACTCTCCCATCTGGTACAGGTGGATTTCAAATCTATAGTGATGCTTCAGGCAAGGGATTTGGCTGTGTTATCATGTAACATGGGAAGGTGATTGCTTACGCATCACGACAGCTTAAGCCTTATGAGGAGAACTACCCTACGCATGACTTGGAACTTGCAGCAGTCGTGTTTGCATTGAAGATATGGAGGAACTACTTGTATGGCGAATCATATGATATCTTCACAGATCACAAGAGCCTGAAAAACATCTTCACTCAACGTGAACTGAACATGAGACAGAGAAGATGGTTAGAGCTGTTGAAGGATTATGACATTAATCTACAGTATCATCCCGGCAAGGCGAATGTAGTGGCAGATGCTCTTAGTAGGGAGTCGGGTATGATGAACGACATCAAGATAGAGGAAGAGATTATAAGAGACTTGGAGCGACTAGACATTGAGATCATGGTACGTGGGCAACACGGTTATTGGGCTAATCTTAGAGTGAAACCTAAATTAATCTCTAGGATCAAGGAAGCTCAGAAGGATGATGGTGAAATTTGGGAGATCATTCAGAACTTGGAGCAGCAAACGGAGTTTTGGTTTGATGACAACGGTATCTTATGGCAGGGCAATAGACTTTGTGTTCCTGATGATCTTACCCTCAGGGAAGCGTTATTGGCTGAAGCTCATAGCTCCCCATTCTCCATTCATTCTGGTTCGACCAAGATGTACCACGACATCAAGCAGTACTTTTGGTGGATTGGTATGAAACAGGGTGTTTCTACTTATGTCTCCAAATGTCTTACCTGCCAGCAGGTTAAGATCGAGCATCAGCGGTCTTGTCTACTACAATCGTTAGACATTCCAGAGTGGAAGTGGGACAAAATCACCATGGATTTTGTTACCGGTCTTCCGCAGACAAAGAGGAAGCATGATGCGATTTGGGTTATCGTTGATCGACTTACTAAGTCAGCTCATTTCTTACCGATCCGCAAGGAAGATCCGGTTAGCAAACTCGCCGATACTTACAAGAAAGAGATCATGAGACTCCATGGTGCTCCATCCAGCATCGTCTCGGATAGAGATCCTCGGTTCACTTCGCGATTTTAGAGATGTCTACAGAAAGTTTGGGGTGCAAAACTTAAGCTTAGCACGGCTTTTCATCCTCAAACAGACGGACATTTGGAGCGAACTATTCAGACATTAGAAGACATGCTTCGAGCATGTGCATTGGAGTGGACAGGATATTGGGATGATTATATCTGCTTGGTAGAGTTTGCATACAACAATAGTTGGTACGCCAGCATTAAGTGTGCACCTTTCGAGATGTTGTATGGCAGAAAGTGTCGCGCCCCAATCTGCTGGGATCAGGTTGGTGAGCGAACACTAGAAGGACCAGAGATGATAGAGTTGACCAACGAGAAGGTCGCTGTAGCTAAGCAGAAATTACAAGAAGCTCGCGCACGTCCGAAGAGTTATGCCGACAAGCATCGTAGGGACTTACATTTCAACGTCTGAGATCATGTCTTTCTCAAGGTATCACCGGTACGTGGTGTTAGACGTTTTGGAATCAAAGGGAAACTCATTTCCTCGATTCATCGTACCGGTTGATATCAACGAGCAAGTCGGTGAAGTATCTTATCGCTTAGGGTTACCTTTGCAGCTTTCTCACGTTCATGACGTTTCCATGTGTCCTTACTTAGAGGTTACAATTATCATCCCCTTCACACGGTTCAGTATCCACTGGAACAGATTCGTGAAGATCTTACCTTCATAGAGGAACCCGAGCGAGTTCTTGACAGACAAGAACGAGTCATGAGGAAGAAGACGATCCCTTTCGTCAAAATCCTTTGGAGGGATCATACCGAGCGGGAAACCACTTGGGAAACTGAGGAGTCTATCCGGGCTTCTTACCCTCATTTCAAGTTTTGAATTCGGGTATGCTCCTCTTTCAGTTTACTTTATCTATAATTCAGGGACGAATTATTCTTTTTAGGGGGGAAGAGTTGTAAAGCCCGCATGCTTTTACCATGAACAGTACACTTAGTAAACGTATGTACATATTAAAACTTTCCTTTTATAGCACGAACACGTGTCACGATTACTAATTAAAGAAATTACGTACGTGTTATTACACGATAAGTATTAAGTACGTGATAGTACACGATAATTATTAACAATAATAATTATAATCACGAAGATGTAATTACGTACTTATTTAATAATATAAGATTAATATAGTTACGTACAAGTATTTATCTATAACATGAACATTTAATTATAATATAACACGCAAACGCAAACTTATGTGCACGTAAAATATTAGACACGCAAAACTTCGGGTCTCCCCTTGTGGGCACCACAAGCCACGGACACCAAAGACAAGGAGGGCCAAGCCCATTTTATTTTTACTAATTAAACAAAAGGGGAAAAACATGTTTTCATAATACATAGTTTTTCTTAAAAAAATTAAAACCCTAATCCTCCTTTTGTCTCATTTGGCCGCCGGCAACAACAACACCAAGAGGGGTGTTTAATTGATCTTGGTGAATTAAAAACAAGTATAGTGTTCGTGTTATTTTTCTCCATTTGTTTCACGCATTCGGTAATCCATAATCCTTTTCCTTTTATTATTTTTATTAGATCAAGGACATGAAATCCTAGGATTAATAAAAACAAGTAATTTAACATGTTAATTAATCATGGGGGTAAATAAAGAATGGTTTTGGGTTGGTTTGGTCCGGCCGCCACAAGGAACCGAGAGCCAAAGCTCTCGGTGATCTTCGAAGAACCACCAACCGAGACTCCATGGTCTCGGTGGGGGGGGGGGGGGGGGGGCTGTGGTGATCTCAGCAACAAGAACCAAGGGACCCCGACGTGAGTCGGGGTACCGTTTGGTTTGTATGGGTCTCAGCAGCAACAAGAAACAACACCGGTCCAAGATCGGTGGCTGTTTTGGGTCAAGCAGGGGGAACGCAGGCCTCGGCAGGGGGAACCATCGGCTAACCTCCGATGCGAACTTTGTTGAGGCAGCGGCTAGCCGAGGCAAACCAGGGGAAACCACCGGCTGCAGCCGGTGGTGATTTTAGAAGGGCAGTGGCAACCGGCTGAACCGGTTCACCAATGTTAAGGGGGTGTTTGTTTGGTCTGGTTCATGGGGAATTTGGTCCAGTTCACGATAGGTCTAAATTAAAACATGGGTCCGGTTCATGACTAGTTTTTACAAGCTCAATTATTTTTACAATTTATTATTATTTTTACAAGTATATTATTTTAACAAGAACATTGAATTAATTAAGACATGACTAATAATTAATTTAATTTGACATGGACTTAGGTTATTTATTATTATTGAAATAATACATGTTTTAACCTAACTATTTAATTATTTATTTTAGACTATGGTATTAATTAATTATTTAAGACATGAAATATAATTAATTAATAAATATGACATAGGTTATAATTAATATAATATTAATACATGTTTAACCAAAGTATTTTGTACACCTTAATGTAATTAAATCATGCTTATATTTAATTAAATCGTATAACCTATAGTTTATTAAATTAACATGATATTATTAATAAAATATACCAATAATTACATGACTTATGATATTTAACCAGTAAATTTATGTTTATATCATTAGCTTATTAATTCAGCTTATTTCTAAATATGGAAACTTTCTATTTCAGGAAACTTACTATTTTTTGGAAACTTTCTGTGACACCCCGGGTAGGGTCAGAATACGCAGAAATATCCACGGAGATGTCACAAGGGTTGATCGATAGCATATTGTCCGTAGAGCATAAGATAAAAGTAAGTTAAATCGGATTACATGTTTATTTTACAAATAAATAAAAATTGTCTTAAACATGGTGGAGAGTGTTTATTTGAGTTTCCCAGATAGAACCCTTGACGAGTCCTATGATGCAGATTTCTAAGATGCTGGAGGCCATGCACACACCACGTACTAACTTCATATTCCTGTGCAAAACATTCTAACGGGTCAACATAAAGTTGGTGAATTTACAGATTTTAACAATTAATTAGTTTGGACATACAATAATCATAGAAGTAATAATGCACAAAGCATTCTTACTAAAATGTAAACAGCATTTGTTTGTTATTAGAAACTGAAGCTTAACCCCATAGTCCTCAACAGATGAGGACGTAGTGTCTTACAGAAAGACACCCATTCCAGTTCCAACATGGTATACGTCTGTTGTCCCGGCCAAGGCACAGTGAGCATGACTCACCCAGACCGGGATGGTCAATCCCTAATAGATCTATTTATAACACTCGGGCGATTTACAACAATTTAACAGTTTCTATAGTAAGCAATCATAATCCAGTTTATACAATCCAGACGTGTCCAATATATGTTTGCATATTTTCCTTTCCCAAAAAGGGAAGTTTTATCAATGTTTAAATGGGGCTGTAAACTCACCTGGAAGTAGGCAATTGCTTGTTTAACACGGATATCCAATTTAAGCTCACACCAAAGTTAGGCCTAATCAGATAGTACAGTCTTAATAGATAGTACAAAGAACATATATGTATGCTTATACAGATTTTATTCAGTTCATTCACACTATAGTATTTATCTGAATGACCATAGTTCAAGCAGCATCAATATCCATTTAACTTATTTATATAAGTTTCATTTCTAAGCTCACATTGCATGTTTAACTATTACTATTAGTTAGCATACATGTATTTATAGTAATCATCCAATTTTATAATTGAGTTCTACATTTAAGTAAACATAAAAGAAAATGCTTTTCTTAAAAATATAAATCTGCGTTTATAGTACTTGTATCAATACCTTCCCGTTAAATTTCATAACTATGTTCTATATTTAAGTAAACATAAGGGGTTTTACTTAAAATACATTTACGCAGTAACATTTAATTTAATTAACGTTCACATAATTTTATTTCTTAAAAGTATATGAGTACATGTATTAACAATACATATTCATATTTGTTTATACAATTATTTCCTAAAGTAAATATAAATATTTTATATACAAAATATTTTGTTTAACTTTAATGTTCTCATGGATTATTTTGAAATAATTTAAACTTAATTATTTATACCTTAATTCTTGTGGTCTAAGTATTCTAATTATGTTTTATTATAATTAAAATAGATTTTAGATTTAGGGCTTGGAAATGTTTCGAGATATGGACCAAAACTAGCCCCTCCATATTTTTAAACAAGTAAAACTTTCGGATTTTACATATTTAGCACCTAGGGCTTGTTATAGTTTTGGCTTATGGCAGATTTAGTCCCTCTAGTATTATCTAGGTTTTGTACTTCACTAAAATGACAAAATAGCCCCTAGGGATTCTTTAAGTTTCGGATTATTGTCCAAATGGTCCTTAGGGTTTTAGAATAACAAAATAACTTTTAATAACTTCCCAAAATGGTCCCTAGGGTTTAATATTGCCACAGAAAATAATTATTAAACCCTAGACTTTGGATATTTACATTTTTAGTCCTTGTGCTCACTAGCTTATTAAAATAAGTTTCATAAGATACGACTTTAGTCCTTAAGTTTTATAAATTGTCATTTTCATCCAAATAGTTTTTATAATTTATATTTTATTATAAAATCTTTCATTTTATCATCTATACTTATGTGGGCTCTTTAAATGGGCTTAACATCAAATGGGCTATTTTAGTGGGCTTAGATATCTTTCAAGTCCACCACTTCATTTGAGTGAGCCTTTAAATCATCTATTAGGCCTAGTACATTGTTAAATCCCTTTAATTAGTTGAATGGGCCTAATTGAGACCTTAAGTCCATTTAAGTCACTATAATTTATAAAATGGGCTTATTGGGTTGAATTACATTTCATGGACTTAATTAATCCATTAACATTAATTTACATTTTTTGTATATTTTTACTTAGGATATTCTTATAAGCTTATCATGAGCTTATTATTATTTAGTTTTCCAATCTAAATGATTAAAACTTTCATTTTGTTTTATGTGTTATACCAAATTTAGATCTAGGTGTGTTATAAGGTTATAAGTAGGTCATAAGCCCTAATAGGAGCTTATAATCCCACGGCCTATATTATTTATAGCATAATAAGATGGGTCAAGTCCCATTTTAAGATTGCATGTAGTTTATATGTGTTACAAAATTAGATCTAACTAGGTACACATCAAGAAAATAAATCACAAGTTCAAAATAAGATCTAAACTATGTTTAGGCCTAGAAATCAAACATAGATCCATGTATCCACATATATAGCTCACGGCTATATTTGTAGATCTTGGTATTTCCAAGATATCCCTTTAACTAGTCTTTATAGTCTTGTAATCATTTACAAAAACACATTATGATTATCTAGGTTACATGCATGTTTCCAAGGCTACCATCAATCCAAGAAACAATGTATTGCCCACGGCTATATTGTTCCCTCCCAATATTCCCACTAGATCTACTAGCTCATTTAATGTATATCATGTTAAGTTAACACTTATCATTAGATCTAGGTTTTTATAAGCATACATGTACATCTAACCGATTTTAAGGTCATGTGTATCCCACGGCTATATATTCACATAAGTTACTTTGATGGTTTTTAATAGCTCTTTTATCATGTAACATTTCATGTTCCATTATTCAAAACTTAGTAGGCATATTTTATGACCTTTACTCATTCTAGCCGTGACCTTTAAGGTCATGGCTTTCATGATTTCTAGGTTTCATAAGTTCTTTTCATGAGATCTATGGTTATTGGTTAACCAAAGTCCCATAAACAAGATTTGTAACCCATGCCATATCTAGATTTATAAAAGGTTTCATATGGCTTTTAAATCTAGTTTAACACATAACACATAAGTCATAAGTTTCTTATTAAAAAGATTTTGAACCAAGATCATAGGTTGTATAAATATGTCGTGACCCATAAGGGCCATAGCCTTAACAAATCTTGATTTTTAACATGTTATTCACTTGTGTTTATAGATGTATGAAGATGCATGCATGAAGAAATAAAAGATTATGATGTGTATACCTCTCTTGCCTAAAAGTACTAATGAAGAGATTTTGTATGTAAGAAAATTAAGTTCCCTGGGTATCTTAACGGATTGATTTCCGGTTCAAAGTACGACTCAGTTGATTTTGGTAAAACAAATATTTTTGGTTGATTTTAAATTAAAAGTGTAAAGACGTAAATGTAAATGACATAAAAGTAAAATGGTGTTAAAATAAATATAAGTCTAATTAAAAGAAAGGGGTGCAATATGTAAAAATTTGAAAAGTAAATTAAATAAATGACTAAAAATAAAAGCGCGACGAAAATTAAATTTGACAACGTAATATAATTTGAAAACTTAAAAATAAATCAAGTAAAAAGGTGGGAAAACAAAATTTAAAATAAAAACAAAAACAAAACAAGAATACGAATCAAATCGCACTACGATCGCAACCAATGAAGTGGTTGGATCACACCCGGATCGTAGCTTGATCGCAGTCTAGATCACACTTGGTGATCGTAGCCCACGATCGCACTTGATGCGATGGAAACAAGATAGATCGTACTCTATGGATCGTACTCTATGGATCGCACTCCACCACGATCGTAACAAAGTGGATCCTAGTGGGTGATCGTGACCAAGCGATCGCAACACGTATCACACTCTATGATCTTACCCACGATCGCAACGAGTGATCGTGGTGTGGATTATGGAGTGTGATCGTATTATGATCCTAGTCCTTGATCGCAACACTGGATCGCAAGTAGAAACCCTTAAGGGTTTATGCGATCGCACTTGTTGGATCGTACAAGGGTAAAAAACAGTTACGATGGGAATAAGGAAAACAGAATAAGCAAACGAAATAAGCACTAAGACAAATAAGCAAATACGAAAGAAACACTTTTGGATATAAGCAAATAACAAAACTTAATTTAAAACGAGATTAAGAAAAACAAAACAAGCTTAAATTTAAAAACTTTTCAAAACACAAAATAAGCAAACTAAATAAGCAAACTTTTGAAAAGATGAAGCTTTTTAGAAAACTTAAAAAACAAATAAGTTAAGTACAAAATAAGCCAATAAGATTGTCAAACTTATAGCTTTTCTCATACAAAAACTTAGATAAAAGTAAAAAGATAAACTTTTTAGTAAAATAAACAAAGAGATTAAGCAAAAACTTGCTTAATCCGAAATTTGGATGAACCAAAAAGAAGAAAAGTAGAAGGAGAATGATGAAAAGAAACTTGATCAAAGGTAAATGAAGATTAAAGAAACAAAATTAAAGAACACTTACTTGGAATTAAAAGGTATTAAAAGTGCAAGATAAGTACTTAAATTGACATGAAAATTAAATGTGCACAAAATTAAAGGTGGAAGAACTAGTGTCACTCTAGCCAACAAAAAATGAAAAGATGAATCCTAATGACTATATATAGGGGAGGATTAAGGAATGCTTAGGAAGCTTCCTCCCCTCCTTCATTTCTTCTTAATTGCACCATTAAGTCCTTCCCTTCTTAATCTTTTGTTAATCTTGGACTTTAATGACTTTTGGCTCGGGATTTCTTTAAACTCGTCTTTTAATTCTTCAATAAATAAGACTTGAGTTCTTCGGCTTTTAGTAAACTTCCGTCTTTTGACTTTTTCTTCGATAAATCTTCAGAATTGGTCTTGGACATCCGTTCTTTTTGCACTCTTGACTTCTTGACCTCGTCTTTCATCTTTTTCTTTAATAAAAGCCCGTAAATGCCCATGTTTTCTCCCCTTTTCACAATTTCGTCCTAAATCACAACAAAAACACAAACCACGCATAATTCCGACATAAATGACATAAATTACACGTTTTGGCCCGGTTATTATTGTAATTAAGTGGTAAAAAGGATGGGTATTTACACACCTATCAAATCCTCTACACTTGAACATTGCAATGTCCTCATGCAATGCATTAGTTACAAAGCACGTTTACATTTTTCATCACAATCAATCCATAATGGCCTTTATTAAAGAGATAGAAAACTATAAACATTCAAAGTAAAGAAATAAAAAACATACCTTGGGTTTTGGAATTGTCATGAATGATCATCATCCTCAAGTTTTCACTTTCTCCAAACCAAGCTTAAAAACGAGATCATTGTTATTATAAGTTAGCAAACTAACACGAACTCATGTGGGCCAATTATTCACTTAGACTCCCTTATTCCTAGGGGTATCTCTTATATTTTATTGTTGTCTTGAATGATCACGAGGATGCATTGTTGACTTATTTCGATAGTTGTTTAGTCCGAAAATAAAGTGAACGATTTAATCAATAGTTAGCTAAAGGACAAAATCTTTTAAAATTGCTTCTCGGGACCTCATAAAGTTCATATCTTGGCATAACTCGCTTCGCGATTTGAGACCTTTCTCAGACCGATATTTGGCAGCGACTTCATACTTCAAACCTTGAGAGACGTTCATGAAATAATGGCCTTCTCTTCATAATGGAATTTCTTCATTTGAAGTTTTGAGAGATTCATACTTGGACCACGACTTCTTCATTTTTCTCCAATCTTTATTTTGGACTTTGATATACAACGATCCGCCTCCTTTTTGACTTGGATCTATTTATCCTCATACCTTGCTAGGGTCTTTTCGGATACACTTCTCCATGATTTTTGTGGAGTTTTTTCTTTTCGTCATGTGTCTCGATCCTTCATATTGATTTTCGATAAATGATTCTTCACATCACTTTGGATCTTTAGCAACAAAATGTAGCCCTCATGCCTTGTTAGGGCCTTTTTGGACTCGCCAATCTTCGCATCCCGCTTCAATAAGTTATGCCTTGGCTATGAACTCTAATCCATACCGAGCAACTTTTAAACGATCTTGGGCTAGAAGCTAAGTAACTTTTCAAATCGTACAACCTTATTTATTGCAGATAAATTTATTAGCAAGCGATGGGAGAATAGGCTTATAATTAACTCACATAAATTCCCGAAAGAATACCGAACTTATAATTGGCTCTATCATCTCTCGTTCTCCACAGTTTAAAATCTCAAGGAATGAGAATCGTGGATGCTTAGCCTATTAAATCAAAGTTTTGGGTTTTCGAGTCGCCTATAGGATCTTGCAAACTCTTAGACTTTTTTCAAGTTTAGAAATCGCATTTTAAAGTTCCCTTGATAAACGACTCTCTAGGATCAATTATAGGAACTTGCGAAAAGTTCTTCTTCTTAACCCGTGAGGGTTAAGACTTTCGCGTTTTATAGCTCCCTATATAAAAGCCTAGCAAAACTTGACTTAAACACGTTAAGGATACTAGTTAGAGTAACTTAGATAAGTGAACTCGGGTTGAGTCAAAAGATTCACAACGTTTGAAAATTAAAACCACTTTATTAAACATTTATTCTAGCAAAGAAAGAAAATAACTATACAAAGGGAAAAACTAATAGGCCAAAATAGATCAAAAATTTTGAAAAATGTCGAAAAATTGATTTTCCGGTTAAAATGAGGAAAAATACAAGGAAAAGGCCACTTAACTTCGATAGAAGTCCCCCTACACTTAACATAAACATTGTCCTCAATGTTTAAGCATGTGGGAGTAAACTCCCCTACACTCAGGACATTGTGCACTTTGTTAAAATCTCGCTAAGGAAGAGACAACTAAAGAGATTCCTATTTTAATATTGAGAAAATATAAAATAGTGAATCGAAAAGAGTTTAGGATAGAACCGGGAAAAAGGGAACACGGAATCACGGGTTGTCAAGAATCATCAAGAGTGGATCATTGAGCTCGTATCCCTGATTAAGAAGAGAGGAGAGAGCAAATACCAACGGGTCTCCCCTACACTTAGGATAAAGGAAGCTAAAAGATAGAAACATGGGTTGCCTCCCAAGAAGCGCTTGATTTTTGATTACCGAGTCGTGAGCCTGACTCAACCTTGATCATCATAGGAAGAAGCATGAAACATATCCACCAGGATCAACGACATAGTTTTCGTCCATCAAATAGCACAAGCTTAAGGTGAACAAGGCAAGCCAAAGAAGAATAGGCAAGGTTCCCTTAAGCGAAGATGGAGCACGGTGGGAGCAAGTATGGTGAGGTGCAAGCATGTCTTCAATAGTTCCAAAGATATTTCCTTTTATGTCATCAGGTGGATACTGAGATGGCTGAAGAATATCAATACCGGGGTCGAACACCTTTTCCTTTAAGGGAAAATAACACTCAGGCTCAGCATAGTGTGAAGAAGATCCGCGAAGAAGATGCACAACCTCGTCCTCAGAAGGGGGACAAAGAGGTGTTAAATCATACGTGCTGCGGATATTGGTGTCGACCGGTTTCTTCTCCTTTGAAAGAATGTGCTTCAAATCCAAAGTAGGATCAAGACGATAATCTTCAAAATCTAAAGGAGGTGCATCACTCTCATGAGGGAAGTAAGTATTAAGAAAAGCAGAGAAATCTTCCTCAAATGAGTAATCGTCCAAAGTAGGTTCGAGTGATGGCGGAGGATCTTCATCATGTGAAGAATCACTCGAAAGAGTATCGGCCTCATCAAAATCATCATAAGTGGGCAGATCGGGATACTCAGAAGTAAGGTCATCATAATCATCCGAATCTGAGATAGAATCATCATCATAAGCATCAAAGATCGGTGGAGAATCATAAATGGGAGAAGCGTCCAAATTGAATAGAGAATCATCCACATCTTCTTGAAAAAGTGGATTATCAATGCAAGAGTTGAATAGAGGATTGTTGTAGATGACAAAATCATCGAGCACATTAATCATATTCACTGATTCTCGTCCAAAGGATTTGCTTGTAAGCTTCCCCATTTTAAAAACTTGTGAATCATTCCTGACTCTTAAGATTAACTCACCTTCGGCCACATCAACTAAAGCTCGTCCAGTTCTCAAGAATGGCCGACCAAGTATTAAAGGAATACGAGGGTCCATTTCATAATCAACAACGACAAAGTCGACCGGGAAAGTAAATGTGCCAACTTTAAGGAACACATCTTCGGCAATACCAACGAGGTAAGCGAGAGTGCGATTTGCAAGTTCAAGAGTCATCTTTGTTGGAGTAAGATCGGGTAATGATAGTGTTTTCCAAACACTCAAAGGCATAAGATTAATACTAGCCCCGAGATCAGCTAGGGCAGTAAATTCTTCAGTTTTGTTGAAAATGCAAGGCAACACAAAACGACCGGGATCTCCAAGGTTTTCCAGAAGTTCTTTAAGAATAACTGTAGAGCAGTTTTCATTTAATCGTGTGTTGGCGAGCTCAATAAGCTTCTCCTTCTTGTTAAGCAATTCCTTAAATGCTTTAACAAATTTTGGCATGTGGACAAGTGCTTCAACAAGGCTAATGTTGATGTTCACTTGAGAGAGCATCTTCATATAGCTTGACACTTGACAGTCATTCTTGGTTAGCTCGTTGGTCTTACCTAAGCGAGAAGGATATAGGATATTGGGTTTGGTTGGTGAAGGTGTAGGTGGTAAAGGTTGAGATGTTGAAGGTTCCTTCCTAGGTACATCGTCATGACGAGGCGGAGACGGTAATGGTGCACTAATACTAGGTGTAGGAGGAGTAGGGATAAATGGTGGTGGAGGAGGTGTAGATGATGGGGGTGGGATAGGTGGTCCTACAATGGTAACTCCACTACGGGTAGTAATAGCACTCACATTTGCTCACGGATTGGTGACGGTGTTTGAAGGTAGAGAACTCGCAGTAGAGGGTTGAGCGGCGGGCAAGAAACTAGCAAGCATATTCTTCAAATCATTTGTTTGATTGCTGAAGGAGGATTGAATATTATCTCGAAGCTCGGATCTTATCTCATTTCCTTGCTTGGTAATATCTCCTTTAAGATTGATAATTTGACTCTGTAGATTCTTGATTTGCTCACCTTGGGTTCTCATGATGGCTTCAACATTGGGGTTAATGGGTGGGGCTTGTTGGGCAGGTGGTTGATAAGGATTAGAAGCTCTTGGTGGGATTTGGTTGCTTCTATTGTGGTTGTTGGCGGGGTTTTGGTTTTGAGGAAAAAAACCGGGTGAAAGGTAGTTGTTTGATCGGTAACTCAGCAAATTTCTATCCCCTTGAGGTTGAGCTTGGTAATTTTCTAGTGAATAATTACCATAAGCTGCATACACATTTTCCGGATTTCCTTGTGTCGAAGGACAAGCGGTGTATGAGTGAGGACCGCCGCATGTTTCACAAGAAGGTGCAACCGCTTTAACTTGTTGTTGTTGGTTTGAAGCGAGAAGCAAGATACTTTTGCTCATTTCAGTCATCTTGCGGGTGAGTTCGGTCATATCAGGGTTTGCTGAAGTAGAAGAGACATTGACTCTCGGGTTGTTCCTTGAAGAAGCAGAGGAATCCCAGTTTTTGTGGTGAGTAGTCATGTTCTCAATAAGCTCTCTACACTCCTCGGGTCTCCTTTTCATGAATGTGCCACCGGCGGCTGCATTAATCGTATCACGATCTCGAAAAGTCAAACCGTTGTAGAAAGTATCAATTAAGGTCATAGGGAGCATGTTGTGGTTTGGACATCTATCGATCAAGACATTATATCTTTCCCAAGCATCAAAAAGAGATTCATCAGGATCTTGCATGAAACCGCTGATTTGATTGCGAAGGCTCGTGACCATGGATGGTGGAAAGTACGACAAAAAGCGTTGAGTCATGTCATCCCAAGTATGAATAGAATTATTCGGGAGACGATGAAACCATTTCTCGGCATGATGTGATAAAGTATGTGGGAAGAGTTGTAGGGGAAGAACATCCATTGTGGCACCAGGCAACTTCATGCTTTGGGTGATTGTAATGAACTTGTCGAGGTGTTTGTTGGCATCATCATCAGGCATTCCTCTAAAAGGATTTGTTTGCACTTGCTGAATCATGTGGTGCTTCAACGAAAACTCCGAAGCCGTGATTTGCATCGGCGCAATCGGTCCTCCTCGTCCAAACATGGTAGGTTGACAAAGCTCCTCCATTGTCCGAAGATCGAGCTGTGGAAGAACATTGTTGTTATTGTTGAGGTGCGGTGGATTATTATTGTTGTTAGCACCTGACATACTTAAATCTTCTCGAGTCTCGGGCTCTTGATAATTAGACGATCTAGTACGCATACACCTACAAAGGCAAAAGCAAACAATACCAAACACAAAGACAATATATATACACAATAAAAATAAAATCTTTTTGGATTTTTGAAATTTTTAATTTTTATGGATTTTTATCAATTTTTAATTTTTATGGTTTTTTGAAATTTGATTATTTATGCAAGAAAAGTAACGCTCACAAGCGAACGGATCCCAAAAAGCAACGCGTCTCTCACAGAAAACCGTTAATCTTTACGAAAAGAGCCGACAGCGGCGCCATTTAATAACTAGATTTTGTATGTAAGAAAATTAAGTTCTCTCGGTATCTTAACGAATTGATTTCCGGTTCAAAGTACGACTAAGTTGATTTTGGTAAAACAAATATTTTTGGTTGATTTTAAATTAAAAGTGTAAAGACGTAAATGTAAATGACGTAAAAGTAAAATGGCGTTAAAATAAATCTAAGTCTAATTAAAAGAAAGGGGTGCAATATTTAAAACGTTGAAAAGTAAATTAATTAAATGACTAAAAATAAAAGCGCGACGAAAATTAAATTTGACAACGTAATATAATTTGAAAACTTAAAAATAAATCAAGTAAAAAGGCGGGAAAACAAAATTTAAAATAATAACAAAAACAAAACAAGAATGCGAATCAAATCGCACTACGATCGCAACCAATGAAGTGGTTGGATCGCACCCGGATCGTAGCTTGATCGCAGTCTAGATCACACTTGGTGATCGTAGCCCACGATCGCACTTGATGCGATGGAAACAAGATAGATCGTACTTTATGGATCGTACTCTATGGATCGCACTCCACCACGATCGCAACAAAGTGGATCGCAGTGGGTGATCGTAACCAAGCGATCGTAACACGGATCGCACTCTATGATCTTACCCACGATCGCAACGAGTGATCGTGGTGTGGATTATGGAGTGTGATCGTATTATGATCCTAGTCCTTGATCGCAACACTGGATCGCAAGTAGAAACCCTTAAGGGTTTATGCGATCGCACTTGTTGGATCGTACAAGGGTAAAAAGCAGTTACGATGGGAATAAGGAAAACAGAATAAGCAAACGAAATAAGCACTAAGACAAATAAGCAAATACCAAAGAAACACTTTTGAATATAAGCAAATAACAAAACTTAATTTAAAACGAGATTAAGAAAAACAAAATAAGCTTAAATTTAAAAACTTTTCAAAACACAAAATAAGCAAACTAAATAAGCAAACTTTTGAAAAGATGAAACTTTTTAGAAAACTTAAAAAACAAATAAGTTAAGTACAAAATAAGCCAATAAGATTGTCAAACTTATAGCTTTTCTCATACAAAAACTTAGATAAAAGTAAAAAGATAAACTTTTTAATAAAATAAGCAAAGAGATTAAGCAAAAACTTGCTTAATCCGAAATTTGGATGAACCAAAAAGAAGAAAAGTAGAAGGAGAATGATGAAAAGAAACTTGATCAAAGGTAAATGAAGATTAAAGCAAGAAAATTAAAGAACACTTACTTGGAATTAAAAGGTATTAAAAGTGCAAGACAAGTACTTAAATTGACATGAAAATTAAATGTGCACAAAATTAAAGGTGGAAGAACTAGTGTCACTCTAGCCAACAAAAATTAAAAGATGAATCCTAATGACTATATATAGGGGATGATTAAGGAATGCTTAGGAAGCTTCCTCCCCTCCTTCATTTCTTCTTAATTGCACCATTAAGTCCTTCCCTTCTTAATATTTTGTTAATCTTGGACTTTAATGACTTTTGGCTCGGGATTTCTTTAAACTAGTCTTTTAATTCTTCAATAAATAAGACTTGAGTTCTTCGGCTTTTAGTAAACTTCCGTCTTTTCACTTTTTCTTCGATAAATCTTCAGAATTGGTCTTGGACTTCCGTTCTTTTTGCACTCTTGACTTCTTGACCTCGTCTTTCATCTTTTTCTTCAATAAAAGCCCGTAAATGCCCGTGTTTTCTCCCCTTTTCACAATTTCGTCCTAAATCACAACAAAAACACAAACCATGCATAATTCCGACATAAATGACATAAAATACACATTTTGGCCCGGTTATTATTTTAATTAAGTGGTAAAAAGGATGGGTGTTTACACACCTATCAAGTACCAAAGAGGATCTAGATGAACAAGGAGATATGAGATCTACTCAAGATGATGAAGAAAACCCCTATATAAATCAAGTCGTGGACTTAAAGATTTGGCTAGGGCTTGTTTATAGTGGTTCCAAGAGAATGATGCTACCAACTGATTGGTAATCAAGATGGGACAAAGATTTGGTTGATTTAATGAATCAACTTTGGATTTTTGTGGCTTATGGCCGAAATGTTTGAGAGAGAAAGGAGTAGAGAGAAATGAGTTGCATGTATGGGAGAGGGGAACGTGTGTGTTTTCGGCTTAAAGATGAGAGAGGGAAAGAGAATACAAAAGGTATGATTGCCTTGGTAAGGGCATTAGTGCCAAGTGTAAGCTCTTCCCTTTCCAAGACAACCCTTCTCTTTCCAAATATGCATGTGTGTGCCGTGTAAGGCTATCCAAAGAAAAGGGTGGGCTTGTGTGGGCTTGATTTGGGCTAGATCACAAGGAATACCTAACTTTAGGCTAGTCCAAGGAAGTTTAGGGATGCCTAACTTATGCATACACCTATACACGGCCATAATTCCATGGTGTAGCTTATTTTTCAAATTTTTGGTTAAGTGTTGAGTATTTCCATTACTAAGTATACATCTTACTTACTTGCTATCACTAGTTTTGTGTACAAGGTTCACATTATGAATCTTATTTTAACAAGTGTGTATGTAAAGGTATAAGTACCTAAATGAACAAGTTCACACTCAACCTATAGGGATACACATGTGTGTATGTGTTCTAAAATTAATAGGTGAAATTTCATTACATAAAAATTATGGTAAAATTATGGATTTTACAACACCATCCCGTTATTTTAGATTTGTCCTCAAAGCTACTAAAAACCTAGTTATCTTCTAAGTAAGAGATGTTCCAAGTACATGATTTGTTTTAGGTTCCTCTCAGGTACGGATGGCGGCACAACGCGAAGTGTTCTACACCTAGGTTATTCTTATACGCCTAATCTGGCATTTATGGAAGCTTCCGTCATTATAAGTGAACAGAAGAGAATGTAAAGAGGTCTTTATCCGGATTGCACTATACATCTGATTGAGCTGTAAAGGAGACTGCTGCCGTGGATGGGTAGGTGACGAATGCAAAGAGATCTTTATCCGCATCGCACTATACATCCGATTGAGTAGTAAAGGAGACTGCTGCTGTGGATGGGTAGGCGAGGAATTTCTCAATGGGTATCGTAGTCGTACTTGTCCCGGATCTGGGAGGGGACCATTGGCGTGGTGGATTTGGTCAGGAGGACAAATCCATTGCAAATGGTTTCTAATATGAGGAGGACACGCCAACATATTTCATACGTTGGGGAATCTGGGAATGCATTATTTTTACATCCTTTTCATGGGTGAGATACAAGTTATATCCCTATACTCGTGGATGAAGAACTGGGGGTTGAAGGTAAAACAAACATGTTTAACTTTAACCCCTCCTATCTTAGCATCTTTTGAAAAAAGACTTACGATCTTTTACCTCAAGGCAGCGGGGTACAAACATTAGTCAATGGTACTAAAGTTTCTACCCAACAAGGAGGTTAAGATTGTTGTCGATGGCGTTTGCGTAAGAGGTTGCAAGGAATCTGCTCCCTTTGCCGTGAGGCTGAGTGAGAGGGGCGCAGAAAAGAAGTACCTCAAATGGTGGAAATAAAAGAAGATACCATGAATAAAGAAATGTGCGCCTTTCAAGGTGTCGCAACAAGGGTCATGCTTTCATTATTACTGGTTCAAAATTTGTACAAATTCTAACATTTAAAGAGAGGAATTCTCATCTCCCATCGTCTAGTGGATGATGGTATTGTTGAACTAATTGGACCCGAAGAGGAAAGAGGAGTGTCCAAAACATAGGACTTTCATCATTTCCTTACAGGGGATGTCAAATATAGCCCCACAAAGTATACCCATTGTGAGTTGGATGTGCTTTTCAGGTTTAGGGTTGCCTAGGTGGCGGAAGTAACCCTACAAAATACACCCATTGTGGGTTGGGTGTGTCCCTCAGGGTTAGGCAGGAAAGAAGCAGATTAGGGAGACAGGTCACTCTCAGACTAAATATTCTTTAGCCCGTTGGTGCTAGAGATGACACTAAATCTAGTGTTAACTATATCAGGGTTATGGCTCCCTAGTATAATCAAGGTTTCATCTCACCAAGGTACACAAACCCATTTTTTGCTATAAGGAATAATCGCATGCTACTTGCCAGTCAATTTTTGCTAAGAATGACATTTGTGACAATCCGTCAATTTATGGTTGATATTTTATTCTCGAATATTATTTAAAAACATTATTTTAATGTTACAATATGAACTCACTTATTTTTGGGAAGAAATTTGGATTTACGTCTTGAAGTAGCGTCGACTACGTCTAAACCGGAGGATTCAACGTTACGTGCTTACGTTTACATACACTGTCTTTGGTGACAGTCTGACAATTCAGAAAATGAATTTATCCATGAATATTATTTTGGAGTTTTAAATTTGTGTTGGTTCATAAACTCACAAATTTACGAGAAGAGATTAGGACTTACGATTTTATTTTAACGTCCTTTAAGACTAAACCGGAAACCCTAGGATTACGTATTTACGTTTTCGAACTCCGTTTTTGATGAGACAATTTTTATTGGATTCGTTTTGTGACGTTGATTCATAATTTATAAAAACGTTTTTCGTAAAACGACCCGAGGGCACGCAAATCGAGAAAACTAGAATCGAGGAATACCCGTAAACTAGTGAGATGGGAAAAATACATTGTCCCACCCCACTAGCACACATGGGGTGGCCAAAACTCACCAACACATATGATGTGTCACATCTTTAGCAAGTTAACAACACTTGTCCCTTTTTGCTTACAATGTAAGCTTACAACCTCTCAAAACTAGCAACCTCAAACCATTTCCTCATTCACAACATGCAAATCCACTTCATCTCTCTCTCTTGGCTCTCAAATGTGTCGTCCCACTTATCTCCTTAAACCACCACTTTTGATCAAATTTAACCATAAACCCCATGTTACTTCTACATATGTTGAAGCCCTCTTGAAGCTCTCTTTAATGGTGGTGATTATAACATCCATGGAGGAGTTTATATGGAGTATTAGGGCTGATTTTCCACAAGGAGTTTATGAAGATTGGTGGTCATGAAGATGGTCTTGGTGCATCACAAGTTTCTCCATCAAAATCCATGTCCAAATCATTACCTACATCAACTTGGTGGTATAAAGATTGTCCTCCTCATCTTCTTGTTATTTTGATTATGTAATCATGTATTTTATTTCCTATTGTATATGTATATGATGATTATATGATGATAAAATTATTGTGTGGGGATTTGGTGTTGATAAACATGCTTAAAAAGGTGAAAAACTGTAAGAAACAAGGCTAAAATCTTGTTTAAAAATGATGGCTGTAAACAGTAAAGAAACATATGGTAAACTGGTAAAATGACTTGAATAGATTGATATACAGTAAGCTATGGGTCTTGTACACATGTGAGAGTTGGCCATGCAATGGAATCATTGTAATGAGTGAGATATGATCAAAACAAGTTTAAGGTACAAATCTGAGTTCACTGTTTTGGACGATTTTTAAAAAATACTTGGAGGATGATTCAACAGTAGCTATAAAAGAGTTAAATGGAGAAAATATCATGTAGTTTATGTGATAAAAATTTGAGCTTCTATCTCCATATAGAACTCTAGATATGGCAGTTTTGGTGAAGATAAAAATAAAAATCAGATTTTGGAAATTAAAGTATAATACTATTATATAAGCACTCAAAATTATATTGTATAAAATGTAAAGTTAAAACCCACTAACTCATGAATTTTATTTATATAAATATGTAAAAGGTTAAATAAGTGTATAAATTATAAAAATGGTAATGTAATAATACTTATAAGTAATAAAAACTATAAACTTGATTTTTACGACTTTTTCGGCTATTGCCGTAAAATTAACGTTTTTGTTAAATAAAACTTAGACGGTTGGACCCGTCTAATGTAAACTTTTATAAAATCATATACTGATATATATACATGTATAACAAGTAAAAACCGATAAAAACCCGAACTATAGGACATACGGACATTAATGAGCTAAGTAAACATATTGGACTAATAATTGGACTAAATAAGTTAAACACTTATAAAAAGAACTTATTGGACTTAACCCATTTGGGCCCAACTTGTAAAGTTTAAATACTTATAATATAAGTATAAAATGGATTAATACAAGTTAATAAACTTATAATAGGCTTATTGGACCTAAAACACGTAAATAGGTAAAACTAGTAAACTAGTATAAAAGTTATCGACATATAACACTAAAATGAGTAAAGGAGAATATGTAAACCCACTTGATCATCATATATATATAATCATCATATGTATACATAATCGTTATTTTTATAAAGTCATTGGACAAACGTCTAAGACCGATTATTATTTATATAGGTTTCCGTGACTGAAGCACGTACCGTACGTCCGAGTTACCGATAACCCGCTTTCCCACATCAACGTGAGTTCATAGCCTCGCACTCTTTTAAATGTTTTTATGAAATGTTTTATAAACCCGCGAGGGAGATAACATGTTAGTTTTTATAAAATAGGACACCATTTGTCCCGATTGTTTGTTTATTGATTTGGACC
Source organism: Glebionis coronaria (assembly GCA_025667525.1). Lineage (NCBI taxonomy): Eukaryota > Viridiplantae > Streptophyta > Magnoliopsida > Asterales > Asteraceae > Glebionis > Glebionis coronaria. The sequence continues at coordinate 436,122,295 of CM046877.1, forward strand.
CGAATGATTGTATGACCCGATAAATGATTAAAGGACCCGATAGATGAAATTAAATGGATTATTAAAGTTAGGTTATGTCACTAAAAGTCCCATTAGCATGAATTGTGAACTACCGGGATTTGGTAGACGCTTGTGCATATAATAGTACTATTTGGGGACGATCACCCCAGTTCGCGCCTTGACGGTTGATCCCCGTCGTGCCACATTGATTGGTAAGCGAATTTATGTATGAGAAGATTTCCATAGCGTGACCTTTGTGACGACACGCTACTTTAGATGGGCAAATTGAGTATCGCGTTAGCTACCCGTTGTTGGTTTAGTAAGGTAACAATGTCATGCGGCTTATATTAACCCAAATTAACGAAATACTGTTGTACGCTCCGAATTACGATGTATTGCCTGACTAGCAATACGGGGTCATACTAATGATATTATGTTGTGGTTTGGTTCTCATAACCATATTCATATACGGTTTTTATTTAACTTTATACAACGCCGTAAGACGTATTGTATGATGTTTTTACGACATTGGCTCTTATAATGATTTTTAAGGCAAACGCCTATATTATGATTTTGATGAAGATTTGTATAAAATGACTTTGGCTATTTTATGGTCTATTAAAATGATTTGTACAAAATGATTTTCAGTAATAATTTTATACTGATATTATATTGATGTATTTTATTAAACTCTATGAATTCACTCGGCGTTATCGCTGACCTTTTCTTTTAACATGTTTTGTCTCAGGTACTTGAAGGTAATTCTCGGGAAGACGACAAGAATTCATGGCCCACACTTAAACAATATTTTCCATTCAAATATTTTTTAAAACTTTGTATGAAATGTAATGACTTGGGACCGATGTAACTTTGATGTTTTTGAATGGAAATGATTTATTATTAAACGACGCGATTTTTATGCGTTGTCTATGATGTGAGTAATGTGCTATCCCGTAACACCAACGAGTCTTCCGCTGTATTGAGTTGTATAAATTTGTAGGTGTTACAGTTTGGTACCAGAGCTCTCGTTATAGAGAACGAAAGATTTTTAAAACCAAGGTTTTGAATAAAACATTTCAAAATCTTTTAACTATAAACATTTTTCTAAAAATGTCTAAAAATATTTTGACTATAACGGTGCCGAAGAATTCCCGAGTTACCGACAAGGCCAGACTGAGAAGTGTTATTTTAATATATATATAACTTAAATTATATATATATATATATATATATATATATATGATGTAATTTGATTACATGATTGTTTGATGATTATTTTGATATTTATACGAGGTATTTATACGACGTCGATTGTCACAAAAAACCCTAAATCCCCTAGTAAATTAATCGAAGCTATTCTCGTAGGAATTCTAGCTATCCTAGATCTAAACCAAGTTGTGGATATTTATGATCCCAACAAATGGTTGATATTCGTAGAAATGTAGATATTAGTTGATTGTGATACTGAAGAAGAATTGGCGAGATTAAAACTGATATCGATGTCATGACGATCTTTCCTTATAGAGTGGAGTTTGACAAAACGTTACCACCTAGAAAGATGTCATCTGATTCGTTGTCATCCAATTCTTAAATTTGAAAACGAAAGGGTGAATGTTGCACTTGAGGCTGTCATTGGAACCATTACCCAAAAGCCTCATGCCACTAGTACCTTTCCGAGAAGTCTAGTTGAATGATCAAGTCATTTCATACTAGCGACTCATTTGATAATTGTTGATGAAGGAGCTATAGGATTGGAAATTAAGTGTTGATCATATCGAGCTTTTATTTCCCTATTAAGGTTTATAAATAAGATTGAAAGTATTGGAGAATGAGGTAGAATATCGAATTAAGTATAAGTTGGATGAGATTTGAATAAAGTAAAATTTAACTTTTATGGAATATGAGATTGATAAGAGGAAGTCGTTAAGTTCTGTGATTGAATTATAAGGTTTTAATTGATTGTTGATTCGTGTTGAGTGTTGTTCCTAGGCCATTGTCCACTAATGAGGATGCCCAGTGTCCAAGAAATAAATTGAAGAAATCTTCTTCTGAATTGGGACCGATGGATCTTTCGGGACATGTGGAACACCTAATGACTCTTGTAGATTAGTATTCATTGTGGTATCTTTTAAGAATCCCTAACTTAACTGAGATATCAGTTGGTAGGATGAGTTTTGGAAATTGTATGACATAGTGACACGTAATGTGTTACGATACAATTTGACTTGTTTGTGATTAATGAAAAGACTACCTTTGATTGCTAAATTCTACATGTATCGATGTTATCTATCTTTTATTGCTTCATCCTAATGTTCGCATTAGTGATGCAACCATTGAACAAGTACTCATCTTGAATCGAGTTATGTTGTGGATTAACCTTTTTGAGCGCCATCAAGGTCATGAACCTCATGATTATTTGGCTAAGCTCATTTCCTATCATATTGTAGTTAATTCTTGGTGAACGACTCTTCATCACTCTGTTGCAGATCACACATTGTTTTTATAAAGATGAAACAGTATTCCTTGAGAAAACTTGAATTTTCATCACTAAAAGGATTACTCAAAGTAAGATTTATAAGTGATTGTTATCGAAATGAAGTCGTTTATAAAACATCTTGGAAAACCTAATTGTTTTCATAACAAAGAAAATCTTTGTAAAATTTATTCTTGATCCTTATTTAAGAATTAAGAATGAAAATGTTTTTATTATAAACATGATGATAAAATTTTGACGAACTGAGTATTGCATCATTAATCTTGAAATTATATATAGTTGCGCGCCTACATACAATTTGGAATGGACCATGCAAGGCTGATTAGTAGTCACCATAAAACTGATTAATAAACACTACATTTTCTTTATAGATTGTGAAAGATTAAATTTTATGAGATCTGCAAGAAGTGGAAAATAAGGACATAGTGTTAGGGACACCTACATATGTGCCCGTAGCATCTATTCTTCTGAGTTGAATTTACTCATCTGTGGAATTTGTCTTATTTGACAATTGACAATTCTTTCTTGTCCAATTCCCCCGTAGTAAGATTCTTAGGAAAAGTATTCGATTACCGAGTGTTGATACCCGACTGGATGTATTGACGTTCTTATCATTTCTTATGATTTGATTTCATTTGAATGACTTAGGTAACGATCCGAGGAGCTTTCGAATGCGTACTCAAATTATGAAAACATGGGATATATTCATATTCGTTAAATGTTTTCGTCTACATCTGATTTGAAATTCTCTCGCATAGATTATGCGTTGACCTTACTCTTTTAAGGTAGTTATGTCTCCTGATATCCTTGAATCTGTGAAGGATTACGAGTTATTGTTAGTCTTTTGAGAAGTTCACATCTTATCAACGGCTATGAAACTGAAAAGTTGATAATGCCGGTAGAATGGATTGATTGATTATGACATGACGACATTGTCTTAATTGATGGGAACTCGAGTAGAATTCCCTAAAAGATAAGATGTTGATTATCGAAAGTGATTTAAATAATTCTTGATGGATGACCATATCCTTTATTTAGACTTGAAATTATATTGTGAATGATTGTAAATTAGTCATAGATATTATAATCTAGAAAGAACCTAATATGAATTTATTAAAAGATGTTTCTGTTATCTGAAACCTTAGGAAGTATTTGTTGATGAATTACCTAGACTTTCGCCATTAAGGCAAGTCGAAATTGGTATTGATTATATTCCCGGTGCTGCACCTGCGGCTTGTGCACTGTACAACAGCACCATCTGAATTAAAAGAATTACCGTACAACTGAGAGAGTTGTCGGAGAAAGCTTTTATTCTACCAAGCTCGTCATTATGAAGAGCTATGGTGTTATCATTCCTTATATTTATAGATTACTGTGACTGAGTAAATTGACAATCGAAAGCGATATCCATAACTCGAAATGGAAGATTAGTTCGATCATTTACAAGGTTCTAGCGTATGTTTTAAAGATTTGATTCACGGCATGGTTATCATCAACATCGCATCTGCGAAAAAGATTATCTATTCCAATCACTACATCTGGTACTTGTAATGAACATTATGAGTTTCATGTGGTGACGTTCGGGTTGACTAATATACATGTAGCATTCATAAATTTGGTGAATCACGTGTGTAGGCTGTAATTTGATAATATCATGCTCGTGATCATTAAGGACCATTTGTTTGTTTATAAGAATAAGAATGAAGTTAATAATTAATTATAGATTGCCCTGAATTGGCCGAACAATTAAAAATTGTACCTTGAATATTTAACATAAGATTTAAGACTTAATACTTTACATGATTTAACCGTGTGATTAATAGATAATAAAATCTATACTGACTCTTCAAATTAAGAGCCCTTTTAAGACTTTGGGTTTTACCAAAAAGAAAGTGCAAATGTGTTTTGACAAATGTTTTATTAAAAAGAACTTTTGAGGGATTATTCCCTAATACCCAGAACATCTAACTAAACTCCTGTTTAGGGGTAAATGTTCGTGTATACCTCAACACAACCTAAGAAGGATTGAGGAAACCATTTAAACCATGACTTAAAATTTGAAACGATAATTTTTGCTTTTCAACTAAGAAAAATTTGACCAAAGTATAACCAAAGATTTTTCAAACATTTACGAATCTTAATAATTATTTTCGATAAATCAGCAAAAAAAAAATCGTGTTAATTAAATTCAAATTTATTTTGAACATTTTTATAATTGGTCGAACTAAGAAATTTAAACTTTTAACGTTTACGTTTCATAAAAACTTAATATTTATTATTAATTTACATGTAATAATTATCGACGCTTTAGACGTCGGATTGAGTAAAATGGATAAAAATGATAGTTAAGAAGAAACTAAAACACAAAAGATATAAAGAAAGAATTTTCGAATAAATACGGTTATGATATTTATTTTATCAGGAAAGTGTTGCCTGACTAGCAATACGGGGTCATACTAATGATATTATGTTGTGTTTTGGTTCTCGTAACCATATTCATATACGGTTTTTATTTAACTTTATACAACGTCGTAAGACGTATTGTATGATGTTTTTACGACATTGGCTCGTATAATGATTTTTAAGGCAAACGCCTATATTATGATTTTGATGAAGATTTGTATAAAATGACTTTGGCTATTTTATGGCCTATTAAAATGATTTGTACAAAATGATTTTCAGTAATAATTTTATACTGATATTATATTGATGGATTTTATTAAACTCTATGAATTCACTCGGCGTTATCGCTGACCTTTTCTTTTAACATGTTTTGTCTCAGGTACTTGAAGGTAATTCTCGGGAAGACGACAAGAATTCATGGCCCGCACTTAAACAATATTTTCCATTCAAATATTTTGTAAAACTTTGTATGAAATGTAATGACTTGGGACCGATGTAACTTTGATGTTTATGAATGGAAATGATTTATTATTAAACGACGCGATTTTTATGCGTTGTCTATGATGTGAGTAATGTGATATCCCGTAACACCAACGAGTCTTCCGCTGTATTGAGTTGTATAAATTTGGGGGTGTTACAACATTAAAGTTATCAAGGCTTTCCAGGATCTGATTCGTGTGAGATGGCTGATTCGGACAGTTTTTAAGGAACAACCTCGAATGAGGGTGTTTAACCATCATAACTTTTTCGTCGACTATCTCACAATATAATAGGAGCCTAGAATTATCGGGGGGGGGGGGGGATTCCCCTTACCTTACTAAATTTAGCAATTGTAGTGCTTTGTCCTCCACATGTATCAGTCAAGATAGATGTATATCATTGGTTTAGTAAGAGCGTACCAGGTACGATGCTGGAGCCTGGGTTTGTTGGGGCATTACCAGCCATGTACACTTAACAGGGAGTTCCCTTGTCGTCCTTTTTCTGGTTGGCCTTTTTGGGACAATCAGGTCTCACGTGCCCAGGGGTTCCACACTCATAACATATCACAGCTTTCTTCGGCCCACTACCACTCCTTCGTGCGTTGGACTTGCCCTTGTTGCGGTTTCTAGGATTGGTGTTGGGTCGGCCTGGTGTGTCAACATTGTTTGGACACTCACGAGCAAAATGGCCTTGCTTTCCGCACTTGTAACATCCTTGACATTGCACTCCTGCAATATGGTGGTAGTTGCATTTCGAACACTTGGGCTTTGTTCCTGAGTAGTTCTTGGTGCGGGTTGGGGGAGTCGTGTCATCTGTTTGCCCAACGTTTTGCTTTTTGAAGGCTGTTGGTGCTGGCTACGAGTGTTTTCTTTGGTTTTCCTCTTGTTGTCTACTTGTCTCTCAGACAGATTGCGGGTTCGTTTATTGATCATCTCAGTCGTAATTTCCACGGCACCTCCAAAGTGGTGGGTCGTGTAGCTAGCACATTGTCATGAATGTTGTCAGGGAGTCCACTGACATACTTTTTAATCTTGTCTCTCCTTAGTGAAAACATTCTGGTGCACATCGAGCTTAACTCTTGAAATCTTTGGTTGTACCAAATGATATCATTGTTTTTACACTTGAGATCCCACAGCTCGACTTCCAACTTCTTCATTTCTCCTCTTGGACAGTACTTCTTAGTCATTCTTTCCTTGAGGTTGGCCCAAGTGAGAGTATAAGCAGTGGCATGTCCAAGGGTGGTGACCATAGAGTTCCACCAAGTAAGGGCGCTGTCGAGTAGAGTGTAGGTAGCATACTTTACTCTGTTTTCGTCAGCACAATCACTGATGCGGAAGACTGTCTCTAGTCTTTCAAACCATCGCATTAGTTCAACAACTCCTTCTTTTCCTCGGTAGTATGAGGGTTTGCATTTCAAGAAGTCGGGGTACGAACAGCCCCTGTTGGAGTTGTTTCTGCGTATGTTGGGGTTTGGGTTATTGTTTGTATTTGGGTTAGCTCCTCTGGCTGCCATAGCTGCCGTAATGCCTTCACTGATCATCTCTCTGAGTTGAGTAGCGGTAACATTATGAGTAGCTTCAGGAACCTCGGTGTTAGCGGTGTTGGAAATGGTTGCAGTATTGGGGTTTGATCGCGTAATCACCATTTGTCTATAATCATACACAAAATGAGACTATTAGATCAAACGTTTATACAGTTTTTATATTATTTGCACGGGTAAATTTCATGCACTGATCTTATAACAGATTTGGGTAACCTGTCAAGATCTCATAATATAATACATTGCACAGCAAATATAATAAAGAAAGTGATTATATGTTATTTCCATAAGAAATTGAACATTCATCTAGCATAACAAAATCTAAGTCATAGGCCAGTTAGGCCTTGTCCAAGGTAATGATACACACAGTCTTTAAAACATTACATCCCAAAGTTGCAAGTCCAAGAGAAAAGAAATGATAGAGTACGGGATTACATCACCAAAAGATGAAAAATAAAAGTACAAAAGCCTTATATCATGATAGCTGGGATACTACCCGTAAGCTTGTCATGATGCATAATAAGTTTAGTACGTCTATATTAATCAAGCTTAGATGGTCCACTAGATGAGGCCGGTGTTGTTGGTACGAATGGAGCTGCAGATGCTTTCCGAGAACCCTGTAATGTCCGAATTGTCGCTCGGGTCTCCTTGAGCACATGGAATGTTGTCAGCAAATGGGTCCGGAGTCTATTGGTGGCTCCTCGGAGATGAGTCATCTCTGCAATAATCCCGTCATGTCGGACGGTGGCAAGATCACAAGAGATAGACAATGATTGCTCCTGAGCAGATAGGGCCGTATGGGTCTGATGCTCAGGACCCTCCATGACCTGAATACGTTGGTGAAGACGACGGTTCTCCTCTATGAGCCATTTCAAGGCTTTGTCAGTCTTGGCCTGGACACCCTTAGTGGCCTGAGCTTCTCTTCTCATGGTGCGGGAGAAAGTTTCAATACGATCATGGATGACGGTGTGGCCTTGTCGGTCGGCTATTACTAAATTGCGGAGGTCCGATATCTCTTTCGCCTGGCGTGCAGCCAGTGCAGCAATCTGAGCCTGATCGGAGTCGACACGTCTCACTCGGAGCCTTCCCGGGTCTCATAAGTGGAGACGGGTATGGACCTAGAGAAATAGCCCGATGATAAGAATGGAGGCACGGAAGATGGTACGCTAGGAAGAACATGGTCCTCCTCCATAGAGGTCGGGCCCAGTATAGCTGATGTGGAGATAGGAAATGGGTCCTCTGGGAGTACAACTTCGATAGTTGGGTCATCCTCTAAATCCGAGGCTGACAACCATCCATACTGCGTCGATCGTAGAGAAGAACAAACAACTGGAGTAGGAGCTACTACGGGTAGAAGAGTCGAGGATGCAGTAGGCGGAGTCATGATGCTCTGAAATAATATCATTATAATTTTGAAGTAAGTATATGCTTACAAACAAAGAATAATATTATTGAGATTACATGCTTTATGAAATATATCCCTTCTTAAACAATTATTAGAATGTTTTAAGGTTACAAATATTTATACTTATACATATATATGTACTATCATGTAATTAGTTCGTTTATTAGTTAGTAAGTATGAAATTTAGTTTAATATTACTCATACTCGCATTTCAGTATTTTATTATATAGTGTAAAATTTTCAAGTTTAGCACGTCTGACATATAGCAATACCTTACTAAACAGTATTAATAATCAAATGTAGTAAACATATGTATACACAATTAGTTCACATAGCATAAAATGCCCTAAGATCTATATGCTTAACTAAACGGTCCCAAAATAAAATCCCAATAAGATTTTTATAAGTTATAGTCCAGTTTTAAATAAAAGAAAAATCATTTCATTTTTATTTTATTTAAAAATTTATCTGGTTCTCTATAACTAATGCTCTGATACCATTCTCTGTGACACCCTGGGTAGGGTCAGAATACGCAGAAATATCCACGGAGATGTCACAAGCGTGGATCGATAGCATATAGTCCGTAGAGCATAAGATAAAAGTAAGTTAAATCAGATTACATGTTTATTTTACAAATAAATAAAAATTGTCTTAAACATGGTGGAGAGTTGTCACACCCCACCATGGCGGAATATGGGGCACGACGTATGGATATCATCACAACAATAGCGTGTCTATAGAGATAACTAAATGATATAAGAAATGTCATAAATGGCGACACAAATGTCATGACAATATCTCAACATGTAGGAGTCTAGGTAAGTAGGTAACAGTCCTACCTCTTACCCAAGACAAACAAATAACAGAAACAAAACAAACATATAGGTGCCAACAGTATCACTTATTCAAAGAAACATAAAAGTAAACTAAGAAGGAAACGGGGATTCTCCTTCTATATGCATTCCTAAGCTTCTCCAATCCTAGCCACTTATATTCTCATGCTTAACCATAGTATCACCTGAAAGAGACACTAAAACACGTTAACATAAAGTTGGTGAGAGTCATAGGTTTAGACTCCAACACAAGACAAGTCATAAGCTGTGAATACCATAAACCAATAAACATATGGACAATGCGCTACAATCATGTACTAACAACTAGCATTCAAGTTCAATCAATCATTACAATTCCAAGGCATCACGCCTTACCAACAATCACAATTTCCAAGGCATCACGCCTTACCAACAATCACAATTTCCAAGGCATCACGCCTTACCAACAATCACAATTTCCAAGGCATCACGCCTTACCAACACTCACAATTTCCAAGGCATCACGCCTTACCAACAATCACAATTTCCAAGGCATCACGCCTTACCAACAATCACAATTTCCAAGGCATCACGCCTTATCATTAACCATAGGTCCCATAGGCGCCCATACACCTATGCACCTTTCTAATCTAGATCACACACAAACAAGAATCACATAGTAGTTAATCACATAAATGTACACACAAGTCCATCTCAAACCTTAAAACATTCACAGCATTAATTAAGAAAATAATTCAACACAGTGTCTCTTCCATTCCATCTGGAAATCAAAATCAAAAGTAAACATGGGACTATGAAACTCACCTGATAGCTTCTTCACAAGTCCTTGCACTAGCAACAAACTAACAAACCAAAAACACGCAATTAATACACGAACCAATCACTAAGATGGCTCATCAACCTATGATGGACATCTAGTCTATTCCCGTATAATTACCTCATTGTTAAGCTCTAATCACCCCATTACCCTTCCTTAACAAGTCCTTAACTTGGTTAAGTTTAATAACTAACCCGTTCATATTTTACCCAAAACAGTCCCAGTTTTTAGGTCTCAAAACTTTAAGTCAAACGTCCACTTAATCATACCCATGGTTTCAGTAAAAGCTACTGTTAAGGCCCCGATATACATATATGTTGGCTAACACCTTCCACTTGCCCTAACCTTAAAGCTACTGTTAAGGCCCCGATATACATATATCTACTTTTGTCATTCCAGATTTCCTGATTTTAAACGTACTAAAAGTTTGTTACCATTAAGGGGTCTTACCCTAAACCACAACCTTAGCCCAAGTGCAGATACTTACTACAATATATAAACCATCTCTCACGTTCGTGAGAAGATCCCAATGCAACCCTAATTACTCCAAACAACCCAAAACTTAAAAAGAAAACAGGCTGAATTCAAAACTGTTTTGACCTCCGACTGTTGTAACCTGTTTTTGACCCACTTCCCGACCTCCAATTTAGTTCTCGTTTCTTGAATTGGAAAGCCACTTCAAATATATTTCCAGGGGTACTTGGATCGTAAAATAAGAGTTTGTAGAACTCCCAATATGATCAAAACAATTGACTCAAAATTCTGCCCAGTTTTTAAAAACGGGTTTAAAAAAATCATCCTCATTAATTAACCCTAATCCCTCTAATTACAAGCCCTAATCTATGTAATCATTATAACACCATTAATATAACATTAATTTAATGTTCTTGAATTAAACCCTAACCTAAATCCATCATAAGATGATTATAAAAACATAAAAACAATTAAATTAAAAAGGGTTATGAAGGTTTACCTTTGATTTATGAAAACCCCCAAAATTATGAAGAACCCTAAAAACCCTCATGAAAACCCACGAATTTTTTTAATCTACAGGGAATAATAGTGAATTTTGATTGTGATTAAAAATAATATATAGGGTGTACATAAAATCCTAGTCCAAAAATAAGCCCACTTTCCTTTTTTCCTCTTTTTCCCTTTTTCCCTTCTTTTCTGCGTCCAAAACCGACTATGCACCCTTAAAATTCATTTTTTTTCCTTTTTATTATTAATATATGTATTAATAATATTACCTTAATTTTCCTTAATTTATTTCATCTCCTAAACCCTCCAAAACCTCAAAACCGTAAAACTAGTCAGTTTTTACCCGATTACCGTAAAAGACATAAAATATACACTTTTAAAAAAAATCTCAAATTTTGAAATAAACTTTATAACTAAGTCCTAAATGACTTAAAACCATCCCGAAAAATATTCATATGGATAATTACCTCACCCGAGACCTCTAAATGCTAAACCGTAAATCCTAAAAAAATACTATTACTATAATACTTATACGTATACGTAAAAGTTGGCGCCATCCGTGGGACCCATTACACTAAGCTAGAACAAAACCTCATCTCGAATTTTCAATGACGAAGGGGCATCCGCAGGCTAATCCCAGGAATGCGAATCCCGGGTATCGGAAGCCCCAAGGGAAGGGATTCTCATCCCCAATCAATCGCCTAGCCGCCTCGCAGGCGGGCCTAGTAACCGTAGCAGTTTTCAGCCTGTGGGGGTGACGAGCACGATCTCTGTGACACCCCCACCCACTTCAACCCTGGATAACCCTGACCCAGGGAGTGCGCCAAACCCTCCTAACAAGGAACCGCGCAGACCCTCGACAGAGGAAGAAGTGGAAGTCCTACCACTTAGCGAGGAGGATCTTACTCGAGTTCTCACGCAGAACTTTGAGAGGATTGTCCCGGGAATCGCATCAAGGTTGAATCTGGGGAGGAACCTCCAATCCAGACTCAACTTTGGTGAAACCGGACCAATCACCTCCTCCCAAAATCAGAGGAAAAGGAGAGCTCGGCCTCAGGAACATGGCACCTTTAAGGAAACCCCTCAACCTCGGAATGTGTTTGAGCGCATAGGAGATCGCCTCATACAGGAACTAACGCAGTCTCGAGAGGGAGAAAGGTCGGATGGCTCACCCGAGCGACCAAATCGAGAGCTGGCCAGAACCGCACGTCGCCCGAGTGTGTGGGATAGGATGAATACTGGGAGAAAGGCTCCTGGTTCGTCCCAAAAAAGTGGTCCCTATTCAAAGGATGGGGCACCACCGTCGTCCCCAGACCCATCCGGGGAGGACTCAGATGACCATCCGCCTAAGCGTCGCCGGCCTAGGCGCACCGCACCACCACCACCAAACATCGATGATTATTATGGTGGCCCTTACTATCGAGACGCGGAAGCGGAGGATCTTTCGCGTCCATGGTGTGAGCCGTGGGATGACCCTAGGCTCACCCGGCCATGGGCGGTCCCCAGGGAGGACCCGTTCACCCTCCGCATACGAAACTATTCCGAGGACACTAAACGTCGCATGCTGGCGTGTATTAAGACCTATGATGGATCCGGTGATCCAATGGATCACCTTAAAATATTTGACATGCAGGCTAAAATTGAGCGATGGCCCATGCCTATATGGTGCCAAATGTTCAATTCAACCCTGATCGGAAACGCTCGTGACTGGTTTGAGGCACTCCCTCCATGGAGCATTGATAGTTTCACGGAACTACGCACTGCATTTGAGAACAGTTATACTCAGAGGAAGAAGTATAATAGGGAACCGGTCTCATTGGCAACTGCCAAAACAACGGTCGGGGGAGTCCACAGAAGCCTTCACTGAACGCTTCAATGATGAGTGCACGCGCACAAGAATAATGCCGGAGCTCCTGAAAATCTCTGATTACATGCATGCCATAACAGACAGAGAATTGATCAGGCGCCTCAATGACAAGCGTCCAGAGAGATATGATGACCTCATGGAAAGGGTCAGAAATTTCATAGAAGGAGAAACAGCTGTGGTCGCGGCCTACCCATCCCGAGGAAATGGGTATCGGTCAAATGACCAGTCCCGGAGACAGTCAGGCGGTCAAGGTAATCAGAACAGTAACAAGGGCAAAGACTATAAGAGCCAAAGCAAAGGAGGACGGTCGGATGATAAGTTTACCCCCCTAAAGATGTCCTACCGGGAGATCTTACTGACAGAAGGGGCGAACTTTCCAAGGCCTCCCCCAATGGCCACTCCCCCGAAACGTCGGCAAGGAAGTCGCTTCAGCGAGTTCCATAATGACAAAGGCCACGACACGGAGGAGTGCATCCAGCTCAAGAAGCATATTGAGTCACTGATCAAATCAGGTAAACTCAAGCACCTAGTTAAGGATTGGAAGGATGGAAAAGACAACAACAAAAAGTATGATAAGAAGGATCCCCAAAAGGACAAACCTTCGACTATATACATGATCCAATCCAGACAGCACCGCACGAGGCAGAAAGTTGGCCAAAAATTTTCACGCGGCAGGGAAATCTCGTTCCCTCTCACCACGGCAAGCGATGAGATCGATGCGCCTCTCACTATTGAGATAAGCATTGGAACACACAATGTTCGTCGCATGTGTGTGGATGGAGGATCGTCAGAAGAGGTACTGTATGAACACTGTTTCGTGCAGTTATGCCCAGAAATAAGAAGCCAATTAGTACCGGCCACGTCGCCGCTTACTGGCTTTAGTGGAGACACTATTTGGCCGATAGGGCAATTACGTTTGCTTGTAACCATTGGAAATGAGGAACATTCCACTACGGCGTGGATGAACTTCATGGTGATACGCTCACACTCTCCGTACAATGGGATCATAGGCAGGCCGGGCATTTTGGCTATACGGGCGGTACCCTCTACGGCACACGGAATGATCAAATTCCCCGTGGAGGGGGGAATTGTTACCATTTACAACACAATCGCACCGGCATCCGAGTGTCACACCGTGACAACACCGGCTCCACCTGTTCCGCCCAAAGATGGATCACCACCTCCCAATTAGAAGGTGGCCATTCACCCTGACTATCCGGAACAGGAGGTATCCATAGGAGGGGCGCTATCGGATGACGGCAAAAGGGCCATGTGCTCTCTTTTAAGTGCAAATCTAGATATATTCGCATGGGAGCCAAAGCATATGACAGGTTTGCCACGTGCGATAGCAGAGCATAAGCTCCAGATCCGCCAAGGGTACCAACCCATCAAGCAAAAGAAGCGCGGCCAGGCGCCTGAGCGCAGCCAAGTAATATTGAAGGAGGTACGGAAACTAGTGGATGCAGGCATCATGCGCGAGGTATACTACCACGAGTGGTTGTCCAATCCGGTCATGGTCAAGAAGCATGACGGAAGTTGGCGCATGTGTGTGGATTTTACGGATCTAAACAAGGCCTGCCCACAGGACTGTTACCCGTTACCGGAAATCGACTGGAAGGTAGAGTCCCTATGTGGGTATCCTTTTAAATGCTTTTTGGACGCGTATAAAGGGTATCACCAAATCCAGATGGCGGAGGAGGATGCAGAAAAAACGGCGTTCCATACGAGCCAGGGCGTGTATTGCTATACGAAAATGCCGTTTGGACTGAAGAACGCCGGTGCTAAATATCAGCGGTTGGTGGACAAAGCTTTTGAATCACAGATAGGCCGCAACTTGGAAGTCTATGTTGATGACTTGGTGATAAAAAGTCACACGGAGGAGGCACTCCTCCGAGATGTCCAAGAGACATTCGACACTCTGAGAAGGATTAACATGAAGTTAAATCCAAAGAAATGTACGTTTGGAGCAACTGAGGGGATGTTCCTCGGATATTTGATTGATCCAAACGGCATCAAACCTTGCCCAGAGAAGACGGATGCAGTGATACAACTGCCGTCCCCGCAGACACGGAAGGAGGTGCAATCCTTAAATGGGAAGTTAGCCGGACTGAATAGGTTCCTATCTAAATCCGCAGAGAAGTCATTACCTCTATTTAAGACACTCAAGAAGTGCATTAGAAAGGGAGACTTCCGGTGGACGAAGGAAGCCGAGGAAGCCTTCGGCCAAATCAAGCAGCATCTTGCATCTCTCCCTATGCTAGTAGCTCCCCGGCCAAAGGAGGAACTCATTATGTATCTCTCAGCTACTCATGGCGCAATAAGCGTGGTACTTATGACGGATAGAGATACAGTACAAACTCTGGTCTACTTTATAAGTAGAACACTACAAGGGCCGGAGTTGAATTATTCCTCCATGGAAAAATTGGTTTTAGCACTAGTGTTTGCTACAAAGCGGTTGCGCCGGTACTTTCAGGCGCACCCGATTGTAGTCATTACGGATCAGCCAATCAAGCAGGTTATCTCTAGACCAGATGTGGCAGGGAGGCTACAGAAATGGAGCATCCTGTTGGGGGAGCACAATATATCTTACAGGCCAAGGACGGCTGTTAAAGGCCAGATCCTGGCAGATTTCCTGATCGAGAAGCCGGATGAGGAAGGGCCAATCATCAAGCAGGACGAGATCCCAACAGAACCATGGGTGTTATTCACGGACGGATCTTCGTGTACGGACGGGTCCGGAGCAGGTCTCATCCTCACAAATCCAGAAGGAATGGAATTCACGTATGCCCTCCGTTTTGAGTTCACAGCCACCAACAACGAAGCGGAATATGAAGCATTAATTACGGGTTTAAAAATCGCCGCTAGAATGGGAGTTCGCAACCTTGAGGCCTACGTGGACTCACGGCTTGTAGCGAACCATATTCTAGGTGGGTATGTGGCTAAGGAGGACAACATGGTCAGGTACTTGGAAAAAGTCAAGTCGCTAATCGCGACTTTCAGTAAGTTTTCCATCAAGCAGGTGCCAAGAGGCGAGAACAAGAAGGCGGACGCTCTTAGCAAGATCGCATCCACAATCTTCGCTCACTTATCTAAACAAGTCTTGGTGGAAATACTCAAGGAGAAATCTATAACGGAAGGGGAGGTTGCTGCTATAGTTGAAGAGGATGGACCTACATGGATGACCCCAATTATCAACTATTTGACTAGTGAGACCCTTCCAGACGAGGAAAAAGCAGCACGGCGCATAAGAAGGAAGGCGCAACATTTCGAACTTCGAGAAGGTATCCTTTACAAACGCTTTTTCTTGCAGCCGTGGTTGCGGTGTGTTGGACCACGTCAGGCCGCTTACGTAATCAGTGACATACACGAAGGGTTGTGCGGCATGCATGCAGGTCCACGATCCGTGGTAGCCAGAGCCTTACGAACAGGATATTATTGGCCCACCATGCACAGAGACGCGCGCGATATGATTCGCAAGTGTAGTGATTGCCAAGTGCATAGGCCAGTACCACGACACCCGCAGTAGGAGCTTACACCTATCACGTCCCCATGGCCATTCTATAAGTGGGGAATTGACATTGCAGGACCATTTCCTGTAGCTGCGGGGGGAGATAAATTCTTGATTGTTGCAATGGACTACTTCACACGATGGATAGAGGCCAAGGCAGTCAAGTCTATCACAGGCAAACAAGTTAAGAAGTTTGTTTGGGAACATATTGTGTGCCGTTTTGGTTTACCAGGAGAAATCATCTCGGATAACGGCAAGCAGTTCACGGACAACCCGTTCAAAGATTGGTGTGCATCATTGAACATCAAGCGTCGCTTCGCATCTATTAAGCATCCGCAGACAAACGGCCTCGTCGAACGAGCTAATAGAAGCTTGGGGAATGGCATCAAGGCGCGTCTGGATGAACGAAGTGGTAAATGGGTCGATGAGTTATCGCATGTGCTATGGGCGCATAGAACTATGATCAAAACAGCCAACGGAGATACTCCATTTGCATTGGCTTACGGCACTGAAGCTGTTATACCAGCAGAAATAGGAATGCCTACTATCCGCACGGCGGAGGTTAATGTCGTCACGAACGATGAACAGCTGCGAATCAACCTGGATCTGTTGGAAGAAAAAAGGGAAATAGCATCCATCAATGAGGCTAAGTCCAAGGCTAAGATGAAAGCTTATTATGACGTCAAGGTCAAGGGTGTTTCCTTTCGGCCGGGAGACTACGTCTATCGTGCTAACGAAGCAAGTCGAGCGGAGAACACAGGAAAGCTGGGCCCTAAGTGGGAAGGACCGTATGAAGTCACTGAAGCCTTGGGACGAGGCGCGTACAAGCTACGTGACATGGATGGCCGCGATCTTGAGCGCACATGGAATATTTCCAATCTCAAAAGGTGCTATCTTTGAAAGCTACGGCTTCCGCATGGGAACTTCGCTATGTGCGGTCTTGATAAAGAACCATGCGGTTTTATCTGTTTTGTTTTGTCTTATGTTTGTTTAGATTCCTTTCTTGTTCTTTAGGACTTGTCATTATTATTCAAACAGAAGTGTAAACGTTCTAATAAAATGCCGTGGTGCCTAGCTAGCTCCACGGCCTGTTTCGTGCAAATCATTTTTTAGATTTTTTGTTAGTCGTATGAATTTTACTTATATCATAATATGTCATGTTTTATTCATATGCATTCTTTCAAACATACTGTACATGTACTATACGCCTCCAGGCGGGGTAAGAGGATTAAGTGAACCTACTAATTCAACTTGCCGCGTAAGAGGGATGCAACCCCAGCCGCACGGATCATGTATCCTTACTAGACACCTTGCTCACAAGACGTTGGGGTGAGTTCCATATGCTGCAGCCCCACAGTGCTCCGCATAGTAAAGACGCACGTCGCATGTCTAGTAAATTATATACTTGCATGTATTTTCTTTCTTTGTGTGTAAGACGTGATATATCATGCAGTATTGTCGTACAATATTTAAACACAGCCAAAATACACAAGTTTCCAAAATAGATAAACAAAATTGCTGTGGTTACTCACGGACTTATATACAAAATACAAATATTGTTAGCCGTGTACATGCACGGACGAATAGAAACAATAAATATTCAGAGGTTACAAACCAAAGTGTCTGGAAGGGATCATAAAGTAGGAGCATCCTACATAGAGGGGACAAACTTACCCATTTCCACTTGCTCTTCAACCAGACATGACAACCATTCATCACTTTCTTTCCGCTTCTGGGCTTGAGCCGCAGTCCTCTCCAGCTCCACACTTAAGGGTTCTTCGTCAAGCACGATCCTGGTTACGTCCTCGTATATGGGGAGCGTCAGGTGGCTAGGGGATGGAGTGAATGAAGCACGGGAGGACGTGCTAGGACTGAGCCTTCCCATAATTTCCATATTTGACGCATCTTTGGTGGCCTCTAGCTCGTCCAGGAACGGATAGTTCAGATCTCGCATCGCGGCCATGGAGGCAGTCATCTGGCTAGCAGCTTCAGGCTTAAAGAAGGCATGATTGGTAACATTCCCCCCTTTCGTGATCAGCTCAGCGGCCTCAACCATTCCCTCATGACGACCGTGGTCAATCCCATCGGACACAAGGCTTGCGAATTGTTTCACAAATTTTGGGGCTTCTAAGACCTTCATGACGGCCAGGCGTGCTCCATGCCCGACCATCCACATACGGCCGGCAATGGCTGTTAGCAGTTGGGGGCATAGCACATTATCACGCTCCGCAGTGAGGGCATCAATCATCAACTCTTTTTGGGCAAACGCCTCTTTCAGCTCTTGGATGACAGCCCTCTCATTGGCAAGTTCCCCTTGTACTTTCTCCATGCTTTGGACGGCCAGGTGCGCGTCTTCTAGTTTCTTGCTCAGCACGTCCACTTGGCTGGAATACGAGTGGGCAGAAGCTTCCGCCGTGGCTACCTATAAGAAAAAAACGTGTTAGCATATATTTCTTTTTTATAAACGGGGGCGGTGCGGCACGGATATGTACCTTGGTGGTTGCAGCATCTAGTTGTGACTCAAGATTGGCTACTTGTTGGTCGTATTCATTCGCGCGGGCTGACTGTTTTTTAATGGTCGCCTCGGCATGGGCCAGTTGGGATTGGAGGTCGGCAATTTGAGCTTCATTATCTTCAATCATCTTCTCCCTCCGTCCAACTTTCCTCTTGAGAGAGTCAACATACCCAAGAGCGGCTTCAAACCTAACCCTCATCGAGGTTCCCATCGCCATTTGGTGTACCAGGGTACCATTGTACTCATCCGCCAAGTCTGCATGACTGAGCGAATTTACCTCTCGCACCAAGCTTGGTGGTATGCAATTGTTGAGGTACTCCCGGCACTCATCAGCTTCCCTCAGTCGTGACGCCGTGGTAATATTCCATACAGGATTGAACGGTTGAGGGGCGCCGGACGCGGGAAAATCTTGGGAGGTTGTGGGTGAACCTTCTTCAAATACAGGGCCGGACTTTGTGGGGGCCGTAGGGTCTCTTTCCACTTCTTTCCCTTTCCCCTTATCAACTTGGGTGTCAGAAGGAGGTGCGGCACCAGTCTGGTCGTCCCTGTGGAACAAGTATTAGGAAATATCTTAAGTATTGATTACAAGGAAACTTGTCATTCTTACATATTAGGATGGGGTCTTACGTGTCGTTCCTTGTTAATTCGGAGGCGGTTGGGGCGATCTGAGTGACGGGATCGACATGAGCGGCTCGGTTAGCCTCGGAACCCTGGGTAGCACTCCCGACAGATTGATACAAGGGGTGGTCTTCTCGAAGTCTCTTGGCAGGAGCGTTGTGTTCACCAATCTCGACTGAAGCATTTCTCCTCGCACGGTTACTTCTTTTTCGGGTACGCCTGGCGACGGGCTGCGTTGTTTCGTCGATCTCCTCCTCGACTTCATCTTCTTCCTCTTCTTCCAGGTCGACTTGTTGTTGTACTTCTTCATCGTCATCGCCCATCAGTCGGCGAATGCTGGAGGTGGTTAATTCAATGTTATCCCCCTGCTGCTCCCTATGTGGTGAGGAGGGCCCGGCTCCTCCTTCATTCACCTGGTTCTCACCATCAACATTGTTTCCATGATCTTCCTCGTCCGAATGAGGATCTGGCACGGCTTCAAGAGCAACCGTCACGGGTCGGGTATGCTCATGAAGGGGTTGTTCATTCTCACGGAGAGGACGAAGACCCTCCGGTACAAGCTTTGGGTCGCCTTGGCGCAAAAGTCCAAAGAAGTTCATTTCTGTTCAGCACAAAACAACATATGTTAGCTATTTATCAAATAATTGTATGCATTTCTCGCGTACGAGTGTTAGCCTACCTTCGCCCTGCCTTCTCCAAAAAACGGGATACCTATTGGATGGACCAAAGTAATTGCGGCTAATCCCTAGCAAACATAGGAATGATTCGGGAAGGTTTCTATGGAACCCAGTCCTATTCAGATCTAACTCTTGGGAATGACGGGGGTTGTATGTACTTGTGTGCGGCTTGGGGTCGTGAGGAATCCTAGTTCTAATGATATAATCGCCCGGCCACACCACTGCGTCAATGAAAAAGTAGTGATCATACCAATTTTTCAATGAATCCATTGGTTTATTGTGCGATTGGGGACTGTTGGAGGCTCGTTTCTTAAAAGATAACCAACCGTTTACTATGTTGGGAACATAAAAGAGCCGGAATAATTCTACGGTTGGGGGGATTCTCCTAGCACGGCAGAGGATTTCGAATTGACTATTCTTACAGGCACCTATGCAGTGGAACTGACTAATGTGTACATTATAGTATCCTAACAGATCTACGAGAAAGTGGGTGAAGGGGATGCGGTAATTAGCCGCATCAAAGAGGCGAGTATACAGGCCAATCTTACCTGCTGGAGCCTCAGTTATGAGGTCTCCAGCGCCAGGAAGTGAGGGGTGTAGGTTGGTAGGGATGAAATAATTTGTACAAAAGTGGTTTAATTGGTCTTGGGTCATGACATTCAGCACGGATCCAATGGTAGGGCTGTTTCTTTGAGCCATTACTAAAAAAAAGTGTAAGGACGTGGTGTTCTAACCTGCGTGTGAAGGGATCCGTGCGTATTGGGTTCAAGCTAAGCGGAACGCTTTAATGGCAGAAATGGAGGTTATAACTGTGTGTTTCACACAGCCGTGGGGGTGGCTTATTTATAGGGTTGCCTCATAGGTCACGACCTGTTGGATGTGTGACACGTGTCTGCCACTATTCTTAATCGTGTGGCTAGGGGGCAAGTGGCAAGTGAAAAGTCAGGAGGGACCCACGGGCCACTTCTGACTCAAACGTTTGCACTGCTCAAGGTTCTGACTGTCTGTACTTTTGTCAGTCAAACAAGTCAGATGAACAGTTATTCATGTCGGGTTATGCGGCTCTTACGTAAGACTTGACATTTAATGTTATATTTAATTTGTCTCGGTCGCTATATGCGGCTGAGATATTGATGAAATCACTTCCTAAGCCAGGTTGCCACGTGCGGCCGATACAAATTCTTGAACAAATTGTTATCTTGTTGTTCCCTTGGTACGTCCGGGGAGCATCTTGGTAGTCTAGAGGTTACATATATGGTCGTAACAACTAGACTTGGGGGACATGATGGCGTATAGTCCCCAGCCGGGTCAAGAACCCGGCCCATGGGTACTACCCGTATCCGGCCCATCACAGATGGGTGGAATAATGTCATTCAGGCTTATGGGCTTGAATGAACAGTAACCGCACACATGTGTGCGGCCCACGGCCCGGTGCGGCCGACATGGCCGACATAGGGTTAGACAGAATAATATTCTATCTAGGAATATCTTTATCCCAATGGGAGAGGATATTCACTACCAGGATTAGAAGATAACAATCATTCTAATTCTGGTGATTATCTCTTCCTTGGGGCCGAAGTATCAGTGTAAGCCCATTAGGGTTTCACTGCCTATAAAGGGAACCCTCAAGGGTTCCACAAAGGTATTATTACTTGTACTCTAAACTCACATAAACCATAAATCGATTACTTACTCTCACGCCGGAGTCTAATCGTGGGAAACATTCCCACGGTAAGCCTAACGCGTGCTGTTTAGTGTGCAGGATCCCAACCAAACGATTCACTTGGTGCAGGAGCCGGAGCCCAGCCAACCCGAATTAAGCCTAATTCGGGTCTAGCAAGGATCAACCAACTTTTGCATCAACAGTAAACACCACAATATCACCATTTTCATTTCATAGTCACCACTTGTGAGCTCATGAACATGAAATAACCGTTCCTCGATTTACTTATGAGTACTTCTATACTCATAAATGATAACCACACCAACCTCAATCACACAAAATAAACACGTAATCACAAAATTCAAGTATGCACACATAAAATAACCTAAAAGTAAGACCAAGTGACAAATCCAAAACCTAGGGTTGTCACATCACTCCCTCCTAATAGAAATCTCGTCCCGAGATTTACTCCTAAACTCAAACTTATTCTCAGCAACCAAACGAGGATACATATCCTTGATAAAACCTTCACGTTTAAACGTGAACTCAGTTTATACTAAAATAATCTCAACCAACAACACATGAGCCATAACCGTCCGCGAGGAAACTTATTAAAACCATAAAGTTATGTAAGCAACCTAACTGAATCTCGCAAGTCATCAAACAAGAACTGTCTTGAAACCAAGTTAGGAGCCATCACATAACTCGACGAGTTAAAACTGTCACCCCGATTTCGGTCTTACTCATAAATACCATAAATCAAAACTCATCAATATATAACCATGTGCTTTAAGGTCTAAATAAATCTCAAATTCTATCCCAACTCATCTCTATGTTAACCCTCCAAGTGTTCATTACCCCAAAATACCTAAAACACAAGTTTAAACCATGTTGTCCGAAAATTAACCTTGAACTCGACACTTGCACAATTAATTCGACCAAGCTACTGACTTCCAATTACCAAACTTTCTGAATATTCAAAAAGTACGTTCCGATTACATAATTTTAGGCTTTTGAATCACTCAAAAAGCTTTAAAAACGAATAAGTTATGACCAAAACGATTTTACCTAAAATCTGCCAAGACATTAGCGACAGTTTCTGACAGTTTAACGACGAATTTTGACAGTTTAGCGACAGTTTCTGCCTACTCCGATTTATACCCAAAAACGATTTTAAACCCTAATTTATTTTAATTCCAGAAAATTAAAACTCTCACCCATCATATGATTAAATACATGACTTTAACATATTTAATTTAATAAAAAAAATTCTAACTAAAGAACAATAACTTTAGGTGATCAAAACAAAAATATTTTAGAATAAACAAGCCATGCTTAAATGTAAAAAAAAATTTATATTCCACTTTATTTCAAACACGTTTTCGACACTTGACCCTCATTTTATTGACTACCAACAACTAATTTTTTTCTTTTTTACTATTTGCAAGTTCTATTTTTTTTACCATGTAAGACTCAAAACAAAAGATATCGTTATTCCAAAATAAATCTTCACCCTCCCAATAGCTTCTACACAAAAAATACCGTACAAACAACCACGTGAAATGAGAAATCGATAAATGCACTACTACAGAAGTTGAACATCCCAAAGAGAAAAGAGCTAGAAAACCATCCTAAGAATACAACCGATAAGTAGAAGGGATATATACATATATAGGCATACGCGTACAAACACTCAAATCCATCCAACGTATACTATACAAACATGTATTAACCCTCTTCCATGCAACCATACTCAGGAATCCATTGATGTTGTGGTACTTGTATAACTATGTTGGCCACCATACTTATACCAGTCCCCTTTCACTAATGCACTCCCTCCTATGATGACACTTATAAGAATTAATACTACACATAACACATCAGTCTACCAACTCAAATAAGCACATAGATCCTACCACTCATATAAGCACATAACCACAACATAAAGTAAGATCCAAAATCCATGTATTAAAATAACGTAGCCAATGCATGAAACATATAAACTCGTAATCCAGCTGAACCACCGTAGACAAAATTCAAAATGTATAAAGAACATGAAAACGTAATTAAACGGAATCCAACAATGACGAACGTATACGACTATAGTTCAACCCGCACTATTCAAAACTCGTAAAGAAAATAACATGTAGTTAAGTATGAACCATACTAGCTCATAACTTAACAAATATCGCAAAAATAACATCAAACACATCAACTATTATAAAATGCACACATACCCCTATGACGCCTATATGCAGGGACCCTTAAGCTATAGACTAGGCTATGCGACTAGGTAACCTAATTCTCTATAACCATTGGCTCTGATACCATTCTGTCACACCCCACCATGGCGGAATATGGGGCACGAAGTATGGATATCATCACAACAATAGCGTGTCTATAGAGATAACTAAATGATATAAGAAATGTCATAAATGGTGACACAAATGTCATGACAATATCTCAACATGCAGGAGTCTAGGTAAGTAGGTAACATTCCTACCTCTTACCCAAGACAAACAAATAACACAAACAAAACAAACATATAGGTGCCAACAGTATCACTTATTCAAAGAAACATAAAAATAAACTAAGAAGGAAACGGGGATTCTCCTTCTATATGCATTCCTAAGCTTCTCCAATCCTAGCCACTTATATTCTCATGCTTAACCATAGTATCACCTGAAAGAGACACTAAAACACGTTAACATAAAGTTGGTGAGAGTCATAGGTTTAGACTCCAACACAAGACAAGTCATAAGCTGTGAATACCATAAACCAATAAACATATGGACAATGCGCTACAATCATGTACTAACAACTAGCATTCAAGTTCAATCAATCATTACAATTCCAAGGCATCACG
Organism: Glebionis coronaria; assembly: GCA_025667525.1. NCBI lineage: Eukaryota > Viridiplantae > Streptophyta > Magnoliopsida > Asterales > Asteraceae > Glebionis > Glebionis coronaria. Next base: position 436,146,962 of record CM046877.1, read on the forward strand.
CCTTACCAACAATCACAATTTCCAAGGCATCACGCCTTACCAACAATCACAATTTCCAAGGCATCACGCCTTACCAACAATCACAATTTCCAAGGCATCACGCCTTACCAATAATCACAATTTCCAAGGCATCACGTCTTACCAACAATCACAATTTCCAAGGCATCACGCCTTACCAACAATCACAATTTCCAAGGTATCACGCCTTATCATTAACCATAGGTCCCATAGGCGCCCATACACCTATGCACCTCTCCAATCCAGATCACACACAAACAAGAATCACATAGCAGTTAATCACATAAATGTACACACAAGTCCATCTCAAACCTTAAAACATTCACAACATTAATTTAGAAAATAATTCAACACAGTGTCTCTTCCATCCCATCTGGAAGTCAAAATCAAAAGTAAACATGGGACTATGAAACTCACCTGATAGCTTCTTCACAAGTCCTTGCACTAGCAACAAACTAACAAACCAAAAACACGGAATTAATACACGAACCAATCACTAAGATGGCTCATCAACCTATGATGGACATCTAGTCTATTCCTGTATAATTACCTCATTGTTAAGCTCTAATCACCCCATTACCCTTCCTTAAAAAGTCCTTAACTTGGTTAAGTTTAATAACTAACCCATTCATATTTTACCAAAAACAGTCCCAGTTTTTAGGTCTCAAAACTTTAAGTCAAACGTCCACTTAAATATACCCATGGTTTCAGTAAAAGGAATATTCATACCCTTACATATGTTTTCTAACACCTCCCACTTGCCCTAACCTTAAAGCTACTGTTAAGGCCCCGATATACATATATCTACTTTTGTCGTTCCAGATTTCCTGATTTTAAACGTACTAAAAGTTTGTTACCATTAAGGGGTCTTACCCTAAACCACAACCTTAGCCCAAGTGCAGATACTTACTACAATATATAAACCATCTCTCACGTTCGTGAGAAGATCCCAATGCAACCCTAAGTACTCCAAACAACCCAAAACTTAAAAAGAAAACAGGCTGAATTCAAAACTGTTTTGACCTCCGACTGTTGTAACCTATTTTTGACCCACTTCCCAATCTCCAATTTAGTTCTAGTTTCTTGCATTGGAAATCCACTTCAAATATCATTCCAGGGGTACTTGGATCGTAAAATAAGAGTTTGTAGAACTCCCAATATGATCAAAACAATTGACTCAAAATTCTGCCCAGTTTTTAAAAACGGGTTTAACAAAATCATCCTCATTAATTAAACCTAATCCCTCTAATTACAAGCCCTAATCTATGTAATCATTATAACACCATTAATATATCATTAATTTAATGTTCTTAAATTAAACCCTAACCTAAATCCATCATAAGATGATTATAAAAACATAAAAACAATTAAATTAAAAAGGGTTATGAAGGTTTACCTTTGATTTATGAAAACCCCAAAATTATGAAGAACCCTAAAAACCCTCATGAAAACCCACGAATTTTTTAATCTCCAGGGAATAATAGTGAATTTTTATTGTGATTAAAAACAATATATAGGGTGTACATAAAATCCTAGTCCAAAAATAAGCCCACTTTCCTTTTTTCCTCTTTTTCCCTTTTTCCCTTCTTTTCTGCATCCAAAACCGACTATGCACCCTTAAAATTCGTTTTTTTTTTCCTTTTTATTATTAATATATGTATTAATAATATTACCTTAATTTTCCTTAATTTATTTCAGCTCCTAAAGCCTCCAAAACCTCAAAACCGTAAAACTAATCAGTTTTTACGCGATTACCGTAAAAGACATAAAATATACACTTTTAAAAAAATCTCAAATTTTGAAATAAACTTTATAAATAAGTCCTAATTGACTTAAAAACATCCCGAAAAATATTCATATGGATAATTAACTCACCCGAGACCTCTAAATGCTAAACCGTAAATCCTAAAAAAATACTATTACTATAATACTTATACGTATACGTAAACACCACAATATCACCATTTTTATTTCATAGTCACCACTTGTGATCTCATGAACATGAAATAACCGTTCCTCGATTTACTTATGAGTACTTCTATACTCATAAATGATAACCACACCAACCTCAATCACACAAAATAAACACGTAATCACAAAATTCAAGTAAGCACACATAAAATAACCTAAAAGTAAGACCAAGTGACAAATCCAAAACCTAGGGTTGTCACAAGAGTGTTTATTTGAGTTTCCCAAATAGAACCCCTGACGAGTCCTATGATGCAAATTTCTAAGATGCTGGAGGCCATGCACACACCACGTACTAACTTCATATTCCTGTTCAAAACATACTAACGGGTCAACATAAAGTTGGTGAATTTACAGATTTTAACAATTAATTAGTTTGGACATACAATAATCATAGAAGTAATAATGCACAAAGCATTCTTACTAAAATGTAAAAAACATTTGTTTATTATTAGAAACTGAAGCTTAACCCCATAGTCCTCAACAGATGAGGACGTAGTGTCTTAAAGAAAGACACCCATTCCAGTTCCAACATGGTATACGCCTGTTGTCCCGGCCAAGGCATAGTGAGCATGACTCACCCCGACGGGGATGGTCAATCCCTAATAGATCTATTTATAACATTCGGGAGATTTACAACAATTTAACAGTTTCAATAGTAAGCAATCATAATCCAGTTTATACAATCCAGACGTGTCCAATATATGTTTGCATATTTTCCTTTCCCAAAAAGGGAAGTTTTATCAAAGTTTTAATGGGGCTATAAACTCACTTGGGAGTATGCAATTGCTTGTTTAACACGGATATCCAATTTAAGCTCACACCAAAGTTAGGCCTAATCAGATAGTATAGTCTTAATAGATAATACAAAGAACATATATGTATGCTTATACGGATTTTATTCAGTTCATTCACACTATAGTATTTATCTAAATGACCATAGTTCAAGCAGCATCAATATCCATTTAACTTATTTATATAAGTTTCATTTCTAAGCTCACATTGCATGTTTAACTATTACTATTAGTTAGCATACATGTATTTATAGTAATCATCCAATTTTACAACTGAGTTCTACATGTAAGTAAACATAAAATAAAATGTTTTACTTAAAAATATAAATCTGCGTTTATAGTACTTGTATCAATAACATCCCGTTAAATTTCATAACTATGTTCTATATTTAAGTAAACATAAGGGGTTTTACTTAAAATATATTTACGCAGTAACATTTAATTTAATTAACGTTCACATAATTTTATTTCTTAAAAGTATATGAGTACATGTATTAACAATACATATTCATATTTGTTTATACAATTATTTCCTAAAGTAAATATAAATATTTTATATATAAAATATTTTGTTTAACTTTAATGTTCTCAGGATTATTTTGAAATAATTTAAACTTAAGTATTTATACCTAAATTCTTGTGGTCTAAGTATTTTGATTATGTTTTATTATAATTAAAATAGATTTTAGATTTAGGGCTTGGAAATGTTTCGCGATATGGCAAAACTAGCCCCTCCATATTTTTAAACAAGTAAAACTTTCGGATTTTACATATTTAGCACCCAGGGCTTGTTATAGTTTCGGCTTATGGCAGATTTAGTCCCTCTAGTATTATCTAGGTTTTGTACTTCACTAAAATGGTCCTTAGGGTTTTAGAATAACAAAATAACTTTTAATAACTTCCCAAAATGGTCCCTAGGGTTTAATATTGCCACGGAAAATAATTATTAAACCCTAGACTTTTGGATATTTACATTTTAAGTCCTTGTGCTCACTAACTTATTAAAATAAGTTTCATAAGATACGGCTTTAGTCCTTAAGTTTTATAAATTTTCATTTTCATCCAAATAGTTTTTATAATTTATATTTTATTATAAAATCTTTCATTTTATCATCTATACTTATGTGGGCTCTTTAAATAGGCTTAACATCAAATGGGATATTTTAGTGGGCTTAGATATCTTTCAAGTCCACCACTTCATTTGAGTGAGCCTTTAAATCATCTATTGGGCCTAGTACATTGTTAAATCCCTTTAATTAGTTGAACGGGCCTAATTGAGATCTTAAGTCCATTTAAGTCACTATAATTTATAAAATGGGCTTATTGGGTCCATTTAGATTTTGAATTAACATTTCATGGACTTAATTAATCCATTAACATTAATTTACATTTTATGTATATTTTTACTTAGGATAGTCTTATAATCTTATCATGAGCTTATTATTATTTAGTTTTCCAATCTAAATGATTAAAACTTTCATTTTGTTTTATGTGTTATACCAAATTTAGATCTAGGTGTGTTATAAGGTTATAAGTAGGTCATAAGCCCTAATAGGAGCTTATAATCCCACGGCCTATATTAGTTATAGCATAATAAGATGGGTCAAGTCCCATTTTAAGATTGCATGTAGTTTATATGTGTTACAAAATTAGATCTAACTAGGTACACATCAAGAAAATAAATCACAAGTTCAAAATAAGATCTAAACTATGTTTAGGCCTAGAAATCAAACATAGATCCATGTATCCACATATATAGCTCACGACTATATTTGTAGATCTTGGTATTTCCAAGATATCCCTTTAACTAGTCTTTATAGTCTTGTAATCATTTACAAAAACACACTATGATTATCTAGGTTACATGCATTTTTCCAAGGCTACCATCAATCCAAGAAACAATGTATAGCCCACGGCTATATTGTTCCCTCCCAATATTCCCATTAGATCTACTAGCTCATTTCATGTATATCATGTTAAGTTAACACTTATCATTAGATCTAGGTTTTTATAAGCATGCATGTACATCTAACCCATTTTAGGGTCATGTGTAACCCACAGTTTTATATTCACATAAGTTACTTTGATGGTTTTTAATAGCTCTTTTATCATGTAACATTTCATGTTCCATTATTCAAAACTTAGTAGGCATATTTTATGACCTTTACTCATTCTAGCCGTGACCTTTAAGGTCATGGATTTCATGATTTCTAGGTTTCATAAGTTCTTTTCATGAGATCTATGGTTATTGGTTAACCAAAGTCCCATAAACAAGATTTGTAACCCATGCCATATCTAGATTTATAAAAGGTTTCATATGGCTTTTAAATCTAGTTTAACACATAACACATAAGTCATAAGTTTCTTATTAAAAAGATTTTGAACCAAGATCATAGGTTGTATAAATAAGCCGTGACCCATAAGGGCCATAGCCTTAACAAATCTTGATTTTTAACATGTTATTCACTTGTGTTTATAGATGTATGAAGACGCATGCATGAAGAAATGAAAGATTATGATGTGTCTCTTGCCTAAAAGTATCAAAGAGGATCTAGATGAACAAGGAGATATGAGATCTACTCAAGATGATGAAGAAAACCCCTAATATAAATCAAGCCGTGGCCTTAAAGATTTGGCTAGGGCTTGTTTATAGTGGTTCCAAGAGAATGATGCTACCAATTGATTGGTAATCAAGATGGGACAAAGATTTGGTTGATTTAATGAATCAACTTTGGATTTTTGTGGATTATGGCCGAAATGTTTGAGAGAGAAAGGAGTAGAGAGAAATGAGTTGCATGTATGAGAGAGGGGAATGTGTGTGTTTTCGGCTTAAAGATGTGAGAGGTAAAGAGAATACAAAAGGTATGATTGCCTTGGTAAGGGTATTAGTGCCAAGTGTAAGTTCTTCCCTTTCCAAGACAACCCTTCTCCTTCCACATATGCATGTGTGTGTCATGTAAGGCTATCCAAAGAAAAGGGTGGGCTTGTGTGGGCTTGAGTTGGGCTAGATCACAAGGAATACCTAACTTTGGGCTAGTCCAAGGAAGTTTAAGGATGCCTAACTTATGCATACACCTATACACGACCATAAGTCCATGGTGTAGCTTATTTTTCAAATTTTTGGTTAAGTGTTGAGTATTTCCAATACTAAGTATACATCTTACTTACTTGCTATCCCTAGTTTTGTGTACAAGGTTCACATTATGAATCTTATTTCAACAAGTGTGTATGTAAAGGTATAAGTACCTAAATGTACAAGTTCACACTCAACCTATAGGGATACACATGTGAGTATGTGTTCTAGGATTAATAGGTGAAATTTCATTACATAAAAATTATGGTAAAATCATGGATTTTACACTTTCTATTTTTAGAAATTGATCTATTTTTAGAAGTTAATCTATTTTTGGAAACTTTCTATTTTTGGAAACATTCTATATTAAGAAACCTGCTATTTTAGAAAGTTACATATTATTACACAACAAGTATAATAATACAAGAAAACAAGTAATACTTAACCAGAATACATAGAATACATGATAAACACAACATAACATTAAAATCAATAAAACAAGACAAGAACATATAAAACAAGCTAAGACATGATATAATCAGTTACGTACTCAGTAAACATAATACTTATACATGTCCCATATTTATGTAGCATTAGCGAGATCGGAGTAGGACTTTCATTCTTTCGCCTTCTTCGTTCACTGGACACAAGGTACGGATTTCCCGTCCTTAGTATGGACATTCTTTCCTTATTAGGATTCCCCGTTTCTAGCCAACTGTTTTCCCAGTATTTGTTTTATATGTTTGATTACTTATGTTACCTAAACCATATACATGCATGACCAGTATCACCTAGTTATCGAGGTACCATAACCATAACACTAGAGGCACCAGTGTTATGACTTCCCCACGGTGAAGTGATTACTCGTGGCGTCCCTTTACAGTTTTGGCCATTATATTATATTATCATGTGGGGCGTATGGGGGCATCCTAGTTACATGTTTTACCAGTTTTACCAGTAATACCAGAGTGAATGCGATGTGTGCCTTGCATCCTTCACTAGGAGTTGATCCCTCCTACCCAAACTATTTAATTAGAGGTAACCCCTCTAATTCCATGACGAGGTCTCCCCTCCAAGTATTCATGCACGATGGAACCTCATGACCTATATGGGCTATTGGCTAATTAATATAGATTTTACATAAAAACATAAGTCTTTTCAAACTATAAAACCAGTTTTATGAACATGTTCCAGGTTACTTAGGACTTATACATTTCCGCTGCTATTAGTCTTTATGCTTATGTTATTCCATGCGATGTTATGCTCAGCCTTTTCCCTTTCATGTTCCCAAACGGCAGGTACTCAAGCGCGCTTGTAGACTTTAAGCGTATGTGCATATGGATTGGAAGCTATCTAGCCTTTTCTACTTTATGCATTTCATCATACATTTTGCTACTTATTTCTCTGGACAATGTTTAGTCCTTTTCCTTTACATTACTTATGTTTGTGTGTGATGAGCTTATACTTGGACTACCGATGTTTGTTTACGGTATTTCCATTCATGGTCATTTAATGTTTTTAAGACATTTACCTTGTATGCTTTGATGACACGCCATAATCACGCGTGACATTCCATTTACCAAAAATGGGGTGTTACACCTTGCTTCTCAAAATGAACTTAATGAACATGACCTAGTCATTCATGAATTAGTTCATGAAAAATTGCAAAAATATAATAAAAAAAGTAATGAACCTTTGTTAGATAGAGATAACGTTATGACCTCTACGGAAACCTTTTTAAAGAAGTTTAATCGTTTTTGTTTTAGTAAGCCAAAGTTTTTATTGATAGTGTGGGATAGATTTTTTGAAATTAAGCATAATCGTGAAGAAAACCAACAACAAGAGTTGCTTCGTAAACTTCTTGAGGATGTTCAAAATGTTAAGGAGGAGTTGGCAGAATATATCAGTACTCCAAATTTCAACCGTCCTACCTTATACGATGATGATGACGACGAGGATTATGCCATTGCAATCACACCCGAGAAGCCCGTTGACTCTCTCATAATGAAGGATGAGCATCTTGACACTATTAGGGCAACGGAATCAGACGAATTCATAAAGTCTAGTGTTGAGGACCTTATCCTAATCCCAAGTGAGCCCGAGGGTATTCTTGACAATTTGTGTGATGTGCCTATTTTTGATCATCCTCCGCCTCTTGACATTTCAAAAGATCAATTTGAGATTTTATCCGATTCTTAAGATGTTTCTACTTTGAGTGATGATGGTTCTTTCTTTATTGAGAACATCAATTATGTTGAGGCATCACCTCATAATTCTGAGCCCATAAGCTTAGAGGAGGTGAATGATTTTGACCCAAAAGAGGGATAAATCCTGGATGTTGGGCTTCGTGAGAAATTATCAAAAACCAATGTTTTGATTGCTAAAATCAAAGCATTAAATACCGATTTTCATGAGCCCGTCTATGAGAAGTTCACAGATGAACTTACTCTTCATCTATTTCCACAGAGAAATGAGATTGATTTTGTGGCACCCTAGGTAAATCCCACATCGGCTGTGGCCAGGAGAGATCCATGGTTCATAAGATAACAGTCGCCTTCTCATGACACAACGCGTTTAGTGGTCTACTACAAGTGGGGTTCTTAGGAACTGGCAGTTAAGCGTGCTCATGTCAGAGTAGTACTAGGTTGGGTGACCATCCGGGAAGTACTTACAAGAGGGCCACAAAGCAAAGCCGTGAGCCTGCGGACAATATTGTAGTGTGAGTAGGCGGGACGTTACAAGTGGTATCAGAGACACTCCTGAGCCGTTCGGGATGGTAGGGCAAACCTCATTGAGGACGATGAGTCCCGAAGGAGGGGTGATTGTGACACCCTAGGCAAATCCCACATCGGCTGTGGCCAGGAGAGATCCATGGTTCATAAGATAACAATCGCCTTCTCATGACACAACGCGTTTTGTGGTCTACTACAAGTGGGGTTCTTAGGAACTGGCAGTTAAGCGTGCTCATGTCAGAGTAGTACTAGGTTGGGTGACCATCCGGGAAGTACTTACAAGAGGGCCACAAAGCAAAGCCGTGAGCCTGCGGGCAAATCAGACAATATTGTAGTGTGAGTATTCGGGATGTTACAGATTTTGATGATACCACATTTGAGAGATTCACTTGTGAATCTACTCCATTCGTTCCACCTCCACCGGGAGATGTTGATTACCATCTTAATGATCCCAATTATGATCAATTCACTTTCGATCCGGATCCTCTTAAGAATTATTGTATGAACATTCTTGATACCGAGCTCGATAAATTCACTTTTGATATTTTTCTCGTCGACTCGGTGATCATTCATGATATTGCTATTCCCACCCTCCCACCCGTTGAGAATAGTGATCATCCATCTTCTCCCATGATGAGTTTAGTTTCCATTCTTAAGGGGTTCACCGATGAACCGCCTTTCTAAGAGAATGCGGAGTTTTATAAACCCGTTATCCGGACCTTTCTCCCAATTTTTACTTACTCTCTTCCATATCTTCTCTCCTCCGGGAATGAGGATATCATTTTTGACCCCGACATAGCCATGTATCATTTTTTTTATTCTCTTGAGTCGGGTGAATCTCATCGGAGTGGAACTTTCATGAAATTCGGGGCGAGTCAAGCTAACGACTCGTTAATAAACAAGAGCTTATCGGGAGGAAACCCGAGGGTCTTTTGTGTTCTTATTCTTGGTTTTTGCTAACATTAAGTGTGGGGGAGATGCCTCTTCTATTGTTTGTTTCCGTGTGTTTGCTCTATGTTTTCAGAATTCCCATAATCGTGATGATTGAAGCGCCCGTCTTCAATCCAGCCGCCCAATATCTGACCTTATTACTAAATAAACTTGTAAAAATAATAAACCGAACCCATGTATTATATTTATTAAAACATGTCGTGAACCGAACCCGTGAACCCATGAACTGGCCCGAACCAAAAACCCACAAAAAACAGGGGCAAACCGACCTAAGCCGGTTGCCCCTGCCTTCGGCCCACTGCCACCGGCTGTGTGCCGGTGGTCTTGCCCTTCTCGGCCCAGCCGCTGACCACACCGGGTTCCCACCGACTGTGTGTCAGTGTTTCCCCTGCCCGCCCTGCGGTGGTTCCCTCTGCCTGCCTAAATTAGCCACCGACTTTAGCCGGTAGTGGGGTTGTGGCTGCCGAGACCAACCAAACCACAAGGACACCTCCAACGCGAGTTGGGATGCCTTGCCCTTCCTGCCGACCGAACACCAACACCACCGAGACCTTTGTCTCGTGTGGTGATGCGAACCAAACAACACCGAGAGCATCATGGCTCTCGGTTTGTGTGGTGGCCGAACACCAAAACCCGAAAATAATCCCAATTGCTTTTCCCCACCATGATTTTAGCATGTTTTTAATCTTGTTTTAATTCCCCAAGATCACATGTTCATAAAACAGAAAAAAGAATTGAAAAGAAAGGATTTTCGAATTACCAAAACACGTAGAATCAATAGATCTTGAATACACGAACAAGTACTTGTGATTTGTTAAATAAAAATCAACCAAACCCCCTTGTTTTCTTTGTGTAGCCGCCGACCTAAAGGAGAGAGAGAGAGGGAGAGAGAAATAGGGTTTTTTCTTTTCTAAAAATTCTTCTATAATGTTTGTGCTTACATATTTGTTTATTAAGTAAAAACAATTTGGGCTGTGCCCCCTTTCTCTTTGTGTATCGCGGCTAGTAGGGCCTACCAAGGGAAACCCATAGCTATTTCTTATTCTAAATTATTACGTGTTCGTGTGTTTGTATTTACGTAACGTTATTATCAAATATTCGTGTTAATATTAATACTTGTACGTTGTCGTAATAATAATTACGTAAATACATAATTATACGTTCGTGATTATTACGTTCATGATTTCATGTTCGTGATTTAATTATTATCAATAATAATTATTGTGCATTATTACATACTTAATACTTATCGTGTAATAACACGTACGTAGTTCTTGTAATTTATGTTCGTGAAACGTATGTAATAATTATCGTGCATTATTACATACTTAATACTTATCGTGTAATAACGCGTACGTAGTTCTTGTAATTTATGTTCGTGAAATGTATTCATGTTATAAAAGGAAAGTTTTAATCATGTACGTACGATGCTAAGGGTACTATTCATGGTAAAAGCATGCGGGTTTTACACCAAAGGTAGTTAAGCATGCGAATGCGATTGGGCTGCAACTAGCTAGCGAACTCATGCAATAAATCTATGATTAGTATTTGGATAAAGGATGTTATGACATTATTTTATAATGAAATAAAGATTGGGTTTCGTTTATTTTTATTATTTAATAAGTGTATCCTATTTTATATGTTTTAATCCATGAATAAAAGTTATGCTAAATGTCTGTTGTCGATTAATAATATGGGAGTATTATTAAACTAAGACAGATCAAAATGATGATAAAGTATACTTGAAAGTATATTGATCGATTTTGGATGATACTCGATGAATCGAATATAGGACTTATCCCAACTATGTGTTATTACTTTATGGATCTTTGTGATTAAGTAAAACATAAATAGTTATCCTTAGACTTGAGATACCAGGAAACTGTTATGAATCTAGTGCATCTCTATGGAATTATCTAAGCTAAACGTAACTGGTAGCTATAAGGATTATTTTCAGAAGTGTTTCAAAATTCATAAGTTTTGCTCGTAGTCAAAATGGGATTTATTTCCTCCAATTTCGTTTTAGAGTTTAATACAAATGGGCCCCTCGTGGGATTAGTAAGATGTTTGTGTGGCCACACCCAAATTTGTTTTGGAAATCTTTTTGAATCTGTGAACGAGAAACAGAATGGTTAATGAAAGGAATGACTGAGATCCATATCCTTATTAACATTGTATTAGAAATAAAAGGATAATAATAACGACGCAGAATCGTTAAAAGGTTTTGTCCAGGAGACCTTACTCGAGTTGTACTAGAGGCATTGCTATGTGTAACTAGACGCTACTCAATGTAATCACAATATTCGAAATATGTCCAAGTGGGAGCTGTAAGTTTATGGACTTATATTTAATAGTTGTGTGATAGGATCGAACTCGAGATTACGGGATTGCACACAATACGTAAAGAGTTAATATAATTAATAAATCTATTTATTGTATTTATTAAGAAATATATTTATGTATTTATTAATTTAATAGAGAAAGTAACTATATGAGTTTAACGATCGTTAAATAATTAATAGTTAAGTTATAACGAACGTTAAATAAATATATAGTATATACAAACAAAAGGAAAGAAGTTTGGAAGTTACCGGAACACCCCTAAGGGGTGTTAGTTGGCCAATTATGGGCTCCAAGGGGGGGTGTGTGGGGGGGGGGGCATTTGTTGTCTTTTATTTATCATGGGCTACAAGGATTGAGGCTTATAAATACACCTCATAATCCCCTCATAATCACACAACATAAATCTTCCTCCCTTCCTTCTCTTTTGGGTCGATCGTAAGGCTACACCACAAAGGGTGTTTGGTTGGTTTTTCTTGGTTGATCGATTGTATACTTAATCTAGTTCTAGCCTCTCTCTGGGGTTTTTGGGTAGATTAATTACAAGCGTAGCGTTGTAGCTCGGTTTTCACGTGCTAGAATCACGGTTAGCTCGTTCTATTACGTGTGTAATAGAACGTAATATAGTCTTACTTTAGACTATATCTTGGTATATACGGTTTAAACCCGAACCAGTGATTTATTCTTCGTCTTGTGGAATTGTTTAGCGTAAAGGTATGTAACCCTAATTCGATTAATTATAATTGTGTTATTAATTATGATCTTGTTAAATCGCTTCTGCTATATGTTCTTTGATCTCGTTTAGGGTTTTATATGATTGTTATGATACTATAAACCTTCATTGACAGGTTATCCACTTTGTTGTGAATTCTATGCATGGACTTTCTCATGTATTTTAATATAAAAATTGTACTAACACCAAAAACTAATGATCTCATTTTTGTGTATGACTATAGACAAATGGCAATCACTAGAACGAACCCCAACAACGCTGATGCTACCCAAAACGTCACTACCACCCAACTAAGGGAAATGATTGATCGGGGCATCGCAACTGCTATGGCCACTAGAGATGATACCAGGAACATGGATGATAGCCAAAAGTCAAATGCCCAAGACAAAACCATACCACCATGGGGTTGCTCTTACCCTGACTTCCTGAAGTGTAAGACCTCTTACTACAAGGATAGGGAAGGCATTGTGGAACTGATGCAATGGTTTGAAAGACTAGAAACTGTGTTCCGTATCAGTAAATGTGCTGATGAGAACAAGGTCAAATTTGCCACCTGCACAATACTTGAGAGTGCTCTTACATGGTGGAAATTCGTGGTTGCTACTCTTAGACACGATGTTGCCTATGCTCTCAACTAGGTTAATCTAAAAGAGAGGATGACCGAAAAGTATTGTCCAAGAGGTGAGATGAAAAAGCTAGAAGTGGAACTATGGGATCTCAGATGCAAGAAGAATGACATTGTGTTGCACAACCAGAGATTCCAAGAGTTGACCCTAATGTGTACCAGAATGTTCCTTAAGAAGGAAGAAAAGATTGAGAAGTATGTCGGGGGACTCCCAGACGCCATTCATGACAGCGTGCTTGCATCTTGACCCACTACTGTAGAGAGTTCCATTCAGTTCGATACTGAATTGATCAATAAACGAGTCTGTACCATGTCTGAGAGACAAACTGAAAGCAAGCAGAAGGTAGATGAAAATTTCCGTAGTCAGCACCAGCAGCCTCCCAGAAGGGAAAATGCTGGACAGGTTTACAGTGCTACTACCACTGGAGCTAGGCCATATGTAGGTGCAAAACCCTTGTGCTTAAAGTGCCACTATCATCATACTGTTGGTAGTCCATGTCAGTCATGCCACAAATGTGGACTGATGAGATGGCATTTATACATGGTCTCATCCTTCTTTTTGGCCTTTAAAATGCATAAAATGACATAAAATACCAAATTATGTGCTTGTGTTTGCTACATGTGTATTTTAGGTATGGATATCGTGAAAAAGACAAAAGCTCACAAGAAACAAGCAAAAACAAACACAAGAAACAAAGCCGCACAATGAACCGGGCCCAAGTTGTGATTTTCCAAGAAAAAGTCCTTGAAGAATTGAAGATGTACATGAAAAGTCCTTCATCATTGAATAAATGACACTTTATAACCTTGTATATTCATAATTACAGGTTTGGTCCCTAAAGTTTGTCAAAATTACAAAAAGGTCCCTCAACTTTGAAGAATTGGCAAAAATAGTCCCTACAAAATGAAGAATTGTCAAAATTGGTCCTCCTCAAAGTCAATCATACAATGAAGACCTTAATGATACAAGAAAGAACAAGTTTGGTCCTTCAAAAATCAAGAAATGACAAAACAAGTCCTTTTAAACACTTTGGAAAAGTATTTGTGGCAAAAGTGTGAAGAATGAAACTATGATAACAAAGGATATGAAGTTATGAGCTGAATAAACTTGGTTTTGCATGTTCTCCCAAAATACAAGGACTATTTTTGCCAGACAACCAAATCCAAACCACCAACCAAAACACGCCACCTCATCCTCCACTAACCGGTTTATTAATCATATTTTCAAAATATAATTAATAAATTAATACGCGCCAAACACCTTTGTTAATCCCACCCAAGATCAAAACCAATGTTCTTAAACCAAGAACACAAATTGTGGATTTGATGATTATTAATAATTAAGTCATAACCTTCTCCAGATTTATGATTAATCATATGTTTAACAAAACCCAAACCCTATTTTGGTCCCCCCATCACCCAAGAGTGCTACATGTGGGTCTCCTGCCCACTCCCTATTCGTCTTCAACATTGAGCCAAAACCAAGATTTCCATCCAACGACTCATAGCATTTACTTGGTCCCTACATATCATAGGACGCCTGTGATTGCTTCATAACAACTCACCATCAGCAAAACGCCAAGAACTCTTCACATGACATCCAAAGTTCAAATTCGACAAGGGCAGTTGTGGAACTTCATTAGCTAGGGTTTCATATTTCCTTTATGTTTCTAGAATCATTGTAGTCCCATATAAGGTACCCTTAGTCATAATTTAGTTTTTGTTCTCAGTTTTTCCTTTTATCAAGCCTTGTAAAGCCCTTTTATGTTAATAAAAGTGTGGTATTATGTTGTGATTGAAAACTGAGTTCCATTATCTTATTATTGTTCTAAGTCTTTGTTTGTCATGAATTTGTACTTAAACAAAACCTTGAAGTCCAAAGATCTCCTAATAAGCCTGTGAATCCCTTGTTCTTTGTGTGATAAAGAAATTGGTGTGTGCTTGGGAGAGGATTGTTCATTGAGGTGTTTCTTTAAGTGACGTAAGTCACAATTCAAACTGCTTAAACAATTTGGAAGTGTGTTACAAGTTTTCTAACCAAAAATCTGGTAAGTGGTTTGCTAAGTACTTATGGTTCAACAGCTTGGTTATTTGAGCTTGATAGGTGTGTAAACACCCATCCTTTTTACCACTTAATTACAATAATAACCAAGCAAAAACGTGTATTTTATGTCTTTTATGTCGGAATTATGCGTGGTTTGTGTTTTTGTTGTGATTTAGGACGAAATTGTGAAAAGTGGAGAAAACACGGCATTTATGGGCTTTTATTGAAGAAAAAGATGAAAGATGAATTCAAGAAGTCAAGAGTGCGAAAAGAACGGAAGTCCAAGACCAATTCTGAAGATTTATCGAAGAAAAAGTCAAAAGACGGAAGTTTACTTAAAGCCGAAGAACTCGAGTCTTATTTATTGAAGAATTAAAAGACGAGTTCGAAGAAATCCCAAAACAAAGTCTAAGTATTAAGAAGATTTAAGAAGATTAAAGAAGCTTAAGGACTTGAACATGCAATTAAGAAGAAAGGAATGAGGGGAGGAAGCTTCCCCTAAACACCTTCCTAATCTCCTATAAATACCACTCATTTTCATTTCATTAGTTTTTGGTTGGCTAGAGTGACACTAGTTCTTCCACCTTTACTTTTATGCACATTTACTTTTCATGTCAAATTTAAATACTTGTCTTGCACTTTTAATACCTTTAATTTCCAAGTAAGTGTTCTTTAATTTTCTTGTTTTAAATCTCTCATTCTACCTTTTTTTCTTTGCTTGATCTTTATGTTTACATGCTTATTGTCTTGCTTATTTGATTAAAAATTGTGTTTTTATGCTTTTGATTGTTTTAGATCATTGATTTTTATAGCTTATTTGTGATTATCTTAAAGTTTATAAAGTTTTTATAAAATTTATTTTTATATTAAGTTTGATTTCGTATATTTTTTTCTTTTCGTGTTTCAAAAGTCTTTAAATTGTAGCTTATTAGCTTTTTCTTACAGGTTTTGTTTAGGATTTTAGACTTGTGCTTATTTGATTTATAGCTTATTGTTCTAGCTTATTTTCGTTTCCCTTCACTGTATTCTGATCTGTACGATCGGAAAGGGGTTTATTATTCCGACCATAGCTCTTTGGCTTGGTCGGAAAAGGGTTTACAACATTCCGACGAGGAGGCTTTGGTATTCCGATCAGTGTGGATTTTGTGTATTCCGATTAGGAGTTGTGACAGCATTCCGATTGGTGCTCTTCTCCACATTCCGATCGAGGTGTTTGTTTGGTATTCCGATCAGGTATAGTGATGATATTCCGATTAGGGGTTCCGATCAGCATTCCGACCAGGGTCCAGTCAATATTCCGACCAGTAGGGTTTGTGACATTCCGATCTGAGGTGTAAGTTTGGTATTCCGATTTGGGCATTGGTGACAGCAATTCCGATTGGCTATTCCGACCAATCTTTCCGATCAAAAGGTAAGTGCATTCCGATCGGAATGCATTCCGATGGTAGGGTTGTTTTACTATTTTGTCTTGTTTAATTTTTAAGTTCTCATTTTAATTCTTCGTCACGCTTTTAAATTTCCGTCATTCAATTATTTTACTTTTCAAAGTTTTAAATTTTGCACCTTTCTTTTAATTAGACTTAGTTTTATTTTAACGCCATTTTTATGTTAACGCATTTTAATTTTTACGTCAATTTACTTTTAAGTTTTGCATTTTTAATATACTACAACGACACATTTTTGTTTCACCAAAGACAGCTGAGTCGCACCTAGAACCTAGATCAATTCGATTAGACCACTAGAAAGAATCTTTTTACCTGGCCAAAAGCCCAGTTATTAGAGCTTAAGGTTGATCATAGCCTCCTAATCTTGACTGATTAAGGGGTGATTAGGTCTTAAGGGAGGATTCAAGCCTTGTGGGAACCTAAGTGTTGCAAAGACTTGACCTTTTGTCACTTTATTCTGCTTATTTATGCTGACCATAGGTCTAAGCCTTGGGCTGTGACTTTTCTTTGTTCTTAGCAGTGGAAAGCTAGTGCTTGTTTAGCTAGCAACTAAGCTCTTTGATTCCAAGATGTGGATGTACATCTTGGAGGTTTGAATACTCCTTCTTTCATTTTTCTGTTGAAATATTGCATGCTATGTGAATTGGTGATATATGCTTACAAGTTGTGTTCTTTGAATCTGTCACATAGGTTTGTAGAAACTAATTTCAGTCATAAATATGCATGTTATAAGGTTAAAATCAACAATTACTTTGAAATCAGTAGGTTTAAGTGTTGTTTTGATTTGACTGTTGTTAGGGCTTAAGTCCTTTGGCCTTTTGTTCTTTGGTTCTTGCTGCATTTGGTTGTTCATTTTAAGTGTTATTTGTCATATACTAAGTGTTGAAAACAGATAAATAAAAGTTTGCATGTTAACCAATTTTTCATTCAAAATTAGGTCAAACACATCAGAAAGGATAATTTGTTTGTTTGTTTGATTTAGAGTCTGAAAATTGGTTTGCTTATAGTTCATGTTGGTGTTTAACTCTGCATAACCTGGTTTTGAAAATTGGTGGTATATAGAAAAAGTTATAGCTTATTGAATCTTAAATTTTTGGTAAAGTATATCAGTAAAATGCATGCTATGTGATTTGCTATTCTTGAACTGAGTTGTGTGGTTTTTTGCTTTATACTTGTTCATTGTTGCCTATTTGTTGAAGTTTAAGTGTTTGCAGCTTATCTCATAAGCTCTTAATCTCACTTGGCTTATTGAGATTTCTGTCCAAAAAACAAGCTAGCTCATCAACTGGTGAGGCTTGTTCATTGGATTTTGAACTCAAAAGCTTCCTCCATTAAAGCTATGTGACTGCCTTAAACAGCCTTAAAAGCCATAGTTCAAAGAAAAGAAAGTTTGACTTTTTTTGACTTTGGTAAACAAGCTTAGTGAATCTGTTTAGCTTATTGGTGTGTGCAATAACTTTAATTTTGTAATAGGTGTCATTTTTCTCAGCTTATAATCAATATTGGAAGTTTGTAGCTCTTTCGGTTAAGCTTTTACTTAGACACCAGCTTTTTATGCTTTTCAGAGTGCTTATTGCCTCCTACAGCTTATTTGACTTAGCTTATTGGAAATATTATTGTTGATTATTCTTAGTTAAGACATTTAGAAGCTTTTGCAAAAAGAATCAAGTCCTAAAGTGGTCTAGAACTCTAACCCGACTATTTTGTCGTGTAGTGAAAAAGAACTTTGCTTATTTTTGGCTTATTTATTAAGCCTTTTCAAAATTTATTTTTACAAACATCTTTGTAATCCCAAGAGAAGGTTGTGTGTCAATTTTCAGCTTATGGCATCAGCTTATAGCTTAATGGGCTTATTGGCCCATTAAGAATAAGTTGTTTGGTTATTAAGCTGTGATAAGCTCAGTTTCAGCTTTGGGCCTTTATAGTTTTTTGTTTAAAATCAAATTTTAAGTAAGACTTTTCTTTTTGGGCTTGTTGGTTGACTTTTTTCTTATTGGGCAAAAAAGCCCAATTAGGTGGACTGTTTTTACTTCTGGCCCATTTTAGGGCAAATAGGGGTATTTAGGTAATTTCACTTTCATTTTCTGATTATTTAGGTTGAACTAAACTAGTTTGTAAGTTTTTAGATTTTTTATAATTTTTGAATTTTTTATTATTATTTTATTATTAAAAATTGTTTTTAGGGTTTTTAAATAGATTTGATATGTTTAAAATTTTGGAAAAATAGTTTTTAGCTTAATTAAGACATTTTTGTGGTTTACAAGTAGAAAAATCTTTGTTTGGGCTTTTTGTTATTTAATTTGATTTTTAGGGCTTTAATTAGCATTTAAAAATTAAATATTAATTAACTAAAAAGGTTTGAAAAAGTTTTGATCATTTGTAGACGCTTAGTTTATTTTTAGGAATTTTTGGTTATTTTTTGGTAATTTTTAGAGCAAGTTTTTATTTTGTCACTATTCACGGTTTTACGTTTTATCATTCGTCGTAGTTCAACTTTAATAGTATCCGTCATTTTCTTTTCCCTATTTCTCTAATTATTAATCCAAAATCATTCAAATTAAACACACACTTTAGTCCTCCTTGGTGAACGAACTTACTTTGGGTCATTAGTGCTTGATTTTCCTAAATCATTCACTTAATACTTACCATACATACGTTGTTTTCCTAAACATGTATTTTTACCACACTCATTTTGGCGCCGCTGCCGGGGAGGCGTGTTGTGTTTTAATTTGAAATTTTTTATTTTTGATATTAGCCAATAAATAGTATTTGTGTGATTAGCACTCTAATCACACGTATTATGAGTTTTTGTTTTCTTTGGGAATATTATTACTATATTGTATATGTATCACAATAAATCCACAATATCTCCAAAAGCATGAAAACGCTACCTCAATTGGGATTTCATCACTCAATTATTGGATTTGAATCTAAAGCAAAAAGAAAAGGCAAAATTAGATAATTACTTTCGAGAAGCTTGATTTTGATTAACACAAACTATAAGATGGGTATAAGGAGACCAAGGTCTAAGGGAAAAAGGCACTTAAGAGCTTAACCCCGCCTCGTTTCCACCGCTTACTTTTGCGTGTTTTTAGAAAAAGGGCTAATCGAGGGTTTGCCACCAAAGTATTATCTAAGTATCATATATATTTGCTTGTTTTCAAAGATTAAACCCTCTTGAACATTTTCGTGTTCCACCAACGTTCTAAAGTCATCGAAGGCGTTCACTCAACGTGATCGTTTTCATTCCTTGAGGCTCCTTTAAGCGAGAAATTGATTCGAGGAGAGATTTGTAGATTTGAGTCTACGTAATACATCACAAAATCCAAAAAAATTAAATATCATCAAAAACACAAAAAAATTGAAAAAAGTGAAAACACCAAAAATAATCTTCTTTGCTCACCTCCACGTTGTACGTCACGTTTATGCAAACTCGTAATCAAGCAAAACGTGCACGTAGATGTCATAATCGAAAGGAACAAACACCAAGTGAATAATCTCCAAGTGAGGAACCAATTATTGAACAAGAAGCTCCCATGGCTAATCGTACTATGATGGAGTTGCTTCAAGCAACCACCGAGGGTTTTGGAGAAGCCATTGTGATTCCCGCTATCCTTGCGGAGAATTTTGAGATTAAGATGGGTTTAATGTCTATGCTCCAAGATAACAAGTTCCGTGGTCATGAAAAAGACAACCCTCATTATCACATTCGGCATTTCAATCGTCTCACCGCGACTAGCAAGTTTAAGGATGTACCACATGACGCCATTAAGATGATGTTGTTTCCATACTCGTTAGATGGACCCGCCAAAATTTGGGTCGAGAAAGAACCACCAAATTCTATATTGACGTGGAACGATCTCGTGTCTAAATTTGTGAACCAATTTTCCCTACCATCTAAGACGACACATTTGAAAAATGAGATTTCAAGGTTTACGCAATGACATAATGAGAGTTTTTCTATGGCTTGCGAAAGATTTAAAGAAATGTTACATGAATGTCCACACCATGATTTTTCTGAATCGCATCAAATTGATACTTTTTATAATGGGCATAATGATCATGAACGAGATTACTTGAATGCCGTCGCGGGTGGTAATATTTTGTGCAAAACGACCGATGAAGCTTTAAAGATAATTGAGAATAGGTCAAAGGTTTATAACCCTCGTAACACACTGAGTGTTGCCATTATGGGTTCTTCATCGTCGTCTTGTAACATGAATGCCTTGCAAGATGAAGCAAATGAGGAAAATAGGTTTTTCGATAGATTTTCGACTCTTATGACTCATTGGAAAGCACAAGATGCTTTGAATTTCGCATCGGTTAAGGCGGTTGAAAAGAGTTGTATATCTTGTGGTGGAGCTCATGATTTTTCCGAGTGCATTACCGCGGATGGTAACACTTCGAGTGCTTATGTAATAACGGGAAATTACAAACAAAACGGTCAAGGTTCCCGCCCAATCAAGCTCTACAAAATCAAAATGCTAATAACTATCAAAACAACAACAACCAAGTTCGTTACCTAGGAAATCAAATGAATTTTAACAAGGGTAATTACAACAACAATGGTGGGAACAATGGGCAATTGCAAAACAAGAATCAAAATCGTGATTTTCAAAACAATAACAAAGGTTTGAAAAACATGAAAGATCTTCCAAATGAGTTTGTTGATTATGTTACAGCTAATGATGCTAAATTTGATAATATGCAAAGGGAGATAATTAGCCTAAGATCCGAGATTAGAAATGACTTGAAAAATGAGTTGAAAAACGAGCTTGCAAATGAACTTAAGACTCATACAAACAAAATGGAGAGTAACGTGCAAAGGTTACAACAAAATCAAAAAAAGATGGAACAAGGCCAACATGAAATTAAACAAGAGATGCTTAAGGCGGATAAAAGGCAATCTAAGTTTAAGGATAGAATGGCAAGCATGTTTGAGGCTACAATGTGTAAATCGTCTTCTTCGGGTGGTTTTCCTAGTGATACCATTGCAAAACCGAAAGGAGAAATGAAAGTTATTACTACACGAAGTGGTAAAACTTTCAAAGAACCCAATTCTCGTCCAAGTACTTCTAAGGAGAAGGAAATAGAGAACGCGCCCTAAGGTGATGATAGAAAAGGAGCATATTACAAGCCCACGAAGTACCTCTCAAACCACACCTACGGTTGAGCCCATTCCAATCATGGAACCTGAGATTCCAAGGCCATTACCTATGCCTCAACCCACACCACCTTTACCCTACCCCACGAGACGAAACAAGGAAAAATTGCATGATCGTAACAATCAACAAATCGATCTTTTTATGAAAATGTTTAGTAAGGTCTATTTTGACATAAGTTTAGCCGACGCGTTGTTGTATATGCCTCGTTTTGCCTCCACTTTTAAAAGTATGATGAACGATAAGGAGAAGCTTCTAAAGTTCTCAAATAGTTCTTCGGTTTTTCTTAACCGATTACCAGAAAAAGTTGGAGAGCCCGGGAAATTTCTTATTCCTTGTGACATCCAAGAGATGGAAGGATGCCTCACCTTGGCTGATTTTGACGCGAGCATTAATTTGATGCCTTATTCCATGTGGAAATCGCTATCACTTCCGGATCTTGTTCCTTAAAAATGTCTATATAAATGGCCGATCATTCTAGAATCCTTGCATGTGGTATGGCCTAAGACGTTTTTGTGAAAGTTGGGAAGTTCTACTATCCGGTGGACTTTATCGTTATAGACATTCCCATGGATCCTCAAGTTCCTCTAATTTTAGGGCGTCCATTTTTGGATACCTCGAAATCGATTATTGATGTGCATGCTAGAACAATCACTTTGCGATTCAACGAGGAGGAACTTGTTATAAACGGTACTAAAAGCTCTACACCTTCTCATGTTTGTGCAAACACTACCATCAATCACGTTGACTTAGTTGACTTGGTTTGCAATGAGTTTACACAAGAAGGGAGTAATGACCATTGTGCCCAATGAAAACAACGAGTTAATTCCCACTCGTGTTTTGACCGGTTGGAGAGTGTGCATCGATTATTGTAAACTTAACGAAGCCACTCGAAAAGACCATTTTCCCTTGCCCTTCATGGATCAAATGTTAGAGAGACTTACGGGAAACGATTTCTATTGCTTTTTAGATGGTTTTTCTGGTTACTTTCAAATCCCCATCGATCCTCGTGATCAAGAAAAAACTACGTTTACGTTTCCATATGGAACGTTTGCCTATCGTAGAATGCCATTCGGACTTTACAATGCACCGGGAACTTTTCAAAGGAGCATGATGGCTATTTTTCATGATATAAACGATGGAAGTATTCATGGATGACTTATCGGTGTTTGGTGATTCGTTCACTTCGTGTTTATCCAATCTTGAGAGAATGTTAAAACGTTGTGAGCAAACCAACCTTGTGCTTAATTGGGAAAAATGTCATTTTATGTGTAAAGAGGGAATCGTCTTAGGGCACAAGGTTTCGAAATCAGGGATTGTAGATAAATCTAAGATAGACGTCATCGCCAAATTACCTCATCCCAAAACCGTTAAGGGAGTTAGGAGTTTCCTAGGCCACGCGGGCTTTTATCGTCGATTCATTAAATATTTCTCAAAAATATCTCGGCCTATGACACACCTTCTTGAGAAAGATGCTCCTTTCGTCTTCAATGAGGATTGTGTTCGAGCTTTTGAGACTTTGAAGAGGAAACTAACCGAAGTTCCCATTCTTGTTGCTCCAAATTGGAACCTTCCCTTTGAGCTCATGTGCGATGCTAGCGATTACGCTATTGGGGCCGTTTTGGGGAAATGTCATGCAAAACACTTCTTGCTTATTCAGTATGCTTGCAAAACGATGACTGAGGCACAAATGAAATACACCACAACGGAAAAATAATTACTTGCCGTGGTGTATGCTTTAGAGAAGTCCCGACCTTACCTCGTTTTGACTAAAAGTATAGTGTATACGGACCATTCGGCTATTGATGAGATGGCATTTATACATGATCTCATCATTCTTTTCGGGCTTTAAATGCATAAAAATGTCATAAAATACCATATATATGCTTGTGTTTGTTTACTTTTGTATTTTAGGTATGGATATCGTGAAAAAGACAAAAGATCACAAGTTACAAGGAAAAACGGACACGAGAAACGAAGCCGTACAAAGAACCGGGCCCTAATCATGGAAAATTCAACAAATACCTTGAAGACTTGAAGACAAACAAGATTGATCCTCATTCAATGAAGAAATGACACATAAAACCCTTGTATATTAATAATTACAAGTTTGGTCCTTTAAGTTTGTCAAAATTACACAAAAGGTCCCTCAACTTTGAAGAAATGACAAGATTAGTCCCTCAACAATTTCAAATTGTCAATTATGGTCCCTCGTCAAGCCAAAGATACATTAAAGACCTTTGAAGATCAAGAATGTCCAAGATCAGTCCTTGAAATATCTCAAAATGGCAAAAACAACCCTTGAAAATCCTTTTGAAAAGTTATGTGCCAAAATTGCCAAATGGTGAAAGATATTAACAAAGGAATAGAAGTTTTGGTGGCTGGAAACACGTTTTACCCATTTTCTGAAAACACAAGGGGCAAAGCTGTGCATTTGAAACATTTGAAAAAGAAATGCGCCAAACACAACTCCACTCCACCAAAAACGGATCAAAGGGGACCACTATTCACCCCATGAACCCAGATTTTACTTTTTACTGCCAAAGGGTTTTTCCCAATTACTTTAACCAAAACTTAATTCACCCTAGCAGAAACACAACCCACATACAAAACCCTCATCCCCACTCACAATGGACCCCACCCCCATTTCCCTTTCCACCAATCAGAATGCAACTTGGCCTCCAAGCTTAGCCACGTGTCAAGATCAACAGCTGACACTCATTGCTTCATCACAAAGCTATTTTAAACGGTTTGGATGCATTTTGGACAACTCACACCAAGAAAACGTCTAGAAGGACTTAGGGCATTTAGGGAATTTCACTTCTAGGGTTTGTGAATAGTGTTTAGCCAGGCATTTGCCTATAAAAGGAGACCTCAACATGTGAGAGTCCCTTTGTTCTATATTTTAGCTTTAAATCTTTGTAATTCCTTTTTATGAAATAAAGTTTGAATTTCTTAAAATTTTGAGTTCTAATATGTTATTTATAAAAGTTTGGTGTTTGAGAAGCTAAAATCTGAGTTCCATTATCTTGTTTGAAGGTTTTTGAGGCAAGGTTTCAAGTGATAAAGCTTGTGCATCAAAAATCAGAAAGTTGGCATTATATTGATCTCACCTTGTGGTTTGTTCTTCTTAGCAGCTTGGAAGCTGGTACTTGTTCTGCTAGTACCTAAGCTCAAACAATCCAGGGCCTGGATGTAGGTCTTGGAGGTTTTCATCCTTCTCCCTTTTCATTTTCTCTTTTATTTTTCTGAATTTGGTGATTATTGCATGTTTTTGCTTGAATCTGTGTTATTGTTGTTGATTATTGTTGATTTGGTTTGGTTTGATGTTATTGAGGTGTTAGTGATCTGATTTGTGGGTTTAATCTTCATAAGCCTTTGAAAATTTGTGGAATCAAGTTTTAAAAGGGTGTTTGGGATTACTGCATAAGTTAGGATTGTGGTTTGCTAAGTGGTTGTTTGTTGTGTGCAAGAGTTGGTATCTGTTGTTTTGGTGTATTTGTTCATCTGTTTGCAGGTTTGAGGGTTTTGAACACATAGATTCTTGATTTGGCTATAAAATCTTAAATACTTGGTAAAATTGGCTAGGATTTTGAGGACACCTAGTTCTAAGCTTAGGCTAGGACTAACAAGTGCTAAATCATAGTTAATCACACCAGGGAAGAAGGATTTGAGGCTTGAAATTGGATCAAGTGTCAAGTATATCAGCAAACTTGTTTCTGCATATGTTCATTGTTCATCAGTAACTTCTAGTGCTTTGATCTTGTTATTTACTTTGATTCAGTGTCTGATTCTTGTTGCTTTGTGTTTATTCTTAGTTTATATAGCTTGTGTATGCATCCTGTTAAGTTTGGTTGGCTTATTGTGGCTAAATCTGCTTATTAAGTGCTTAACTGCTTATTTCCATATCTGGTGCATATCTGGTAACTGTTTGGCTTATTGTGGCTTATTGTGTGGACCAAATTGTGATTTTATTGTTGCT
This sequence comes from Glebionis coronaria, assembly GCA_025667525.1. Lineage (NCBI taxonomy): Eukaryota > Viridiplantae > Streptophyta > Magnoliopsida > Asterales > Asteraceae > Glebionis > Glebionis coronaria. Next base: position 436,172,829 of record CM046877.1, read on the forward strand.
ATTGACTCCTTGTGATTCACTGATCACAAGGGTGCCTTTGTTTCCAATTGAATCAAACTAGAACTCTCAAATAAGCTTGGTCAAATAGTCAAAGCAGTGGGAACTCCTTTCCCCTGCTAGTTGCCACTGATAGTGTAAATTTAGGTTCTGCTTATCAATAAGCTATAATAGCTTATTCCAACCTGCAACACCTTTGTTTTTGTAATAGGTGCTCATATTTTGACCCATTTGTTCATACTAGAGCATTTGGGTGTTTGACTTTAAGGTTTGACTAGAAAACCAACTCCTTTGACTTTTACATAAGTTCATTTGTGCTTATTCTGGCTTATTGGTTGTGCTTATTGGATTTTTGTTGATTGATTTTGCTTATTGAGTCCATTTGAAAACTTTTACAAGTTGAATCAAGTTCTGAGGTGCATTATTTCTCAAACCCGACTATTTTGTCGTTTTGTGAAATAATACATTGCTTATTTCTGGCTTATTGAGTGAGTTTTTTCAAAAATTCTTTTTACAGATCTCATAAGCATCCAAAAGAAGGTTGTGTGTCAAATTAGAGCTTATGGCATTAGCTTATGGCTTAATGGGCTGAAAAGCCCAATAAGAATAAGCTGAGTGTTCAATAAGCTGTGATAAGCTCATTTTCAGCTTTTGGGCCTTTAGAGTTTTGTTCTTAGAATTGAATTTTAAGTCAGATAGGGCTTTTCCAAGTCAATTGGGCTAAGTTTGACTTTTTGGGCCCAAAAGCCCATTTGTGTTGATTGATTTTGGATTTGGCCCATTTGAGGGCCCATTAGGGGTATTTTGGTAATTTCACCTTGACTTTCTGATTATTTAGGTTAAAATAAATTAGTTTGCAAGTTTTTAGAATTTTTATAATTTTTGGATTTGTAATATTATTTTATTATTTTTTTAAAAATTTCACATTTTCCAACTTTTTACATTTTTCTTAGGTTAATTACATTAAAATAGGAATTTAGCAACTTTTAGAATAATTTTATCTCTTTTAGATTAATTTTTATAATTATTTTAAGTTTTAATAGTTTTTAAATCATTTTAAATAGTTTATATTAGTTTAAAAATTTCTAAAAATAGTTTTTAGTCTTTTTAGGTCATTTTAGAGGTTTACCAATTGAAAAATCTTTATTTGGGCTTTTTGATAATTTATTTTATTTTTAGGGCTTTAATTAGCATTTAAAAATTGAATATTTAATTATTTAAAAGGTTTGAAAAAGTTTTGATCATTGGTAAACTCTTAGTTTATTTATTTTGATTTTTGGTGAATTTTTGGTAATTTTTAGAATTTATTTTTATTTTTGTGGTTTTTAAGGTTCTACGTTTTAACTTTCTAGTAGTGATTTTTTTGTTAATTTTTATTTTTACGTCTTCGTCATCTTCTTTTCTAATCCCCTTCTAAACCAAATATTAATCTCAAATCTTGTACATCTTAGTCACACACATATACCTCCTTGGGAAATGAACTTTCATACCATTAAGGGTCATTAGTGTTTACGTTTTCCTAAATGTACACTTAATACTTTCCCTATTTACGCTCTTTTCCTAAAGAGTAGTAAAACACTACAATCACTTTGGCGCCGCTGCCGGGGAGGTGTGTCGTGATTAATTTGTATTGTTGTTTTTAATATTAACCAAATAGTATTTGTATTAGTAGAACTCTACTAATACGTATTATCGGTTTTCTTGGTTTTTCTTTTACAAATATTATTACTATATTGTATTAAGTATCACAATAAATTCACAATATCTCCAAAAGTGTGAAAACACAGCCTTAATTGGGATTTCATCACTCAATTATTGTATTCGAATCTCAAACAAAAAGAAAAAGGCAAAAATAGATAAATACTTTCGTGAAGCTCGATTTTGAAAGATACGAACTATAAGGTGGGTATAAGGCGGGTATTATAAAATATACCCTAAGGAAAAAGGCTCTTAAGTGCTTCGCGCCGCCTCGTTTCCCCGCTTGCTTGTGAGTATTTTGAGATTGAAGGCTAATCGAGGGTTTTGCCGCCCAAAGTATTATTACGTATAATATATTTGCTTGGTTTTCTTTGTGATTAAACCCTCTTGAACAATTTGGTTTTCACCAAAGTTCTAAAGTCATTCGAAGGCGTTCACTCCACGTGATCGTTTTCATTCCTTTGAGGCTTCTTTAATCAAGAGTTTGATTCGAGGAGAGATTTTGTAGATTGTTGTCTACGAAGATACACCAAAATCCAAAAAAAATTAAATATCATCAAAAACACAAAAAAAATTGAAAATTCACAAAACACCCAAAAAGAATCTTCTTTGCTCACCTCCCATTCTTCGTGAAGTTTATGATCACTCGTAATCAAGCAAAACGAGCTCGTAAACGACTTCAAAAGCAAGCCAATCAAGAGACGTTGATTGTTGAAGAACCTCCAATTGTTGAACCTATTGTAGAAAAAGAAGTCGTCATGACTAATCGTACTATGATGGAGTTGCTACAAGCACCCACCGAGGGTTTTGGAGAGGCTATTGTGATTCCCGCCATCCTTGCGGAGAATTTCGAAATTAAGACGGGTTTAATGTCGATGTTGCAAGCAAATAAGTTTAGAGGTCACGAGAAAGACAACCCGCATTATCACATTAGGAATTTTAACCATCTCACCGCCACTAGCAAGTTTAAGGATGTTGCACATGACGCCATTAAGATGATGTTGTTTCCATACTCGTTGGATGGACCCGCAAAAATTTGGCTCGAGAAAGAACCGCCAAATTCGATTTTGACATGGGCCGATCTCGTTTCTAAGTTTGTGAACAAGTTTTTTCCACCATCTAAAACAACACACTTGAAAAATGAGATTTCACGATTTGTGCAAAGAAATAATGAAAGTTTTTCAATGGCATGGGAACGCTTTAAAGAAATGTTACATGAATGTCCACACCATGATTTTACGGAATTGCATCAAGTGGATACTTTTTATAATAGGCTTAATGATCATGAACGAGATTATTTGAATGCCGCCGCGGGTGGTAATTTTTTGTGCAAGACGACAAATGAGGCTTTACAAATCATTGAAAATAGATCTAAGGTTTATAGCCCTCGTAACACACCGAGTGTTGCCAATTTGGGTTCGTCATCTTCGTCACAATCGTCTCGTAGCATTAACACCTTACATGATGAAGCTAATGAGGAAAATCGGTTTTTTGATAGATTTTCTAATCTAATGTCCCATTGGAAGGCTCAAGAAGCTTCCAATTCCGCTTCGGTAAAAGCGGTTGCTAAGAGTTGTTTATCTTGTGGGGGAGCTCATGATCTTTCCGAGTGCATTACCGCGGATGGTAACACTTCGAGTGCTTATGTAGCAACGGGAACTTACAACCAAAACGGTCAAGGTTCCCGCCAAAATCAAGCTCCACCAAACCAAAATGTTAACAATTATCGAAACAACAACCAAGGTAATTACCAAGGCAATTCACGCAATTACAACAAAGGGAATTATCAAAATGGGAATGGACAAATTTCTAATCAAAACCAAAACCGTGATTTTTAAAACACTACACAAGGTTTTCAAAATGCTCACACTAAAAATTTGCAAGGAGAATTTTTGGATTATGCTAAAGCAAATGATGCTAAATTTGATAACATGCAACGTGAGATGATTAGCTTAAGATCCGAGTTGAAAAACGAGCTAAAAATGAACTTGCTAATGAACTTAAAACTCATGCAAATAAAATGGAAGGAAATGTCCAACGTCTTCAACAAAATCAACAAAAGATGGAATTAGGACAACATGAGATTAAGCAAGAGTTATTAAAATCGGATGCTAGGCAATCAAAATTTGAGGACCGAATGGCTAAGATGTTTGAAGCAATCATGTGTAAACCCTCGTCCTCGGGTGGTCTTCCTAGTGATACCATTGCAAACCCGAAGGGAGAAATGAAGGTTATTACTACACGAAGTGGTAAAACTTTCAAGGAACCAATCTCTTGTCCAAGTACTTCTACGGAGAAGGAAATCGAGAAAGAACCCGAGGTGATGGTCGAAAAGGAGCACATTACAATCCCACGAAGTACCGCTCATACCACACCTATGGTTGAACCAATACCAATTGTGGAACCCGAGTTTCCAAGGCCGTTGCCTAATGACCAACCCACACCACCTTTACCCTACCCTTCGAGACGGAACTAAGATAAGTTGCAAGAACGTAACAAACAACAAATCGAGCTTTTTATAAAAATGTTTTAACAAGTGCATTTTGATGTGAGTTTAGCCGACACGTTGTTATATATGCCTCGTTTCGCTTCCACTTTTAAAAGTATGATGAGCGATAAGGAAAAGCTTTCAAAGCTTGCTAATTGTTCTTCGGTTTATCTTAACCGCATACCGGAAAAAGTTGGTGATCCCGGAAAGTTTCTCATTCCTTGTGACATACAAGATATGAAAGAATGCCTCGCCTTGGCCGATCTTGGTGCAAGCATTAATTTGATGCCGTTTTCCATTTGGAAATCGCTTTCGCTTCCGGCTCTCATTCCTTCGAACATGTCCATCGAGATGGCCGATCATTCTACGATTATGGCATGTGGAGTTGCCGAAGATGTTTTCGTGAAAGTGGGGAAGTTCTACTATCCCGTTGATTTTATAGTAGTTGACATCCCCGCGGATCCTCAAGTTCCTCTAGTTTTAGGTCGTTCATTTTTAGATACTTCGAGATCGATTATCGATGTTCATGCGAGAACAATCACTTTGAGATTCAACGAAGAGGAACTTGTTATAAATGCTACTCAAAACTCGAAACCTTCTCATGTTTATGCAATCGCTACCATCAATCACATTGACATCGTTGATGTGGTTTGCGATGAGTTTTCACAAGAAGTGTTAGGTTTTTCTGATAGCTCGTCAAGTGGAAATCCCACTATTTTGGATCCGATTCTTGCTAATTCCACACCAAATCTCACTCCATTCCAAGGAGGCGATCTCACTTCAAATGAAATCGACAATGAAGATGAGGTGTTGATTAGTGATGATACTTCTATTCCACCATTTCTTTCGCCGATGGAAGTTATGAGTGTTGAAACAAAATCTTCAATCGAGGAACCACCTATCCTTGAATTGAAAGATCTTCCTTCTCACCTTGAATACGCATTCTTGGAAGGTGATGACAAGTTGCCGGTTATTATTGCAAAAGGTCTTGCTAATAATGAAAAAACCGAGCTCTTGAAAGTTCTTAAGGCTCATAAAGGGGAAATTACGTGGAAAATATCCGACATTAAGGGTATTGACCCAAAATTTTGTACTCACAAGATTTTAATGGAGGAGGACTACAAACCCGCAATTCAAAGTCAAAGAAGGGTGAATCCCAAAATTCACGATGTCATTAAAAAGGAGGTCCTTAAACTCCTTGACGCGGGAATGATTTATCCTATATCCGATAGCCCATGGGTGAGCCCAATCCATTGTGTCCCTAAAAAGGGAGGAATGACCGTTGTGCCTAATGAGAACAACGAGTTAATTCCCACTCGTGTTGTGACCGGTTAGAGGGTGTGTATTGACTACCGAAAGTTAAATGACGCCACTCGTAAAGACCACTTTCCTTTGCCCTTCATGGATCAAATGTTGGAGCGACTTGCGGGAAATGAATTCTATTGCTTTTTAGATGGTTTTTCTGGTTACTTTCAAATCCCTATCGACCCTCGTGATCAAGAGAAGACTACTTTTACGTGTCCTTATGGAACGTTCGCTTATCGTAGAATGCCTTTCGGACTTTGTAATGCACCCGGTACGTTTCAACGGTGTATGATGGCGATTTTTCACGATATGATCGAGAAGTCGATGGAAGTGTTTATGGATGACTTCTCGGTGTTTGGTAATTCGTTCACGTCATGTTTATCTAATCTCGAGCAAATGTTAAAACGTTGTGAAGAAACCAATCTTGTGCTTAATTGGGAAAAATGTCATTTTATGTGTAAACAAGGAATCGTCTTAGGACATAAGGTGTCGAAGGCGGGGATTGAGGTCGATAAAGCTAAGGTAGACGTCATCGCCAAGTTACCTCATCCCAAAACCGTTAAGGGAGTTAGGAGTTTCCTAGGCCACGCGGGCTTTTATCATCGTTTCATCAAGGACTTCTCGAAAATATCTCGTCCTATGACACACCTTCTCGAGAAGGATGCTCCTTTTAACTTCAATGAGGATTGTGTTAAGGCTTTCAAAACTCTCAAAAGGAAACTTACCGAAGCTCCCATTCTTGTTGCTCCTAATTGGGAATTACCCTTTGAAATCATGTGCGATGCAAGTGATTATGCTATAGGGGCCGTCTTAGGGCAACGTTATGACAAGCATTTTCGTCCTATCCACTATGCTAGTAAGACGATGACCGAGGCTCAATTAAAGTACACCATAACGGAAAAGGAATTCCTTGCCGTGGTCTATGCTTTTGAGAAATTCCGACCTTATCTCGTCTTGACTAAAAGCATTGTGTATACCGACCATTCGGCTATCAAGTATCTCTTAGCTAAGCAAGATGCTAAGCCGAGATTGCTTCGTTGGATGCTCCTCCTCCAAGAATTTGATGTCACCGTGCTTGACAAAAAAGGAGCCGAGAATCTAGCGGCCGATCATCTCTCTCGTCTAGAAGATCCTCACAAAGATGTTTTCGAGAACAAGGAAATCACCGAAACATTTCCTCTTGAGACTCTCGGTGTAGTGAATTCTAAAGACACAACCCCATGGTTTGCCGACATTGCAAATTACCATGCGGGCAATTTCATAATCAAGGGTATGACGACACAACAAAAATGAAAATTCTTTCGTGACGTCAAGTTCTATTTTTGGGACGACCCTTATCTCTTTCGGGTTTGTGCGGATCAACTCGTTCGACGTTGTGTGTTTGGTGCCGAAGCTTCTAATATCCTTAGATCTTGTCACGAGGGACCCACGGGTGGTCACCACGGTGCTAATCTCACGGCTAAGAAAGTGTTCGATGCCGGTTTCTTTTGGCCTTCTATCTATCGTGATGCACACGCACTTGTAAAGTCGTGTGATTCGTGTCAACGTCAAGGAAAATCGTCTCAACGTGATGAAATGCCGCAAAACATAATTCAAGTATGTGAGATTTTTGACATATGGGGAATAGACTTTATGGGGCCGTTCCCATCGTCTCATGGCAACAAATATATCCTCGTCGCGGTGGACTACCTTTCTAAGTGGGTGGAAGCTAAGGCTTTGCCTACTAATGATGCTCGTGTGGTAGTGAAGTTTTTGAAGCAACTATTCTCTCGGTTCGGAACCCCTCGTGCTATTATAAGCGATCGTGGAACCCATTTTTGTAATGACCAATTCGAAAAGGTTCTAAAGAAATATGGAGTTACTCATCGTCTTTCTACGGCTTATCACCCGTAAACGAGTGGGCAAGTCGAGGTTTCGAACCGAGCTTTGAAGAGGATTTTAGAGAGGTCAATTGGAGAAAACCGTGCTTCATGGTCCGAGAAACTCGATGACGCTTTATGGGCCTTTAGGACCGCTTATAAGACACCTATCGGTTGCACTCCTTATAAGTTAGTCTATGGGAAGAATTGTCATTTGCCCATTGAGTTGGAGCATAAGGCATATTGGGCCCTTAAGCATGCAAATTTTGACTTGAAGACCGCGGGAGATCACTGGAAAATACAATTGAATGAATTGGATGAATTAAGAGATAATGCTTATGAAAATTCATTAATTTTTAAAGAAAAGACTAAAAAGTTTCATGATTCAAAGATTAAAAACCGGGTTTTTTACGTTGGTGATCAAGTGTTGCTTTTTAACTCTCGTCTTAAGATATTTTCCGGGAAATTGAAATCTCGTTGGTCGGGTCCGTTCACCATTACACAAGTGTTTCCATATGGGACCATCGAGCAAGCTCAAGATGATGGTCCTAATTTCAAGGTGAATGGACAGAGGCTTAAGCACTACTTTGGTGGGGAAATTCCTTCAATGGTTGCCCTCGACCAAGTCACCTTCCCCAATGATAATTAGCATTGAGGGGATCGAGTCGAGCTCATGACTCGGTAATCAAAAACGAGGTGCCTCTTGGGGGACATCCCATGCTTATCTTTTATGCTCACTATTCACTAATAAGGGGACTTGTACCCTTTCAACTCGTTGTCTCGTGGTTATTTGTGATTGTGTTATCTAGATCATCATCATCATCTACGATTGAAGACTCTCGTGTTCGTTTACGTGAGCCTCCATCGTTCGTTTGAAGAAGTTTTTCACGAATCCATGACATATCCTTTATTGTTCTAACAATTATCTTTTAGCATACTTAATAAACGGCTTTAGATATATTGTTGATCACCCTTTCCATGCTAGATCCTAAGCATTCGACTCTTCGTCTCTCGTATGGGGGTGATCCACCTTTAGACTCGAAACATTGAGGACAATGTTTACTTTTAGTATGGGGGGGTGAATAGGTACTTGCTTTGCTACGCCCTCACGCTTTCCAATTTTCAATATTTTTGTTTTGCTAATAAGGCTAAAAATGGCCAAATTTTAAAATTTTTCTTAGTTTTCATAAGTGTTTTAAGACACGAATGTATATTTTCCGATGGGTAGAATAAGAGTTAATTTTTGACTTGATGGGCATTTGGAGCCATTTACATTCCTTAACCCGCTCAATTCAAGTTTTGCTAGACTTTTATATAGGGAGCTTTAAAACGCGAAAGTCTTAACTCTTACGGGTTAAGAACAAGAACTTTTCGCAAGTTCCTATAATTGATCCTAGAAAGTCACTTATCAAGGGAACTTTAAGATGCATTCTCTAAGCTTGAAAAAGTCCAAGAAAGTGCAAGATCCTATAGGTGGCTTGAAAACCCAAAAATTTGATTTGATATAGTCTTAATGAAAGCTAATCCAAATTTTGCTTAATTTTGACTTGCATGGCTAAGTATTCACGAGTCTCTTTAATTAGAGGTCTTTATATAGTGAAGAACGAGAAATGAGAGAGTTAGACAAGTGATCATGCTAAACGTAGAACATGAAAGTGTTCTTTCAAAAACTCATATGTTTTTAATTGTGGCTTTTTCTTCCCATAAGATCAATGCATTAGGAATAAATCATAATTGCAATAAGTAAGGTCGTACAATTTGAAAGGTTACTTAGCCTCTAGCGCAAGATCGTTTAAAAGTTGCTCGGGGTTGAATAGAGTTCATAGCCAAGGCATAACTTATTGAAGCGGGACGCGAAGATTGGCGATTATCCAAAAAGGCCCTAACAAGGCATGAGGAGCTCTATTTTTGCTAAAGATCCAAGATGATGTGAAGTATCATTATTCCTAAATCAATATGAAGGATCGAGACACACGACGAAAAGCAATTACTCCCCTAAAGATCATGGAGAAAGTCTATCCAAAAAGACCCTAACAAGGTATGAGGATAAATATATCCAAGTCCGAAAAGGAGGCGGATCGTTGTATATCAAAATCCAAAGTAAAGATTGAAGAAAAATGATGAAGTCGTGGTCCAATATGAAGAATCTCTCAAAAACGTCAAGTGAAGAAATTCCAAATACATGAAGAGAAGACCATAATTTCAAAAACGTCTTCCCAAGATTTGAAGTATGAAGTACATGCCAAATATCGGTCCGAGAAAGGTCTCAAATCGTGAAACAAGTTATGCCAAGATATGAACTTAAGGAGATACACGAGAAGTCGTTTTAAAAGATTTTGTCCTTCGGCTAACTATTGATCAAATCATGCTACTTTTCATTCGGACTAATAACTACTCAAATAAGTCAATATGAATCACTTGTGATCCATGACAAATAGATAAAAAAGGCTAGTAACCCATTTCCTTTTATAATAACTAGGATTGCGGGGAGAAAAAGTATTATACAATTTGGACGTATGAGTAGTGTTAGCATTGTGACTTGTACCAACAATGATCTCATTTTTGCACTTAGCATGGAATGTATGACAATCAAGGATGACGAAGTTTACTCTAAGGGACATTTACTTGTTTCTATTCTTTGACCCTAAAAGTCACTTTTTGTGATGAAAATCATACATTATGTCTTTACACATCATCGTAGTATGTTGCAAGTCTTTTACTTTTCAATAAAGGTTAATAAAATTGAACTTTGGTGATGCTTTGATACTTTATTCTAGCATTGCGTGAGGGCACGGCAATGGCTTAGTATGGGGGAGTGATGAGATGGCATTTATACATGATCTCATCATTCTTTTCGGGATTTAAATGCATAAAAATGTCATAAAATACCATATATATGCTTGTGTTTGTTTACTTGTGTATTTTAGGTATGGATATCGTGAAAAAGACAAAAGATCACAAGTTACAAGGAAAAACAGACACGAGAAACGAAGTCGTACAAAGAACCGGGCCCTAATCATGGAAATTCAACAAATACCTTGAAGACTTGAAGACAAACAAGATTGATCCTCATTCATTGAAGAAATGACACTTAAAACCCTTGTATATTAATAATTACAATTTTGGTCCTTTAAGTTTGTCAAAATTACACAAAAGGTCCCTCAACTTTGAAGAAATGGCAAGATTAGTCCCTTAACAATTTCAAATTGTCAATTATGGTCCCTCATCAAGCCAAAGATACATTGAAGACCTTTGAAGATCAAGAATGTCCAAGATCAGTCCTTGAAATATCTCAAAATGGCAAAAACAACCCTTGAAAATCCTTTTGAAAAGTTATGTGCCAAAATTGCCAAATGGTGAAAGATATTAACAAAGGAATAGAAGTTTTGGTGGCTGGAAACACGTTTTACCCATTTTCTGAAAACACAAGGGGCAAAGCTGTGCATTTGAAACATTTGAAAAAGAAATGCGCCAAATACAACTCCACTCCACCAAAAACGGATCAAAGGGGACCACTATTCACCCCATGAACCCAGATTTTACTTTTTACTGCCAAAGGGTTTTTCCCAATTACTTTAACCAAAACTTAATTCACCCTAGCAGAAACACAACCCACACACAAAACACTCATCCCCACTCACAATGGACCCCACCCCCAATTCCCTTTCCACCAATCAGAATGCAACTTGGCCTCCAAGCTTAGCCACGTGTCAAGATCAACAGCTGACACTCATTGCTTCATCACAAAGCTATTTTAAACGGTTTGGATGCATTTTGGACAACTCACACCAAGAAAACGTCTAGAAGGACTTAGGGCATTTAGGGAATTTCACTTCTAGGGTTTGTGAATAGTGTTTAGCCAGGCATTTGCCTATAAAAGGAGACCTCAACATGTGAGAGTCCATTTGTTCCAGATTTTAGCTTTAAATCTTTGTAATTCCTTTTTATGAAATAAAGTTTGAATTTCATAAAACTTTGAGTTCTAATCTGTTATTTATAAAAGTTTGGTGTTTGAGAAGCTAAAATCTGAGTTCCATTATCTTGTTTGAAGGTTTTTGAGGCAAGGTTTCAAGTGATAAAGCTTGTGCATCAAAAATCAGAAAGTTGGCATTATATTGATCTCACCTTGTGGTTTGTTCTTCTTAGCAGCTTGGAAGCTGGTACTTGTTCTGCTAGTACCTAAGCTCAAACAATCCAGGGCCTGGATGTAGGTCTTGGAGGTTTGCATCCTTCTCCCTTTTCATTTTCTCTTTTATTTTTCTGAATTTTGTGATTATTGCATGTTTTTGCTTGAATATGTGTTATTGTTGTTGATTATTGTTGATTTGGTTTGGTTTGATGTTATTGAGGTGTTAGTGATCTGATTTGTGGGTTGAATCTTCATAAGCCTTTGAAAATTTGTGGAATCAAGTTTTAAAAGGGTGTTTGGGATTACTGCATAAGTTAGGATTGTGGTTTGCTAAGTGTTTGTTTGTTGTGTGCAAGAGTTGGTATCTGTTGTTTTGGTGTATTTGTTCATCTGTTTGCAGGTTTGAGGGTTTTGAACACATAGATTCTTGATTTGGCTATAAAATCTTAAATACTTGGTAAAATTGGCTAGGATTTTGAGGACACCTAGATCTAAGCTTAGGATAGGGCTAACAAGTGCTAAATAATAGTTAATCACACCAGGGAAGAAGGATTTGAGGCTTGAAATTGGATCAAGTGTCAAGTATATCAGCAAACTTGTTTCTGCATATGTTCATTGTTCATCAGTAACTTCTAGTGCTTTGATCTTGTTATTTACTTTGATTCAGTGTTTGATTCTTGTTGCTTTGTGTTTATTCTTAGTTTTTATAGCTTGTGTATGCATCCTGTTAAGTTTGGTTGGCTTATTGTGGCTAAATCTGCTTATTAATTGCTTAACTGCTTATTTCCATATCTAGTGCATATCTGGTAACTGTTTGGCTTATTGTGTGGACCAATTTGTGATTTTATTGTTGCTATTGACTCCTTGTGATTCACTGATCACAAGGGTGCCTTTGTTTCCAATTGAATCAAACCAGAACTCTCAAATAAGCTTGGTCAAATAGTCAAAGCAGTGGGAACTCCTTTCCCCTGCTAGTTGCCACTGATAGTGTAAATTTGGGTTCTGCTTATCAATAAGCTATAATAGCTTATTCCAACCTGCAACAACTTTGTTTTTGTAATAGGTGCTCATATTTTGACCCATTTGTTCATACTGGAGCATTTGGGTGTTTGACTTTAAGGTTTGACTAGAAAACCAACTCCTTTGACTTTTACATAAGTTCATTTGTGCTTATTCTGGCTTATTGGTTGTGCTTATTGTATTTTTGTTGATTGATTTTGCTTATTGAGTCCATTTGAAAACTTTTGCAAGTTGAATCAAGTTCTGAGGTGCATTATTTCTTAAACCCGACTATTTTATCGTTTTGTGAAATAATACATTGCTTATTTCTGGCTTATTGAGTGAGCTTTTTCAAAAATTCTTTTTACAGATCTCATAAGCATCCCAAAAGAAGATTGTGTGTCAAATTAGAGCTTATGGCATTAGCTTATGGCTTAATGGGCTGAAAAGCCCAATAAGAATAAGCTGAGTGTTCAATAAGCTGTGATAAGCTCATTTTCAGCTTTTGGGCCTTTAGAGTTTTGTTCTTAGAATTAAATTTTAAGTCAGATAGGGCTTTTCCAAGTCAATTGGGCCAAGTTTGACTTTTTGGGCCCAAAAGCCCATTTGTGTTGACTGATTTTGGATTTGGCCCATTTGAGGGCCCATTAGGGGTATTTTGGTAATTTCACCTTGACTTTCTGATTATTTAGATTAAAATAAATTATTTTGCAAGTTTTTAGAATTTTTTATAATTTTTGGATTTGTAATATTATTTTATTATTTTTTTATCGTGGCTTTTAAGGTTCTACGTTTTAACTTTCTAGTAGTGATTTTTTTTGTTAATTTTTATTTTTACGTCTTCGTCATCTTCTTTTCTAATCCCCTTCTAAACCAAATATTAATCTCAAATCTTGTACATCTTAGTCACACACATATACCTCCTTGGGAAACGAACTTTCATACCATTAAGGGTCATTAGTGTTTACGTTTTCCTAAACGTACACTTAATACTTTCCCTATTTACGCTCTTTTCCTAAAGAATAGTAAAACACTACAATCAGCTATCAAGTTCCTCTTCTCTAAACTTGATGAAAAGCCGAGATTGCTTCGTTGGATTCTCCTCCTACAAGAATTTGATGTCACAATACTTGACAAAAAAGGAGCCGAGAATCTTGCGGCCGATCATTTCTCTCGTTTGGAATATCCTCACCAAAGTGTGAACGAGAACAAGGAAATCACCGAAACATTTCCTCTCGAGACACTTGGTTTAGTGAATTCCAAGGAAGACTCATCTACCCCATGTTTTACGGACATTTCAAATTACCATGAGGGGAATTTCATAATCAAGGGTATGACGACACAACAAAAACGAAAATTCTTTCGTGACGTCAAGTTCTATTTTTGGGACGAACCTTATTACTTTCGAGTTTGTGCGAATCAAATCATTAGATGTTGTGTGTTTGGCACCGAAGCTATTAATATTCTTAGAGCTTGTCATGAAGGCTCTATGGGAGGTCATCACGGCGCTAATCTCACGGCTAAGAAAGTGTTTGATGCCGGTTTCTTTTGGCCTACTATTTACCCAGATGCACATGCACTTATCAAGTCATGTGACTCATGCCAACGTCAAGGAAAATCATCACAAAAGGATGAAATGTTGGGAATAAAATGAGCTAAGTCACTCAGACACTGACAAGAGTAAATTGGACGCTGACATGAAGAAATCAAGCGCTGACAAATCAAGCATTGACAAGAGATATTCAAGCGCTGACAAGAAGAAGTCCAACCACTGATAGGAATACTTAGTCAACACGTTTATTATTTGAAGTAAAGATATACTCAATATTGTATTTTCTATATTTATCTTTACCTAGAATAGTTGATAGGTTATCCTTTGTACACGACTCCTTATGTTATAAAAGGAGGTCGTAGGGTTTGTAGTTTATATATACATTATTTAGTATTCAACTTTCATTGTAAGCAAGTTCGATTATCAATCAAAAGTGAAAGTTTGGTTTAATTGTTTTACTTGTTCTTTATTCTAAGTGTTAATTCCGCATAACACATGGAATTCATAACAACAAATTTTCTCTACGTGTTAAACTTGATTCAATCTCGTTAACACAAAGCTAATCGATCTAAGTTTGGGATCAACAAGTGGTATCAGAGCTTGTTGAGGAACTTTGATCTAGAAGAACAGTAAACCCTAAAAACACCAAAACCCTAATACAAGAAAAGATGTCTGCTACATAATCTTCTTCCTCATCAAATCACAACCTAAAAATCCCCATGCTCGATCCTAACAACTTTGAACACTGGCAGTTCAATTTTGAACAAGACCTTCAAATTCATGATCATACTCTCTAGGAAATTATTGAATTTGGAAATCAATTTGATAAAGCAGCTAGGATTACTGCTGCTGTTATAGCAAGGACTACTGCTGGTTCTCCTGCTGAAGAGCATAGAGAAAGACCTGAAGATGGAAGAGCTATACAACTGCAGATATAGCCAAAAGAATGAATGACATGAAGACCTTAAGCATTCTTAAACTCTCTTTCGGTCCAAACAATCAGCACAAGTATAGGAGTTTTGAGTCTGCCAAAGAACTTTGGGAAGCTCTTTCAAATCAACTATGGTGGTAATGATGACATTACCAAAGAAAAGAAGAAGCAACTTTTGCATGAATATGTTGTGTTTAAAGCTCTTCCTAATAAGAAGCTAAGTGAGGTAAGAAGCATGCTTCTAGACATCACTAGCAAGTTGACCTCTATGGGAACATAATATGATGATGAAGATATCATTACTACTTACCTTAAAAGTCTTGGTGAAGCGTGGAAAATTGAAGCTAGATCTATCATTGCTACCAATGCCCATAAGAGTTTTACTTTTGATGATGTCTACAATAAGTTAAAGATTGTAGAGAATGAAATCTTATTGGATCATGGAAGCAAGTCAACATCTGGAAACATGGCTTTCTTCTCACATAGTGAAACTCAAACAGGTGAAAGAGAGTCATATGTACATCCTGTTACTGGATCACCTTATGTCAGCAGTGGATCAACCTTTGTCAGCGCATCACATTCAGACGCTGACACATACAATGTTGACTCACCAAATCTTAAACCTGCTAGTATTGATTTGGATACAGTATGTGCATACATTGCTACATTGCCCAATGGTTCCTTGATTACCTATGAGGATCTTGAGAAAATCAGTGATGAGAATTTGGAAGAGATGGATATTAAATGGAATATGGCACTTGCAAGCATAAGGGCCAACAGATGGAATAGGAGATTTAGAAATAAGATGACCTTCAATGCTAAAGACACTGCAGGATTTGATAAATCCAAGGTTGAGTGTTACAACTGCCATAGGATGGGTCACTTTATGAGGGAATGCAGATCTCCAAGAAGATGTGATGCTAGAAATACTTCAAGCCAAATCATCAAGGTTGAAGATACTAAGCCAAATGCTATGGTTGCCATGCAAGACATTGATGGTGTTAGATAAGACTGGAGCTTTTTGGCAAAGGATGTGGAAGAGAATAAGGCTTTGATTGCTGAGAAGGAAAAAGAAGAGCATGTTCACTTTACTCTTATGGCCAATTCCTCGTCTTCATTAGTTAATGAGGTATATGATGATGCTTACTGTAGCAAAGGCTGTCGATTAAACACTGAAAAGCTTAACAAATAAATTTTAAAGTTAAAATCAGATGTTTTTGATGTAGAATGCAGGCTATAAAGTTATCAAATGGCACTTATACAAACTGAAAAGACTATAGAGGAATATAAGAAAATGGAATTTGACCTAAAAGATCAAATTAATGTTTTGTCTCGGGATCTTAAAGTTAGTGTTGAACTTTGGGACACTCTGATGAGATCAAGAGGAGAAGTGCAACTTAAGTTAGATGAAGCCATTAAGGATAAAGAAAATGTAGGGCTTAAAATTAAAAGTTTTGATAAAGCCAGCCAAACCCTAGAAAAATGTGTCAGTGAACAAAGAAACACTAGGGATATGTTTGGGATTAGAATGAATGACTATATTGCTGTTCCTCCACCCACTTGGAACTTTTATGGTGTTCAGAGAAAAGATATCTCTTGGACTGGTATTCCATAACTCCAAGAAGAGGAATTTATTCCTCCACCTAGAGTGCTCACCCCAGTTGAGGAATATCAACAAAAGGTGACCGACCTTGCGCAATGGAAAGCAGCCAACCCTTTTCTTTTTGTTAAGGGGGTGGGATGCTTAGTGAGAGTCCATTTGAGCCTACACCCATCACTATGACAAGTCCCACTACTGGAAAACCTGTTGAACTTGGCTCATCTGTTAAGAGAAAACCTAGTGTTAAATATGCTGAAATGTATAGAAAACCTAGGTCACCACAAAGCCAAGTTAGTGTTAATGGGACAGGTTTCTTTCAATCTAGACCTAAGGTTATGTATAGAAAAGCTTGTTACACATGTGGGAGTCTTTCTCACTTGGCCTATAAATGTGTCAGTGCCTCAAAAGTCAACGTTGACAATAGGTCAACCATGGTCAAACCCAGACCTTTTGTCCAACCAAGTCCACAAGTTACTAGACCATCTCCCTTCTTTACTAAAGGGACAAATACTCATGGACAAATGCCCTTTAAAAAGACCAACACATGGTCTAATAGACAATGGGTTCCTATAACAAACCCTAATTTGGGCGCTGACAAGAACAAATTAAGTGCTGACAAGAACAAATTTAACGCTGACAGGAACAATTCCAACACTGACAGCTCTAGGTATGGTGTGAAAATGCCACAACAAGCTGGTGTTGGTTCTTGTGTTAGACCAAGTAATAATAGGTACTTACAACCTAAGGGAAAGGGGTCTAAAGCTTCATCAAGTTTGACTTGGAGACCTAAACAAGACCAAACCCCTAATTTTGATGGAATTTCTATGACCTGTAACAGATTTCATTATCTTTCAAAGGTCATTAGTAAACCAATTGGGGTAAACTGGGTGTTCAGACCACAAAAGGATGAACAAGGGGTTGTTATTAGGACTAAATATGTTCTTGTTGAACAACCACATGAATCCAATTCTGCTCAGGCTTGGGTTCCCAAAGAAAACTAATTTGTTTTCTTTATGTGTAGGGCATTCAAAAGCAGGTCAATGATCATGGCTATTGGGACAGTGGATGCTCTAGGCACAAGACGGGGAAGGAAGATTATTTGTCAAATTTTACCCCCATTAAAGATGGTGACAAAGTGTACTTTGGAGGAGGATATGGTAAAGTTTCTGGCAAAGGCACTCTCATCACCAACAATTTACGTTTTGAAAACGTTTTTCTAGTAAAAGAACTTGACTATAACTTGCTTAGTTTGTCACAAGTTTGTGATAACAAAAATAAGGTTCTTTTCACTGATATGGAATGCTTGGTGTTGAGTAAAGATTTTAAAATGCCTGATGAGAAGTTTATTGATTATAGAACACCTAGGCATAAGGATATTTATAATGTTAATCTTAATGGGATTAGGATGAACAACAATTTGTCATGCCTTTATGCAAAAGCTTTAGTAGATGAAAGTAATCTATGGCACAAAAGGTTAGGGCACATCAACTTTAATAATATTAATAGACTTGTAAGACATGATTTAGTTGATGGTTTGCCTTCAAAGGCTTTCCACAATGATCACTCTTGTGTTGCATGACTTAAAGGGAAACAACACAAAGTCTCCTTTAAGTCTAAGATTGTGCATTCCAGTTCTAAGCCACTTCACTTGCTACATATGGATTTATTTGGCCCAACTAATATAGAAAGTTTGAATGCTAAATCTTATTGTTTTGTTATAACTGATGATTTTTCTAGATTTACTTGGAATTTCTTTTTGGCCTTAAAAAATGATACTACCACAGTTTTGATTTATTACCCAAATTAAAAGAAAACAGGGAATGAGGTTAAAATACTTAGAAGTGATAATGGTGGTGAGTTTAGAAATAAACTGCTAGATACCTTCTGTGTTGATAAAGGGATTAATAGGGAGTTTAGCATAGCTAGAACTCCACAACAGAATGGCGTGGCTGAAAGGAAGAATAGAACCATAATAGAAGCAGCTAGCACAATGTTGGCTGATGCTAAGTTTCCCATTGCTTTTTAGGCTGAGGCTGTTAATACAACCTGCTATGTTCAGAATAGAGCTTTGGTCAACAAAATCCATAATAAGACACCTTATGAGCTATTTTGGAATAGGAAACCTAACATAGGTTTTCTTAAACCCTTTGGATGTCATGTAGTGATCCTAGATACTAGTGATGCCTTAGGAAAGTTTAGTGCAAAAGGTGATGAAGGCTACTTTATGGGTTATTCTATACAGAGCAGAGGATATAGGGTTTACAACAAGAAAGAAAAACGCATTCTTGAAAAAGTGCATGTTAAGTTTTTAGAAAGTAAACCTAGTGATCCTGAGAGTGGACTAGACTGGTTCTTTGATTTAGAACCCTTATCTAGGACATTGAATTATATACATGTCACTAATCCAGACATTGTGAAAAGAGATTCAGATGTTGTGGAAGAACCTATTTTTGAAATTACAGGTAAACAGGTTGCTAAGGAAGAAGGATCACATGCAATCAAGTCATACCCCATACTTAAGTATGTTACCATTCCTATATGGACTGATGGGTTTGCACAAGCTTCTGCTATTGCTGAAAAGGAGGAAGAAGGGCCACAAGAAATGTCAGTTGATAAAAACATGCATGCATCTTCAAGCGCTGAAAAAGACAAATTAGATGCTGACAGGTTAAATTCAGACGCTGACAGATCAAATGCTGACAACCTGTTTGGACATTTATTCTCTTCCAATACTTTTGAAAATGGTGAACCTTCTATACTTAATCAAGAGGTTCATTCAAGTGAGGATGGGAGTGGAAATGAAGATGATATTGGCAACATGGAAACTGATATAGAAGACAACACATTACTTGGGGGAGGAATACTTACAACTGTAGTAAAAAATCATCCTCCTTCCCTAATCATTGGTGATGTTCTGTCTCTTGTTCAAACAAGGAGGCCTCATCAGAATCAAGGTGGTTTCATTGCCAATATACACAAGAAGGAAGATACCCCTCTTGTGCAGGCATGTTTGTTTGCTTGTTTTCTGTCACAACAAGAACCCAAGAAGATTTTTGATGCTCTCAAAGAACCAAGCTGGGTGGAGTCAATGTAGGATGAGCTTCACTAGTTTGCCATTCAAGATGTGTAGGATCAAGTAGATTGTCTAAGGTATGTTAGACCTATTGGGACACGTTGGGTTCTTAGAAACAAGAAGGATGAAATAGGGATTGTGGTCAGAAACAAGGCACATTTAGTTGCTCAAGGCTATAAACAAGAAGAAGGAACAGACTATGAAGACATTTTTGCACCTGTTGCAAGGATAGAAGCAATAAGGATTTCCTAGCCTATGCTTCTTGCATGGGTTTCGCAGTTTATTAGATGGATGTAAAGAGTGCTTTCTTATATGGCACAATTGAAGAGGAAGTGTATGTAATGCAACCTCCTAGTTTTGAAGATTCAGAGTATCCAGACAAACTGTATAGAGTCAAGAAAGCAATGTATGGACTTCATCAAGCCCCAAGAGCATGGTATGGTACATTGTCCACCTATCTGGTGGAAAATGGGTTTAAAAGGGGCCACCATAGACCAGACCTTATTTACCAAGAAGATTGGTAAGGATTTTCTACTTGTTCTGGTCTATGTGGATGATATTATCTTTGGTTCATCAAATCCAAAGATGAGTGAAGACTTTTCCAGGCTCATGACAGACAAATTCAAGATGAGTGCAATAGGAGAGATGAACTTATTTCTAGGTTTACAAGTCCAACAGAAAGAAGATGGTATCTTTATCTCTCAAGACAAGTATGTAGCAGAGATCTTGAAGAAGTTTCGTTTTTCTCCACATGAAAAACGGGCTAGCACACCCATGGATAGGGAACACCCTTGGGGAAAGACTGGAGATAGAAAAGAAGTAGATGTCAGGCATTATAGATCAATGATTGGGTCATTGATGTATCTTACATCTTCTAGACCTAACATCATGTTTGTTATGTGTGCATGTACACGCCATCAGGTGACTCCCAAAGAGTGTCATCTTCATGTTGTCTAAAGAATTTTTAGGTACCTTAGGTGCTATGCCACCATAGGATTATGGTATCCTAAAGATTATCCATTGGAGCTTATTCGCTATTTAGACAGTGACTATGGAGGTGATAAGTTTGATAGGAAATCTACAACTGGTGGATGCCAATTTCTTGGGAGCAGATTAATATCTTGGCAATACAAGAAACAAACAGTGGTGGTCAATTCTACAGCTGAAGCAGAATATGTTGCTGCAGGTGTATGTTATGGACAAGTTCTAAGGATACAAAACCAGCTGTTGGATTATAGGTATAATTTTATGCATACCAAGATATTTGTAGATAATAACAGTACATTATGCATTATTAAAAATCCTGTACATCACTCTAAAACAAAACACATAGAGATTAGACATCATTTTATAAGAGATTGTTTTGAAAAAGGTTTAATACATCCAGATAGGGTAGACACAGAAGAAAATATGGCTGATCTTTTAACTAAACATTTTGATGTTGGGAGGTTCCAGTACTTGGTAACAAGTATTGGAATGATCAATCTCACCTAAATGTGTTTTTGAAATCATTGTATAGTTTGTACAGGATGTGTACTGCTATTAGTCTTTGTACAAGATTAAGTTTTCCACTTTATTTTTCTAACGCTGACAAAGGTTGTTTGAACGCTGACAAGTGTTCAAATGGACGCTGACAGTAATATGTTAGTTTTGTGGTTTTTGATCTAATCATGCAGGCATCATGAGCATTGTACAAATGGATACAGAGTTTCTTATGGATCTTTGGAGCTTACTAGGAATGTGTTAAAGCTTATGGATGATGGTTGGAATGTTTACATTCCTATCTTGACATAAATTTTGATTACATACTTTTTCTTTGGCAACTTTGTATATCATGGTTTAAGGGGAGGTTTAGGGAACCTTTAGGCTTTTGGGTATTCTTAGAATACTCTTATCACAATTCTAGATTGTGTCCATTGGTGAGTACGAGTTAGTTTTCTAAATTGTGAGGCACTATAGCATGTAAAGTTGATATATTGTGCACGCCGCCAAGACTTTTTGGCCTAGAATTGGATTTGGTCGGTTGGGAGACTTGGGAACATTTTTATTGGGCTTACCTGGGAAGTTACAAAGGGTTTATATGAGGTAACTTCACTATTAAGAACTTTGGTTAGCAAGGGACACTTGAGGACAATTATATCTATCTTGCTTAAGCAAGTGTGCATGATTGGACAGTGCTTGCCACCCTATAGTCATTTTCAGTCTAAGAGTTATCTTCTCTAGGGTAAACTTCTTTGTTAAGGTCCTTTTTATTTTTAATTATTTTTAGTTTTGGACACTAACATATTTTCTTTCCAAACGCTGATAAGACCAATTCGAACGCTGACATGGCAAATTTCCAACGCTGACAAGAATATAGCCGTTAGACGCTGATGTTTACTTTTTGACCGTTGAAAACGTTGGGTCCTATCCTGTTGTTATTTTTGACGAAAATATGGGCCGTAATTTTAGAGAGTTGGTAACTTTTACTTAATGAATGAGATAAGTTATATATTTTTCAAGATTTTCATGATTACTTTTTGAATATAACTGCCTCATTTTTCAACCAATAGTATGTTTTTACCTCTCCTATAAATACGCCTATTTTATTTCAAACAGGGTAACTGCTATTCTTGTCTAACTAAAATCTCTCACATCTTCATATATCCATATTTTCATCTCACAGTTTTCTATCATCAATCTTCATGGCACCAAAGTTTAAACCTGCTCTATTGGAATTGGGGTTCAGAAGCCAAAACAACATGGTGGCTTACTTGGAGGCTGATAATACTCTGTTTCTCCAATACACTCAGATGAATGGGTATTTGAATGTGTCTCCTTTAAGGTATGCACTTTCACATACTCCTCTTGTCCCTATCACACACATTAAGCAGTTTTGGAACACAGTCAGTTCCACAACAGTTAATGGAGTGATTACATTGACTACTACCGTACATGGGGCTCCATGGGTGGTTACTGAAGCTTTGGTTCGCCAAGCTTTGCATCTTAATGATGCTGATGGTATAACCACCCTTCCCTCGCAAAGATAGAGCTAGGACTCCAAGCTTTGGGTTATGCTTTGCCCCCAGTAGGACATTTAAATAAATATACCAAACAACAATTTCCCCCAGCTTGGAAGTCCCTAATACATGTCATCCTATAATGTTTGAGTCCCAAATGCTCCTCACACAATGAAATCAACCGTTCAATTGGGAGTGCCATTGTGTGTATTGCAACTGGGCAAAACTATAATTTTTCAAAAATGATTTTTTGTGGCATGTGTCACAATAAGGGTAACAAGATGACTCTTGCTTACCCTAGGTTTTTGCAAATGGTTTTTGACATGCAAGAATACTGCAATAGGGATCATGACAATTTTTATACGATCCCTGTTCAAAAGAAAACGGTTTTTGGTAATATGAATACACCACCATACAGAGACTTACCACTTACCCCAGCCATGCTTGCTGACATTGAGTCAGTAAAAAACCCTCAACCTCAACCACAACCTCAACCTGATCCATTACCAGAACACCCTCCATCACCCCAGCATATGGATATTAACCCTCAATCAACAGGCGCTGACACACACAATGTGGGCGTTGACACATCCAATCCAAACATTGACACCATTGTACCATACACCTAGACACACCCTCACACCCAAACAGACCCTCAAACCACTTCCTCTTCTTCATAACCCGATTTTAGGTTTGAAAAACGCCAAAGGACTGCTGGAGTATTCTCCTCTGGTGGTCCTAGCCATGTAGCAGAGGAACCACCACCACAAGTGTGGTTGGTGACATGGGTGGGACTAGGACTATTGACTCTGGCTTAGATGCAGGTCAAGACAATCCAAACATCATTAAGACCCCATCCATGCCCGATGAATCTCTTTTGGGAGGTCAAATTCCCATCATAGAGGAGGGCAGATTGGAACCTTATACCCTTATGAAATTGGCGGCGGTTTTCATTAGCTTGCAAAAGCAAAATGCAGACCTTGTATAAGTTGCCACAGGTCAAGGCTAGTTGTTTTGGAGGCTGCCAATGCTAGGAGAAGGCAGACAAGAGTCCTTTCATCCGGGGAGGATTCTTACAAAGGGGAGGAGGATGCACCAACAAAGCTATTCAATTTGAGTGACAAGGGCTCACAAGAAAAAAAGGTGGTTCTTTTGGTAGTAAACAGGTGGAAATAGCTTAATCTTTGACTAGCTTGAAGGAGAAGCCTGTTCTTGATGTTTCATTGTTTACTCCAAAGAAGTTGTCATTTTTAGAGATGATGGAACAAGCTACAAAGTCAGCCGCTGACATTCAGAGTTTAAGCACTGACAAGAGTAAAGCAAGCGCTGACAGACCTACAGGTATGATTGGTGTATCCCAACCACCAGTTATCATTAGGTATGTAGCTACACAGGTGACAACAACTACTTTACCATCCATTGGAGTACAAGATAAGGGTAAAGGAATTTTGGAAGAAGTTGAGGTGCCAAAGAATGCAGCACAGGTACACTTTGATCATGTTTTGGCTGCTCAATTGCAAGAACAGGATTGGACTACCACAGAGAAAGCTAAGGATGGTAGTGATGACGATGAAAGCTCAGATTCTAGTGTGATGACTCTGGAAGAGCCAGAAAGATTGGAATATGGGGAAGATGACTTAGCCAAGGAGAGGCTAAGAGAATTGAAGATGAAAATAGACTTTGACATGCCAGAAGTAAGGGAAATGTATTTTTGATGGGAGTCTAAGGTTGAAGAGAACCCAGATATGTCTATAATTGGGCAAATTTGTGGTTTGGAGATATTGCTGAGAGTTTAGGAAGACTGCAAGGTAATTTTGAAGCACAAGTTTAATAAGGTGCTTTCTGAACTCAAGAGGGATACAAGGGATTTGTACTTTATGTTACTTAGGTTTCATCAAGGTGGATGGACTTATGATAGATTGAGGAGGCTCTCTTTTGAAGAATTGGAACATCATGCTTATCCAATTTGGGTAAGAGTTTGTGAGGAGAATACTATGAGGCTTCTCTCAGCTGAAAGGAGAGAAGATATTGAGAAGAATATGCAGATCAAGAGGGCTTCTATTTCACCAAGACCAGTGAAGAAGGGACTTCTTATTGAATTCCCAGTTCTTGATCAATTGAATCCTAGTGAAGCAGTAATCAGAAAGAGCATTAAGCTTTCACCATTGGAGGCTTTAGATGTTGTAGAGTTATTACCCTTGGATTTTAGAAACCCAATAGTTAACTATGAAGAATATGCAAGTGGGTTCTTGATGATCACCAGATATGGCAAGAAGGTACATACTTTTACTTCTTTGATCTCATTATTTGCAAGCCTGGATAGAGAAGACTTGGTAGATCTTTGGAATTTAATGAAGACCAAGTATGAGGCTGAAGAACCTACTTCAGTCAATGGAATAAAGATAAGGACATCCTTTAAAAGGATGATTCAACCAGATGAAGCAGATCCAATATGGTTGGATCTAGATGATATCAGTGGGTTACAATGGCGTTTACATTCAGCAGCTGGTGTTAACCATCTAAGAACTATAAAGTTTTCAGAGTATCTTCTTGTGGATGCTCAATATCCTATGTTAAAGGATGTTTTGAAGAAGATGGTGTCTACACAGCTAGAAATGAATTATACTATTGATGTTGGCAAAGATTTAATTAGATTTGTTTACTATCTAATTAACAAGTAATTTGTTTTTGTAAGAATCCTCCTTGTACTTAGTTTTTATTCAGAAACTTGATTACTAGAGTAGATATCAAGTTTAGGGGAGGATTGTTGGGAATAAAATGAGCTAAGTCACTCAGACGCTGACAAGATTAAATTGAACGCTGACAAGAAGAAATCAAGCGCTGACAGATCAAGCATTGACAAGAGATATTCAAGCGCTGGCAAGAGGAAGTCCAACCACTGATAGGAATACTTAGTCAACACGTTTATTATTTGAAGTAAAGATTGTTGGAAATACATTTTTACGTATTTAGGAAGATTCGGTCACTCCGACAATATATTAAGTTACAGCTCGTAGTCTAGATATCTTTTAATTAACTAAACAAGGAAAAGCCCGGTCCATGCTTGTATGGCCGGCCCAAATGTAAGCCCAAGCCCATCTTATGGGCTTGGTATATAAACTCTCTCCATTGATGGATAGGGTGGTGATTTCATTTGAATAACACATAGTTCTCTTAAACTTTCTCTCTCTAGAAGTGTGAAATCCACCATCTTTCTATCTCTTTCTCTCTCTAAAACATAAGCATAGATTTATATAATTTTACAAATGGTATCAAGAGCATGGGATGAAATATAGGTTTGTTTTAGTGTTGCGTATGTTCTTATAAGCATTTCGTGGCTTTTTGAGTTCATATTGTCAAATCATCAATTTTTTTTGTGTTTGATCGTGATTTCAAGAAGCATAACGTATTCAGTAGTGTTGTAGTGTTTTTGGTGTCTTGATTTTGGTTAAAACACAATCTTTCTTGGATCAAAAGTTCAAAAAGTTCTTGTTTTCTTCATTCCGAATTTCAAGCAACATCGCCATCGGAAAGTACAAGTGAAAAGGGTTTCCATCGCAATAACAATCACCATCGGAAAGTGACTGGTTCTACTTTAAGATACTTGGATTTCGATACTTATTCCGATCTGGATATTCCGATCGTTATTTGCGATCTGGGATTCCGACGGTTATAAGGAAGTTTTAAGTCGTTACTCTACCTAAATTGTGTCAGCCATATTTCGATTTGAATATTCCGACATCATTTTGCGATCTGAGCATTCCGACAGAGATTTGCGATCTGAACATTCCGACAACTTGCATTGCGATCTGGACATTCCGATAGTGACATTCCGATCTGGACATTCAGATAGTGTGTCATTCCGATCTGGACATTCCGATCTAGACATTCCGATACCAGCAACATTCCGACAATCCAAAAATTATTCCTTAAAAAATTTCGACAACATAATTGGTGACCCTAATCATCCGGTATCGAGAAAATAATTGGTGACCCTAATCGTGTGTAATTTTGACTTGGAATTTTTGGTTTATCGAGAACATATTTTAGGGGATTTTAACATTGTTTCTCGACTTCAACACAAAAACACTTAACCTTATTTCATTGTTCAATCAACTTTGTAAATCTTAACTTATTGAAATGGAGTACACATCTCTTACGGATAAGTCCATCCTCTCGGGTACGGATAATCGTCCACCAATGTTGGAGAAGTCTATGTACGAGGATTGGACTTCCCGAATGGAACTTTACATGTTGAACAAAGAGAATGGACATCTCATTTGGGCATTGGTGCTTAATGGACCATTAGATTATGGTACAGTGACAGAAGGTACGACTACTCGTCCTCGCACAACGGGTGAGTTGACTGGAGATATGAAGATTCAAGACAAATGTGATAAGTATGCTACAAACATCATTCTCCAAGCCCTTCCTCCATATGTCTACAAACTCGTCAGCAAACATAAAGTTGCCAAAGAGTTATGGGATAGAATTCGGGTTCTAATGCAAGGAACCTCGTTAACTAAACAAGAACGAGAGTGTAAGCTTTATGATACTTTTGATAAGTTTGCCTATGTGCCAGGGGAGACTCTCAATGATTACTATCTGAGATTTACCCTATTGTTGAACGAGCTTAATATCTATGGCATGGCAATTCCTACCTTTCAACTGAACACCAAGTATTTGAACACTCTTCCTCCAGAACGGAAAAAATACGTGACGGATGTTAAATTGGCTAAGGACTTGCATAACACCAACGTGGATCAACTTCAAGCTTTTCTTCAACAACACGAATGCCATGTGATCGAGGCTCGGTTGTCTACACCTCAAGTTCATGATCCACTTGCAATGTATGCTTCTCAACAAAACATGGCTTATACTTATCAGCAACCATCATATTTGCAGCAGACACCACCACACAACTATCAGCAACCACATCAACCATCTTATCCACCACTAATGATGACACAACAAGCATTTCAACAAAGTGTTCATCAACAATCTTTTCCACAGCAACCACCATATCAGACATCACCATCACAAGCCAACACCTCTCCAATGGGCTATACTCCTCAGCAAGGATATTTTCCATTAGAAGCACAACTAGCACAAGCTTTCTATTCTAATGAACTTCCACCAATCCAAGCACCAGTCTTTACTCCAAATGATACGCCAACTGATGTTCTAAACCATCTCACTGCCTACTTGTCAAAACTTGTTGCAACTAGAGGATTTCCACCAACAAACAATCAGCTCCGCACCTCTTCAAATCCTCGACAACAAGCTACTGTTCAAGATGGTTAAGTAACAGTGCAACCTATTCAGGGAAGGCAAAATTCATATGGACCTCCTACAAGGACTGTGAATGCTCAAGCTGTGAATTCTCAAGCTAATGGAAATGGAAGCCCCATTGGTCCTAAAAAGGTTGTGACTTGCTATAATTGCCGAGGACAAGGTCATATGGCTAGGGAATGCTCTCAGCCGAAAAGGAGGAGGGATGATGCATGGTTTCGTGAGAAGATGTATTTAGTTAATGCTCAGTCTAAGGGGAAGATTTTGGATTCAGAGGAGTTAGCATTTCTTGCAGACCCAGGGGCAGCAGATACTGAAGGCATTGCAGTTGTTTCCACTTCTAATGCAGCTTATCAAGCGGACGATCTTGATGCATACGATTCGGATTGTGATGCCATTCACTCTGCCCAAGCTGCTCTCGTTGCTAATCTCTCTCACTACGGTTCTGATGTCATCAGTGAGGTACCAACCACTACTACAACAAAATCAAGGGTTAGGGTCGAAAATTTCGACCCTAAATACAAAGGGATTTCGACCCTAATGTTTAGGGTCGAAATATTCGACCCTAACTGCTCGACACAAACTATTTGACCCTAAAAAACTAGGGTCGAAATACCCTATGTAATTTAGGGTCGAAAAAATGGGGCCCACCACTTTTCAGCAGTGCTTTTGACCAAAAATTAGTGTCGAATGCCTTTGTAATTTAGGGTCGAAATTTTTGACCCTAAATAATATCCACGTGTAATTTAAAAAACATTGTGAAAACGTTTTTTTTTAATTTATTAAATTAGGGTCGAAATTATCTTTCAAATTTAGGGTCGAAAATTTCGACCCTAAACATTATCCACGTGTAAATTAAAAAAACATTGTGAAATCATTTTTTTTTAATTTAATAAATTAGTTTTTTTTTGTAGAAACAGTGTGTGCAGGTTGGACTTAGGGTCGAAAATTAGGGTCGAAATTTTCGACCCTAAGACTTAGGGTCGAAAATTTCGACCCTAACTATAATTTAGGGTCGAAATTTTGACCCTAACTATATGGTTAGGGTCGAAATTTCGACCCTAAATGGTTTCTGGGCAAAAAAAAAACTGCATTTTGCAGCTTGTTTCCAGATTTTTTTCCGGCATTTTTTCCGGAAAAAAATATATATTTCAACAAATCCACAATATTACAAATCACTAAACAGTACAATACTAATAATTTACAATACATTAAATAGCCAAAACATTAGAATACATTTCACCAAATCCTTATTTCACAAATGTAACAAGTCTAAAATTATTACACATCACAATAAATCCATGTTTCACAATTTAACAAGTCTTAAGTTATTACACAAAATAAAAAGTCTAAAACCAACAACAACTCCTAATCTGAATAGTCCCCGGCCTGATCATCATCCCCCTCATCATCCCCCTCATCAGCATCCGAGTTAATTAGCTCATTATCGGACATGTTGTTGGCATTCTCAAGATCTTGAGCCAACTCGTCGATGGTCCGAGTATCATTTTGATGAGGATTTAGGCTGACGGTATAGTTGGGACTTTCCCGAGAGTTAGAACTCGAGGGGCCAGTGGTGTTGACAACGGGTCGATTACAGTTGTTGAAACTGTTATTTTGGGTAATTGGAGGTTGGAGTGGGTTGAGTGGAGCATTATATGGAAATCCGGGAGGGGGAGGAATACCACGGAACTGGGGCATAACAGGGACCTGAGACATACCAGGGAACTGAGGCATACCAGGGAACTGAGACATGTCAGGCATAGAAGCGAATTGGGGTGGCGGTACAAAAGGGTTATTAGGTCTGGTATACCCTCGACCCACATGTGAAGTATAATGAGAAATCAAATGACTTAGGCGGGCGTTGTTTACCTCAGCATTTTGTTGCGCCACATTAGCATACATATGGGCCAAATTAGCCCGTTGCTGCGCCTCCTCGGTTTGCTTCCTCAACAGCTCTTTTTCTTGCTCAAGAATCCTAAGTACCTCCGATAGTTGTTCTCGAGTCACTCCCTCACTATAAGAACTACTCCCGCATCCATATGAGGTACCACCACCCGGCAACTTCCTGCCCCTGCCGACGATATTTTGAGTGTTGCGGCTCGGATTTACTAGATCAATTATTTCTTGATCACTTTTGTACTGCTCAGCACCGCAAGAAATCGCTTCTTTTATGGCCATCATTCTCGACTGTGAAAAAGAAAGAGAAAAAAAGAAGTTAAAAACAAATAAAAATATGTTATTAAAGCATGTATAAAATAAATTACTTACATATCTGTCTCGATTTTCCTCGGACATAATGCCATTCTTGTGTGTGCGTGCCCTCTTCCAAGTTTGTATAAGGTCCTCGTGGGACCCATGCTTGACTTTCTGTACAATATCAAATAAATTAATAACAAGATCTTTACAAAAAAAATTAATAACAAGATACAAATAAACAATATAAAACTTTTAAATGATCACAAAAACTATAACGATTCTTACATATTCGTTCCTTCCTTGAGCGAATGATCTTTTCCCTTGATGTGTAGAAACTTTGTTTTTCGAGCGGTTAACTGCATTAACTTTACTTCTCCTCACCTGTTTCGGGTCGGACCAATATCGGCACAAATCAAACCACTCCCTTGCTGATCTGTTGCCCCATGTAGAACTCGATGGGGGCGGTACAAGCGCCTCTTCCTCGGCTGAATCATGGATAGAATAATAGTCACGCTTTAACTTGTTCTTATTTTTGCGCCAAAGTAGCCTCAACTTACAGTTAATTCCAGTTTTTATCCT
The DNA here is from genome assembly GCA_025667525.1 of Glebionis coronaria. Classification (NCBI taxonomy): domain Eukaryota; kingdom Viridiplantae; phylum Streptophyta; class Magnoliopsida; order Asterales; family Asteraceae; genus Glebionis; species Glebionis coronaria. Next base: position 436,203,529 of record CM046877.1, read on the forward strand.
TTCTCCCACTACATATGTTATCCTGCCATAAGTCACAGTATCACGAATATCCAACCAACCCGTCAGGTTGTAATAGGTCTACATGTAAACATATGCATTTAAATAAACAAGTAAATTTTCAACCAAAACAGTTAATAAGACTAGATGTAACGCAAACAATTAATACCTCAAGTGTAGGAAAGATATGGGTTTTGAGGTGTGATGTAGACTTTTTACTACCCTTTAGGAAAAGGATGGCAAAAGTGGCAAGTATTAAGTGTCGGTTTAGGAAAACCAAGCACTAATGACCAATTAAGTTCGTTCTCAAGGAGGCTAGTGTGTTATGTGTGTAATGAAATGGATTAATTTGTGACTATATTTGAGAAAGAAAAATAGAAAAGGAACTAGAAGAGAATGACGATTACGAAGACGGATTAAACTAAGTCTAAAAAGGCGTACACGTAAAACCGTAAAAAGTACCAAAATTAAAATTTTAACCTTAAAATTCCTACAAATTACCAAAAATCCCTAATAATATTCTAAGAGTTTACAAAAAATCAAAACTAGCAAAAACCTTTTAATTAATTAGATAATGACTTTTTAATGCTAATTAAAGCCCTAAAAATCAAAATTAATTATTAAAAAGCCCTAAACAAGATTTTAAAGTTTGTAAACCTCAAAAATACTCTAATTAAGCTAAAAAATATTTTTCAAAATTTTAAAACCAATTAAATCTATTTTTAAACAATTAAAAACTCCTAAAATCAATTAAATTTAAATTAATTGTAGAAAATAATTAAAAGACCTTAAAAATATTTGGAAAGTTGCAAAAATCCTAATTAAGTGTTTAGAACCTAGGAAAAATATAAAAACCTAGAAAATCATACTTTTAATTTTTAATAATAAAATAATATTAAAATAATATTAAAAATCCAAAAATTATAAAAAATTCTAAAAACTTGCAAACTAGCTTAATTTAACCTAAATAACTCAGAAATGAAAGTGAAATTACCTAAATACCCCTATTGGGCCTAGAAAATGGGCTAAACCCAAAACAGTCCACTTAATGGGCTGACTTAAGGCCCAAAAATCTAAAGTCCACCAAATAAGCCCAAAACTTCCAGTTTAGCTTAAAATTTGATTTTGAACAAAAAATTTCAAAGGCCCAAAAGCTGAAATGTTGCTTATCACAGCTTAATAAGCACCAAGCTTATTCTTAATGGGCTTTTTGGCCCATTAAGCCATAAACTTGTGCCATAAGCTGAAATTTGACACACATCATTCTTTTGAGGTAAGAAAACGTTTTGCAAAAAGAAATTTCAAATAAGTCCACTTAATAAGCCAGAAACAGTTCACAAACTTATTCACAAAACGACAAAATAGTCGTTTTTATGATCTAGACCACCTCAGAAGCTGATTCAAGTTGCAAAATGTTTCTTATGACAAAACTAAGCTTAATAATAAAAAACCTACTCAATAAGCACACTCAATAAGCTGGAAAGTCAAATAAGCACTTATGTTAAAAGTCAAACTAGTTGGTTTTCTAGTAAAAAGTCAAAGTCAAAGTCCAATAAGCTCCAGTCTACTTAAATGGGTCAAATAATGAAGACCTATTACAAAAAATAAGTTGTTGCAAGTCAGAATAAGCTAGAATAGCTTATTGATAAGCTGATGACAAAATTGCACTAGCAGGGGCTAGTTTTGGATGTTGAGCAGTGGAAACTTTTTCCACTGCTTGACTATTTTGACTTTTTGTCTTTAGTGACTTTTTCTTGGATTCAGATTTCACAAAGGAACCCAAATGATCTTTGGATCAAAAGGAGTCAATCACAATCAAAATAACACAATCACTAACACCCAATTGATACAGTTTAATCAATCAATCATCAGACATGATACAGACATGAACAATAAGCAGTTAGGCACAAATAAGCAGTTTTAGCAATAATCAGCCAGCCAAATTCAACCAAATGCACACACAAGCTATTATAAACTCCAATAAGCAAGTCCAAACAGGTTTCATGCACTTGTTCAAAGAATTAAGCAAGATTCAAGCAATGAAAGTTACTGATGAACACTAACACATGCAGTTTTTACTTTTGCTGATGTATTTGACACACAAGCCAATTTCAACACTTCAAATCTATCAAATAGGTTATATTGATGATGTTTTAACAGCTTTTATCCCTAAACATGCATAAACTCTAGGTTTTCCCAAAATTTTAGGTCAAAAAACAGTCAACTCAACAAGATATAGCAATTTGTTTGATTCAAGGTTTCAAACTCAGAAACTTGCAGCAAAACACTCTTAAACAAAGGTATAACAGATATCAAGCATAAACAACACAAACTAACAACACAATAACAAGTTGCAAGTACAAACCAGTAGACCCAAACACCCCTTTATCTTTTCCAAATCAAATTTTTCAAAGGCAAAGTGAGATTTCAGGCCAACCAAGCATCAATTAACACAGAAACAAGTAAGATAAACAGATTCAAGCAGATTTAAGCCACAAAATTCACAAGAACACAAGTTTCATACAAATATCACCAAAAATCACAATTTAAGCAGATTTTGAGATTGAGTATGCAAACCTCATGGATGTACATCCACACCCACGAATTTTGAGCTTATGTGCTAGCAAGAACAAGCACAAGCTTCCACAATAATCCTGCTAAGATTGAACAAGGTTAAAGCAAAATATCATAAAAATCAGAAACTTTGAAAATCTTGATTGATTCAAACTTGTTACCCCACACTTGATTATCCCCAAGTTATAAGCCTCACCACACCTTAACCAACTCAGTTAGGATGCTATGATCAGCCCTAAAGCCCAAGAATTCCAAGATTGGAACAAGACTTAGCAAAATATCAAGAAAAAGGAAAATTGCAAACTTTTGCAACCTCCAAGTGAAAAAAGGTTTTAAACTTCAAGAACTAACAAGCATATAACAATAGAAAGCAGTAACAAAGATTGGCCAATGACTTTTCTTCAAGGTTTCAAACTCAATTTCATTAACTTTGAAAATGGGATTTACAAAAACTTGAACAAGGAAAAATCAAAAGCAGCTATGAATTGAGGCCCTATGGCTTTATATATAGCCTTACAATCTATCTAGAAAGCTGATGAATAAGTAAAACCCTAGTGTTGAACTTCCAAAATTGCCCTTATGAAGTTTGAACTCATTAGCTTCATGTGACTGATTCTTGGACGTATGTGGTGATAGCTGGCATGAAGATGTGATCAAATGGCTTATAAGAGGCTTAGAAAGTAAGCATGAATGTGGGACGTTGGATTGTGGCCCTGCTGTTTGTCTTCTTCCTTTCTTTGTAGCAGGGGAGGCATGTGTGGGACAAGTGAGTGATGTGGCAAGTAATATTAAGGTTGGGATGTGATTAGGGGAAGCTTAATCAACATTCTGGAGGGTTTTAACACTTAATTGTTGATGATGAAGAAAAACCCAAATTGTGTGAAGAACACTAAGAACGGGTTTTTAATCTGTTTTGGGGGTGGATTAAGTTTAAAAACTTGTTTAGGCGCCAAGATTAATTTAATCTTAAACCTGGTGAGTGGGATTGTGAGGTGGAGGAAAGGGAGCTTGTGATTGGTGGAGAGGGTGAGTGGGGTGAGGTGGCACAAGCTGGTTGGTTAAGGTAAGTTTCATGTCTGGCCCCTTTTGGTCCCTTGTTTCCTCTTTTGTTGTCTTTTCAGTTTTAAAAACTATCAACGCCACAACTAGTCTTAACAACTTTTGAACTTTTGCTTTTTTGGCCCAAAAACTTTTATAAAATGAATTCAGGGGTATTTCTTGCCATATTTGAATTCTTCAAGGGCTGATTTGGTAATTTCTTTAATGATAATGGTCTAGACTTGTATAATTGTCATTTTGGAGGACTAAAATTGCCAAGTCTTGATGATTGAGGGACCATTTTTGCCAAATGTTCAAAGTTGAGGGTCCTTTTTGTAATTTTGGAATTTTCAAAGGACCAAACTTGTCATTTCTTGTACTTTGAAGGACTTCATGATGTGTTTGACTTTGTGGATGATACTGGTTGACAATTTAGCTTTGTTGAGGGGCTAAACTTGTCAAATCTTCAAAGTGGAGGGCCCTTTTTGTAATTTTGACAAACTTTAGGGACCAAACTTGTAATTATGAGGATACAAGGGTATAAAGTGTCAATTCTTCATAATTGGAGGACCCTTCTTCATAATTCTTCAAATCTTCAAGGGTTGATCTTGGGAAAGTCTTCATTAGGGCTTGGTTCATTGTGCGGCTTCGTTTCCCGTGTTCGTTTTTGCATGATTCTTGTGATCTTTTGTCATTTTCTCAATATCCGTACCTAAAATACACAAGTAGCAAACACAAGCATATATATGGGTATTTTGATGATATTTAATGCATTTTAAGCCCTATTTGGAAGATGAGACTATGTATAAAAGCAGTCTCATCACTCCCCCATACTAAACCATTGCCGTACCCTCACGCAATGCTAGATTTAAGTATCGTAGCATCTCCACAATTCATTTTTATTCACTTTATTGAACGATAAACTAGCTATACTACTACTATTGCTACAACTACTTGCGTTTTAGACATAATGTATGATTTTCATCGCAAAATGGGACGTTTAGGTTCATAGAATAAGAACACGTGAATGCTTCGTTAGAAATAATTTCATCGTCCTCGATTTTCACCCCAATTCCATGCTAAGCGTGTAACGAGATCATTGTCATTATAAGTTAGTAATGCTAACACTACTCATATGCCCTAATCACGTACTTATCCTCCCATTATTCCTAAGTTGTATCTCTTATATTTTATTTTGTCTTTGAATGTTTCACGAGGATACATTGTTTGACTTATGCGATAATAGAGATTTAGGTCTAAAAATAGAGTCCTAATGGTGTAACTAAGACCATCAAATCAATAACCCCTCCCAATAGACAACGATGTTAAAAAATTAAGTTGACAAGAAGAATCGATAAACACGGTTTTATAACGGTTTTGAACATGAGACTTATTACCAAGACTTTTATACGCCCCCTAACGGAAGGGCCTTATTATCTTTGGTTTACCTCCATCTTTTATTCAACTTCGCCATGAAGCTTTTATTCTGACTTCGGTCTTGCCTTGCCTTTTATTATCCGCCTCATCGGTGGTTTTATTAGCTAAAGACGTATATCCTCACGCTAAGGCGATTTTTGGATCTTTAAAGCTTCGAAAATTAAGGCTTGATTCACTTTTAATTTTTGCATAGATTTTCGGCCTTGTGGGGCTTCAAATTGTTTGCTAGATTTAGGTGAGCACTTGAAATCTTATTATTGGGTGAAGCTTTCGATTATTCGGGTTCCAATACTTCAAAACCGTGACGCTGGCGATACCTTAATGTCTTCCCAATTTAATTACACGGAAGCTACTAGGAAAGACTAGAAACCCAACAATCCCAACTAAACCGCTAAGTCAATATTTATTAAGCAAAAATATTTACAAGCGAAGGGAGAATAAGCAAACAACGAGAACACATGAGTTTTTGAAAGAATACGAGTACTCTACGTTTAGCATAGTAACTTATAATTAACTCTATCATTTCTCGTCCTATTTAAGAGACTTAGCCTAATGTGTAGTTAAGGAATCAAAGCTAAGTGCTGAACACGCACGGTCGAGTCAAAAATTACTCTTATTCTCGCCATCGGAAAACCTACATTCGTGTCTTCAAACACTTATAAAACATGAGAAAAAATTTAAAATTTGGCCATTTTTAGCCTTATTTTGCAACAAAAACGATAAACTTTGGAAAGCGTGAAGGTTTGGCAAGGCAAGTATCTATTCACCCCCCATACTAAAGTTAAACATTGTCCTCAATGTTTCGAGTCTAGGGGTGCAAAACACCCCCATACTAGAGACGTAGTCGAATGCCTAATCTAGCATGGAAAGGGTGTAACCAATAAATTAATAGCCGTTTATGAAGTGTGCTAAAAACCTAATGTTAGAATAATCAAGGATATATCATGGATATTGAGAAAGTCTTCAAAGCAAACGATCGAGTGCTCCCATAAAACGAACACGAGAGGCTCCAATCGTGAAGATCATGATCATCTAAAGTCCACAATTCACAAACAACCACGGAACAAAGGTTGGAAGGGCACAAATCCCCACACGTTAACTACATTAGAAAGCGATAATATATACATAGGATAAGCATGGGACTCCCCCACGAGGCTCCTCATTTTTGATTACCGAGTCATGAGCTCGACTCGATCCCTTCAATACTAATTATCATTGGGGAAGGTGATTTGGTCGAGGTAGTTCAAAGATGGAACTTCCCCGCCAAAGTAGTGCTTCAACCTATGTCCATTCACCTTGAAGTTAGGACCATCATCTTGAGCTAGCTCGATGGTCCCATACGGAAACACTTGAGTCACGGTGAATGGACCGGACCAACGGGATTTCAACTTACCGGAAAAGATTTTCAATCTTGAATTAAAAATCAAAACTTGATCCCCAATGTTAAAAACCCGGTTTTTAATTTTAGAATCATGCAACTTTTTAGTTTTTTCTTTACAAATCAATGAATTTTCATAAGCAATGTCTCTCAATTCATCTAATTCATTCAATTGCATTTTTCGGTGTTTTCCCACGGTCTCCATGTCATCATTACAATGCTTTAGGGCCCAATAAGCCTTGTGTTCTAATTCGATAGGCAAATGACAATTCTTTCCATACACAAGCTTATAGGGAGTGCACCCAATGGGCGTCTTATGAGCGGTCCTAAAGGCCCATAAAGCATCGTCCAACTTATCCGACCACAATTGTCGGTTTTCCCCAACGGATCTCTCCAAGATCCTCTTCAAAGCTCGGTTTGAAACCTCGACTTGCCCACTCGTTTGTGGGTGATAAGCCGTAGAAAGCCGATGTGTAACCCCATATTTCCTTAGGACCCTTTCAAATTGGTCGTTACAAAAATGGGTTCCACGATCGCTTATGATCGCACGAGGGGTTCCAAACCGAGAAAAAAATTGCTTCAAAAACTTGACTACCACACGAGCATCATTGGTGGGCAAGGCCTTGGCCTCCACCCACTTAGATAGGTAGTCAACCGCAACGAGGATGTACTTATTACCACGAGATGATGGGAACGACCCCATAAAGTCTATACCCCAAACGTCAAAGATCTCACACACTTGGATGATATTTTGTGGCATTTCATCTTTTTGTGAGGCTTTTCCTTGTCGTTGGCATGAATCACAAGACTTCACAAGATCTTGTGCATCTCGGTAAATAGTAGGCCAAAAGAAGCCGGCATCAAACACCTTCTTAGCCGTGAGATTAGCACCATGGTGACCACCCGTGGGTCCCTCATGGCAAGCTCTAAGGATGTTAGAAGCTTCGGTGCCAAATACACAACGTCGGATGATTTGATCTGCACAAGTTCGAAACAAGTAAGGGTCGTTCCAAAAGTAGAACTTGACGTCACGAAAGAATTTTCGTTTTTCTTGAGTCGTCATACCCTTAACGATGAAGTTACCCGCATGGTAATTTGCAAAGTCCGCAAACCATGGGGTGGAAGGATCAAGCTTAGAATTCACTACACCAAGTGTTTCAAGCGGAAATGTTTAGGTGATTTCCTTGGGCTCGTAAACACTTTGGTGAGGATCTTCCAAACGAGAAAGATGATCGGCCGCTAGATTCTCGGCTCCTTTTTTGTCAACGATGGTGTGATCAAATTCTTGAAGGAGGAGAATCCAACGAAGTAATCTAGGCTTAGCATCTTGCTTTGCCATGAGATACTTGATAGCCGAATGGTTCGTATACACTATGCATTTAACTAAGACGAGATAAGGTCGGAACTTCTCAAATGCATACACCACGGCAAGGAACTCCTTTTCCATTGTAGTGTATTTTAGTTGAGCCTCGATCATCGTCTTGCTAGCATAGTGAATAGGCAAGAAGTGCTTATCATGACGTTGCCCCAAAACGGCCCCAATAGCGTAATCACTAGCATCACACATGAGTTCAAAGGGGAGGTTCCAATCGAGAGCAACAAGAATCGGAGCTTCGGTTAGTTTCCTCTTAAGGATTTCAAAGGCTCGTACACAATCTTCGTCAAAGACAAAACGTGCCTCTTTTTCAAGAAGATGTGTAATGGGTCGAGAAATCTTTGAAAAATCCTTGATGAATCGACGATAAAAGCCCGCGTGGCCTAGGAAACTCCTAACTCCCTTAACGGTTTTGGGATGAGGTAATTTGGCGATGACGTCTACCTTAGCTTGATCTACCTCAGTCCCATTTTCGAAACCTTGTTCCCTAAGACGATTCCACTTTTAACCATAAAATGACATTTCTCCCAATTGAGCACAAGGTTGGTTTCCTCACAACGTTTCAACATTCTCTCTAGATTTGACAAACACGAAGTGAAAGAATCACCAAACACGGAAAAGTCATCTATGAAGACTTCCATCGTCTTCTCGATCATATCATGAAAAATAGCCATCATGCACCTTTGAAAGGTTCCCGGTGCATTGCAAAGTCCGAATGGCATTCTACGATAGGCAAACGTTCCATATGAACACGTAAACGTAGTTTTTTCTTGATCACGAGGGTCGATGGGAATTTGGAAGTAATCGGAAAAACCATCTAGAAAGCAATAGAAATCGTTTCCCGCAAGACGCTCCAACATTTGGTCGATGAAGGGCAAGGGAAAATGGTCTTTTCGAGTGGCTTCATTCAACTTTCGATAGTCAATGCACACTCTCCATCCGGTCACGATTCTAGTGGGAATCAACTCGTTGGCATCGTTTGGCACAACGGTCATCCCTCCCTTTTTAGGGACACAATGAATAGGACTCACCCAAGGGCTATCGGAAATAGGGTAAATCATTCCCGCGTCAAGGAGTTTAAGGACCTCCTTTTTGATGACGTCGTGAATTTTGGGGTTCACCCTCCTTTGACTTTAGATTGTGGGCTTGAAATCCTCCTCCATTAAGATTTTGTGGGTACAAAATTTGGGATCGATCCCCTTAATGTCGGATAACTTCCACGCAATCGCCCCTTTGTGGCCCTTTAGAACATCGACAAGTGCGGTTTTTTCATCATTCGAAAGATCCTTCGCAATAATAACCGGAAACTTGTCGTCCTCCTCCAAATAGACATATTCGAGGTGAGGAGGTAAATCTTTCAACTCGAGGATAGGTGGTTCCTCAAGTGAAGATTTGGGCTCGATACTCATGACCTCCTCGGGTGGAGGAAATAGGAAATCGTTAAGATAATCCTTGATAATCGAGAAGTCCTCATTGTTGTCGAGGTCTTCGTCACAAGTACGTGGAACATTGCATTCTTCCAACGTAAAACCACCACCTTCAAAGGAGTGAAGGTTGGTGTCGAATTATCAAGAATTGGATCTAACATAGTGGGATTGCCACTAGTTTCTTCATCACCAAAACCTAGAACTTCTTGTGAAAATTCCTCGCAAACCACGTCAATCATATCAACGAGGTTTATGGTATCAACGGAATAAACATGAGAAAGTTGAGAATTTTGAGTTGCGTTTATAACAAGTTCTTCGTCGTTGAAACGTAAGGTGATCTTTCTAGCATGCACATCAATTAAAGCCATAGACGTATCTAAAAACGAACGACCTAAAATAAGAGGAACTTGAGGATCCTTGGGGATATCGACAACGATAAAGTCTACGGGATAGTAGAACTTCCCCACTTTCACAAAAACGTCTTCCGCCAAACCACATGCGGGAATTGTGGAATGATCGGCCAACTCAATAGACATTAGTGAAGGAGTAATATTAGGAAGATTGAGCGACTTGAAGATTGCAAGTGGCATCAAGTTAATGCTAGCACCAAGATCGGCCAAGGCGAAGCATTCTTACATATCTTGGATTGCACAAGAGATCAAAAATTTATCGGGATCACCGACTTTTTGAGGTATGCGATTAAGATAAACCGACGAACAACTAGACAATTGGTGCAATTTCTCCTTGTTGTTCAACATACTCTTACAGTTAGCGGCGAATCGAGGCATCATGACCAAAGCATCGGCGAAACTCACATTAAAGTGCAAATCACGAAACATTTTCATAAAAAGCTCAAATTGGTAATTGTCGCGCTCTTGACGTTTCTCCTTCCTAAGTCTCGATGGATAGGGCAAAGGTGGTGTGGGTTGAGGCATAGTAGGCATAGCCTTTGGAATCTCGGGTTCCAATGATGGTAATGGGTCAACCGTAGGTGTGGCATGAGCGGTACTTCGTGGGATTGGGACATGCTCCTTTTGGACCACCACCTCGGGTTCTTCCTCAATTGCTTCCTCCGTAGGAGCAATTGGTTGAGGAGTCGGTTCCGTAAGTGTCTTACCACTACGTGTGGTAATCACTTTCATCTCACCCTTAGGGTTGGATATGGTGTTGCTAGGAAGACCACTTGACGATGGTTTACACATTATTGCCTCAAACATAGACGAGATTTTATCTTCAAAATTAGATTGCCTCAATACGGCTTCGGTTTGCCTTTTCTCAGCCTTAATCATCTCTTGTTTAATCTCATGTTGCCCTTGTTCCATCTTTTGTTGGTTTTGTTGCAACCTAGTGACATTTCCTTCCATCTTGTTGGTGTGGATTTTAAGTTCATTAGCTAACTCATTTTTCAACTCTTTCTTCAAGTCGTTCTTAAACTCGGATCTTAGGCTAATGATTTTTCTTTGAATATTGTCAAACCTAGCATCATTCCCACTAGCATATTCAACAAACTCACTTGGAAGATCTTTCAATGTTTGCAAACTTTTGTTGTTATTTTGAAAATCATTTTTGTTTGAAACTTGATTATTAGCCCCTTGATTCCCATAGTTTCCCTTGTTGTAATTGTTTTTGAAACCAACTTGATTGTTGCGATAGTTGTTGTTAGCATTTTGATTTGAACCAAAACCCGGTGGAGTCATTTGATTAGAGCGGGAAACTTGACCGTTTTGGTTGTAATTTCCCATGGCCGCAAAGGCACTCGAAGTGTTACCACCGTTGGTAATGCACTCGGAGAAATCATGACCTCCACCACAATACATGCAAGAAACCTCAACCGCTTTAGCCGTAGCGCGAGCACTTTGTTCACCAACTTTAAACTCAATCAAAAGTCCTTTCAACTTATCAAAAATCTTGTTTTCCAAGTTCGCCTCAATTTGGCAAGCATCGATGGTAGTAGACAAAGAAGGTGAAGCCGAGGACGAAGCCTTACGAACACTAGACGTGCTACGAGGACTATACACCTTAGATCTATTTTCAATTATCACCAAAGCTTCCTCAACCGTTTTACACAAAAAATTACCACCCGCGTCGGCACTCAAATAATTCCTTTCATGATCATTAATTGTAAAACGTGTCAATTTGATGCAAATCGGAAAAACCGTGATGAGGACATTCATGTAACATTTCCTTAAACCTATTCCAAGCTGTTGAAAAACTTTCATTAAACTCTTGTGAAAATTTTGAAATCTCGTTTTTCAAGTGCGTAGTCTTAGAGGGCGAAAAAAATTGATTCACGAACTTAGACACGAGATCCTTCCACGTCAATATAGAATTGGGTGGCTCTTTCTCTAACTAAATTTTAGCGGGCCTCGCTAAGGAATACGGAAAAAGCATCATCTTAATCGAGTCATTCTAGACATCCTTAAACTTGCAAGTGGCGGTAAGACAATTGAATTGGCGGATATGGTTGTGTGGATTGTCCTTCTCATCACCACGGAATTTGTTGTTTTGGATCATCGACAACAAACCCGTTTTCACCTCAAAATTCTCCGCAAGGATAGCGGGAATCACAATAGCCTCTCCATAACCCTCGGTGGGTGCTTGAAGTAACTCCATCATAGTTCGATTCGCCATGGTTGGTGCTTCTCTTACAATGGGTTCGTCACCAGGAGACTCCTCACTAGAATTGTTGGGAGTGGGAGTTTTGTTCTTTCGTTTACGAGCACGTCTTGCTTGATTTCGAGTTAGCATAAACGTCACGTACAATGAGGGGATGAGCAAAGAAGATTCTTTTTGGTGTTTTGTATTTTTCAATTTTTTTTTGTGGTTTTTGATTGTATTAACCTTTTGGAATTTGGTGAAATGTATTAAGTAGACACAAATCTACAAATCTCCTCCTTAATCAAATCTCTTGATTAAAGAAGCCTCAAGGAATGAAAACGATCACGTGAAGTGAACGCCTTCGATGACTTTAGAACGATGGTGGAACACCAAATCGTTCAAGAGGGTTTAATCAATGAAAACCAAGAAAATATATATGATACTTAATAATACTTTGGGCGGCAAAACCCTCGATTAGCTCTCACAATCAAATACTCACAAGCAAGCGGGGAAACGAGGCAGCGCGAAGCACTTAAGAGCCTTTTTCCTTAGGATATATTTTTTAATATCCGCCTTATACCCACCTTATTGTTTGTATTTTCAAGATTAAGCTTCACGAAAGTATTTATCTATTTTTGCCTTTTTCTTTGGTTTGAGATTCGAATACAATGATTGGGTAATGACCTCCCAAGTCAAGGTTGTGATTTCTCATGTATTTGGAGTACTTGTGAATTTATTGTTCTACGTATACAATATATTAATAATATTCACACAAAAACCGAAAACCGATAATACGTATTAGTAGAGTGCTACTAATACAAATACTAATTATGGTTAGTATAAAAACAACAATGCCAAATCAAAACACAACACGCCTCCCCGGCAGCGGCGCCAAAATGATGTAGACTTTTTACTACCCTTTAGGAAAAGGATGGCAAAAGTGGCAAGTATTAAGTGTCGGTTTAGGAAAACTAAGCACTAATGACCAATTAAGTTCGTTCTCAAGGAGGCTAGTGTGTTATGTGTGTAATGAAATGGATTAATTTGTGATTATATTTGAGAAAGAAAAATAGAAAAGGAATTAGAAGAGAATGACGATTACGAAGACGGATTAAACTAAGTCTAAAAAGGCGTACACGTAAAACCGTAAAAAGTACCAAAATTAAAATTTTAACCTTAAAATTCCTAAAAATTACCAAAAATCCCTAATAATATTCTAAGAGTTTACAAAAAATCAAAACTTGCAAAAACCTTTTAATTAATTAGATAATGACTTTTTAATGCTAATTAAAGCCCTAAAAATCAAAATTAATTATTAGAAAGCCCTAAACAAGATTTTAAAGTTTGTAAACCTCAAAAATACTCTAATTAAGCTAAACACTATTTTTCAAAATTTTAAAACCAATTAAAACTATTTTTAAACAATTAAAAACTCCTAAAATCAATTAAAACTTAAATTAATTATAGAAAATAATTAAAAGACCTAAAAAATATTTGGAAAGTTGCAAAAATCCTAATTAAGTGTTTAGAACCTAGGAAAAATATAAAAACCTAGAAAATCAGACTTTTAATTTTTAATAATAAAATAATATTAAAAATCTAAAAATTATAAAAAATTCTAAAAACTTGCAAACTAGCTTAATTTAACCTAAATAACTCAAAAATGAAAGTGAAATTACCTAAATACCCCTATTGGGCCTAGAAAATGGGCTAAACCCAAAACAGTCCACTTAATGGGTTGACTTAAGGCAAATTAAATAAGTCCACTTAATAAGTCCACTTAATAAGCCAGAAACAGTTCATAAAGAAATTTCAAATAAGTCCACTTAATAAGCCCAAAACTTCCAGTTTAGCTTAAAATTTGATTCTGAACAAAAAATTTCAAAGGCCCAAAAGCTGAAATGTAGCTTATCACAGCTTAATAAGCACCAAGCTTATTCTTAATGGGCTTTTTGGCCCATTAAGCCATAAACTTGTGCCATAAGCTGAAATTTGACACACATCATTCTTTTGAGGTAAGAAAACGTTTTGCAAAAAGAAATTTCAAATAAGTCCACTTAATAAGCCAGAAACAGTTCACAAACTTATTCACAAAACGACAAAATAGTCGTTTTTATGATCTAGACCACCTCAGAAGCTGATTCAAGTTGCAAAATGTTTCTTATGACAAAACTAAGCTTAATAATCAAAAACCTACTCAATAAGCACACTCAATAAGCTGGAAAGTCAAATAAGCACTTATGTTAAAAGTCAAACTAGTTGGTTTTCTAGTAAAAAGTCAAAGTCAAAGTCCAATAAGCTCCAGTCTACTTAAATGGGTCAAATAATGAAGACCTATTACAAAAAATAAGTTGTTGCAAGTCAGAATAAGCTAGAATAGCTTATTGATAAGCTGATGACAAAATTGCACTAGCAGGGGCTAGTTTTGGATGTTGAGCAATGGAAACTTTTTCCACTGCTTGACTATTTTGACTTTTTGTCTTTAGTGACTTTTTCTTGGATTCAGATTTCACAAAGGCACCCAAATGATCTTTGGATCAAAAGGAGTCAATCACAATCAAAATAACACAATCACTAACACCCAATTGATACAGTTTAATCAATCAATCATCAGACATGATACAGACATGAACAATAAGCAGTTAGGCACAAATAAGCAGTTTTAGCAATAATCAGCAAGCCAAATTCAACCAAATGCACACACAAGCTATTATAAACTCCAATAAGCAAGTCCAAACAGGTTTCATGCACTGGCTCAAAGAATTAAGCAAGATTCAAGCAATGAAAGTTACTGATGAACACTAACACATGCAGTTTTTACTTTTGCTGATGTATTTGACACACAAGCCAATTTCAACACTTCAAATCTATCAAATAGGTTATATTGATGATGTTTTAACAGCTTTTATCCCTAAACATGCATAAACTCTAGGTTTTCCCAAAATTTAAGGTCAAAAAACAGTCAACTCAACAAGATATAGCAATTTGTTTGATTCAAGGTTTCAAACTCAGAAACTTGCAGCAAAACACTCTCAAACAAAGGTATAACAGATATCAAGCATAAACAACACAAACTAACAACACAATAACAAGTTTCAAGTACAAACCAGTAGACCCAAACACCCCTTTATCTTTTCCAAATCAAATTTTTCAAAGGCAAAGTGAGATTTCAGGCCAACCAAGCATCAATTAACACAGAAACAAGTAAGATAAACAGATTCAAGCAGATTTAAGCCACAAAATTCACAAGAACACAAGTTTCATACAAATATCACCAAAAATCACAATTTAAGCAGATTTTGAGATTGAGTATGCAAACCTCATGGATGTACATCTACACCCACGAATTTTGAGCTTATGTGCTAGCAAGAACAAGCACAAGCTTCCACAATAAGCCTGCTAAGATTGAACAAGGTTAAAGCAAAATATCATAAAAATCAGAAACTTTGAAAATCTTGATTGATGCAAACTTGTTACCCCACACTTGATTATCCCCAAGTTATAAGCCTCACCACACCTTAACCAACTCAGTTAGGATGCTATGATCAGCCCTATAGCCCAAGAATTCCAAGATTGGAACAAGACTTAGCAAAATATCAAGAAAAAGGAAAATTGCAAACTTTTGCAACCTCCAAGTGAAAACAGGTTTTAAACTTCAAGAACTAACAAGCATATAACAATAGAAAGCAGTAACAAAGATTGGCCAATGACTTTTCTTCAAGGTTTCAAACTCAATTTCATTAACTTTGAAAATGGGATTTACAGAAACTTGAACAAGGAAAAATTAAAAGCAGCTATGAAATGAGGCCCTATGGCTTTATATATAGCCTTACAATCTATCTCGAAAGCTGATGAATAAGTAAAACCCTAGTGTTGAACTTCCAAAATTGCCCTTATGAAGTTTGAACTCATTAGCTTCATGTGACTGATTCTTGGACGTATGTGGTGATAGCTGGCATGAAGATGTGATCAAATGGCTCATAAGAGGCTTAGAAAGTAAGCATGAATGTGGGACGTTGGATTGTGGCCCTACTGTTTGTCTTCTTCCTTTCTTTGTAGCAGGGGAGGCATGTGTGGGACAAGTGAGTGATGTGGCAAGTAATATTAAGGTTGGGATGTGATTAGGGGAAGCTTAATCAACATTCTGGAGGGTTTTAACACTTAATTGTTGATGATGAAGAAAAACCCAAATTGTGTGAAGAACACTAAGAACAGGTTTTTAATCTGTTTTGGGGGTGGATTAAGTTTAAAAACTTGTTTAGGCGCCAAGATTAATTTAATCTTAAACCTGGTGAGTGGGATTGTGAGGTGGAGGAAAGGGAGCTTGTGATTGGTGGAGAGGCTGAGTGGGGTGAGGTGGCACAAGCTGGTTGGTTAAGGTAAGTTTCATGTCTGGCCCCTTTTGGTCCCTTGTTTCCTCTTTTGTTGTCTTTTCAGTTTTAAAAACTATCAACGCCACAACTAGTCTTAACAACTTTTGAACTTTTGCATTTTTGGCCCAAAAACTTTTATAAAATGAATTCAGGGGTATTTCTTGCCATATTTGAATTCTTCAAGGGCTGATTTGGTAATTTCTTCAATGATAATGGTCTAGACTTGTATAATTGTCATTTTGGAGGACTGAAATTGCCAAGTATTGATGATTGAGGGACCATTTTTGCCAAATGTTGAAAGTTGAGGGTCCTTTTTGTAATTTTTGAATTTTCAAAGGACCAAACTTGTCATTTCTTGTACTTTGAAGGACTTCATGATGTGTTTGACTTTGTGGATGATATTGGTTGACAATTTAGCTTTGTTGAGGGGCTAAACTTGTCAAATCTTCAAAGTGGAGGGCCCTTTTCGTAATTTTGACAAACTTTAGGGACTAAACTTGTAATTATGAGGATACAAGGGTATAAAGTGTCAATTCTTCATAATTGGAGGACCCTTCTTCATAATTCTTCAAATCTTCAAGGGTTGATCTTGGGAAAGTCTTCATTAGGGCTTGGTTCATTGTGCGGCTTCGTTTCCCGTGTTCGTTTTTGCATGATTCTTGTGATCTTTTGTCATTTTCTCAATATCCGTACCTAAAATACACAAGTAGCAAACACAAGCATATATATGGGTATTTTGATGATATTTAATGTATTTTAAGCCCTATTTGGAAGATGAGACTATGTATAAAAGCAGTCTCATCAAGGTGCAATGGTATCTGTTCCCACTCGCAAGCAAGTGGAAGTGGTCGAACTGTTTCCCCCATCAGAGAGCTCAACATCGCAGCATTATCGCCTAACGGATGGAAGCTATTAAGATCATAAATATCAAATGTAACTGGCAAAGGTCCTCCATGCGCCCTATGCTTCCTCCTTAGGCTCGTATTAACCGTAACCATATGTGGTATCGGGTCACCAGCAAAGATTAGTTATTGAAGTTATTGATTCGTGAAAATTCAAACACACTTAATTAACAATAAGAGTTGGCATAAAATAAAAATAAATCACAATTTCTTACTTTCGCAATGGCCAGGTACGAACTTTGTAGGTCGTCTAGGTGGAGTACCACCACCATCCCCACCGTGTGATCTACCACCTACACACGCCATCTGTAATATAACAAGTACATGAACACACAATTTCGTGGACCGGTTAATGCTAATACACAAATTCATAAAAATTTACACATTTAAACATATAAGAACAATTCCATTAAAAAAATTACACATCTAAAGATTAAATCATTGTTTCATTCAAATTACAACTTAAGATCAATTATCACAATCTGAATCATCACTAGATAAAACTTCTTCAACAACATTATTAGGGTTCACTTCATCATCATCAGACATTTCAACATCATCATCATCAAGGGCATGTGCAACGTCATCATCTTCATTATTGATTAGATCATCATCGTCTTCATTAACCTGTGTGGCGGACACTTCTGCCGATTCGTCATTCAAACTCAAATTTGTATCCTCCAAACAAGTCAAACCAACATTCAGCGTAAAATTTGATGAACTGCTACCATGTATAACATCTTGATCGGACTCTTCAACATCGCCATGATAAACATGTTCGACCACCTTCCAACCCTTTGGTTTTCTAGCAAGGTCTTCAAGGTAAAATACTTGTGATACTTGTGTCGCAAGAATGTATTGGTTATTTTTGTGAAATTCCTTATTAGTCAAAATATGATGTATGCCCTGCTCAATGTAAGAACGTCTATTACGTTTCGTACAATTTGGGGGGTTAATGGTGTCAAACCATTTACATCGAAACAACACAACCTTGCGGTTCCCGATATAAGTGAGCTCCAGAATTTCTTCGAGTTGACCATAATACATCTCTCCATCAAGCCCGGCTGTTGAAACACCGCTGCATTGAGTGGTGTGAAGTTTATCGCGTTCATGTATCACAAACCTCACACCGTTAACTACGCAAGCGGGGTATGTACATGCACTAGTATGTCCATATGCCAAAGAGAATAACTCTTCATTACAGTCGCCTGTTGTTTTTTTTTCAAGAATCTACGAAAGAGATACAAACATATTTAGATATATGAGCAATAACTCCAAGGTAATATATCTAATGTATTTACCTTGTGACTAAACCAGGTGGGAAACCTCGTTTCCACGTTATCAGGCGATTCTCTGCAAAAGTTCATGATATTAGGATAAGTCATCCCGAAAGAAGATTTTTTAAAATATAGATAAGGAAGAGACATACTCTTTGTAAGCCAAGATGTCTGATTCGATTTCAGGACTGTTGTTAAGTATATACCATACAACTGCCCGCGTAACATCTAAACTCATATGAATATCTTTGACTCTACCCATCAGTTTGCATGCGGACCGGAACACCTGAAATTTATCTTTTTGTTCAGGCAAACCGTCATCATTCCTGTCAAGAGGTTAAATCTCGTCTCGACATCCTCAGCAAGATAACGCGAACAAAAAGTTAATGCTTCTTCTGCAACATAACCCTCCGCAATAGAACCTTCGGGCTTTGCTTTATTTCGGACATAATTCTTTAGCTTATTCATGTATCTTTTAAATGGATACATCCACCTGCAGCGAATGAGGGCACCTAGAATAGCCTCATCGGGTAGATGTACAACCAAATGAGGCATTATGTCAAAAAAAGCAGGAGGAAAGATTTGCTCTAAATTAATCATCACACTGATCAATTGTTTTTTAGCTTTTACCATGTCCTCCTCCGTCAAAATTCTAGAACAAAGCTGCTTAAAAAACAAGCAAAGCTGGATTATAGGATCTGCAATGTTTTTGGGCAAGTATTGTTGTACTCCGTAAGGAAGTAACCGTTGCATCATTATATGACAGTCATGAGATTTCATGCCCGTTATATTGTCATAATTAGCGGTGACTTTTTGCTTAAAGTTGGATCCAAACCCATCAGGTAGTCTAACTCCTTTGATGAATTTACAAAAAAGTTCCCTGTTAGCTTTGGTGAAAGAGTACTTTGGATGAGGCTTCTCAAACTTCCTGTTTCCTTTTGGAACTAACCACAACTCGGGTCGAACTCCCATTTTTTCCAAGTCTTGCCTTGCCTTTGCCGTGTCTTTGGATTTATCGTTTTGTAACAAGATATTCAGTATTGCCTCAAGCACGTTCTTTTCGATGTGCATGACATCCAAATTGTGTTTTAGTAGAAGAAAGGGCCAATACTCAAGCTCCCAAAAGATAGAACGCTTAGTCCAATTCAATTCAACATTTCTATTAGGAGGTGGGTTGGTTTTCATAATTTTTGGATGCTTCCCCGGCTTACGACTCAAGAGGCTATTAATTTGTAACTGGATATCCATTTCGGTAAACTTTCCCGGTTTAGGCTTCCGTTCGGCTTTACCATGGAATTGCCTAGTTTTACTCCTTAGATAATGATTTGTTCTTAACCATCTTCTATGACCAACATAAACGATTTTGTTCTTGATAGCCATCGATGGAGTGTCCTTGTTACAACTGGGGCATGCATAGTAGCCTTGCCCAACCCACCCAGAAAGACTACCCCGAGCTGGAAAATCATTGATGGTCCATAAAAGCGCCGCTTTGATATCAAAATAAGTACCCGTAGCATCGTCTTTCGTCCTGACTCCTTTCCATAAATCTTTGAGTTCTTTAATCAAAGGCGCAAGGAAAACATCAATATCTTTTGCAGGTGATTTAGGGCCGGGAATTAACATCGTCAACATTAAAGAAGTTTCTTTCATACACATCCACGGTGGTGTGTTGTATGCTGTCAATATGACCGGCCACATGCTGTAATTTTGACTCATAATGCCATAAGGATTAAAACCATCAGCAGCCAACCCTAATCGAACGTTTCTAGGGTCACTAGAGAAATCAGGTAGCATCATGTCAAAATGTTTCCATGCTTTACCATCACAGGGGTGATTCAACTTGCCATCCTTAAACTGTCCAGTAGCATGCCAAGTCATCCACTTTGCTATGTGTTTTATGTTGAACATGCGTTGAAGTCTAGGTTTTAACGGAAAGTAACCAACCACCTTGTTTGCAACCAACTTCCCCTTTGTTTTCTTGGGGTCTTTATATCTACTCTCTCCGCAGACTGGACAATTATCCCTCTTTTTGTTATCCTCTGATCCCCAATATAAAAAGCAATCGTCTATACAAGCATGAATCGATTCGTATCCTAACCCGATCTTTCTGTATGTCTTCTTGATTTCATAGTATGACGATGGGAAATTGAAACCTTGACTACGGGTACAAAACTTCTGGGGACAAGCTAGAATATGGTTAAACCCGACATCACTAATTTTATTTAAAACCTTGATGTGTGCAATCTCTGTTGTAAATTCCAATGTAGTCAATTTGGTAAGCGTGTGCAACTTTTGGGTGGACCTACTAAGTAACTCTTCAAACTCGTTATTAGGACCCGTTGTTTGATCAGGTGGAGTTTGAGTCGGAGGAGTTTGAGTCGGTGGAGTTTCGACATTAGTTACAGAAATATCTTCTAAGAACGTATTCATGTCAAGGTGTTCAGGTAAATGTGATACTGGTGTAGGAAGTGGAAGAATCAGTTCACCGTGATATTTCCAAGTGGTATAATGTTCGTCCCACCCGTGTAGGATAAGTGTACCTCAAGAGTGTGGAGGTCAACCAATCTCTCACAGTTACAACAACGTTTACATGGGCAACGGATCATTTGTGTGATGGGGTGCACAAATGTCTTACAATGCTCGAGGAAGGTGAAAAGACCATATAAAAAATCATCGGAATTACGATTGGATATAGTTGTCCAACTCTTATCAATTATCATAACTGCGTTGCAAATAAACATTATTCAAATAAATGATTTAATTAAACACCTTAAAACAAACAATCAGGAATGTTTTTTCACCTACTAGTGCACTATGGAAGGCAATCCTAACCCACTCTTTGAATGTTTCGTCTCATATATGAATGCATATAACTGATTTACTATTCGAGAATATTTCGGCAGCATTTCCCCTCTACTCCCCAAATATGTGTTTAAAGACATATTCGTAGGAGTAAAGGAGAAACGCTGTCGAAATCATCTCAAATAATAAACCAGTTATACGCATTCATATCCTAAATGAGACAAAACATTCAAAAAGCAGTCCCAAAAATGGGGACTTTCCAAAATTAATTTTTAATAAATTAATTTCGGACGGGTTTTCTAAGGTTGATTAATTTCGGACGGGGCTTTTCCAAAATTAATCGACTAGAATCCTAAAACAATCCTAAAATTATTTACTACAAAAGACTAACAATATATAATATAATAAACATATGCATAATATTAATTACACACCTCGGTCACGACTGAAATAAACAAAGATGGAAAGATAGAAAAAAAGGTCCGGATGAGGAAGTTGTCCCGACTGTCCCGGTGCTAACCAAACACAAACATAAAATAAAAAAATCTATATTAGTTGGTTTCCGAGATTTTATCTAATTTGAAACAAACACTAAAACAATTTCAAAAAAAAACATTACCTTTTATACGACTGTGACTCGGGAATTCGGTTCTCGACTCGCTTCCCTGCTAACTCGGCTGTGACTCGGGTCTCGGCTACGACAAACATATCAAAAAAAAATTAAACTTGTGCCTATATAAGCTGAATCTATTAAGCCTAAATCAGTTAATCCCTAAATATAATCTGAAATCATAAGCTTAAATATAATCCGATATCAACTAATAAGCGCATATCGTGATAAGCTTATCAAAACAAATACACTTTTCAAACACCTTTCAACTAAGCCTAAATAAGCCAAAATCAATTAAGCCGAAATCATAAGCACCTGTGGTGGTGGTGGTGGAGGCTACTGCTGCTGCCGATGGTGGTGGTTGCTACTGCTACCGCTGCCGGCAGTGGTGGTTGCTACTGATGTCGCACCGGCGGTGGTGGTAGGTGGTTGCTAGCAAAAAAATTAACAATAATATAATAATAATTAAACATTAACAATCACATTTAGCAAAAAATTAAACAAAATTAATATATTAAACAAAAAATCAATACCTTTATATTTATTAAAAAAACAAATTGGTGGGACTGTGGTTGCCACTGCTGTCGCACCGGCGGTGGTGGTGGGTGGTTCTAGCAAAAAAACTAACAATAATTAAACGTTAATAATCACATTTAGCAAAAAAGTAAACATAATTAAACAAAATTAATAGATTAAACAAAAAATCAATTACCTTTATAATTATTAAAAAACAATCA
This sequence comes from Glebionis coronaria, assembly GCA_025667525.1. Taxonomy (NCBI): domain Eukaryota; kingdom Viridiplantae; phylum Streptophyta; class Magnoliopsida; order Asterales; family Asteraceae; genus Glebionis; species Glebionis coronaria. The sequence continues at coordinate 436,226,054 of CM046877.1, forward strand.
CAAAAGTGCTCGTGTGCGAGTGTGGTGGTGGTGGGACTGACGGGGTGGAGTGTGGTGGTGGGTCGGAGTGTGGTGGTGGTGATGGATGGGACGGAATGTGGTGGTGGTGATGGATGCGAAGGAGTGGTGATGCGAATGGTGGTGGTGATGCGAAGGTGGTGGTGATGCGAAGGTGGTGGTGATGCGAATGGTGGTGGTGATGTGAATGGTGGTGGTGATGGGAAGGTGGTGCTGATGCGAAGGTGGTGGTGATGCGAAGATGGTGGTGATGCGAAGGTGGTTGTGATGCGAATGGTTGTGGCGGATTGGTGATGCGAATGCGGATTGGTGATGAAGATAGAATGATGCTCCCGTTTTTTTTGGTGGAAGATGAAGATAGAATGAATGAAGTGTTTTGGGTGAAGTTGTGGATAGAATTTAGGGTCCAATATTAGGGTCAAATTTTTGACCCTAAATATTAGGGTCGAAAATTTCGACCCTAATTTTCGACCCTAAAAATAAACCGCGAATTTTTTAATTTTGGTATGGAATTTTAAAATTTTTGTGAAATTTTTTGAAAATAAAATGTTTTAGTGCCAAATTTAGGGTCGAAATTTCGACCCTAAATTTCGAAACTATAATAGTTTTAAATTTAAAATGTTTTAAAAAAATCAATAAATAGAGTTTTTAAATTAATAAATTATTAATATAAAATATTAACAAATCTTTTGTTTATATAAAAAATTAATAAGCGTCACTAATATATTTTATTTATGTAAATTTATTTTATAAATTACAATAATTACGTTTTAAAATAGTAAATTTCGAAACGAGAATAATTTGAATTTTAATATGTTTTAAAACATTCATAAATAGAGTTTATAATTACTAAATTATTTATATAAAATATTATCAAGTTATTTTGTTTATATAAAAAATTAATAAGTATCACCAATATATTTTATTTATGTAAATTTATTTAATAAATTACAATAATTACGTTTTAAAATAGTAAATTTCGAAACGAGAATAATTTTAATTTTAAAATGTTTTAAAACATTAATAAATAGAGTTTATAATTACTAAATTATTTATACAAAATATTATCAAGTTATTTTGTTTATATAAAAAATTAATAAGTATCACTAATATATTTTATTTATGTAAACTTATTTTATAAATTACAATAATTACGTTTTAAAATAGTAAATTTCGAAACGAGAATAATTTTAATTTTAAAATGTTTTAAAACATTAATAAATAGAGTTTATAATTACTAAATACGAGTCAATAGGGGATCGTATTACATGATATGAGCCAATATGGTATCGTATTACATGATATGAGTCAATATGGTATCGTATTACATGATATGAGTTAATGTGGTATCGTATTACATGATATGAGTCAATAGGATATCGTATTACATGATATGAGTCAATAGGGGATCGTATTACATGATATGAGTCAATAGGGTATCGTATTACATGATACGAGTCAATAGGGGATCGTATTACATGATACGAGTCAATAGGGGATCGTATTACATGATACGAGTCAATAGGGGTCGTATTACATGATATGAGCCAATATGGTATCGTATTACATGATATGAGTCAATATGGTATCGTATTACATGATATGAGTCAATGTGGTATCGTATTACATGATATGAGTCAACAGGGTATCGTATTACATGATATGAGTCAATAGGGGATCATATTACATGATATGAGCCAATACGGTATCGTATTACATGATATGAGTCAATATGGTATCGTATTACATGATACGAGCCAATAGGGGATTGTATTACATGATACGAGTCAATAGGGGATCGTATTACATGATATGAGCCAATATGGTATCGTATTACATGATATGAGTCAATGTGGTATCGTATTACATGATATGAGTCAATAGGGGATCGTATTACATGATATGAGCCAATACGGTATTGTATTACATGATATGAGTCAATATGGTATCGTATTACATGATATGAGTCAATAGGGTATCGTATTACATGATATGAGTTAATAGGGGATCGTATTACATGATATGAGCCAATACGGTATCGTATTACATGATATGAGTCAATGTGGTATCGTATTACATGATATGAGTCAATAGGGTATCGTATTACATGATATGAGTCAATAGGGGATCGTATTACATGATATGAGCCAATGTGGTATCGTATTACATGATATGAGTCAATGTGGTATCGTATTACATGATATGAGTCAATAGGGTATCGTATTACATGATATGAGTCAATAGGGGATCGTATTACATGATATGAGCCAATACGGTATCGTATTACATGATATGAGTCAATATGGTATCGTATTACAAGATATGAGTCAATAGGGTATCGTATTACATGATACGAGTCAATAGGGGATCGTATTACATGATACGAGTCAATAGGGGATCGTATTACATGATATGAGCCAATATGGTATCGTATTACATGATATGAGTCAATATGGTATCGTATTACATGATATGAGTAAATTTGGTATCGTATTACATGATATGAGTCAATAGGGTATCGTATTACATGATATGAGTCAATATGGTATCGTATTACATGATATGAGTCAATGTGGTATCGTATTAAATGATACGAGTCAATAGGGTATCGTATTACATGATATGAGTCCTTATCATCACAACCACCAGCATTGGAGGGAAAACATTGGAGGGAAAACATTGGAGGGAAAACATTGGAGGGAAAATGTTAACAATTTCCCTCACTTTTTTAGCATAAAATGAGAACCACACACACTCCTTATCATCACAACCACTAGCAGATCACACACACTTATCATCATAAACAAATTGTTATTATGTACATGTTGAAGCATGAAGCTTTTCCGTGCAGGTGTGGACATGGAGATGTAGTTCTTTGAGAATCGTGGACAACTGAAAACTTTGGTAGACTGTAATATGCTTGTCCACGTTCACGGGTTCAACCTCCAGTTTCATATGGATGCAAAATTTTTTTGTGGAAAGACGAACGCGTCCAACTACTAATCAATTCTCTTGGAGGTTCAATGAGCTTTTCTCCTCCAAGCTCTTCTTCAAGACCTTCAACGAGCTTTTCGACTCCAAGCTCTTCTCCCAGACTTTCAACGATTCCAGTTTCTTCTCCAAGCTCTTCAGCGTGTGCAAACTGTGTGCGCTTGAATGGAATGATAATGGTACTTGAGCGTACGATAGAGTTGTACCGCAACTCCGATAGGCACACATTGGATTTAGCTGCACTACTTCACGACCTTTACGATGACATGGGGAACCTTAGTTTGAACTAGTTTGTGATGTGTTTTTTTCCGTGTTTACGAGTCTAATATCGTTGTAATATTAATGTTTAATTAAGCGCGTGTTTAAGTGTCCGTGACGAATAAAATTATGTTTAGGAGTGTTTGGTTCTGTGATTAATTAGTATTCTAGCTTGAATCATTGTGAGAATTTAGTTTGTTTGAGTCACAAAATTTAGTTTAAGTCTGTTGTGTTAGGTTTTGCAGTCAAAAGTTCAGTCAAAAGCATTTTACTTCAATCAAATTTTGCTCAAACTCATAAATAAAGGAGCCTTTTTTATTCATACAGACATACAAGTACATTTCAAACACAAAAACCATAAAAGATGAAGAAGCATCATTATACACAACAACATGTGTTAGTATGGTTCTTATTCTATATGAACAACAATTATTAATTAGATTAAAAGAGACACAGTCTTAACGAATTCCTTCATTAAACTTTGCTCAAACTCATAAATAAAGGCTCCTTCTAAGCATTTACGAATGCTTATTTATTGATCCTTCATTTTCTTAACGAATTCCTCCTTCTCAGTCATTCTTGCTGCTGTATCTTTAATTAAACCTTCCAACCGACTTGAGGTTTTCTTATCCTTCTTTTGAGTATCTTTCAATACTTTAGCGCATTTCTTTAAGATATATATATCTCCAGCACGTTCTAATTCCTGGATAAACTGTTGTCTTTCTTCAACAGCTTCATCTAAAACCTCATGTAAACGTTCAAGTTTCATACCAAAACGTTTGTCCGCTTCGGCAGATTGTTCAAAATATGCTACCATTCGATCAGTCCAATTATCTGAACCAGCAACTTCTTTTAATTCTTCTAACCTTCCTAACCAGGCCATTATTGTTGTTTTTTTTAGTATTGGAAAACTGAGATGAGTGATAATTGGAGGCAAACTACAAACCATTAAATAGCAAAACAACTACCCAATATGGATGGCACACATACATCTATTATCATCTTCATGTTCACAATGGGTACATAATGAAAGAACTAAAACTAGTACCATCAATAGTGGGACTAATGAAAGCACTAAAACAATGGGTACAGTCATTTGTAGTCTAGTTGGTTTTTCATAGTGGTAACCAGCTTGATCTTTCTGGATTGTGGTGTAATTGATGAACTTGTTATGTTCTTGTAGTTGCTAAGCTGTTTGCACAGCTTTAGTTCTGCTTAGACTTAATTATTTTTAGCTATTACTGCATTATCTAAATATATACATATATTAATCTTTTAAAAGCATTCACACTAAAAGAAAATTTTAAAAATATATTTAATAATTTAGGGTCGAAATTTCGACCCTAAATATAAACCGCGAATTTTTTAAATTTTTCGTGAAAAAATTTCGTGTGAAATTTTAAATTTTTCGTGAAAAATTTTTAAAATTTTAAATTTAGGGTCGAAATTTCGACCCTAAAATATTATATATTAAAAATAATTTTTTTAAATTATTTTTAATTATTAAAAATATATTATATAATACATGAATTAAAATTATTTAAAAGTTTAAATTTAGGGTTGAAATTTCGACCCTAAAATATTAAATTTATAAATAAATTCTTTTAAAATTATTTTTAATTATTAAAAATATATAATATAATAAATAAATTAAAATTATTTAAAAATTTTAATTTAGGGTCGAAATTTCGACCCTAAATTTCGTGGGTCCCACCTGCTTTTTGACCAGCCCTTTTGGGACCTTTTGGGTTGAAAAAGTGTGGTGCCCCACCTTAATTTAGGGTCGAAAATTACGACCCTAAATTAGGTCCGACCCTAAACATTGATTTTGTTGTAATGCACATCTAATAATATTGATGATAACCAACATCAAGTTGGGCATGAAAATGACAACCTCGAACAACATTCAGGAACTAGTAACTCAAATGAAGTGGTACCCAATCCAACACATTTGAGTGAACCTCAATCAAATGCTACAACGGGTATGGAATCTTATGCTCAACATGATTTGGTCATGGTACCCGAACATATTATTGATCAAATGCATATGGCTCTCAGACAATCCGTAGATACGAATTCCACCCTCAATGCTGAGCTTGTGTTGCATAAAGAAAAGGTCAAAACTTTTGAAATGGTCCCTCAAGCAGAGAAAATAACATGTTCTGAATTTGACCAATTTCGTTTTGAAAAGATTAAACACTTGAAAGAAATAGAATCATTAAAAGCTAATCTTTCTAATGAATTAAAAGCAAAAGAGTCGGTTGTCAATGATTTTCAGAAACTTAAAATGGATTTCGAAACTCTCGAGTCTAAAAAGTTTGAATCGGAAATTAATGCTACCAAACTTCTTAAATTCAAAGAACAACAGCTTTTAAAACAATACGCTTCCACAGAAAAGGTTCATCTTTTAACTAAATCATTTAAAAAACTCGAACTCAAGCGTCTTCAAGATTTACCACCTAATCCCGGTTATGCAAAACAAGCTCAGGAACATATTCCCGGTCTTTATGATATGACCCTAATTGGCAAATCGAAAGAAGCACACTTTGTTCGTAGTTCTGAGGAGACACAGTCACTTGCGGATGAAACTCATTCTAAAATGCTTTCAAAATTCCATACAATTGATTATGATCAACATAACAAAGATCAATTTTCTAAAAAGACCCGCATTCGCTTACAAAAGGAATTAGCTGAATTGACAGTTCTTGTGCCCAAAAGTTTGTCAAATGAAAACCCTCCTAGTACGTCTCCTACACTTGTCAAAATGGATTTAACGAAGTTAATTCCACCGGTAAGTAAGGCGTCCGTTAACTTAAATGCGGTTCACCAACACTTAGCCGATTTTGACAAGGTCATTTTGGAACGTACGACGGCCACAACGGAAGGTGAATGGAACTTGAGCACACTAGAGCTGCGTTCCGAGACGAAATTGTTCCGTTTGTAAAGAATGTTAAATCTTGTCTTAGTAATCTTGATCAAGATTTGCTTTTGGAAATAGAAGAAGTTAGACGTGTTTTCAATGAAATGGATGATGCTTATGAAAACAGTTTACTTGAAATAGAACGGGTATCACGCCAAAATGATCTGCTTCTGAAGCAAGTGATGTCTCATGATATAGTTTCTGTCTGTGTGAATACAAGTGTTGATAATGATTCTATTGTGCATAATGTTGAATCTGTGGATAATGTGGTAGATAGTACTTGTCACGAATCTGACGTTGAATTTTTAAAGCTTCAAGATTCATATTCTTCGCTTTTAAAACGTTTTGATGAGATTCAAACACATTGTGTTTCGCTTGAATGCAAGCAACAATTTATTCAAGAAATGTTTGAAACGTCATTCGAAGGTGTTAATATCGATGAAGCAAACTTTGAAAAGAATTTTCGATTGAATTTACAATCAAAACAGCGTCAGCCAAGTGACAAGGTTGCTCAATCTTTGCCGATAGACATAGAGAAATCTAAGGAGCTTAACTGTGTGAACGTACTTGAGGCCGCTGAGAATTTTAAACTTGATCTAGATAATCGAGTTTCCAAGATTTTGTCCAAAGTTGATAACTTAAAACAGAAAAATACACGACTCTTCGATTCAGTAAAGCCCGCATGTGCTAATACCACTGCATAGAATCAATCGTTGATTGAACAATTAAATCGAAAGTCGGTGGAAATATCTGATTTGAGGGAACAAATTTGTGATAAAAATCTGGTCTTGGCTGAGTTAAAGGAAATACTTCGTACTCTAAAAGGTAAGAATGTTGTGGATAACGCAGCCACTGTCTTAGCATCGTCCTTTAGTGCAATCAAAAGGAACCTTATAGCCGTCACACCACTTAACAAGGGCCCTAGGACTAAACCATCTCAAACTTTGGTCACTAAAGATAAGGCGGAATCAAAAACAGCTTCTAATATTCCCGTGTTGCCTTCTACAGGAGTAAGCACCACTACTAAGGCTCAAAGATCTAAGCTTAAGAGAAACAAGAAGAATGATAGGATCTTGCCCCCATCTAGTAGTCAAGTGAAGAAGAAAGTAGAAGCCCATCCTAGGAATGTTATTTCTGTATTGAATAAAAAGAATCATGTAGCTAAACCTAAAGGCTCTGCGGTTATGCAGCGTTCTAAGCCTACTGTGAATTCTAATTTAAAATGTTGGAATTGTAATGAATGTATGTTTTCTAGTCGTCATGATTCTTGCCTTATTGACCATGTGAATGAGATGCATGCCTAGAAAAATGGATTAGAATGGAAACCGACTGGGAAAGTGTTAACCCAAGTTGGTTGGATGTGGCGACCCACTGGTAGAACTTTCACTATAGTAGGAAATACGTGCCCTTTGACTAGGATCACTCCCACTAAAGCGAAGAAAGCGTGCCCTTTAACTAGGAGTACCAAGGCTACCAAAACACAAACGTGTCCTTTAACTAGGAACACCGACACTACTGTAGGAACCAAGTGCCCTTTAAATAGGTCTACTCCCACTGTAGTGCCCGTGAATAATCCAAAATCTAAGAAAATTGGAACATAAAACCTGTTAGTGCTAAAACTCACATTAGAAAACGCAGGAAATCTAAGGGTCACACAAATGTTAGCAATTCTGTTAATCTTATATCTGTATCTGATAACACTCCGAAACTAATAGTTTCCAATGCATTGTCTGCTGTTGTTATTGAAAACAGGTGGTCCAAATTTTTCACTGGTATTTGGACTCTAGTTGCTCCAAGCATATGACCGGAGATCGCTCTCAGCTCAGAAATTTCGTCAGAAAGTTTCTTGGTACGGTTCGATTTTGGAATGATCATATTGCAAAGATAATGGGTTACAGTGAATATCATATTGGGAATGTTAAAATTTCAAGAGTGTATTATGTGGAAGGTCTCGGTCACAACTTATTTTCTGTGGGACAATTTTGTGATGCAAACCTAGAAGTTGCTTTTCGAGAGCATACCTGCTTCATTCGTAATTTGGAAGGGGTTGATTTATTGAAAGGTACTCGAGGGAATAATTTGTATACTTTGTCTCTACAAGACATGATGGTCGCTTCTCTCGTATGTCTTCTCTCCAAAGCATCAAAGACTAAGTCATGGTTATGGCATCGACGGTTATCTCATCTTAACTTTGATGCTATTAATCACTTGGCGAAAAACGAACTTGTTCGTGGTCTTCCTAAACTATCATTTCACAAGGATCATTTGTGTTCCGCGTGTACAATGGGGAAAAGCACTAAGAAGTCATACAAACCCAAGACTGAAGACACCAACCAAGAGAAACTTTATCTGTTGCATATGGATCTTTGTGGGCCAATGCGTGTTGAAAGTCTTAGTGGTAAAAAGTACATCCTCGTCATTGTCGATGATTACTCTCGGTTTACATGGGTGAAATTTCTTAAAACAAAAAATGAGGCACCTAAATTCATCATCGGATTTCTCAAGATGATTCAAGTGCGTCTCAACACTACTGTCCGACGCATTCGTAAAGATAATGGAACCGAATTTGTGAATCAAAATTTACGTGATTATTATGAAGAAGTTGGCATTTCTCATGAAACATCCGTTGCTCGCACTCCACAACAAAACGGTGTCGTTGAAAGGCGAAATCGCACACTTATGGAAGCTGCTCGAACGATGTTAATTTACGCAAAGGATCCATTGTTTTTATGGGCAGAAGCAGTATCTACAGCAGTGTACACCCAAAACCGGTAACTAATTCGTAAACGCCATGGTAAAACACCTTATGAGCTTCTCCATGGAAAAGTACCAGATTTATCATATCTTCATGTATTTGGTTCTCTTTGCTATCCAAATAATGATGGTGACAATTTGGGAAAACTTCAACCAAAGGCTGATATTGGTATTTTCATTGGTTACGCCCCCGCAAAGAAGGCATACCGAATCTACAACCGTAACTCTCGCAAGATCCTCGAAACTATGAATGTTGATTTTCATGAGCTGACAGCAATGACTTCTGAGCAAAGCAGCTCTGAACCAGCACTTCATGAAATGGGACCCAGTAACATTAGTTCTGGTCTTGTCCCAAACAACCCTACTTCATCATCATTTACACCACGTTCTAGGAATGAATGGGATACGTTGTTTCAACCGTTCTTTGATGAATTCTTACTCCTCCAAGTATTTTTGCTCCAGAACCTGAGGTAATAGCTCCGGTAACCGAAGTTGTCGCTCCAGCAACCGTTGCACAATCAGACACATCTGCACCTACAATTGGTCAAGATATACCTTCAACGAGTAATTCTCAACCAACACATGTAACAACTACCCACGTCATGCCTATTGATGATGAAGAGGATGATGATGATCAAGATTTGGAATTCGCTCAAATGCGTGAACTTCCATTCTTTGGTGTACCAATTCCTGACCCTAATCAAGTCGGGTCGTCCACCTCAGAGGAAGCTCCATCTACAGTCTACTCCAATCCACAGATTCGTGCACATGATAGCAAGTGGATAAAGGATCATCCTATAGATTCTATAATTGGTGACCCTAATCGTCCGGTATCCACACGAAGTCAGTTACAAAAAAATGCAATGTTTTGTTATTTTGATGCTTTTCTCACTGAAGTTGAACCTAAGACATGGCAAGAAGCTTTTACTCAATCCCGCTGGATAGAAGCTATGCAAGAAGAACTTAATGAATTTATACGTCTTGAAGTATGGGAACTTGTCCCATTCCCGGATCAAGTGCAGTTACTCACTTTGAAATGGGTTTACAAGGTGAAACTCGATGAGTTAGGCGGAATATTGAAGAACAAAGCTCGACTAGTAGCTCGTGGATACAAGCAATTATTGGGCATCGACTTTATGGAATCCTTTGCACCTATTGCCCGTTTGGAAGCTATTAGACTATTCCTCGCTTATGCAGCCCACATGAATATGATCGTCTATGGATGTGAAGACGGCATTTCTTAATGGTGAAATCAAGGAAGAGGTCTATGTTCAACAGCCGGATGGTTTTGTGAATCCTAATTATCCTAATCATGTGTACAAGCTTAAGAAGGCTCTCTATGGGTTGAAGCAGGCTCCACGCGCATGGTATGATCTATTGTCACAATTCCTCATTATGCAAGGCTTCGCTAAAGGCAAGGTGGATCCCACGCTGTTCATTCAGAAACGAGGTAAAGATATGATTATGGTACAAATATATGTTGACGCTATTATATTTGCAGCCTCAACCCAAACCTTATCCGATGAGTTTGGGAATCTCATGTCTTCCAAGTTTAAGATGTCAATGATGGGCAAGGTATCATTTTTCTTAGGTCTTCAGATATCTCAGAGTCCCAGAGGCATCTTTATCAATCAATCCAAGTATGCCCTTGAATCGCTAAAGAAATATAAGATGGAATCTTGCGACCCTGTGGATACTCCAATGGTGGAAAAAACTAAGCTTGATGCAGATCCACATGGAGTTGCTGTTGATCCGATACTTTACCGTGGAATGATCGGTACTCTTCTGTATATCACAGCTAGTCGACCTGATCTTCAGTTTGCTATATGTATGTGTGCTCGGTATCAAACTCGACCTACTGAGCTACACTTGGCCACTGTGAAATGGATCTTTCGATATCTTAAAGGAACCATTAATCGAGGAATTTGGTATTCGAAGGACTCTTCGATTGCACTTATGGCATATGCAGATGCGGATCACGCGGGTTGTCAAGATACAAGGCGTAGCACGAGTGGAACTTTGCAACTACTAGGAGATCGACTAATCAGTTGGGCATCGAAACGGCAGAAAAGCGCTGCAATTTCAAGTACGGAAGCAAAATACATAGCTATGTCCGGTTGCTGTGCTCAAATTCTTTGGATGAGATCGCACTTAACCGACTATGGTCTAGGTTTCAACAACATTCCGATGTACTGTGACAACAAGAGTGCAATTGCCTTATGCTGCAACAATGTTCAATTCTCCCGGTCGAAGCACATTGACATTCGCTACCACTTCATCAAGGAGCAAGTGGAAAATGGAGTAATTGAGCTTTACTTTGTCCGATCTGAGTATCAATTGGCGGATATTTTCACGAAGGCTTTAGATCGCGATCGAATTGAATTTTGGCCGACAAGCTAGGAATGAGAACCTTCTCGCCTGAGACTCTAAAGGAATTGGCAGATGAAGCGAAAGAATAGTGATAGTAAACTATTCTCCGTATCCTTGGTGATCATCTGTATATATTGTTTATATTTTTATCCACAAAAGCAAAATACAAAAATATAAAACCATATAAAAACCATAAAAATTGAAAAATTCATAAAAATCCAAAAATATTTTTACTTTATTTTTCAAAGGCATGTCTTTTGGTACGATAATATTTACGGCATTAGAAATGTTGATTAATATCGACACGGCGCCATAAATAGAGTTCGTACAAAAGTTGTAAATATTTCATAAAACATGCCCTCATGGCTTGTAGTTATTTCTGACTGCAACCCGGTTTTCACATTAAAGTCAAGTATTTCTTATGAAAGCTTTGGCTCACAACGGGAATTAATTTTCTCGGGCAAGGTTTACTTTAAAACCTTGTAAGGGATCAAGTTTACTTTATAACTTGGTCTAACACAAATCTATGTACGCCTCAATGCATTTATTTGTTAAAACAAGAGAAGTCTTGTTTTTATGAATCTATCATCTCTACAACCATAGCAATCTACAATTGGTATCTATATATTCGACGATGCGACTACTAACCGACGACTACAGCTCTTTTAGTAGAACACGGGTCAACAATTGAGGGGGAGCAATTGTCAAGCATTCAGAATCTTCGATGCCGAACGTGCCAAGCTCACTAACTGGTGTCAAGACAACAATACCAATCATACACGTGGTGTCAAGAGATGACTTCAGACGTGACGAGACGACCAACATATGCTGACAAGAACCATTTGATCTTATCATATGATGTTCTCATCTATCAGGTCCAACCTTGTCAATTCTTTTTAATATGGTGAATATGTGATCTTGTTACAAATCGATATCATATCTCACATAGTTGGTATCATGAAGATAAAACGGACTCGCATTTTTCTTCCCAAAACCTTTGTTAAAACTACATTAAATCAATTGATATTAAAAATATCCATTGGGTTAATATTTTTAATATGGGGGAGAAAATGTGATTTAATATGGGATATTATCACAAATGGTTTGACTTACTGTGCTGGCTCATCCCGACATGTGCGAAATGTTTTCAAATATCGTGGCATATGTTAAGGGGGAGCAAAATGGACTTGCTATATCAAAATGGATTTTCATGGTGACATATACTTACCCAAAACCCATTTATTTCACGACGATGAAGATTGTGGTGACATAAGGATGGTAGGATAGGTTAAGTCCTATGATTCTTCCAGAACCGGAGGAATCTTCCGAAGGACACTCTATAGCTAGAAATAGTAGTCCTTAGGAAAGATGGAGAAAGATTGTGAACGTAGCTGAATGCCGACCAAGTACTTAAGTTAGCACTGGAACAATCACAACAAGGTGCTAGTTATGACGTATTGGTAAGCATTGAAGGGGTTGAAGAAAGAAAAAGAATTGTAAAGATAAAGGGTGTAAAGAAAGAAGCCCTCCTTACAACTTTAGGCAGAAACCGGGTCAACACATATGCTATTGAGATCATTTTAATGATTCTCGATATTGAAGACAGACATCATGGACCCAGTGATGCAATGCACAACCCATCCCAGCTAACTCAGATATCTCTCAAAAGGTATTTGTTCTAATCACATGGAGACAACGCATTATCTATTGATTTATTCACTCTGAATAAATTTGTATTGAAAAGGTGGCACTCCTCTCCAGCCTCCGATCACTAAAATCCAAAATGCACGATCGAGTCTAGAGCCATTTGAGATCATCAAATATCTCATTAGGACACAATTTCATATTTCCTTGTTTCTTCACACACTATGAAAAGTAAGAAAGATTTTAAGAGTCCTACACAAAATCTTTATGATCTTGCCTGAACATCCGAGTAATACGAAAGTATTTACAATGAAGATGGAAATCCTTCTTGAGCGAATATCAAAAAGCTCATGGTAGGTGACTTGTGCGATTCTTTATGAATCAAGCTTGTGATAACTGGAAAGCAACAGTGGTTTAATTCTTAACTGAATTTAAACACGTTCCAGGCCTCTACGCAAAATCTCAGTGATCTTGCCAGAACACTCAGAGTGATACCTTAGTGTTCACGGTGATGAGTGGAAATCCTTCTAGTGTTAACCTCAAACAGCACTTGGTAGGTAACTTGCAAGATTCTATACGAATCAAGCTCCTGACAATTGGAAAGCAACGATGGTGCGATTCTTTAATGAATCAAACTTGTTCCAGTAATCAGAATTGACGGCTTCAATCATGCGGATAATTTTATCCAAATGATTCACTCTTTACGTTCGCAGTCAACTTTGGACGGTCGAATAAAGAGAACAGGTTTACCCGCGAAATCTTGTCAAGGAGATTTTTAATTAAATCTACCTGCCACAAGTATGATATTTTATATCGTCCAATGGTCTTCACCGACCGGAGGTAAAATGCTACCGAATTAGAATGAAATGTTCAAAGCCATTTCGTTCGTGTCTACTTATGTTGCGGCATTTGAAGACGGTGGCGTTGCGGGATCCAAGAAGAAGTCGTCCCCGCATGCTTATACTTTATGCACTTAATACCTCATCTAATTCAAGAAAGCCTAAAAGTTAAGTCTTCCGCTGTATTGAACTCTAAAGCATTCAAGAATTACAAAAAGTATAAGTATGTGGGACAAGGTGTCACGAAGAGGCGAAGATCACAAGTGATGGATGCACGAGATCAAGGAAAGAGATTAATGCTCAAGATTGATATCAAAAATCACATCAGCATGTTCACCAGAAAAGAAAAGGAAAAGAAAGACGAAGACTACGAGCTCAAGACAAGCATAGTATGCTAGGTTTATTTTATTATTGTAACTCGGGTGACGCCGTTGTTTGGAGTGACCTCCCTTAGGGGGAGATTGTTGGAAATACGTTTTTACGTATTTAGGAAGATTCGGTCACTCCGACAATATATTAAGTTGCAGCTCGTAGTCTAGATATCTTTTAATTAACTAAACAAGGAAATCCCCGGTCCATGCTTGTATGGCCGGCCCAAATGTAAGCCCAAGCCCATCCTATGGGCATGGTATATAAACCCTCTCCATTGATGGAGAGGGTGGTGATTTCATTTGAATAACACATAGTTCTCTTAAACTTTCTCTCTCTAGAAATGTGAAATCCACCATCTTTCTATCTCTTTCTCTCTCTAAAACATAAGCATAGATTTACATAATTCTACATAAAGATATACTCAATATTGTTTTTTCTATATTTACCTTTACCTAGAATAGTTGATAGGTTATCCTTTGTACACGACTCCTTATGTTATAAAAGGAGGTCGTAGGGTTTGTAGTTTATATATACATTATTCAGTATTCAACTTTCATTGTAAGCAAGTTCGATTATCAATCAAAAGTGAAAGTTTGGTTTAATTGGTTTACTTGTTCTTTATTCTAAGTGTTAATTCTACATAACACTTGGATTGTTCATAACAACAAAGTTTCTCTACGTGTTGAACTTGATTCAATCTCGTTAACACAAAGTTACTCGATCTAAGTTTGGGATCAACATGAAATGCCCCAAAATATAATCCAAGTTTGTGAAATATATGACATTTCGGGGATTGATTTTACGGGTGCCTTCCCATCATCTCATGGTAACAAGTATATCCTCGTCGCGGTTGACTACTTATCTAAGTGGGTGGAAGCTAAGGCTTTGCCTACGTATGATGCTCGTGTTGTGGTCAAGTTATTGAAGCAATTGTTCTCTCAGTTTGGAACCCCTCGAGCAATTATAAGCGATCGTGGAACTCATTTTTGTAATGACAAATTTGCAAAGGTTCTAAGGAAATATGGGGTTACACATCGTCTTTCTACGGCTTATCACCCGCAAACGAGTGGGCAAGTATAGGTTTCAAACCGAGCTTTGAAGAGATTCTTGGAAAGATCAATAGGAGAGAACCGTGTGTCTTGGTACGACAAACTTGATGATGCTTTATGGGCCTTTCGTACCTATTATAAGACCCCAATTGGGTGCACTTCTTATAAGTTGGTGTATGGGAAGAATTGCCATTTGCCTATCGAACTTGAACACAAGGTATATTGGGCCCTAAAGCATGAAAATTTTGATTTGAAGACCGAGGGAGATCACCGGAAAATACAACGTAATGAATTGGATGAATTACGTGATAATGCTTATGAAAATTCATTGATTTTTAAAGAAAAGACTGAAAAGTTTCATGATTCAAATATTAAAAACTGGGTTTTTAACGTTGGTGATCAAGTGTTGCTTTTTAATTCTCGTTTGAAAATATTTTCCGGTAAACTGAAATCCCGTTGGTCGGGTCCATTCATCGTAACACAAGTTTTTCCTTATGGGACCTTCGAGCTAGCTCAAAATGATGGACCTAACTTTAAGGTGAATGGACATAGGCTTAAGCACTACTTCGGTGTGGAAGTCCCTTCTTTAGACGACCTTGACCAAGTCACCTTCCCCAATGATAATTAGTATTAAGGGGATCGAGTCGAGCTCATGACTCGGTAATAAAAAACGAGGTGCTTCGTGGGGGAGATCCCATGCTTATCCATGTACATATTATCGCTTTCTAATGTAGCTAATGTGAGGGGATTTGTGCCCTTCCAACTCGTTGTCTTGTGGTTGTTTGTGAATGTGTTATCTAGATCATCATCATCATCACCACGGTTGAAGACTTTCGTGTTGGTTTACGTGAGCCTCGATCGTTTTCTTGAAGAAGTTTTTCACGAATCCATGACATATCCTTTTATCGTTCTAATAATAGGTCTTATTAGCACACTTCATAAATGGCTTAAGATTTAATTGTTACTTACCCTTTCCATGCTAGATTAAGCATTCGACTTCATCTCTAGTATGGGGTGTTCCACCCTTAGACTCGAAACATTGAGGACAATGTTTAACTTTAGTATGGGGGTGAATAGATACTTGCCTTGCTTATGCCCTCACGCTTTCCAAAGTTTATCTTTTTGTTTATCGTTTTGTTACAAAGTAAGGCTAAAAATGGACAAATTTTAAATTTTTTCCCATGTTTTCATAAGTGTTTAAAGACACGAATGTAGATTTTCTGATGGAGAGAATAAGAGTAATTTTTACTCGACCGTGCGTGTTGAGCACTTAGCTTCGATTCCTTAACTTTATATTAGGCTAAGTCTCTTAAATGAGGACGAGAAATGATAGAGTTAATTATAAGTTACTATGCTAAACGTAGAGTACTTGTATTCTTTCAAAAACTCGTGTGTTCTAATGGTTTGCTTATTCTCCTTTCTCTTGTATATAAATTTTGCTAATAAATATTGACTTAGCGGTTTAGTCTTGATTGTTGGTTTCTAGTCTTTTCTAGTAGCTTCCATGTAACTAAATTGGGAAAACATTAAGGTATCGCCAGCATCATAGTTTTGAAGTATTGGCAACCCGAATAATCAAAGGCTTTCCCAATAATAATTTTTAAGTTCCTCTTCACCTAAATCAAGCAAAAATTCGAAGCTCACAAGGCCGAAAAATCTATGCAAAATTGAAAGTGAATGTCTTAAATCTCGAAGCCTTAAAGATCCAAAATTCGCCTTTGCGTGAGGATATACGTCAAGTCATAATAAACACCTCATGGCGAGGTTAAATAAAAGACAAGGACAAGACCAAAGCCATAATAAACACTTCATGGAGAAGTTAAATAAAAGGTGGCGGTAAACCAATTCCAAATTGGTAATAAGTCTCACGTTCAAAACTGTTATAAAACCGTGTTTATCGATTCTTCTTGTTGACTTAATTTTTTGACATCGTTGTCTATTAGGGGAGGTTATTAATTCGATGGTTTTGGCTACACCGTTACGACTCTATTTTTGGACCATAAGTAAAAAATGTATCATCGTGATCATTCAAGACAAAAATAAAATATAAGAGATACCAATTAGGATTAAGGGAGTCTAATTACGCGATTAGGGCATATGAGTAGTGTTAGCATTACTAACTTATAATGACAATGATCTCGTTAGACGCTTAGCATGGAATTGGGTGAAAATTGAGGACGACAAATTTATCTCTATGAGGCACTCAAATGTTCTTATTCTATGAACCTAAATGTCCTATTTTGAGATGAAAATCATACATTATGTATAAAACACAAGTAGTAGTAGTGTGATAAGTTTACATTTCAATGAAAGTGAATAAAAATGAATTTTGGAGATGCTAAGATACTTTATTCTAGCATTGCGTGGGGGCACGACAATGGTTTAGTATGAGGGAGTGATGAGATGGCATTTATACATGATCCCATCGTTCTTTTTGGGCTTTAAAATGCATAAAATGTCATAAAATACCATACTATGTGCTTGTGTTTGCTACATGTGTATTTTAGGGATGGATATCGTGAAAAAGACAAAAGATCATAAGAAACAAGCAAAAATGAACACGAGAAACAAAGTCGCACAATGAACCGGGCCCAAGTTGTGATTTTCTAAGAAACGTCCTTGAAGAATTAAATATGTACAAGAAAAGTCCTTCATCATTGAAGAAATGACACTTTATACCCTTGTATATTCATAATTACATGTTTGGTCCCTAAACTTTGTCAAAATTACAAAAAGGTCCCTCAACTTTGAAGAATTGGCAAAAATAGTCCTTACAAAATGAAGACTTGTTAAATTGGTCCTCCTCAAAGTCAATCATATAATGAAGACCTTCAAGATACAAGAGATAACAGGTTTGGTCCTTCAAAAATCAAGAAATGACAAAACAAGTCCTTTTAAACACTTTGGAAAAGTATTTGTGGCGAAAGTGTGAAGAATGAAACTTTGATAACAAAGGATATGAAGTTATAAGCTGAATAAACTTGATTTGCATGTTCTCCCAAAATACAAGGACTATTTTTGCCAGACAACCAAACCCAAACCACCAACCAAAACACGCCACCTCATCCTCCACTAGCCGGTTTATTAATCATATTTTCAAAATATAATTAATAAAATAATACGCGCCAAACACCTTTCTTAATCCCACCCAAGATCAAAACAAGTGTTCTTAAACCAAAAACACAAATTGGGGATTTGATGATTATTAACAATTAAGTCATAACCTTCTCCAGATTTATGATTAATCATATGTTTAACAAAACCCAAACCCCATTTTGGTCCCCCCCTATCACCCAAGAGTGCTACACGTGGCTCCCCTGCCCGCTCCCTATTCGTCTTCAACATACAGCCAAAACCAAGGTTCCCATCTAATGACTCATAGCATTTACTTGGTCCCTACATATCATTGGACGCCTATGATTGCTTCATAACAGCTCACCATCAGCAAAACGCCAAGAACTCTTCACATGCCATCCAAAGTTCAAATTCAACAAGGGCAGTTGTGAAACTTCATTAGCTAGGGTTTTCAGCTTTCCTTTATGTTTCTAGAATCATTGTAGCCCTATATAAGGCACCCTTAGTCATAGTTTAGTTTTTGTTCTCAGTTTTTCCTTTTATCAAGCCTTATAAAGACCTTTTCTGTTAATGAAAGTGTGGTATTGTGTTGTGATTGAAAACTGAGTTCCATTATCTTATTCTTGTTCTAAGTCTTTGTTTGTCACGAATTTGTACTTAAACAAAACCTTGAAAAAGTCTAAAGATCTCCTAAGAAGCCTGTGAATCCCTTGTTCTTTGTGTGATAAAGAAATTGGTGTGTGCTTGGGAGAGGATTGTTCATTGATGTGTTTCTTTAAGTGACATAAGTCACAATTCAAACTGCTTAAACAATTTGGAAGTGTGTTACAAGTTTTCTAACCAAAAATCTGTCAAGTGGTTTGCTAAGTACTTGTGGTTCAACAACTTGGTTATTTGAGCTTAAGGTTGATCATAGCCTCCTAATCTTGACTGATTAATGGGTAGTGAGGTCTTAAGGAGGATTCAAGCCTTGTGGGAACCTAAGTGTTGCAAAGACTTGACCTTTTGTCACTTTATTTTGCTTATTTGTGCTAACCATAGGTCTAAGCCTTGGGCTGTGACTTTTCTTTGTTCTTAGCAGTGGATAGTTGGTTCTTGTTTGGCTAGCACCTAAGCTCTTTGATTCCAAGGTATGGATGTACATCTTGGAGGTTTATTTTTCTGTTGAAATATTGCATGCTATGTGAATTGGTGATATATATGCTTACAAGTTGTGTTCTTAGTGTTTGAATCTGTCACATAGGTTTGTAGAAACTAATTTCAGTCATAAAATTACATGTTATAAGGTTAACATCAACAATTGCTTTGAAATCAGTAGGTTTAAGTGTTGTTTGGATTTGACTGTTGTTAGGGCTTAAGGCCTTTGGCCTTTTGTTCTTTGGTTCTTGCTGCATTTGGTTGTTCATTTTAAGTGTTATTTGGCATATGCTAACTGTTGAAAACAGATAAACAAAAGTTTGCATGTTAACCACTTTTTCATTCAAAATTAGGTCAAACACATCAGAAAGGATAATTTGTTTGTTTGTTTGTTTTAGAGACTGAAATTGGTTTGCTTATAGTTCATGTTGGTTTTTAACTCTACATAATCTGGTTTTGAAAATTGGTGGCTTATATAAAAAGTTATAGCTTGTTGAATCTCAACTTTATAGTAAAGTATATCAGTAAAATGCATGCTATGTGATTTGCTATTTTTGAACTGAGTTGTGTGGTTTTTTGCTTTATATTTGTTCATTGCTGCCTCTTTGTTGAAGTTTAAGTGTTTGCAGCTTATCTCATAAGCTCTTAAGCTCACTTGGCTTATTGAGCTTTCTGTCCAAAAAACAAGCAAGCTCATTAACTGGTGAGCCTTGTTCATTGGCTTTTGAACTCAAAAGCTTCCTCCATTAAAGCTATTTGACTGCCTTAAACAGCCTTAAAAGCCATAGTTCAAAGAAAACAAAGTTTGACTTTTGTTGACTTTGGTCAACAAGCTTATTGAATCTGTTTAGCTTATTGGTGTGCGCAACAACTTTAATTTTGTGATAAGTGTCATTTTTTCTCAGCTTATAATCAATATTGGAAGTTTGTAGCTCTTTTGGTTAAGCTTTTACTAGGAAACCAGCTTTTTGTGCTTTTTAAGAGTGCTTATTGCCTCCTACAGCTTATTTGACTTAGCTTATTGGAAATTTTATTGTTTATTATTCTTAGTTAAGCCATTTAGAAGATTTTGCAAAAAGAATCAAGTCCTGAAGTGGTCTAGAACTCTAACCCGATTATTTTGTCGTGTAGTGAAAAAGAACTTTGCTTATTTCTGGCTTATTTATTGAGCTTTTTCAAAATTTCTTTATTCAAACATCTTTGTAATCCCAAGAGAGCTTATGTCATCAGCTTATAGCTTAATGGGCTTATTGGCCCATTAAGAATAAGATATTTGGTTATTAAGCTATGATAAGCTCACTTTCAGCTTTTGGGCCTTTAAAGTTTTTTGTTTAAAATCAAATTTTAAGTAAGACTGTGCTTTTTGGGCTTATTTGGTTGAATTTTTTCTTATTGGGCTTAAAATCCCAATTAGGTGGACTGTTTTTACTTTTGGCCCATTTGAGGGCCCAATAAGGGTATTTAGGTTATTTCACTTTCTTTTTCTGATTATTTAGGTTAAAATAAACTAATTTGCAAGTTTTTAGAATTTTTTATAATTTTTGAATTTTATATTATTATTTTATTACTAAATTTTTTTAGGGTTTTTAAATAGATTTAATAGGTTTAAAATTTTAGAAAAATAGTTTTTAGCTTAATTAAGACATTTTTGAGGTTTACAAGTAGAAAAATCTTTGTTTGGGATTTTTGTTAATTTATTTGATTTTTAGGGCTTTAATTAGCATTTAAAAATCAAATATTAATTCATTAAAAAGGTTTGAAAAAGTTTTGATTATTTGTAAACCCTTAGTTTATTTTTAGGAATTTTTGGTTATTTTTCAGGAAATTTTAGAGCAAGTTTTTATTTTGTCACTATTCACGGTTTTACGTTTTATCATTTGTCGTAGTTTAACTTTAATCGTACCGTCATTTTCTTTTCCCTATTTCTCTCATTATTAAACCCAGATTCTAATGTCGTTACTGGTACGTTTTTGCTAAACAATTGTCATGCATCCGTTTTGTTTGATACTAGAGCAGATAGAAGTTTTATATCCACTGAACTTAGTAATGTATTAGAAGTCGTCCAATCGTTTCTAGACCACCACTACTCCATAGAATTAGCTGATGATAATGTATTAGGAGTTTCATTAGAGGTTGTACCTTAAATCTTTCTAAACATGCATTCAACATTGATCTAATCCTAGTAGACGTTATTATTCGCATGGACTGGTTGGCAAGACGTTATTTAGTACTCCTTGGTGAACGAACTTACTGTGGGTCATTAGTGCTTGATTTTCCTAAATCATTCACTTAATACTTACCATACATACTTTGTTTTCCTAAACACGTATTTTTACCACAATCATGGACAGATTGGCCATTTTGCCCGTACTTGTCAAGTTAGTGCTATCACCCAGGTCCGACCCAACAACAACCCTGGAAACAACAACAGGGGTGGATACAATGCCCGTGGGAACGGGAATGGACATCAGGGAAATCACAATACTGCCGGAGGAAATGGAAATGGACCAAAGGAAGGAGTTGTGTGCTATGAATGTGGAGCACCAGGACATGTGAGACCAGGTTTCCCCAAGTTGGCCAAACAGAACAAGAACAATGAAGGAGTTTCATCAAGGGTGTACGTGGTAGGCAATGCAAAAGCCAACCCAGATTCTAATGTCGTTACTGGTACGTTTCTGCTAAACAATTGTCATGCATCCGTTTTGTTTGATACTAGAGCAGATAGAAGTTTTATATCCACTGAACTTAGTAATGTATTAGAAGTCGTCCAATCGTTTCTAGACCACCACTACTCCATAGAATTAGCTGATGATAATGTATTAGGAATTTCATTAGAGGTTGTACCTTAAATCTTTCTAAACATGCATTCAACATTGATCTAATCCCAGTAGACGTTATTATTCGCATGGACTGGTTGGCAAGATACCACACAGTCATTATTTGTGATGAAAAGCTAGTCCATATTCCATGGGGAAACGAAACATTAATTATTCGAGAGGACGGTAACACGGACCTTACTGACACTAGACTTAGTGTTATCTCTTGTACTAAAGCCCAGAAGTATTTTTTGCGAGGATGCCCTATCTTCATAGCTCATATTTCCCAGACTGATGAAGAAGATAAACCAGGGAAGAAGCAAATCAAGGACGTACCGCTCGTCCGAGATTTTCCCGAGGTCTTTCCTGATGAGTTGCCAGGCTTACCACCGGCATGACAGGTGGAATTTAAAATTGACTTGATTCCCGAAGCTGTACCTGTGGCTAAAGCTCCATACCGGTTGGCACCATCAGAAATGAAAGAGCTAGTTGAACAAATTCAGGAATTATCTGACAAAGGATTCATCTGACCTAGTTCCTCTCCGTGGGGGATCTCCTATTTTATTTGTCAAAAAGAAAGATGGTTCCTTCCGAATGTGCATCGACTACACAGAACTGAACAAGTTAACTGTGAAGAATCGTTATCCACTTCCTCGCATTGATGACCTATTTGACCAACTACAAGGGTCAAGTGTGTACTCCAAGATTGATCTGAGATCTGGATACCATTAATTGAGGGTCAGGGAGGAAGATATTTCAAAAACAGCTTTTAGAACCCGTTACGGTCATTACGAATTCTAGGTTATGCCATTTGGGTTGACCAATGCACCAGCTATTTTCATGGACCTTATGAACCGTGTGTGCAGACCCTACCTGGATAAATTCGCGATAGTCTTCATTGACGATATAATCATCTACTCCAAGAACGAACAAGAACACGGAGAACACCTTGCACAAGTACTAAAGGTACTAAAGGAGGAACAACTTTACACCAAATTCTCCAAATGTGAATTCTGGATCCCCAGAGTGCAATTCCTCGATCACGTTATTGATAGTGACGGTATTCATGTAGATCCAGCAAAGGTCGAATCTATCAAAGATTGGATATCCCCTAGATCACCGACAGAGATCCGCCAATTCTTAGGCCTTGTCGGCTACTACCGCATATTTATTGAATACTTCTACAAGATATCCAAGCCAATGACCAAACTCACTCAGAAAATGATAATGTTCGATTGGGGAGAGAAAGAAGAATAAGCTTTTCAGGTAATCAAGAAGAAGTTGTGTAGTGCACTCATTTTAGCCTTACCTGAGGGCAACAATGATTTCGTTGTATATTGTGATGCTTCACACAATGGTTTGGGTGCAGTACTGATGTAGAGAATGAAAGTGATCGCCTATGCTTCAAGACAATTGAAGAAACACAAGAAGAACTACACCACTCATGATCTAGAGCTTGGATCCGTAGTATTCGCTCTAAAAATCTTGAGACATTATCTTTACGGAACAATGTGTACTATGCATACTGACCATAAAAGTTTGCAACACATACTGGATCAAAAGGAGCTGAACATGAGGCAACATCGTTGGATTGAGTTGTTAAGTGACTAAGACTGTGAGATCAAATACCACCCCGGTAAAGCAAATGTGGTTGTTGATGCTCTAAGCCGCAAGGAAATGGAACCTCCTATGAGAGTTCGAGCACTAGTTATGACAATCAACTTGGACCTACCCAAGAAAATTTTGGAAGCTCAGACCCAAGCCCAAATACTAGAAAACCTCATGAAGGAAGACGTCAGGGGAATGCTCAGAACCGACCTAACCAAGGAGAAATCAGAACCAAGACCAGATGGAACCCTGTGCCTTCACGAGAGGAGTTGGTTACCTTGTTATGGAGACTTGAGAAACGTGATCATGCACGAATCCCATAAGTCTAAATATTCTATACATCCCAGATCTGAAAAGATGTATCAGGATATGAAGAAGCTATACTTGTGGCCGAATATGAAAGCTGACATTGCCACCTATGTTTAGAAGTGCTTGACATGCTCACGTGTCAGAACCGAGCACCAGAGACCATCGGGTTTACTTGTACAACCTGAGATACCAAAATGGAAGTGGGACAACATCACTATGGATTTTATTACCAAACTCACAAAGTCATCTCACGGTTACAATACTATTTGGGTAATCGTCGATCGACTCACCAAATCCGCTCACTTCCTACTCATTATGGAAACCGATTCCCTGGTGAAGCTAGCAAAGACGTATCTTAAGGAGATAGTGACCAAACATGGAATACCAGTCTCAATAATCTGTGATCGAGACGGTAGGTTCACATCGAACTTTTGGAAGGCTTTCCAACGAGCCTTAGGTACAAGCTTGGACATGAGCACTGCTTATCATCCATAGACTGACGGTTAAAGTGAACGAACCATCCAAACTCTAGAAGACATGCTACGAGCATGTGTGATTGACTTTGGAAATGGAATGGTTGACCACATACCCTTAGTTGAATTCTCCTATAACAACAGCTATCACGCCAGCATCAAGGCTTCCCATTTCGAAGAACTATATGGTCGAAAGTGTCGTTCACCTGTGTACTGGGCAGAAGTAGGTGAATTTCAACTCACTGGACCTGAGTTAATCCAACAGACTACCGACAAGATTTTCCTCATAAAGCAAAAATTCAAGATGCTTACGATTGACAAAAGAGCTATGCGGACCTAAAACGTAAACCCATGCAGTTTGATGTAGGTGACCGCGTCATGCTCAAGGTATCACCTTGGAAGGGAGTTGTACGCTTTGGTAAACGTGGAAAACTGAACCCACATTATGTCGGCCCCTTCAAAGTGATAGCCAGGATTGGGAAGTTTAGAGTTACTACAACAATTGAGTCGAGTACACTCTACCTTCCACATGTCTAATCTAAAGAAGTGATATGCTGAAGAACCATTGGTTATGCCATTGGAAGGAGTTCAGTTCGACGACAAACTCCATTTCACAGAAGAACCAGTAGAAATCATGGAGAACCATTGGCTATGCTGAAGAACCATTGGCTATGCCATTGGAAGGAGTTCAGTTCAACGACAAACTCTATTTCATAGAAGAAACAGTAGAAATCATGGAGAGAACGGTTAAGAAATTGAAACGCAGTCGCATCCAGTTGATCAAGGTATGTTGGAACTCGAGGAGAGGTCCTGAGTTCACCTGGGAGCGAGAAGACTCGGTCAAAACAAACTACCCACATTTGTTCACCTAACCGGTGACGTCATCTTAAGCTTGGAGGAATAAGCTAAAATAACAGGAATGTACTATAAAATCTCTGATTTTACCTATTTATTACTACTTTTTACATGGTTAATTGAGCATTATCTTTCATCTATCATAATATCTTTTCATATTTATTTTTAATATATGTGAACCTTTAGTCTTTTTTAACTACTCTGGCAATTGACTGGCCACATGATAAACAAGGACTCACCACCTCAGTACACATTTAATAATTGTAACAGTCTAGAAACATGATCTTACATACTTAATTTTACTAAGTATCTGGACTTACTATTATATGTATATATATTACATATCTCATACTATAAGAAACCATATGACTTCATAAAAACAACATACGATATTTTTTTATTTATTATAAACAAGTATAATAATTTAATATTATATACATTATATACTTTCACCAAATTTATCGAAAACCTTAACCAAAGCATCTAGAAACTTCACAAGTGCCTACAATATATTACCTAAACTTGTAGTAACTCCACAATTTAAACAAGTCAAACACATTTCTACCCTAAAACCTATGCTCTAGCCGAATATATATACATGGATACATACACTTGCCTTGTACACTTGGAAATGATTTATGTTGCAATTGTCAACCTATGCCATACTACACACCATATTATTAGACAAAACATACTATTTCAAGTCATCCTTGGTCTCTTTTGACTTCCTTACACACGACAAAACAAAGAAAAAAAGGAAAGTATACCCATGTTGCCCATTAAGGAAACACTATGCCATATCTAACACAATATCTTCCTAATATCCTATGTAATCTAGAGGAATATATGTTAGTACTATGTTTGATATACTAAATCCTAGTATATCTTGCATTATAACCAAATGATACACACACACATCTCACAAACACATTCAAATCCCTCTCACTCTCTCTCAATTCTCGGATCACAACAACATACACCAAGAAACACATTTACTTCACCATTTACTACCCCAAATCTATGTCCTAAACATCTTAAATATCAATCATTGTCTACTCCTACACAAACTTGATCTCCAAGACAACTCCAAGAACCTATACATGCTTCATGGGTCACGGCTTGTATTAATAAACTAGGCTTTTCCATTGTTGATTTATATAAGATTAAGGTTTCACTTGGTTTACTTATCCTCTCACTTATCATCTTAACAAGTAAGTTCATACAAACTTATATTTATCTTATATATATTCATTTTACATTCACTTAATCATTCACATGAACACATATCATGAACTTGTTAAAACTAAAAAACGAGTGAATATATATATATATATATATATATATATATATATATATATATATATATATATATATATATATATATATATATATATATATATATATATATATATATATATATATATATATATATATATATATATATATATATATATATATATATATATATATATATATACTAGCGACGTAATCCGCCCAACGGGTGGGGTCGTTTTGTAATTCTTTTCTGAAAATACGTTTGTGTATTAGTTATATTTGTTTGCAATAGGACCCATTTTTGTGGAAATAAAACTAAAAGGAAACCATCTTTGATATTGTTTTGTCCCATGTGAATCTTTGGTTATACAACTACCGGGTCGTATTTTCTTATTAAATTTCGTTGCTTAAACGTAAACTAACCTTTTATAACGTTATATCTTGGTACATCTAACTACTGGGTTTGGTTCATAAATATCCTTTTGAAACAATGTTGTCGTTCTCTATTGACGGTTGTCGCGTTTTTTAGATATGTAATCTTCATACCTTTTTTGCATTTTTGACTTTTTGACACTAGGACATATAGCTGGCCATGTGAAAATATCATCTTTGTTTAAAGCAAATCAACAATTTGGTAATCCACGGACGTGTCCGAATCGTAAATCTTATTTGAAACAACGGTTGATATTGTCTAGCCTTACAAAAAATATTTTTCAAAGTACGTTTTTCCTTCGGTTTTAATATGTTATGCATTTGCTCGTAATATTCCCAATTGAATTATGAGTCTACAAAAGACACAAAAGCAAACCAGAGTCGCAAACATAAATGTTACAACGAAGTCAACGATGGGCGATGACGGATCTTTCAAATAGGATTACACTTGGATTAGGGTATCCGTATAGACTTGTACACTCAAACTCCCCGAGACATTAGCTAATGACGTGAGGTTGCATCTGATGAGTGCCTCGACAAAGTAGCATGTTTCTTGTGTGGTCTTTCAGTCTGGCACATCCACGATGAATGATTCAGCTACCAAAGTTCCTGGCCTACTATCAATAATCTATGGATGAAGAGTAATGACCGATGAGTAGTTCTGAAAAAAATAATATCATTTTAGTTTAGAAGTGTTTCTGTTTGTCGCAAGAAGTGGAAATTGAGGAATAATGTCTAAAAACATGATCAGGTTGAGAAAGATCACTTTAGTAGGGTTCAAGACAGATCGATCCATGTAAGGGCAGATCCCAGACACCTTTTCATTGCATACAAGCCATTAAGAGTCACTAAATGACAGTGGCATTCTACGTTTTCCATATAAATGCATAAACATAGACGTCATGTTTAAGAGTACTTGCTGAGAAAAGCATACTGAAAACAACTGAACCGAAGCCAACAATAAACCTAAAACAAACCAAAAACATGTATGTGAGTGAAAAGCTAAAAAAACATCAAGTCTTTTGTACTATATAAACTTATAAAGTTACCTCTAAGGGGTTGTTTGTTCATTAAGAGGCTCTCAATCTGATTCGTACATCTGAATGTAAATTTGAAGCGTAAATGTCTAAATCCGAACCAAACAATATTGTTTATTATTTGACCACGTCTGAACGGTCAAACACAAAATCATTAAGACATAAATAACATAAATAATTAAAAGCATAAATAATTTTTTCTAAAGATTCGAAGCATAAATTCACCATGATGTAAAACATAAAAGAAATCACGGAGTCACAATCTATTATGCAAAACAATGTTAAAATAATGCTATAACATTGTTATTTTTTTTTCAAATGGACCAACTATATGTACATTATATGCTTAGTTGTTCCTATACCCTTCGTGATGCTTTGTTTCTGAGTTCATTTAGTCAATGCTTTTGTGGATTTGATTGCTAGTACATCATTACAAAAATAATTTAATGAACTTGGCAAAACAATGCATCTATAATATATATGGGTTGTGATTTATCCAAGTAAATAAATCTGTTTAGGGGAAGGGAATTTATTAACGGGTTAAAGTCATCTAGAGCTAGTCCACTTTTAATGCATTGTGCATACAATCCAAAGGCTACTTCTAGTACATACAACCTCTTAAAAATGATTTTTTAACGTCATATATTTTCTATTTGATTCTAATTAACACATCAATAATTTGATTCTTAAAACTGGATAGAAATTGTTTGCTGAGCGACACAGTCTGTGATCACCTGTATTGACGTTTCAACATAAATTTATTTATCCGTTTGCCAATACATCTTTAGTTTGTTACAACATCGTTGCTAAGCTATTCTATTGTAATTGCTATATCTATGAACGAATTCTGCCAATTGGGTGCATGTTCTCACAAGCTTGAGTATCGTGTCTTTACCTTAGTATCAAGAAGTCCATGAAACTGTTGTCGGGCTCTTTGGAATCTTGCTTTTAATCCAGGCAATGCTCTTCGTATAGTGGAAAATAACACTCAAAAAACTTTATTAAAAAGGCTTACCACACAAATTCACGTTAATTACTTTATTATTAGAATGAAATAAACAGCACACCTTAAAAAGATATATATTATAGTGCCATACATAACATAAGAAACTTTATTAAAGAGACTTACCCGACGGAATGATGACGAGAACTGTCAATAGAACCAATCTATACGGTGAAACAATGGAACCATAATCTTCTCAAACTCATCCGTGTGAATTAAATCAAGCAACTCTCCCAACTGACTTACACACATCAGTTGCACTGCTTGTAACCGCCAAAATCTTAATAACACCTTAATAACAACACTTGAAATACAAAAGATATGCACATAAAAGACGTTTACTCCTATCACTTATTCCTTCTATAAGTTTGCATATCAACGCCAGCAAATCCTACTCATCTGTTTGACTTCAATCAACATGTCTTGCACTGGATTTTTGTATTAGAAGTAGAGAAACGAAGTCACCAACAGTGAAAAAGAAAGTACTCAGTTGATGGGGAGAAGTAGTAGATGGTCATTAAGGTTGTAAAAGGTGAACATGAGGAAGAGACTCAAGTTGAGGAAGTTTATGAGATGAAAAGCTCATGTTATTATGGTGTTATTAAGGAAGGTTCTAAAGAGGCTTAAGGGGAGTCAATCACATTTTGTTGATTTGTTTGTTGGTAACTATATGTTCTTGCAGGTCAATCCTACAACTTGGAAAACATATCTTCAGATAAATGATAGGTTTATTAACTATTTTGTTAATGCAAGTGATGCCTAAAAATATTATTAGTGTTAACTAATCTTTCTTAGTTTTGATCACAACAAACTATACAACACATTTAGTGTAAAACACAAAACGAATTATTTAACTAACACTATCATCAAGGTAATAATCATATCACTAACCTTTCTTAAACGTACTTAGTGATCATCAAAGTGATTATCCTTAAAACTCACTTTTGTTAATATGACAAAAGATTTTTTAATAAACTTTCTTTTTAAGAAAATGTTTTATTAAAATGGAAAATGTAAATTTGAAAATGGCATATTCCATATGCCATAAGATATCTTTTGAAGGTTTAAAAAACCTCAGATATTCCTACCCCACTAAAAGACAAAAAAGGGAGTGGACTCTACTGGGCGGTTCCTTATCGATAAGGTGCCGCCGGCTAGATAAGGATCCGCGCCCAGCTAGCCGTTGGACTTTGTATTCTATAAATAGTGGATCTAATCTCATTTTCCAATAAGCCTCTTGGACGTTTTTCTCAGCCCCCTTTCTCTTTTCTATAGCATAATCATTAGTAAATGATTACTTAAAGTGTTAAGGATATTTACATATGATTATCCTCTTGATCCCCTCCTTTACCTTGTCCAATGAGAAGATCACTCACTCACTAGTGTTGTGATAAAGATGAATCCATGTATTAGTCATGTTCATCATGTTAGCCTTTTTATTTTTGTTGATCCATTTATATTTATGAAATACTTGGACTAGTTGCGTTCATCTAAGCTATTTGTAAATACTTGGATTTGTTGTATACATCCATTGCATATGTGTTTGCTTGGATTTGTGTTGTGTAGATCCAAGCTACATGTGTGTACTTGGATGTGTCTAGTTGAGTTGTAATAAATTTGTGTAGTAGTTCTCACTAAACTATAAAGTGATGTGGTTGTGTCTTGTGAGTTCTCACTAAACTTGAAAGTGATTAGTAGTTGTGTTGTGTGAAGTTCTCACTTAGCTTCAAAGTGAAGAGTCTTGAAGATTGGTTCTAGCTTTGGATTAGAACTCGACATCTAGCCTTGCGTCGTTAAATGGTGAATTAGGCAACGTCATGAAGATTGGTTCTACCTTGAGATTAGAACTCGACATCTAGCCTTGTGTCATTAAATTGTGAAGTAGGCAACATTGTGTAGATTGGTCCTACTAATGATTAGGTCTCAACATTTAGCTTACTGTCGGAAAATAATGTAAGCGACGATGTAAGGCTTTCTCTGCCAAGAAGGGAGCTTGTGTATTTAGTGGAAATCTCGAGTAGGTGTACTCGAGGAGTAGAGTAGAAACGAAGATAGAGCCTCGTTGTCGAACCACTATAAATCTTGGTGTCTTGTCACTAGGTTGTCTCTTTCCTTACTCTTTACTTATTTCATTATCATTATACTTACCTATTACCATTGCTAATGCATTTGAATTGAACCTAATCATTATGCAACTTAACTTTAAGTAAAAGATAGTTTTTATACACACTTTATTCAAAGTAATTTAAATTAGGTAACTAATTGAAGAGAAACTATTCAACCCCTCCCTGCTAGTTTCTACAATTGGTATCAGAGCGATGGTCACTCAAGATCTCTAAAGTATATTGTACTTTAAAACTTGGATCAATCCATTGTCTCCTCAAATTATAAGGTCAAGTTTTACTAAAGTTTCTCTTTGGTTAATTTTTTTTTTGAAAATAGGTCTTTTAATTGGTAATATTGCATCCATCTTAGATTAGTAGACCTTATGCATTTTAGATCTACTCTTGAAATGTATCTACTAGTTTGCATCTTGTTTTGTGTAGGTACTCATGAAGATCAATCATTTAATTGGTTGTGAATTGAGTTACTTGCACTTGTAGAAGACTCATCTTCATTGATCTTCAACATCCTTGAATGATGATATCAAGATGATTGGGAATGATACTAGTCCTTGAAGAGTTAGTACTCATCATAGTTATTGTTGGGCATTGCATTGATTCCTTGATGGATTGCTCTTTGTGGCCAAGATACGCTTTCGTTCTTCCACATGCCCTTTGATCATTCTTTTGATCATTACTTGACTATGTGCTTGTTCTTGGCATCCTTGCCTTGACATTTGTTTCTGGTTTGTGATTCTTTTCCTTTATCCTCTCAAACCTTCATTGCTTGGATACTTGACTCACTATGGTGATGTAGAGTGAGTTAGTAGTAGCTTAAAGTATCAAGCATGATTTCCATGGTTTGCACCCATACGGTTAGTAGGCCCTTTATGGGAGAGAAAGTGAATCAATACCTTTCTCATATTTTGGTTTAGACTAAGACTAATATTGAAAGTGATCTTAGTCTATACATGAATAATTTCTTTGTGTTTATTCATTACCAAAGCCGTTTAACGTTTCGCCGGAAAGGCACGTCTTAAACCACTATATATGACACAAGCTCTTTGTCTCTATGTTTTGAAGATTGTCATTAATCACTTGAGCATTGATCTTAGTCTTGATTCACTTCCCTTGACTTTTCTCCACTTTTTTTTTCGCTACGAGTAGTCGTTTGTCCGTTTCGGTTCTTTTCGATCTCGATTCAACTAGTAATCCTTCATTAAGGCATATTGCTTAGTGTTATGATGATCCAAATGATATTCTAAAAGGTTTAAGATATTTTTTAAGTATTTTAGAAAATTTGGTTTTAAAAATTTTGGCGTGTTTCATTGATAAAAACCAGCCTCTGCAGGCGGTTCTTTATCTCTGGCGGCTCAAACCCGCGGTTCCTTATCGATAAGGTCCCGCGGGCAGTAAAGTTTGTCAGAGCGCTAGTTTTATTAAAATAACCTTTTTCAAACCAAACCCTCTCTCTCTCCCAAAAACACACAGCCGACGGGTTTCACCTTTTCCACCATTGTTGAAGCTTCAAAAACCTTCAATCACTCAAATTAATTGTTTCCAAGTTGTGGGTTTCACTCATCCTTCATCAAACATCAATTAATTGTAAGTAATTTCTTTCAATTTCATCTATTTTGTTCTAGGGTTCATTCTTTCATAATTGGGGATTTTTAAAATTGAAATTGAATTAGAACCTTAATAGGAAAATTAGTTGACATGGTTATTTTACTATGATTCCTAGGTTCATATTCATTAAGATTTCACTAAAACCCACTTGTAGAACAAATCCGAATTTTGGCTAAATGATTTTGGTTAAAAGATGGAATTACATGAACCCATGAACAAATAGGTAGTTGCATTGTTAATGCATACCAAAAAACCTTGATTTGAAAAACCAATGTTCTAGTCCATTGTTGATCCAACATACGTCATATGTTCCTAGTTAGTAATGGGATAGACACATTGTGAACATGAGAATGTTATGGATTCAATCCTTTGTTTGTCAAGAAATTGATATAACACATTCTCATATTTTTGAGTTTTGATTTTATTTTTCATATGAGTGATTGGAAAAATATTTTCTTGTGTTTATTTAGGTACTAATCATGCCTTCACAATACCAAAAGGATCATCAACTCACCAAACATTATATGCCTAACCTTTCTGACTTTTGTCACTCATCTCACCTTGCCCATACTTTTTCTTCCCTTCAATCCCGTTGTTTTCATGAGGGTAGAGTTGTCCAAAAGGATATTAAGGATTATGTCTACATCAAATCCATGTTTGAAAATATTGGATTTGACTGTGTGTTGAACATTAAGGAAGACATCTATCCTTGATTCCTATTGGAATTCTTTAGCACATACTCCGTCATTGAAAACAACGATGGAATATTTGTTAGGTTCATCTTGAAAGGTCAACTCATTCAATACTCTCTCGAAGTCTTCGGTCAAATTCTTGATGTCCCATTTGTAGGCACTTGTCGCTTCACGGATAAATGGAAGCTTAGTGCTCTCCTTGAATCCTACAATTGTCCTCCAAATGATCATGAGGAAATTGATCTTGACTTCATTGTTGACATTGTCTCCAAAAAGCGTAATCGACCCGTCAAGAGAAAAAAATGAAATCTTTTCCATCATCGACATCTTAAAACGTGTGGACATAATTTTCTCAAAATGGTCAGACAAACGTTGATTACTAGCACCAAATATTATATCATCAACATAAATTTGTACCAGTATCATGTTGTTGTCCTCCTTGAGAATGAATAATGTTGGGTCCACTTTGCCTTTGGAGAAGCCTTTGGAGATGAGATACGATGATAAGAGATTGTACCACGCGCGTGGAGCTTGTTTCAACCCGTAAAGAGCCTTCTTGAGCTTGTACACGTGATTAGGATACTCTGAGTTGACGAATCCATTCGGCTGGCTTACATAGACATCTTCCCTTAATTCACCATTGAGAAATGCCGTCTTAACATCCATTTGGTAGACGATCATGTTCATATGAGCATCATAAGCAAGGAATAGTCTAATAGCCTCCAATCGTGCAACAAGTGCAAAGGATTCTTCAAAGTCAATACGCAAAGCTTGTTTGTAACCTCTAGCAACCAATCTAGCTTTGTTCTTCAGCACTCCACCCAACTCATCGAGTTTAACCTTATATACCCACAACAATGTAAGGATTTCAACGTTGCTGGGTAAAGGAACTAATTCCCACACTTCAAGACGTTGAAATTCATTAAGTTCCTCTTGCATGGCTTCAAACCAAGATGATTTAGTCATGGCTTGTTGCCAGTTTTTAGGTTCAGTGTCTGAAAGAAGTGCATCAAAATAGCAATATAATGCATGTTCTTGGAGTTGATGGCGTGTTAAGACTGGTCGATCGATGTCACCAATAATATTGCGGATTGGGTGATCCTTTGTCCATTTTGTGTTGTGAGTTTCAATCCGTGGTGGTCGGGAGTGAACGATTGCAGGAGCTTCCTCTGAGGTAGACGCAACGGTAGGGTCTTCAGGTATATGTGAACCAAAGAAGGGAAGCTCTTGTAAGTGAGCATATTCCAAATCGTGATCATAGAGATCCTCTTCAGCATCATTAAGAACGAGTGGGGGTGATGATTCAGGTGTAGTTTGTGAACTGTTGGGGGATGGGACATCTGGTTCAAGAGTAACAGTAGATGTCTCGGACTGATTTCCATTAACTTGAGCGACAACTTCGGGAATCGGAGCTACTGCTGCAGGTGCTGGATAATCATTACTCGGTGGATCAAAGAATTCATCAAACATAGGTTGAAATAACTTGTCCCACTCGGACCTTGTAGGTGGTATAAATGATGGAGAAGTAGGATTGTTGGGAGTTAGTCTGGAACTGATTGTACCGGTTCCCATCTCATGTAAAGCTGGTTCAGAGCTATGTTGCTCAGAAGCCATCGCTGTCAGCTCATCAAAATCAGCATCCAAAGTTTCTACTATCTTGCCAAGACGACGGTTATAAATCCGGTAAGCTTTCTTTGCAGGTGAGTAACCAATGAAAATTCCAATATCAGCCTTCGGTTGAAGTTTTCCCAGATTGTCACTATTTGTATTTGGATAATAAAGTGCACCAAACACATGAAGAAATGAAATATCGGGTTTGTGTCCATGAAGTAGCTCATATGGAGTTTTACCATGGCGTTTACGGATGATGGGGCGGTTTTGGGTATAACATGCGGTTGCCACTGCTTCAGCCCATAAGAATAAAGGAGCATTCACATAAATCAACATAGTTCGAGCATCTTCCATAAGTGTACAGTTACGTCTTTCCACGACACCGTTTTGTTGTGGAGTGCGGGTAACAGAAGTTTCATGTGAAATACCTACCTTTTCATAATAGTCTCGTAGAGTTTGATTAACGAACTCAGTTCTATTATCAGTGCGAATGCGGCGAACAGTAGCATTAAGACGTACTTGGATCATTTTTAAGAAAGTAATGATATACTCTGGTGCTTGATCCTTGGATGCTAAAAATTTTACCCATGTAAACCTTGAGAAATCATCCACTATGACGAGGATATATTTTATACCACTCACACTAGCCGTACACATTGGCCCGCAAAGATCCATGTGCAAAAGATACAGTGGTTCTTGGTTGGTGTCTTCAGCTTTAGGTTTGTATGATTTCTTGGTGCTTGTCGAACTTAAGTTTTAGAAGACCACGAACAAGTTCGTTTTTAGCCAAATGGTTAATAGCATCAAAGTTAAGATGAGATAACCGGCGATGCCACAACCATGACTTGGTCTTAGATGCTTTGGAGAGTAGGCAAACAGGAGAGGCGGCCATCATGTTTTGAAAAGACAGTGTGTAGAGATTATCCCCTCGAGAACCTTTTTACAAATCATTTCCTGCAAGATCGCGAATAAAGCAAGTATGTTGTCGAAAAGCTACTTCAAGGTTTGAATCGCAAAATTGTCCCACTGAAAATAGATTGTGACCAAGTCCCTCCACGTAATAAACCCTTGAAATCGTAACATTCCCAATTTGGTATTCACCATAACCAATAATCTTCGCAATATGGTCTTTGCCAAATTTAACCGTTCCTAGAAACTTGCTGACGAAATTTTTTAGCATCGAGCGGTCTCCAGTCATATGTTTGGAGCACCCCGAGTCCAAATACCAAAGAATAATTTGGATGACCTGAAAATATTACCAAACAAAGACGATGTATCGGATTCTAATTGTTCCTCTGAGTTAGCAGGTACAGATTTAATTATCTTAGATTTGCTGTCAGAAGAGTTTTTAGGCTTCCAAATTTGCTTCTTAGTTGTTGGCTTGGATTCTAGTTGTCTAGTATTCTGAGGTATTTTTTGACTGGAGACAGTAACATTGGTAGGCACAATAGTGAGGGCAGACCTAGTTAAAGGGTGCTTTTTCCATTCTTAGTGCTAGTGTTCCTATTTAAAGGACGCTGAGACCTGACTTCAGTGGATGTGATCCTAGTTAAAGGGCACTTAGTTCCATTAGCAGTGAAGGTCCTACCAGTGGGTTTCCATTGTCAACCAACTTGGGTGAATTTCTTCCCCGTTGGAATCCACTCAAGATTGGGCTAATAGCATACATTTCATTCACGTGATCAGCAAGGCATAAATCATGACGCTGAGAAAACATGCATTCATTACAATTCCAACATTTCGAATTAGAATTCACATTTTTCTAAGGTTTCCACTCAGAAGGAGAACCTTTTGTCTTAGCTACATGATTCTTTTTATTTAAAACTGAAGTAACATTACGAGGGTGCACTTCTATTTTCTTCTTCTCAGTCCTACTAGTGGAAGGCTTGATCCTATCTTTCTTGTCTTGAGATACTTTAGCGTTAGTGGACATAATTAATCATGTAGAAGCCAAGGGAACATTAGTTACAGATTTTGACTTAGCCTTGATGAGTGTGTTTAAAACAGGCTTAGCTCTTGGGGTTTTATTGAATGGAGTAATGGCAATGGTGGTTTGTTGTTTAGATGGTACAGATATCGGTTGCCCAATGTACTCTAAGTTTGCTAAACAATCCTGAACGCGATCCACATATAATAAAAGCTCATATACACTATGACTTGTGGGATCTAGTTCACGCATTTCATCAACAATCTCTCTAGCTAGATCAGCATGTTCTAAGGAATTTTTCATATATGTGGCAAACTTAGTGGGACTCTTCTTAAATTTTGGATCCCGATATAGCACACGTGGGTTGGTTTTGGGAGCACTAGAGGTCAAGGCAGAGACAGTAGCTGGATTATCAACACTTACTCGTCCTTTGAGTTGAAGTGTCTCCTTTAATTCTGCTATAACCATGTTTTTGTCTATGAGCTGAATTTATAGGTCAGAGGTTTCCTCACATTTCTTGTTCAGTTTGTCAATTAAATACTTTTGCTCTGTCGCATTAAACGCGAGGCGTTCTTCTATTGAACCAGAAGTTTGTGAGTCTCCCTGTTTTACTTGTTCATGCTCTCCTAGTATATAATTAATTCTATTTTCTAGGACATGATTCTTAGTCTCTACAGCCTCTAGTTCCATTTTTGTTTCTAGTAATTCTCTCTTAATTCTCATCATCTCTTCCTCTAAATCCTGAACCATCTGAATCATCTTGTCACTTGTCTCAACGGAGTTTCCACAATCATTTAGTTTTGAAAGAGTTTCCTTTTGAGATTGATTTTCAATTTCAAGAGATATAGAATGTTGTTTAAGCTCATTAAAACTTTTTGAGAGTGTGTTATACGAATCTTGAAGCTTTAAAACTTCAGCGTTGGATTCATGACAAGAATGATTATCTACAGAATTCAAATGTTTAACAATATTCACAGATTCATACACATCATCACAAATATTCATAGTAGATGAAATCTCATGAGTATATTTAAAAGTAACAACTTGCATCACTTAGAGAGACACCATATGTTCTAAAAATCGGTCATATTCGGATAAAATCTTTTCTTTTTCAATTAAATGTTGTTCATAAGCATCATCTATTTCATAGAAAACTTTTTGAACTTCACCAATTTCAAAACTTAGATTACACGCTAGATCATAGACTCCTTGTTTAATATGGTCCACAAACGGAACGATCTCTTTCTCAAACACCGTTTTCATGTGTTTGAACGCCCATTCTCCAGCGGTTAGAACCATTGAATTCGTACATTCCAGGATGACCTTGTCAAACTTGGTAAGGTATCGCTCAATCTCTTCCAAGCTGAGCTTTACCGTACTAACCGGTGGAAGATTCTTAGGAATTTCCTTCGGTTGGTCCGAGTTAACAAGTGTAGGAATTATACTAAGGCATTCTCTAGTAGGCATGAAAGTGGATGTTTGGATAGTTCTCTTTTGCATATTAAATCGAGTTCTAAGATCTATTGTAGCATTTTTTGCATTCATTTGAGCATAATCATATTCAGGATACGTAGGAAGTAATTTTAACCGCTTCTCTTCATATGGTGTCATACTCTCAGAATCATTCAAGAACACAATCAGATCTAATACCAATCCTAACTTGGTTGCATCATAAAGTCGTGGGTTGTGGTGAAGCGCTTGCTTTGCATACCCCGGGTTAGGTGGTAGGTCTATTAGACGCGATTGATTGAACTCTTTAAATGATGCATGAAACAAGTGTACTAGATGTGAAGCAGCATATTGTTTTAAAAGCTTAATTTCTGTTTCTTTTATTCTTTCAGACATCTTAATTTCCATTTCAATCTGTTTGGAATCAAGAATTTCGAAATCCGTTTGAATTTGTTGAAAATTATTAACGACTGACTCTTTTTCTTTAAGTTCATTCGAAAGATTTGCTCTTAAACTCTCAATTTCTAGCAGATTGTCCATTTGAACTTTCCTAAACCTATCAAATTTAGGATTGGTTAAGGTAGTGGACACAGGAGTCAATTCCAAGGTTTTAACCTTGTCCTTATGCAAAGCAAGCTCGGCAGATAAAGTCTGATTAACATTGAGGGTTTCACGGACCGCATTATTCATTTGGCTAAGTAAAGATGCCAGGACCATAACCAAATCAGATTGAGCAGACGAATTGGTAGTCATAATAGCTCCCGGTTGTGGTTCACTCAAAGTATGAGGACGTTCATTGATATTGCTATCATTGGTTGTCTTCTCGATTGAGTTACTAACCACCAGAGGATGTTCCGAATACTCAGACATTTGCTCAACTTGATAAGGTACAATACTAGTATCTGTAGCAGTATGTGGTACCTCAGAAATTGTATCAGCTCCATAAAGTGAAAGATTTTCCATGAGAGCTGCTTTGGCGGTATTAAGATCATCACAATCAGAGTCGTATGCATCCAAATCATCACATTGATATGCTGCATTGTTTGTGATGGCTGTTGTGAGACCATCAGTGTCCGCCACTCCCGGATCTACAAGAAAGGCCAACTCCTCTTCATCAAGCTCACTTCCTTGGGCTTGAGCATTCACCAAGTAGATCTTCTCCTGAAACCATGTGCCGTCCCTTTTCCTCTTAGGCTGCTTGCACTCTCGGGCCATGTGCCCTTCCCCTTTGCAGTTGTAGCATATAATCACCTTCATTTTTCCAGTGCTATTACCTCTTGTAGAAACAGTGTTAGAAGAACGTGCCCCAACAGTAGATGAATTTGGTCTCCCCTGAAGTGGTTGCACCATGACTCTGCCATCCTGAATTGTCGCTTGTTGTCGAGAGTTAGAAGAGTTCCTTAACTGTTTATTAATTGTTGCTGGACCTCTGTAACCTCGTTTGTTCAATGTTTGAGTGAGATAAGCAAACATTTGAGCAAGTATATCAGTGGGACTATCCCCTTGTCTAAACTCAGGGACAGAGATCTCATTATCACAGTAGAATGACGGTGCTGATTGAGCTACAATCTGATTTGATGGAGCACTAACTTGTTGTGGGTAATGGGGTTGAGGAGCCTCAAGTTGTGGATAGGTAAAAGCATGGTTTGTTGGAGGTTGATATGGTGAGTATTGGTTGAAGCATAAGGTAATGGATGTGAATCTCCTAGTGATGATGTTGCTGGTAGCTTGAGTTGTTGTTGATAAGATGTAGGTGGTTGTGGCAAGATTGAGTATTGTGGGAAGCTCGGTGTTTGATACAAAGGTTGATATGAAGATTGGTGTCCCAAAGCAAGTTGAGAGTTGTGGTATGACAGTGTAGGATAGTTTGCCATTTATGCCATTGGTTCATGATAAGATCCCTGAGAGAGTCGTTTTTGGATCACATGCTTCTCGTGTTGTTGTAAGAAAGCATAGAGTTGATCTAAATTAGACTTGTGCAAATCACGAATCATCTTAACATCAGTGACATATTGACTCTATTTTGTGGGTAACGTGTTCAAAAACTTGGTGTTTAATTGAAACTGTTCAATCCTTAGATTATACACGTTCATTTCATTCATCAAAGTGGTAAAACGCCAGTAGAAATCGTGAAGAGTCTCCCTGGAAGGTATGTAAACCTATCAAACAAGTCATACAATTGTCACTCTCGTTCTTGCTTAGTTTGAGATGTCCCTTGTAACAAAACAGCTAGTCGATCCCAAAGATCCTTTGCCACTTTATGTTCACTTACCATTCGAAAGATATCGGGTGGAAGGGCTTGAAGAATTGTCTGAACAGCCCTTTCATCGGCATCTGCAATGAGTTTGTTAGCATTAGTTAACTCATGATACTCCCTTGCCCTTGTCACATTGTTGACTGTAACCTCTCCCCAATCTAATGGACCTTTGTCAATTGATTAAAGCATAAGTCGACCATTGGATTTGCCCATGATGTACGTTCTCATGCGACCTTGCCATGATTCAAATAAATCTTTGATGAGAAAAGGTGGGCGAGTATCGGTACCCGAAATGATTGAGATATCGGTAAGCGAAGTCATTGTCGGCGTATATGAATGTGAATTCATTTTATGATCCCTTGAAAAAAGATTATCAAAGATGATCGAACAATGAAATAAGGTTATGAGTTTTTGTGTTGTTAACTACAAGATGTTGTTATCTTTTTGTTGTGTTTGCTTTTGAAATTTACCAAATACCAAATTTAATGCCAAATAGAAGAAATCCACTAAGTATCCAAAAACAAGTTCTATCGGAATGTTGCTTTCTGTCAGAATACCCAGATCGGAATGTCCAGATCGGAATGTCTTACTATCAGAATGCTTAGATCGTATGTAACCCTGTCGGAATGTTGCTGGTATCGGAATGCCTAGATCGCAATGTAAAGTTGTCGGAATGCTCAGATCGCAAAGCTCTGTCTGAATGCTCAGATCGCAAAGTGTTGTCGGAATATTCAGATCGGAATATGGCTAACACAAATTAGGCAGAGTAACGACTTAAAATTCCTTATAACCGTCGGAATCCCAGATCGCAAAGATCGATCGGAATGTCCAGACCGGAATAAGTATCGAAATCCAAGGATCGTAAAGTAGAACCAATCACTTTCCGATGGTGATGGTTATTGCGATCGAAACCCTTTCACTTGTACTTTCCGATGGTGATGGTAGCTTGAAATTCGGAATGAAGAAAACAAGAAATTTTTGAACTTTTGATCTAAGAAAGATTGTGTTTTAACCAAAACCAAGATACCAAAAACACTACAACACGATTAAATACGTTATACTTCTTGAAATCACGATCAAACACAAAAAAATTTGATGATTCTGCAAGTAAAACTCAAAAAGCTACGAAATGCTTTAGAAAAGCATACACAACACTAAAACAAACCTATATTTCATCCCATGCTCTTGATACCAATTGTAGAACAATGATAATCTTTATGAATCAAGAGGGTTTATGTTTTCTAGAGAGAGAAACTTAGAGAGAGAAATGAAAGAAACTTGTTATATTAAAATGAGAAATGAAAAACAACCAACACCTCTTTCCATGGTGGAAAGAGGTTTAAATACCCAATTCCTTAATGGACTTGGGCCCCCGGCCCATGAACATGCTCATGGGTCGGGCTATTTAATAAATGTTACTAAACACTACTACGAGCCTATAACTACATTGTTGGAGTGACCGAGACATTCTATATACGTACAACGTATTTCCAACAAGCCTTCATACTAAGGTACGTTCGGTGAAACGTCATGAGGTTCTCTTAAGCGACCTTAATGATAATATGGTCCAATGGACCAATATCCTTAGGGAAAATGTGTTTTGTCTTGGTGGAAACTGGGATCATGTTCCGGCGTGTTTAGTGCATATGTTATATTGCATCTTTACCAAAACCAATTACAATTTGGCATATTTTATCGCTCAACGGATCAATTATGCTATTCACAAGCGTAAAACAAACCTCCCTTACGCAATGCTTCTCACTCGCCTTTTTAAAAGGGTTGGCCGTGATTTTCCAAATCTTGATCTTTCTCAGTTTCAACCGGTCAAACGGGTCATGTTACCTATTCAAGAGGTATATAAGAGAAAGATAAGATGTGATCGTAAATCCGACCAACAAGAGTCCAATGATGAGGACATGGACATGCCAACAAGTGATGGTGATGGCATTATCACAAGTGCTCCCATTGATTCTTCGAGTACTTCTCACCACTCCACAAACTCATTCGTGGATGGTTTAGATGACATTGCTTCCCCTCCTCATCATTTCACTAGTGAAGTTCCTAATAATCTCAATTTGGAGGAACTTTACCGTCAAAATCTTCGAACCCAAGGTGATTTGTATGAACACTGGGTTGAGTCAAGAAAGGGAATCAAGTACTTAGGAAACATGATCAAGGGATTGGGAAAGAAGAGAAGATGAAGACTTTGAGTTGTTTCAAAGTATACATGTTGGTAAACATGTAATGTGATGTTGAACATTTTCTTCCTCTTATTTTTATCTTGGATGTGTATTAACTATATTCTACTTGTTTGGGTTATTTGTTATTTATCCTAAATGTTTGCCATTGTGATTTGCATAGCTTTATTTATCCGATGTGTTAGTTAGCTTCCTAGATTTTGGTTAGTAGTTAACTTTGGCTTGAAAATCCTTTGGTAAAAATCTGGGCTAACCAAAATTTGACACCACTGGTCGCGGTTCCTTATAGACCCGCGGTACGTTATTGATAAGGAACCGTCGCCCCTAGATAAGGAACCACCGGCTACTGTGTCCGACAGAATCTTTCCTTTACACTATTTTCCTTAATCTGTATAAACCTTGCTTGATTCTTTGCAAAAACCTACACATTTCCTAAACTAGGTTAGCTAAATTTATTTTTCACATAAAATGTTTTTAACCCATTACTAGTTTGAATCATCCCTTCACCCTTTTAAACCCACCTTGTTAGCCATGTTCTTCACACATAAAACCATTTTTCCTTAAACCTTAAACCCTTCATTTCAACCATGGTTTCTACAAGAAGCTCAAACTCATCCAAAACCTCCACCACAAAGAAAAATCTTAAGATTAAGATTAAAATTGCTAAACCTAAC
Organism: Glebionis coronaria; assembly: GCA_025667525.1. Classification (NCBI taxonomy): domain Eukaryota; kingdom Viridiplantae; phylum Streptophyta; class Magnoliopsida; order Asterales; family Asteraceae; genus Glebionis; species Glebionis coronaria. Next base: position 436,269,825 of record CM046877.1, read on the forward strand.
TCCTCACCCTTTCACACTCCCAAGAATGAGATTGTCCCAATTCTCATTTCTTCATCAAACTCACCACCTCTTGCTCCATGCAAGACTTCATCAACCCATGGAACCAATCATTCTCATGGTTCTACTTCCTATTCATTCCAATCTAGGATGAATGAACTTTCCTCACCCTTCACTCAAAGTAATCTCTTGGATATGCCTACCCAACCACAACCCATCCAAAGCATTCCCGTTATGGATGACTTTGATGATACCATGGTGACTTCACCATTTACCCCTCCTAACTCACCCTTGGAGAGCTTGCCTCTACACTCACCCACATCACCCTTGGAGAACATACCTCCTCCACCTCCACCTCCCTCAAACACTCCCATTTTGGGTGTTCTACTTCCCTTCTTTATGGGTGATCCTTACTTACTTGGGTTCCTAGAAGCTCATGGTTCTCATTTTCCATGTTGCCTCTACAATAACTACATCATTCAAAACCTTAGGATGGAGATGTTGGGACTTCATATGAGGTTTCAAGATTTCTTGCTCACCTTGATTAAAATGCCTCCTCCTAGGAGATGAATGGTGATTTTCTTTAAAAATAGTTTTCAAGCAAATTCAAGCAAAGGAAGATTACTAATCAAGACCTAGCTTTTTTAAGCTATCTTTAGTTTAGTTAGTTGTTTTTCTTTATTTCCTTTATGTATCTCTTTCATGAGTGTTTTATGAGAATGAATTATGGACTTGGCATTATGTGCTTTTTATCTCTATGTGGACATTAATCAACTTTAATTCCAAATTAAAATTGAACCTAAATCTATCACAACTTCTAAAACTTGACTAAAATTGGTTCAAAATGTTATCCAAAATTTGTCACCTTTTGTCAAGACATTCTTGGTTAATGTGTTGCTTTTATGCAACCCTGGCAAAATTTAGTGCTGATAGAGGTAAAATTCCAAGATTTGCATTTTTTTGAAAAAGTCTTAGTTTTTCTCAAAACCCTGGAAAATCTAGGTTTCAAGTCCACTACACGCGGTTCCTTAAAGAAGCGCGGTTCCTTAAGTGATAAGGAACCGCCGGTCCCTATAAGGTACCACGGACAGAAAGCCACTTTATGGCTCGTTTTTGGTCTTTATTCATCACCCTATTCCCAGTCAAGATTCCATGTTTACTCAATTTGGCTAAACACTCCTTGACACTTTACATTTGATTTTCAAACCTTTGCCTTGTATACTTTCTTCTTATACCCCCACCTTGAGATTTCATTCTCACACCTCAACAATGCCCAACTCTCCCTTTCATAACCTTGTCATCTCTTTGTCACAAACCTCCTCACCCAAAGCTTCCTCATCCAAGCTTTCCAAGAAATCGAAAATCTTGGTTAAACCTATTTGGATCAAGAAAAACGAACCCCCTTCATCCAAACCACCCAAGAACCCCAGACCTACTCCATTAACCCCATCACCGGAGAAAAGGAGAATCTCCCCCCACCACCAAAACCCTTTGACGCCCCTCAACTCAATGATCTTTCAACCTTCCTAAACCTCGCAAGGCATTATGAAAACATTACCTACCCATTCTCCTCACCACCACCAAACCCTAGGTGTGATGGCCTTCCCCCATCAACCGAATTTGTGTTGCATCATGGATCCTTGTGTGCTTGTTGTAGATTTCAACAAATTGGACTTGCTCATGTGTATGAGAAGTTAAATTTTCTTGAATTCCTCCTCACTCGACCTCCTCTCAAAGTTTTCGTTCCCATGGACAAAACTTCGAATGATGCATCGTCGTCTTATTTTTCCAACTAAAGGGCTACACTCCCTTGTAGTCAATAAAACTTTAGTTGTTTTAGAGTCATTAGTGTTTTTAAGCAATCTTGGAAAATTATCACTATTAGACTAGCTTAGGCTTTGTGGTTTATTTTCCATATCTTTTGCTTTAGATACTCATATTGTGTGTATGACTATCTACTTTTTTTTGTCTTTTTCATATTTATGTAATATGAAATCTTTGTGTTGTGTTTGTTTTCTTTATTTGATATTTCTCTCTTCCTTTTTGATATGATCGTGGTTAATATTTACAACTGTTTATGGGTGATTCCATCAATTCTAAATTTTAACCCCTTGACAAATTTATCATCTTCATTGGTTGGATGTCTCCTTTCTACCTCCATTCCATCAATTGAACCTTGATTTTGTAATTTACCTCTTTGGACATACTTAGCAAATACTTGCTTCTAATTTGAGATTTCTTCTCCTTCTCCCTCTCAAGTTACTTAGTAGGTAGTGATCATATATACATTGGTGTTTCTTTTCCTCTCTACTAACCTTTGTGTAGCATGTCACCTTAGCTCATACACTTGGTGCCCCAAACAAGGGGGAGCAACCACCAAGGGGGAACTACTAGCAAAGTCCGGATATCTTCAAAGACTTGTGCTTACCTTTTTGCTACGACAAAGGGGGAGAAATGATAGTGATAAACTCGTTAATAATTCGATATTTTGTGTTTCTAAGTAAATGAGTTTATAGTTTGTCGTAATCAAAAAGGGTGAGATTGTTAATGCAAGTGATGCCTAAAAACATTATTAGTGTTAACTAATCTTTCTTAGTTTTGATCACAACAAACTATACAACACATTTAGTGTAAAACACAAAACGAATTATTTAACTAACACTATCATCAAGGTAATAATCATATCACTAACCTTTCTTAATCATACTTAGTGATCATCAAAGTGATTATCCTTAAAACTCACTTTTGTTAATATGACAAAAGATTTTTTAATAGACTTTCTTTTTAAGAAAATGTTTTATTAAAATAGAAAATGTAAATTTGGAAATAGCATATTCCATATGCCATAAGAATATCCTTTAAAGGTTTAAAAAACCTTAGATATTCCTACCCCACTAAAAGACAAAAAAGGGAGTGGACTCTACTGGGCGGTACCTTAAATAGCTAGGCGGTTCCTTATCGATAAGGTACCGCCGGCTAGATAAGGATCCGCACCCAGCTAGCCGTTGGACTTTGTCTTTTATAAATAGTGGATCAAATCTCATTTTCCAATAAGCCTCTTGGACGTTTTTCTCAGCCCCCTTTCTCTTTTCTATAGCATAATCATTAGTAAATGATCACTTAAAGTGTTAAGGATGATTACATATGATTATGCTCTTGATCCCCTCCTTTACCTTGTCCAATGAGAAGATCACTCACTCACTAGTGTTGTGATAAAGATGAATCCATGTATTAGTCATGTTCATCATGTTAGCCTTTTTATTTTAATTGATCCATTTGTATTTATGAAATACTTGGACTAGCTGTGTTCATACAAGCTATTTGTAAATACTTAGATTTGTTTTGTACATCCATTGCATATGTGTTTGCTTGGATTTTTGTTGTGTAGATCCAAGCTACATGTGTGTACTTGGATATGTCTAGTTGAGTTGTAATAGATTTGTGTAGTAGTTCTCACTAAACTATAAAGTGATGTGGTTGTGTCTTGTGAGTTCTCACTAAACTTGAAAGTGATTAGTAGTTGTGTTGTGTGAAGTTCTCACTTAGCTTCAAAGTGAAGAGTCGTGAAGATTGGTTTTAGCTTTGGATTAGAACTTGACATCTAGCCTTGTGTCGTTAAATGGTGAAGTAGGCAACGTCGTGAAGATTGGTTCTACATTGAGATTAGAACTCGACATCTAGCCTTGTGTCGTTAAATTGTGAAGTAGGCAACGTTGTGTAGATTAGTCCTAGCTAATGATTAGGTCTCGACATTTAGCTTAGTGTCGGAAAATAATGTAAGCGACGATGTAATGCTTTCTCCGCCAAGAAGGGAGCTTGTGGATATAGTGGAAATCTCGAGTGGGTGTACTCGAGGAGTGGAGTAGAAACGAGTATAGAGCCTCGTTGTCGAACCACTAAATCTTGGTGTCTTGTCACTAGGTTGTCTCTTTCCTTACTCTTTACTTATTTCATTATCATTATACTTACCTATTACCATTGCTAATGCATTTGAATTGAACCTAATCATTATGCAACTTAGCTTTAAGTAAAAGATAGTTTTGATACACACTTTATTCAAAGTAATTTAAATTCGGTAACTAATTGAAGAGAAACTATTCAACCCCCCCCCCCCTTCTAGTTTCTACATATTTGTTGATTTGTTTATGGTGTTACTGGTGGTGTGGTCAGATGCAATTTGGAATATTGGTTGTTGGTTACAACCATGCTATTCGCCAATTGCAGGTGTGGTCAGGTGCAAAGTGGTTCATTTCTACACGTTACAAAAACCAACAGAATTTTCAAACACCAATCTGTTTGAAGTAGTTCATAAAGCAGCTCTCTATCAGCATACTCGATTCTCTTCTCTACCTACGGCATAAAATGCACGATAAGACGTGTATAGGCTAAGCGGCAGCATGACATATCACTATATTGTTGAACCGGAAGCAGGGCCAGTCCCTGGCGCATCGAGAGAAACCCACCAGTGGCAGCAACGGCTATGATAGAGTTCCAAGGGTCTTCTTTCTGGCGGAAGTAAACCATTGCGTAATCTTAAGTTGAGAAAAGACCACCCTAGACGTCAAAACTGCCTCCCACACGAGATGCTTGGGTCCCACCAATGAAACGTTCACCTTTTGGTGAGTTGTAAGTTTCTTTAAGAAAGTGGAAAGCTGAACCACCAATATACATGTGTAGAATGACTCCTGTCACCAAAAGTACACGACCCTTTCGTGAAGTTTTCAAAATGCTTAGTCTTGAAAATCCGAGCAGGCTCACCAAAACCACCTTCAGGCTTCCCAAATGACTTTTGTTGCTGATGTGGTCGAGCTCCTGCGATTGAGTTTACTATAAATTGTTGAACCAAAATACTTAAGAAAAGAGTATTCAGAAGATCAAGATCAGGATAAAAGATATAAACAGGAATTAAAGGTGGACTAATTAAGAATACAGTAAGCACACAAATTTTATGATAGGAATGACATGCCTGTTATGGATTCACTCTTACTACATACTTATGATTTAGGACAACACAAATTGATACTCGGTGCCTGGTTATGGGGTCATTCATTATTTTCTTTATTGTAGTTCAAACCACTTTTAGTTTCCAATATATGTTTTTAAAATAGTAGATTATAGGAGACGTAGGAAACGCATAGTGCATCATAAGAAGAGTAGAAGACTATTACCATATGTTCCAAGTGCAGATACCACACATAGACGGAAACAAATGTTGTATCTGGCTTTTGCTCTAACCTCCCTCAATATTTAATATAGACAACTTACTATATCGATATGGCTCCAAGAGCGGCTAATTTATCCATGTATGAAAAAGTTGGAATGCATGTATTTTAGCAAGACATCAGAAGTAACATCCAAGGGCCAAGTGTAGTTTATAATGCCTCTTAAATGTATTAAAAGACACTTAGAGTTGTTAAAGGATTTTACTAGTTTTCTTTTTAAGGCAAATATAATAGCTCCAACATGTTATGCTGCGTTACTCATAAATCGTAACAAAATTATGCTAATAAAGTTGACACATATTCCCCAAGTTTTTGAAGCATTCTAATTCATAAAAAGTATCAGTATATGCCGAGTCAAATATACAGGAGTGGTGGATTGGAGCAATGAGCTTGACTTTCAGATCTGTTGGTTAAGGCAAGAAGGTTTTAGCAATAGCTAACAAAATTTCAATATACTAATTTATTGCTGCAGTTAAAGAAGGAGAAATTAGCAGCCTACAGAATTCAAATCTAACCCAGATCCAAACACCCCCTTCTGCAATTTGCAGCAACATCCAAACACCTCATGCTGCAACTTGCAGCAATATCCAAACACCCTCAGTTGTTGCAGGATGCAACTGTATCCAATTTGTTGGGAATAAATTAAGGCCAGATCACTTGAGCGCTGACAAGAGTAAAACAAGCGTTGACAAGAACAAAACAAGCGCTGACAAGAACAAAACAAGCGCTGACAGCTCAAGCGTTGACACACTGAAGACAAGCACTGATGAAAGATATTCTCTACGCGTTTATTGTATTCTAGAATAGTTCTAGTAAAGATATGAACAACAATGTATTTTCTATATTTATCTTTACCTAGAATAGTTGATATGTAGATTATTGTACAAGGCTTCTTATGTCTATAAAAGAAGACCTTTAGGTTAATGTTTGATATAAGTTTTCATTCGTAAACTACTTTCATTGTAAGCAAGTTTGATATTGATAATCAAAGTGAAAGTTTGTTTATATCATTGTGTGTTCTTGTTTAAGTGTTAAATTCCGCATAACACTTGAATTCATAAACATATACAAAGGTTTCTCTAAGTGTATTACTTGATCTAATCTCGTATACATAAAGCTAAATGGATCTTAGTTTGGGATCAACAAGTGGTATCAGAGCTTGTTGAGAAACTTTTGATCTTAAAGAACACAAGAACCCTAGAAATCACCAAAACCCTAATTTTCTCAAAAACCCTAACAACATCATGTCAACTCCAGAAATCACCAACTCTTCCTCCTCACCCTTACCAAACATCAAGATTCCTATGCTTGATGCAACCAACTTTGATTTGTGTAAGTTTAACTTTGAGCAATATCTAGGGATCTATGACTACACACTCTGGGAGATTATTGAATATGGAAACACATTCAATAAGGCTCAAAAGATTGCTAATGCTATTGTTGCAAGAACAGTTGTTGCTGGATGTTCAGAAGCTGACAAGAAGGAAAAACTTGATGATGGTAGAGCTGTGTCTGCTGAAGACATAGCAAAGAGAAGGGTTGACATGAAAACCCTAAATATTCTGAAGCTCTCTTTGGGACAAGAAAACCAGCATAAATATAGAGGCTATGAATCTGCTAAGGATCTTTGGGCAGCTCTTGAAGTTGCACATGGTGGCAATGCAGACACTAGGGAAGAAAAGAAAAAGCAACTCATGCATGATTATGCTGTCTTCAAAGCTCAACCCAATGAGAAACTGAGTAGTGTGAGAAGCAGATTGCTTGACATTACAAGCAAGTTGTCCTTCATGGGGACACAAGTTGGTGATGTTGACATTAATGCTACCTTCCTTAAAAGTCTTGGTGAGGCATGGTAGATTGAGGCAAGATCTATTCTTGCCAACAATACTTACAAGAGCTCCTCGTTTGATGACATCTACAACAAACTAAGACTGTTGGAAGATGAAACTCTTTTAGTGCATGGAAGCAAGTCTACCACCAGTAACATGGCCTTCTTTTCTCATAGTGAAGGTCCATTCAATCAGAAGGACTCTTACATACATCCAGTTACTGGATCATCATATGTCAGCGCTGGAACAAGTCCTGTCAACGCCTCCTATTCAGACGCTGACACATTTAAAAGTGACTCCCCAAGAGTTAAACCTGCTGGTTTAGATTTGGATACTGTTTGTGCTTACATTGCTTCTTTGCCCAATGGTTCAGTGATTACATATGAGGACCTTGAGCAGATAAGTGATGAACACTTGGAAGAGATGGACATTAAGTGGAACATGGCTCTTGCTAGTATAAGAGAAAATAGGTGGAACAGAAGGTTTAAAAAGAAGATGACCTTCAATGCTAAAGACACAGCTGGATTTGATAAATCCAAAGTTGAATGCTACAACTGTCATCGTATGGGGCACTTCATGAGGGAATGCAGATCTCCTAGAGGATCTGATGCTGGTAAACCCTCAAGTCAGGTTGTTAAAGCTCAGGATTCCAAAGCCATGGTTGCAGTTCAAGGAATTGATGGTATGGGATGGGATTGGAGCTATCTGGCTAAGAATGTTGAAGAGGATCAAGCTTTGGTTGCTGAAATTGAAGAAGAAGAGCATGTTGAATATGCTCTCATGGCACACTCCTCCTCTTCATCTGATAATGAGGTATATGATGATGCTTCTTGTAGCAAAGGTTGTAGGTTAAATACTGAAAGACTTAACAAAGAGGTGTTAAGATTATTAGATGATATGAGTACTGAAAGATGTAGATTGTCTAATTATCAACTAGCTCTCACTGAAACTGAGAAAACTGTTTCTGAATACAAGAAAATGGAATTTGACTTAAAAGATAAAATTAATATCTTAAAACATGAGTTAGATGCAAGTATGGATATTAGAAACATCATGGAAAGGGTTAATGGTGAGTTACAGGCTAAGTTAGATGAGGCCATTAAAAATAAAGATAATGTTGGCCTTAAAATTCAAAGATTTGATAGAGCCACCCAAACCCTAGGAGACTGTGTGGTTAAACAAAGGGATCCTAAGGACATGACTGGGATTGGGATGAATGATTACTCTTTGGTTCCACCACCAGCTGGTGACTTATATGGTGTCCTACAAAAGGACCTATCTTGGACTGGTTTGCTAGAGCTCCAAGAGGAGGAATTCATTCCTCCACCAAGAGTTGTCACGCCAATTGAAGAGTATCAACAAAAGTTGACTGACTTAAATGAGTGGAAGAAAGCTAACCCTACTTTATTTGTTAAGGGTGGCTTGCTATGTGAAAGTCCAAATGAGTCAACACCCATTAAGGTTACTAACCCAATCACTGGTAAAGTTGTTGACCTAGGCTCAAACACTGTTAGAAGACCTAGCATTAAATATGCAGAGATGTATAGGAATACTAGGTCCCCTAAGAGCCAAGTTAGCAATCATGGAACAGGCTTCTTCTCTTCTAGACCTAAGGTTGTGTCTAGAAAATCTTGTTACACTTGTGGTAGCTTTTCACATTTGGCATACAAGTGTGTCAACGCTCACAAAGCCAGCGCTGACAGGAACAATTTCAGCGCTGACAGGAACAAAGTCAACGTTGTTAGAAAGTCAAACGTTGTCAGACCCAAACCTTGTGTGCAGCAAAGTCCACAAGTGATTAGACCTGCCTCATTTTTTACTAGAAGGTCTAACACTCATGGACAAAGACCATTTCAAAAGACAAACACCTGGTCTAATAGGCAATGGGTTTCTGTAGCAAACCCTAGGTTCAACGCTGACAAGGGTAAATTCAGCATTGACAAGACAAATTCTAACGCTGACAGAAACGTGACCAGACCTAAATATTTGCAACCACATGGTAAGAGGTCTAAAGCTTCTTCAAGCTTAACATGGAGACCCAAGAAAGATCAAAACCCTAATGATAATGGGATTTCAATGACTTGCAACAAATTTAATTACATTTCAAAGGTCATTACAAAACCTATTAGGGTTAACTGGGTATTTCATCCAAAGAAGGATGAGAATGGTGTTGTTGTGAGAACTAAGTATGTTCTTATTGAACAACCAGATGAATCTAAGTATTTTGAGACTTGGGTTCCCAAAGAAAACTAATTTGTTTTCTTTATGTGCAGGGCATTCAACGACAGGTCAATGATTATGGATATTGGGATAGTGGATGCTCAAGGCACATGACAGGGAAGGAAGACTACCTCACGAACATCACTCCCATTAAAGATGGTGATAAGGTTTACTTTGGAGGCGGATATGGCACTATCACAGGCAAAGGAACCTTTCTCACCAAGAATTTGCGTTTTAAGAACGTCTTCCTGGTAAAAGAACTTGATTACAATCTTTTTAGTGTATCACAAGTTTGTGATAACAAGAATAAAGTTCTGTTTACTGATACTGAGTGTTTGGTGTTAAGCAAGGATTTTAAGATCCCTGATGAGAAATATATTGAGTATAGAACACCTAGGCATAAGGACATATATAATGTGAATTTGAATGGGATTAAAATGAATAATAATATGTCTTGTTTTTATGCTAAGGCCTCAGTAGATGAGAGTAATTTGTGGCACAGGAGACTAGGGCACATAAATTTTAAAAATATAAATAGGCTTGTGAGGCTTGGTTTAGTTGATGGTTTGCCTGAGAAGGCCTTCCACAATGACCACTCTTGTGTTGCATGTCTTAAAGGCAAGCGGCACAAGGTCTCATTCAAGTCCAAACAGGTGCATACTAGTTCTAGACCTCTTCATATGCTTCACATGGACCTCTTTGGTCCAACAAATATAGAAAGTTTGAATGGTAAGTCATATTGCTTTGTTATCACATATGACTTTTCTAGGTTTACTTGAACATTCTTTCTAGCTATGAAGAGTGACACAGCTGATATCCTAATTTATTTTATCACTCAGATTGAGAAGAGGTCTAGCAATGAGGTTAAAATGCTTAGGAGTGATAATGGTGGAGAATTTAGGAATAAGAAGCTAGATGATTTCTATGCCAGGAAAGGAATTACTAGGCAATTTATTATTGCTAGAACCCCACAACAAAATGGGTTTGCTGAGAGGAAAAATAGAACCCTAATTGAAGCAGCCAGAACAATGTTGGCTGATGCTCATTTTCCTATAGCCTTTTAGGCTGAAGCTGTTAATACAGCTTGTTATGTTCAAAATAGAGCATTGGTTAACAAAATTCAGAACAAAACACCTTATGAGTTACTTTGGGGTAGAAAACCTAATATTGGTTTTCTCAGACCTTTTGGTTGTCATGTAGTAGTGTTGGATACTAGTTATGCCTTAGGGAAATTTAGTGCAAAAGGTGATGAGGGTTACTTCATGGGGTATTCAGTGCAGATCAAGGGTTATAGGGTTTATCTTAAAGAGGAAAAACGTATACTTGAAAGAGTACATGTTAGGTTTTTAGAAAATAAACCTAGTGATCCTGAAAGTGGTCCCAATTGGTTGTTTGACTTGGAACCCTTATCTAGAACTTTAAATTATATGCCTGTCACTAATCCAGACATTGTGAAGGTAACTTCAAATGTTGTGGAGGAACAAGTTGTTGATGTTTCAGGTACACAGGTTCATGAGAGGGTTGGATCACAAGCAGAAAAGACATCTCCTATCCAAGAATTTGTCACAATTCCCATTTGGACAGATGCTTTTGCTGCTGCTGCTGCAGGAAAAGATAATGGTAGTTTCCAAGCACCACTAGATACAAACATGCATGGTCCTTCAGGCGCTGACAAAGGCAAATCTAGTGCTGACAAGACCAATTCAAACGTTGATGGTTCAGACGTTGACCAACAGTTCAAGCGTTGTTAGCCCAAGCGCTGACAAACAAGGTTCAGACGTTGACAACACCTTTGCACATCTTTTCTCTTCCAATTTTGAACAAGGTGAACCTTCCAATTCATATGAAGAAGGTCATCCCTATGTTGACATAAGAGAGTCTGATGAAGAAGATATTGGCAACATGGAGAATGAAGTTGAGGACACAAGACTTTTTGTAGGAGGACTTCTCACTTCCACAATGAAGAATCACCCCCCTTCCCAGATCATTGGTGATATTATGACTCCAGTTCAGACTAGAAGATCTCATCAAGGTCTTGGTGGGTTTATTGCCAATATACACAAGAAGGTTGATACCCCTCTTGTGCAAGCATGTTTGTTTGCCTGTTTTCTGTCACAAGAGGAACCCAAGAAAATATTTGATGCTCTCAAAGAACCAAGTTGGGTGGAAGCAATGCAGGATGAGCTTCACCAATTTGCAATTCAGGATGTTTGGGAGCTGGTTGATTGTCCTATATATGTCAGACCTATAGGGACAAGATGGGTTCTCAGGAACAAGAGAGATGAAAGAGGCATTGTGGTCAGAAACAAGGCAAGGTTAGTGGCTCAAGGATATACACAAGAGGAGGGGATAGACTATGAGGAGGTCTTTGCACTGTCTATCAAATGGATGTCAAGAGTGCCTTCCTCTATGGAACCATTGTTGAGGAAGTATATGTAATACAACCTCCTGGTTTTGAGGATCCAGAGCATCCAGATAAAGTGTATAGAGTCAAAAAGGCTATGTATGGCCTTCATCAAGCCCCAAGAGCATGGTATGGTACTTTGTCTACCTATTTGGTGGACAATGGATTCAAGAGGGGCACCATAGATCAGACACTATTTACAAAGAAGAAAGGCAAGGATGTGTTGCTTGTGCAGGTCTATGTTGATGATATCATTTTTGGGTCTACTGATCCAAAGATGAGTGAGGATTTCTCCAAGGTTATGACAGACAAATTCAAGATGAGTGCTATGGGGGAGATGAACTTCTTTCTTGGTTTATAAGTTCAGCAGAAAGAAGATGGTATCTTCATCTCCCAGGAAAAATATGTGGCTGAAATCTTGAAGAAGTTTGGCTTTTCTCCACATGAAAAGAGGGCTACTACTCCTATGGATAGAGAACACCCTTGGGGAAAGATTGGAGATGGGAAAGATGTTGATGTCAGGCACTATAGATCCATGATTGGATCCTTGATGTATCTTACTGCCTCCAGACCTGACATCATGTTTGCTGTGTGTGCTTGTGCACGCCATCAAGTGACTCCCAAAGAATGTCACCTTTATGTTGTGAAGAGGATCTTTATGTACCTAAGATGATATATTAGTCTTGGTTTGTGGTACCCAAAGGATTCACCATTGGAGTTGATTGCATATTCAGATAGTGATTATGGAGGTGATAAATTTGATAGGAAATCCACAACTGGTGGATGTCAGTTTCTTGGGAGCAGGTTGATATCTTGGCAATGCAAGAAACAAACAGTGGTGGCTAATTCTACAACTGAAGCAGAGTATGTTGCTGCAGCTGCTTGTTGTGGCCAAGTTTTGTGGATTCAGAACCAACTGTTGGACTATGGGTACAATTTCATGCATACTAAGATATTTGTTGACAATAATAGTACTTTATGCATCATTAAGAATCCTGTACATCATTCTAAAACTAAACACATAGAAATTAGACACCATTTTATAAGAGATTGCTTTGAAAAAGGTTTAATACAACCAGATAGGGTTGACACTGAGGAGAATGTGTCATATTTATTAACTAAACCTTTTGATGCTGGGAGGTTTCAATACTTGGTAACAAGTATTGGAATGGTCAATCTCACATAATATGTGTTTTGGAGTCTTTTTGTAAAAGTATGTACAGGATGATGCATTATTATTGGTCTTATTGATGATTTAGATTTTCCACTATATTTTTCTAACACTGACAAAGGTTACTTGAACACTGATAAGTGTTTTTGTAACGTTGTCAGCAATATAATTGTCTAACACTGACAAAACTTCCCTCAACGCTGTCATGTGTTATCGGGGCGTTGTCAGCAACAATGTTAGTTTTGTGGTTTTCAATCTAAATGTGCAGATGGCGTTAGCAGTATACCATTGGATACAGAGTTGCTTATGGATCAATGGAGAAGCATTTGGACAAGTTTTTATTTATGGATGATGGTTGGAATGTTTCATTCCTATCTTGACATAAATTTTTTATGTTCATGCATGCTTTTAGTAAACTTTTGTATCATAGTTTAAGGGGAGGTTTTAGGAACCTTTAGGATTTTTGGGTATCCATATGATACTCTTATCACAATTCTATATTGTGTCCACAGGTGAGTATGAGTTAGTTTTACTAAATCATGAGGCACTGTAGCATGCAAAGTTGATATACTGTGCATGCTGCCAAGACATTTTTGGCCTAGAATTGGTTGTGGTCTGTTGGGAGACTTGGGAATAATTTTGTTATGGGAATTACCTGGGAGTAACAAAAAATTTTATAAGATAACTTGGTTGTTAAGAGTTTTGGTTAGCAAGGGACACTAGAGGACTGTTATGTCTATCTTGCTTATGCAAGTGTGCATAACTGGACAGTGCTTGCCGCCCTATGATAATTATCAGCTTTTTGGTTATCTTCTCTAGGATAAATTACTTTGTTAAGGTCATTTTTCATTTTTAAACATTTTTTATTTTTGGACGCTGACAAGTATTTTTCCAAGCGTTGTTGTGTCCAAATTGGACGCTGACATGGTTATAGGCAAACGTTGACAAGATTATAGCCGTTGGGCGTTGATAGGTTATTTTTTACCGTTGACACTCAATGGGACCTACCCAGTTGTTACTTTTTGACATATTTTTAGGCCGTAATTTTGGGAGTTGTTACTTTACATTTAATGCATGAGATAAACTTATAATTTTTCAATATTTTCATGATTGATTTTTGAAAATACTTGCCTCTTTTTGGGCCTATCACATGCATTTTCTTCTCCTATAAATTTGGCTCCTATTTTAAACAGGTTATCTATAATTCTTGTCTAACACAATTTTCTCTTATCAACTTCATCTTCTTCACTTAAATTTAACAGCTTTCATCAATGGCACCAAAGTTTAGACCATCAGAATTGGAATTGGGGTTCAGATCTCAACACAACATGATTGCGTATCTTGAAGCTGATGATACTCTGTTTCCCCAATACACACAAATGGTGGCGTATTTGAACGCATCCCCATTAAGGTATGCTCTTTCTCATGCACCACTCATTCCAGTCACACATATTAAACAGTTTTGGAACACAGTCAGTTCCTCAACAGTTAATAGAGTGACCACATTGACTTCTATTGTTCATGGGAGACCTTGGGTGGTTACTGAGGCTTTGGTAAGCCAAGCCTTGCATCTTGATGATGCTGATGGTATAGCCACCCTTCCCATAAATGAAATAGAACAAGGGCTTAGGGCTTTGGGATATCCTTTTCCTGATGAAGGTACTCTAAACAAGTATCATAAGCAGGAATTTCCCCCAGCCTGGAAGTACCTCATACATGTCCTCCTTCAATGTTTGAGTCCCAAATGTACTACACACAATGAGATCAATAGATCCATTGCCAGTGCTATTATGTGCATTGCAACAGGGCAAAAATTTAATTATTCTAAAATGATTTTTGAGGACATGTGTAAAAACAAGGGGAACAAAATGACTTTAGCTTATCCCCGTTTTCTGCAAATGGTTTTTGATATCCAAGGTTGTGACAATCCGTCAGTTTACGATTGATATTTTATTCTCAATATTATTTGAAAACAATTTACAATATGAACTCACATATTTTTGGGAAGAAATTTGGATTTACGTCTTGAAGTAGCATCGACTACGTTTAAACCGGAGGATTCAACGTTACGTGCTTACGTTTACATACACCGTCTTTGGTGACAGTCCGACGTTTCAGAAAATAAATTTATCGGAGAATATTATTTTGGAGTTTTAAATTTGTGTTGGTTCATAAACTCACAAATTTACGAGAAGAGATTAGGACTTACGATTTTATTTTAACGTCCTTTACGACTAAACCGGAAACCTTAGGATTACGTATTTACGTTTTCGAACTCCGTTTTTGATGAGACAATTTTTATTGGATTCGTTTTGTGACGTCGATTCATAATTTATAAAAACGTTTTTCGTAAAACGACCCGAGGGCACGCAAATCGAGGAAACTAGAATCGAGGAATACCCGTAAATAAATGGGATGAGACAAGTGGGACACTTGTCCCACCCCACTCAATATGGACGGCACAACACTACACCTTAACACACTTGGTGTCAAGACTTAAGCTAGCTAGTTACAAGTGTAACTTAGCTTACATCTTAAGCCTTTCCACCTCAAAAACAACTAGCTACTTCATACTTCCCATTTACAACATGCAAACCACCATTTTTCCCCATCTCTCTCTCTAGATTGCCGTCCCAAATTCAGCCCTTAAACACCATCATTGATCAAAATTTAACCATAAACATATGTTATAATTAACATATGTTAATCCCCATTCAAAAAGATGAAGATTGGTGCAACTTATAACATCCATGGAGGAGTTTTCATGGTGTCATGAGGCTGATTTTCCACAAGGAGTTGATGAAGATTGGAGTTCTTGAAGATGGTGTTGGCTAAGCACAAGTTTCTCCATCAAAAACCATGCCAAACTCATAACCTACATCAAGTTGGTGGTATAAAGATTGTCCTCCTCATCATCTTGTTATTTTGATTATGTACACATGTATTTTATTTCCTATTGTATATATTTATGATGATTATATGATGATAAAAATGTTATGTGGGGATTTGTTGTTGATAATCATGGATAAAAAGGTGAAAAACCATAAGAAACAAGGTTAAAATCTTGGTTAAATTACATGGCTGTATAAAACAGTAAAGAAGTAAGTCATGAACTGATAAAATGATGAAGTAGGATGGATTTACAGTAAGCTATGGGTCTTGTACACATGTGAGAGTTGGCCATGCAATGGAATCAAAATAATGAGTGAGATATGATCAAAACAAGTTTAGGGTATAAATCTGAAGTTACTGTTTTGGACGATTTTTAGAAACTACTTAAAGGATGATTCAACAGTAGCTATAGAAGAGTTAAATGTAGAAAATATCATGTAGTTTATGTGATAAAAATTTGAGCTTCTATCTCCATGTAGAACTCAAGATATGGCATTTTTGGTGAAGATGAAGTTAAAAATCAGATTTTTGGAAATTAAAGAATAATACTATTATATAAGCACTCATATTTTAATATATAAAATGTAAATAAAAACCCACTAACTTATAAAACTTATTTATATAAATATATAAAAGGTGTAATAAGTGTATAAATGATTAAAATGGAAACTTGTTAAGTTTTATAAGTTATAAAACTATAAATATGATTTTTACGACTTTTTCGGCTATTGCCGTAAAATTAACGTTTTTGTTAAATAAAACTTAGATGGTTGGACCCGTCTAATGAAAACTTTATAAAACTTATATACTGATATATAGACATGTATAACAAGTAAAAACCAATAAAACCCGAACTATAGGGCATACGGACATTAACGAGCTAAGTAAACATATTGGACTACTACTTGGGCTAATAATTGGACTAAATAAGATAAACACCAATAAAAAGAACTTATTGGGCTTAACCCATTTGGGCCCAACTTGGAAAGTATACATACTGATAATATAGGTACAAAATGGATTAAAATAAGTTAAATAACTTATAATAAGCTTATTGGACTTAAGACACGTAAACGGGTATAACTAGTAAACTAGTATGAACGTTATCGACACATAACACAAAAATGAGTAAATAAGGATATGTAAACCCACATGATCATCATATATATATAATCATCATATGTATACATAATTGATATTTTTATAAAGTCATTTGACAAACGTCTAAGACCGAGTATTATTTGTCTAGGTTTCCGTGATTGAAGCACGTACCGTACGTCCGAATTGCCGATAACCCGCCTTCCCACATCAACGTGAGTTCATAGCCTCGCACTCTTTTAAATGTTTTATAAATGCTTTATAAACCCGCGAGGGAGATAACATGTTAGTTTTTATAAAAGTTTGGACACCATTTGTCCCGATTGTTTGTTTATTGATTTTGGACCCGAATGATTGAATGACCCGATTGTATGACCCGATAAATGATTAATGGACCCGATAGATGAAATTAAATGGATTATTAAAGTTAGGTTATGTCACTAAAAGTCCCATTAGCATGAATTGTGAACTACCGGGAGTTGGTAGACGCTTATGCATTTAATAGTACTATTTGGGGACGATCACCCCAGTTCGCGCCTTGACGGTTGATCCCCGTCGTGCCACATTGATTGGTAAGCGAATTTATGTATGAGAAGATTTCCAATAGCGTGACCTTTGTGACGACACGCTACTTTAGATGGGCAAAATTGGTATCGGGTTAGCTACCCGTTTTGTTTTAGTAAGGTAACAATGTCATGCGGCTTATAATAATCCAAATCACCAAAATATTACTGGACGCTCCGAATTACGATGTATTGCCTGACTAGCAATACTGGGTCATACTATTGATGTTATGTTTGTGTTTTGGTTTTCATAACCATATTCATATAACGGTTTTTTATTTTCATACAACGTCGTAAGACGTATTGTATGATGTTTTTACGACATTAGTTCGTATAATGATTTTAAGGCAAATGCCTATATTATGATTTTCGATAAGGATTTGTATAAAATGACTTTGGCTATTTTATGGCCTGTCAAAATGATTTGTACAAAATGATTTTCAGTAATAATTTTACACTGATATTATATTGATGGATTTTATTAAACTCTATGAATTCACTCGGCGTTATCGCTGACCTTTTCTTTTAACATGTTTTATCTCAGGTACTTGAAGGTAATTCTCGGGAAGACAACAAGAATTCATGGCCCGCACTTAAACAAAATTTTCCATTCAAACACTTTGTAAAACTTTTGTATGAAATGTAATGACTTGGGACCGATGTAACTTCAATATTTATGAATGGAAATGATTTATTAATAAACGACGCGATTTTTATGCGTTGTCTATGATGTGAGTAATGTGCTATCCCGTAACACCAACTAGTCTTCCGCTGTACTAAGTTGTATAAATTTGGGGGTGTTACAGTTTGGTACCAGAGCTCTCGTTATAGAGAACGAAAGATTTTTAAAACCAAGGTTTTGAATAAAACTTTTCAAAATCTTTTAACTATAAACATTTTTCTAAAAATGTCTAAAAATCTTTTGACTATAACGGTGCCGAAGAATTCCCGAGTTACCGACAAGGCCAGACTGAGAAGTGTTATTTTAATATATATATATATATATAACTTGGATTATATATATATATGATGTAATTTTATTACATGATTGTTTGATGATTATTTTGATTTTATACGAGGTATTTATACGACGTAGATTGTCACAATGTACCCTAAATCCCCTAGTACATTAATCGAAGCTATTCTCATAGGAATTCTAGCTATCCTAGATCTAAACCAAGTTGTGGATATTTATGATCCCAACAAACGGTTGATATTCGTAGAAATGTAGATATTAGTTGATTGTGATATTGAAAAAGAATTGGCAAGATTAAATCTGATATCGATGTCATGACGATCTTTCCTTATAGAGTGAAGTTTGACAAAACGTTATCACCTGGAAAGATGTCATATGATTCGTTGTCATCCGATTCTTAAATTGAAATCGAAAGGGTGAATGTTGCACTTGAGGCTGTCATTGGAACCAGTACCCAAAAGCCTCATGCCACTAATACCTTTCCGAGAAGTCTAGTTGAATGTATGAGTCATCTCATATTAGTGACTCATTTGATAATTGTTGTTGTAAGAGCTATAGGATTGGAAATTAAGTATTGATCATATCGAGCTTTTATTGCCTATTAAGGCCTAAGAATAAGGTTGTAAGTATTGGAAAATGAGGTAGGATATCGAATTGAGTATAAAATTGGTTGAAACTTGAATAAATAAAAGTAAAATTTAACTTGTGTGGAATATGATATTGTTAATAAAAGTCGTTAAGTTTTGTGATTGAATTATAAGGATTTAATTGATTGTAGGTTTGTGTTAAGGGTTGTTCCTAGGCCATTGTCCACTAATGAAGATGCCCAGTGTCCAATAAATAAATCGAAGAAATCTTCTTCTGAATTGAGACCGATGGATCTTCCGGGACAGGCGGGACACCTAATGACTCTTGTAGATTAGTATTCATTGTGGTATCTTTTAAAAATAATCCCTAACCTAACTGAGACATCAGTTGGTAGGATGAGTTCTTGGAATTGTATGGCATAGTGACACGTAATGTGTTACGGTACAATATAGACTTGTTTGTGATTGATGAAAAAGACTACCTTTGATTGCTAAATTCTACATGTATCGATGTTATCTATCTTTTATTGCTTCATCCTAATGTTCGCATTAGTGATGCAACCATTGAACAAGTACTCATCTTGATTTGAGTTACGTTGTGGATTATTCTTTTGAGTGCCATCGAGATCATGAACCTCATGATTAATTGGCTAAGCTCATTTCCTATCATATTGTAGTTAATTCTTAGCGAACAAGCTTTCATCACTCTTTTGCAGATCACTCATTGTTTTTATAAGATAAAACCGTATCCATTGAGAAAAATTGAATTTTCATCACTATATGGATTATTTAAAGTGAGATTTATAAGTGATTGATATCAAAATGAAGTTGTTTATGAGATGCTTTGGAAAACTTAATTGTTTTCATAACAAAGAAAATCTTGTTAAATTTATTTTTGATTCTTATTTAAGAATTAAGCATGAAAATGTTTTTACTATAAACATGATGTTAAAATTTTGACGAACTGAGTATTGCATTGTTGATCTTGAAATTGTATATAGTTGCGCGCCTACATACAATTTGGAATGGACTATGCAAGACTGATTAGTAGTCACCATAAAACTAATGAATAAACACTACATTTTCTGTAAGGATTGTGAAAGATTAAATTTTAATGAGATATGCAAGAAGTATAAAATAGGGACATAATGTTAGAGACATCTACATATGTGCCCGTGCCATCTATTGTTCTGAGTCGAAATTACTCATCTGTGGAAATTGTCTTATTCGACAATTGACAATTCTTTCTTGTCCAATTCTCCCGTAGTGAGATTCTTAGGAAAAATATCTGATTATCGAGTGTTGATACCCGACTGGATGTATTGACGTTCCTATCATTTCTTATGATTTGATTTCATTTGAATGACCTGGGTAACGATCCGAGGAGCTTTCGAATGCGTACTCGAATCATGTAAACATGGGATATATTCATATTCGTTAAATGTTTTCGTCTGTACCTGATTTGAAATTCTCTTGCGTAGATTATACATTGACCTTGCTCTTTTAATAGTAGTTGTGTCTCCAGATATCCTTAACTTTGTGAAGGATTATGAATTATTATTAGCCTTTTGAGAAGTTCACATCTTATCGACGGCAATGCAACTGGAAAGTTGATAGTGCCCGTAGAATGGATTGATTGATTATGGCATGACGACATTGTCTTAATTGATGGGAACTCGAGTAGAATTCCCCTAAATGATAAGATGCTGATTATCAAAAGTAATCTAAATAATTCTTGATGGATGACCATATCCTGTATTAAGACTTGAAATTATACCGTGAATGGTTGTGAATTAGTTATAGATATTGTAATCTAGCAGAACCTAATATGAATTTATTAAAAGATGTTTCGGTTATCTGAAACTTTAGGAAGTATTTGTTGATGAATTAACTAGACTTTTGCCATTAAGGCAAGTTGAAATTGGTATTGATTATATTTCCGGTGTTGCACCTATGGCATGTGCACTGCACGTCAGCACCATCTGAATTTAAGAAATTTCCGTACAACTGAGAAAGTTGTCGGAGAAAGATTTTATTATACCAAGCCTGTCATCCTGAAGAGCTATGGTGTTATCTTTCCTTATATTTATAGATTACTGTGACTGAGTAAATTGACAATCGAAAACAATATTCATAACTCGAAATGGAAGAATTGTTCGATCATTTACAAGGTTCTAGCAAATTTGATCCATAGCATGGTTATCATCAACTTCGCATTTGCGAAAGAGATTATCTATTCCAATCACTACATCCGGTGCTTGTAATGAACAATATGAGTTTCACGTGATGTCGTTTGGATTGACCGATGCACATGCAGTATTCATAAATTTGGTGAATCACGTGTGTAGGCTGTAATTTGATAAATTCATGCTCGTGATCATTAAGGACTATTTGTTTGTATATAAGAATAAGGATGAGTTAATAATTATTAATAAGAATGCCCTGAATTGGCTAAACGATAAAAACCTGTACCTTGAATAATTAACACGTGATTAAAGACATAATACTTTATATGATTTGACTATGGAATTAAAAGGATAATGGAATATAAATTGACTCTTCAAAAATTAAGAGCCCTTTTAAGACTTTGGATTTTACCAAAAAGAAATGGAAATATGTTTTGACAAATATTTTAACAAAGGACTTTAAGGGATTATTCCCTTGTACACAAACCATTTAACTAAACTTCTGTTTAGGGGTAAATGTTTGTGTATACTTCTAGACAACTTAAGAAGATTGAGAAAACCCATTAAAACCATAACTTGAAACTTAAAACGACAATTTTTGCTTTTCAACTAAGAAAACTTTGACCAAAGTATAAATAAAGGTTTTTCGAACATTTATGAATCTTATTAATTATTTTCGATAAATCAACGAAAATCTTATTAATTAAACACAAATTTATTTTGAACATTTTATATAATTGGTCGAACTAAGAAATTTAAAACTTTTACATTCATGCTTCATAAAAATTAACTAATAATTATTTAATTTACATATAATAATTATCGACGCTTTAGACGCCGAATTGAGAAAAAAAAACTGATAAAAATGATAGTAAAGACGAAACTAAAACATAGAAGATATGAAGAAAGAATTTTGAATAAATACAATTATGATATTTATTTTATCAAGAGAAAGTGAACGTAATTACTGACGCATAATATAGAAAGAATATCTGAGTGAATTGTGGACATGATAATTATATCATCATGAGAAGTGAATATAGATACCGACGCATTATGTATAAAAGATAAAGAACCAGTTAGGACATGTTCTTTAATAATGAAGGTGCAAAATAAATTGCCGAACAATTTAAAATATAGCCGATAATATAGATAATAAAAGGGGTTCGCGGCTAATGTGAACCATCAGAATTGAGAACCCGATAGCGTTAAATATTTTAAAAGACCACATGTGATTGTCTAAATATGAAGGACTATGAGATATAGTTATGTTGGAATTTGTAAGTATAAGTATTATATGTATGTCATTTGTGACTAAAAGTATCTTTGTCTGAAGAGGTTGTACTAATGACAATTATGAAGGCAGACATCGCCTCATATATTAGTAAACGTCTAGCTATTGCAAAGGTCATCATCTGAATTTGATTCGATTTGGGTCATCGTCGACAGACTGACCAAATCTGCTAATATCATTCTCGTTAATGATAAATGCAAAAAGAGTTATGTAAACATAGCGTGCCTGTATCGATCATCTATATCAAGATCCTCGCTTCGCATCGAATTTCTAGAGATTTGCTCAGAAATCATTGAGAACGAACCTTGATGAGAGTACTATGTACCATCCCAAATCGAAGGGACGAGGTAAAGTAACGATACAGAGTAATAGAAGTGCTGTTTTATGTTTGAATGATTGACCTTTGGTAATAAACCGTATAATCGTTTCCCTTGAAGAGATTATCATTGATAATCATCGTATTAGGATTGAAATCGAATCTTGTTAGAATCTAAATCTTAGAGCATCTGTAAGCAAGAGTTGAGATAAAGACACCCAACATACACCCATTGTGAGTTGGACATGTCTTTTAGGTTTAAGGTTTCCTATGATGGCGAACCTATCCTTGCAAAATACCCGACCCGCGAAATCTGAAATGATTGTTGAAATTAGGATTTGATTATTGACTGCCGGTAGTGGGCAAGAGGATATGTGAATATGAAAAGTAGATCTTGAAGTGCCAAATGGGTAGCGAAGTTATGACACAATTTTTAAACTTGGAAAAATGAATTCATGATCTGACAAATCATGGGATATAAGTCCCCGTTGTATGGGACCATTGAGATGATGTAAAAGTTGGGATTGAAAGGCATATAAGCTGGATCTACCCTAGGACTTCAAAGACTGCGTGAATTATGTTTCGTAAATCGAACTTGATGGAATATCTATCAAGTGAAAATCTGATAGTTCTTAGTAAAGCTTAGATCGGCGAAAAGTTGCATTCATCAAAAACCCGTGTACATCATGGATAGAGAAAGTAAGTCAACATTAAGCCTGATCTTATTCCCGTAGTTATGTTTGATGAAACTCGCGTATTATAATGAATTGCATTTGTGAGAAAGGACCGAATGTGGAGGAAATACCCACATGGCTTTCACTCTATAAGAAGCGAGTAGTAAGGTAAGATGATCTTTGAGGACAAAGATCCTGTTTAGGGGTAAATGCTGTGACAATCCGTCAGTTTACGATTGATATTTTATTCTCAATATTATTTGAAAACAATTTACAATATGAACTCACATATTTTTGGGAAGAAATTTGGATTTACGTCTTGAAGTAGCATCGACTACGTTTAAACCGGAGGATTCAACGTTACGTGCTTACGTTTACATACACCGTCTTTGGTGACAGTCCGACGTTTCAGAAAATAAATTTATCGGAGAATATTATTTTGGAGTTTTAAATTTGTGTTGGTTCATAAACTCACAAATTTACGAGAAGAGATTAGGACTTACGATTTTATTTTAACGTCCTTTACGACTAAACCGGAAACCTTAGGATTACGTATTTACGTTTTCGAACTCCGTTTTTGATGAGACAATTTTTATTGGATTCGTTTTGTGACGTCGATTCATAATTTATAAAAACGTTTTTCGTAAAACGACCCGAGGGCACGCAAATCGAGGAAACTAGAATCGAGGAATACCCGTAAATAAATGGGATGAGACAAGTGGGACACTTGTCCCACCCCACTCAATATGGACGGCACAACACTACACCTTAACACACTTGGTGTCAAGACTTAAGCTAGCTAGTTACAAGTGTAACTTAGCTTACATCTTAAGCCTTTCCACCTCAAAAACAACTAGCTACTTCATACTTCCCATTTACAACATGCAAACCACCATTTTTCCCCATCTCTCTCTCTAGATTGCCGTCCCAAATTCAGCCCTTAAACACCATCATTGATCAAAATTTAACCATAAACATATGTTATAATTAACATATGTTAATCCCCATTCAAAAAGATGAAGATTGGTGCAACTTATAACATCCATGGAGGAGTTTTCATGGTGTCATGAGGCTGATTTTCCACAAGGAGTTGATGAAGATTGGAGTTCTTGAAGATGGTGTTGGCTAAGCACAAGTTTCTCCATCAAAAACCATGCCAAACTCATAACCTACATCAAGTTGGTGGTATAAAGATTGTCCTCCTCATCATCTTGTTATTTTGATTATGTACACATGTATTTTATTTCCTATTGTATATATTTATGATGATTATATGATGATAAAAATGTTATGTGGGGATTTGTTGTTGATAATCATGGATAAAAAGGTGAAAAACCATAAGAAACAAGGTTAAAATCTTGGTTAAATTACATGGCTGTATAAAACAGTAAAGAAGTAAGTCATGAACTGATAAAATAATGAAGTAGGATGGATTTACAGTAAGCTATGGGTCTTGTACACATGTGAGAGTTGGCCATGCAATGGAATCAAAATAATGAGTGAGATATGATCAAAACAAGTTTAGGGTATAAATCTGAAGTTACTGTTTGGACGATTTTTAGAAAATACTTAAAGGATGATTCAACAGTAGCTATAGAAGAGTTAAATGTAGAAAATATCATGTAGTTTATGTGATAAAAATTTGAGCTTCTATCTCCATGTAGAACTCAAGATATGGCATTTTTGGTGAAGATGAAGTTAAAAATCAGATTTTTGGAAATTAAAGAATAATACTATTATATAAGCACTCACATTTTAATATATAAAATGTAAATAAAAACCCACTAACTTATAAAACTTATTTATATAAATATATAAAAGGTGTAATAAGTGTATAAATGATGAAAATGGAAACTTGTTAAGTTTTATAAGTTATAAAACTATAAATATGATTTTTACGACTTTTTCGGCTATTGCCGTAAAATTAACGTTTTTGTTAAATAAAACTTAGATGGTTGGACCCGTCTAATGAAAACTTTATAAAACTTATATACTGATATATAGACATGTATAACAAGTAAAAACCAATAAAACCCGAACTATAGGGCATACGGACATTAACGAGCTAAGTAAACATATTGGACTACTACTTGGGCTAATAATTGGACTAAATAAGATAAACACCAATAAAAAGAACTTATTGGGCTTAACCCATTTGGGCCCAACTTGGAAAGTATACATACTGATAATATAGGTACAAAATGGATTAAAATAAGTTAAATAACTTATAATAAGCTTATTGGACTTAAGACACGTAAACGGGTATAACTAGTAAACTAGTATGAACGTTATCGACACATAACACAAAAATGAGTAAATAAGGATATGTAAACCCACATGATCATCATATATATATAATCATCATATGTATACATAATTGATATTTTTATAAAGTCATTGGACAAACGTCTAAGACCGAGTATTATTTGTCTAGGTTTCCGTGATTGAAGCACGTACCGTACGTCCGAATTGCCGATAACCCGCCTTCCCACATCAACGTGAGTTCATAGCCTCGCACTCTTTTAAATGTTTTATAAATGCTTTATAAACCCGCGAGGGAGATAACATGTTAGTTTTTATAAAAGTTTGGACACCATTTGTCCCGATTGTTTGTTTATTGATTTTGGACCCGAATGATTGAATGACCCGATTGTATGACCCGATAAATGATTAATGGACCCGATAGATGAAATTAAATGGATTATTAAAGTTAGGTTATGTCACTAAAAGTCCCATTAGCATGAATTGTGAACTACCGGGAGTTGGTAGACGCTTATGCATTTAATAGTACTATTTGGGGACGATCACCCCAGTTCGCGCCTTGACGGTTGATCCCCGTCGTGCCACATTGATTGGTAAGCGAATTTATGTATGAGAAGATTTCCAATAGCGTGACCTTTGTGACGACACGCTACTTTAGATGGGCAAAATTGGTATCGGGTTAGTTACCCGTTTTGTTTTAGTAAGGTAACAATGTCATGCGGCTTATAATAATCCAAATCACCAAAATATTACTGGACGCTCCGAATTACGATGTATTGCCTGACTAGCAATACTGGGTCATACTATTGATGTTATGTTTGTGTTTTGGTTTTCATAACCATATTCATATAACGGTTTTTTATTTTCATACAACGTCGTAAGACGTATTGTATGATGTTTTTACGACATTAGTTCGTATAATGATTTTAAGGCAAATGCCTATATTATGATTTTCGATAAGGATTTGTATAAAATGACTTTGGCTATTTTATGGCCTGTCAAAATGATTTGTACAAAATGATTTTCAGTAATAATTTTACACTGATATTATATTGATGGATTTTATTAAACTCTATGAATTCACTCGGCGTTATCGCTGACCTTTTCTTTTAACATGTTTTATCTCAGGTACTTGAAGGTAATTCTCGGGAAGACAACAAGAATTCATGGCCCGCACTTAAACAAAATTTTCCATTCAAACACTTTGTAAAACTTTTGTATGAAATGTAATGACTTGGGACCGATGTAACTTCAATATTTATGAATGGAAATGATTTATTAATAAACGACGCGATTTTTATGCGTTGTCTATGATGTGAGTAATGTGCTATCCCGTAACACCAACTAGTCTTCCGCTGTACTAAGTTGTATAAATTTGGGGGTGTTACAAAGGTTACTGCTCAAGGGATCACAATGATTTTTATAAGATCCCTGAGCAAAAGAAAGCTATCTTTATGAAGATGAACTCACCACCCCATCGTGACCTACCTTTGACCCAACCTATGCTTGCTGTTATTGCAGCAGCACAACCCCAACCACAAATTGACCTCCAACCACAACTTGAACCAATCCCTGAACCTTTACCTTCACCTGAACATATGCAAATTGACTCAGAATCCTTCAACGCTAATACACTAAATGTTGGCGTTGATGTGCCTATTTCCAACGCTGACACACAACCTTCACAATCCCAAACACCCCTTAACCAACCCACATCTACCCATTCTTCCACACCATCTTCCACACCCCCTGAATATAGGTTGATGAAACGCCAAAGGGGTACTGGAGTGTTCTCCTCTGGTGGTCCTAGCCATGTAGCAGAGAGAACCACCACCACAAGTGTGGCTGGTGACCTGGATGAGGCTGGGACTATTGGTTCTGGCTTAGATGCTGGCCAAGGCAGTCCTCATCCATGCCCAATGAATCTGACTTGGGAGGTCAAATTCCCATTTTAGAAGAAGGCAGACTGGAACCAATGACTCTTATGGAATTGACGGCAGTCTGCATAAGCTTGCAAAAGCAAAATGCAGACTTAGTACAAGTTGTCAGCTCACAAGGCCTTGAACTCAAGCAATTGAGGGAGAGGATTGTTGTTGTGGAAAGTGATCGTGCTAGGAGGGGTATGGAGGAATCTTCCAAAGGGGAGGAAGATCCAATAAATCTGAGTGATAAGGGAAGCCAGATGGTCAATCTTTGGATATTGCTGAGGCCCTTACAACTTTGAAGAAACAAACAGGTTTTGATACGTCCTTAGTCTCTCCTACCAACTTAAATTTATCATTTACAGCTATGTTGAGAGAGGTTACAAAAGGCGCTGAGGGAGGATATTTGGGCGTTGACAAGGACAATTTGGACGCTGACAGAAATATTTTCGGCGCTGATAGAACAAAATTGGGCGTTGACAGACCTGCACATGAAGGTGATGTATCCCAGTCATCATCTATCATCAAGGAGGTTTCTACTCAGGTATCACCATCTACCTTACCAACCATTGCACCATCAAATAAGGGTAAGGGTATAATGGTAGAAGAGATTGTTCCAAAGGATGCAGCTCAAGTTGAGTTTGATAGAAGATTAGCTGCACAAATCATGGAACAGGATAAAAAGGAGGAGTCACCATTTGTTGTGACTTCAGAAGAAGGAAGTGATGGAGCTAGCTCAGACTCAAGTGTGATGATTATAGAACCAGAAAGGCTTGAGTATGGTGATGAGTTTTCTAGGGAAAAGTTGAGAGAATTGAAATTGCAAGTTGACTTTGACATGCCAGAGGTGGTTCAAATGTATCATGCCTGGGAGAGAAAGGTGCATGGAGAATCCAGACTTGACCATTTCAGATCAAATATGGGGTTTGGAGATTCTACTTAGAGTTCAGAAGGATTGCCATGTAATTTTGAAACACAAGGCAAGTAATATTCTCTCAGAGTTGAAAAGGGATAGAAGGGAGCTATACTTCATGTTGCTCAGATTTCATGGAGTTGGATGGACTTATCAGAAGTTGAAGGCATTGACATTTGATGAATTGGAAAGCAAGGCTTATCCCATTTGGGTGAGAGTGCAGGAAGCAAACACTCTCAGACTTCTTTCTAATGAAAGAAAGGAAGAACTTGCAGAAGAAATGGAACTCAAGAAAGCTATGTTTGTTCCCAGGCCAGTGAAGAAGGGAATTTCATTTGAGTTTCCCAAAGATATGGATCCACTATATCCAAGTGAAGCTGTTATGAGAAAGAGCCTCAAGCTCTCACCATTAGAAGCTTCAGATATGGTACAGGTGTTACCATTAGATTCCAGGAACCCAATTGTGAGCTATGAAGAAGATGAATGTGGATTCTGGAAGATTGGCAGATATGGTAAAGAGGTACACACTTTTACCATTCTCATATCTTTGTTTGCAAGTTGTGATAGAGAAGACTTGGGGACCTTTGGAGTTTGCTGGAGACCAAGTATGAGGCTGAAGCACCAACTTCAGCTAATGGAATAAAACTTTGGACCACATTCAAAAGAATGTGTGGACCAAAAGATGAGGATCCTGCAATTTGGAAGGATCTTGAAGATGATCTCAGTGGTCTTCAATGGAGGTTATATTCAGCTGCTGGTGTTTACCATTCGAGTTCTACAAAGTTTGCTGAGTATCTACTTGTGGATGGTCAGTATTTCATATCCAAAGCTATTTTGGAGAAGATGAAGGACACTCAGCTGGAAATAGATTATTCAAGTGACGTGGCAAAAGATTTGATCAGATTTATTCATTACCAATATGAGAAGGTTTGTAAGATTCCTCCTAGTCCTTAATGCTTATTCAGAAACTTGATCATAAGAGTGGATATCAAGTTTAGGGGAGGATTGTTGGGAATAAATTAAGGCCAGATCACTTGAGCGCTGACAAGAGTAAAACAAGCGTTGACAAGAACAAAACAAGCGCTGACAGCTCAAGCGTTGACAAGATAAAGTCAAGCGTTGATACATTGAAGACAAGCACTGATGGAAGATATTCTCTACGCGTTTATTGTATTCTAGAATAGTTCTAGTAAAGATAGGAACAACAATGTATTTTCTATATTTATCTTTACCTAGAATAGTTGATACGTAGATTATTGTACAAGGCTTCTTATGTCTATAAAAGAAGACCTTTAGGTTAATGTTTGATATAAGTTTTCATTCGTAAACTACTTTCATTGTAAGCAAGTTTGATATTGATAATCAAAGTGAAAGTTTGTTTATATCATTGTGTGTTCTTGTTTAAGTGTTAAATTCCGCATAACACTTAGATTCATAAACATATACAAAGGTCTGTCTAAGTGTATTACTTGATCTAATCTCGTATACATAAAGCTAAATCGATCTAAGTTTGGGATCAACACAATTCACTTCAACATTACCAAACATCGTCAAGTAGAATGAGGGTGTGCAACTACACCGAAGCCGACTAAAGAAGTACTTGAAATCTTATAGTATGTATTTTGAGTACCAGACTGTGATGGTTTGCTATAAATTTCTTACCGGTTTTGAACCATCAGCTCCTTAGCGAGCTGGATTACAACTTCAAGGTGATTCTAGGCCAACTCATTTACCAAAAATACATACCAAGAGCGAGTTTCTTTGGTTATGATTTGTATTGATGGTACAATTTCAAGTTTATTTTAATGTTCTTTTTTTGTTCTGTGGGTTTTGCACATTGATGAGACTGCTTTTATACATAGTCTCATCGTCCAAATAGGGCTTAAAATGCATTAAATATCATCAAAATACCCATATATATGCTTGTGTTTGTTGCTTGTGTATTTTAGGTACGGATATTGAGAAAATGACAAAAGATCACAAGAATAATTCAAAAACGAACACGGGAAACGAAGCCGCACAATGAACCAAGCCCTAATGAAGACTTTCCCAAGATCAACCCTTGAAGATTTGAAGAATTATGAAGAAGGGTCCTCCAACATGGAAGAATTGACACTTTATACCCTTGTATCCTCATAATTACAAGTTTGGTCCCTAAAGTTTGTCAAAATTACAAAAAGGACCCTCCACTTTGAAGATTTGGCAAGTTTAGCCCCTCAACAAAGCTAAATTGTCAATCACAATCCTCCACAAAGTCAATTCATTCTAAAGTCCTTCAAAGTACAAGAAATTACAAGTTTGATCCTTTGAAAATCTCAAAATTACAAAAAGGACCCTCAACTTTCAACATTTGGCAAAAATGGTCCCTCATCAAACATGACTTGGCAAATTCAATCCTCCAAAACATCAATTATACAAGTCAAGACCATTATCCATCATCAAAATGCCAAA
The DNA here is from genome assembly GCA_025667525.1 of Glebionis coronaria. Lineage (NCBI taxonomy): Eukaryota > Viridiplantae > Streptophyta > Magnoliopsida > Asterales > Asteraceae > Glebionis > Glebionis coronaria. Next base: position 436,300,802 of record CM046877.1, read on the forward strand.
TCAGCCCTTGAAGAATTCAAAAATGGCAAGAATTACCCCTGAATTCACTTTGTAAAAGTTTTTGGGGCAAAAATGCAAAGTTGCAAAAGTTGATAAGGCTGAATTGGGTGTTGATAGCTATTTAAAGTGAAAAGACAAGAGTAGAAGAGAAGAAGGACCAAAGTTGGCCAGACACCAAACTTACCTTAACCAACCAGAAGCTGATACCTCACCCCACTCACATTTTCCACCAATCATCTCTCTCCATTCTGCCACCTCACCAATCCACCAACCAGATTAACAACTTATTTAATTAAGTTTAAATCTGGCGCCTAACATGTTTTTAAACATGTCTTAACCCAAAACAAGATCAAACACATAACTATTCACCAAGAACACAATTTGGGGTTTTCTTAATTACTTGTAATTAAACCATAAAATGGTGCAGATTAATGATTAATGATCATGTGAACATAACCCAACCTTAATATTGGTCATCACATCATTCAAGTGTCCACATGGGACCTCCCCTGCTACACTTTTGAGGAAGAAGACAAGAAGGGCAAGTCATCCAACGTCCCATAATTGTGTTTACTTTCTAAGCATCATACAAGCCCTTTGATCACATTTTCTTGCCAGCTATCACCACAAACAGCCAAGAAATCTTCACAAGACTCCAAGGTTTTCAAAATCTGCAAGGGCAATTTTGGAAGTTCAAGCATTAGGGTTAAGCATTTTTATCTGTTCTTAGCTCACTTGTAAGGCTATATATAAAGCCATAGGGTCTCACTTAGACGTTTGCTTTTGGTTTTTCCTTGTTCAAGCACTTGTAAATCCCTTTTCAGTTTTATGAAATTTGAGTTAAGTGTTTTGAAGAAAGACCAAGTGCCATCATATTTCTGCTTGTTTATGTTCTTAGTTTACTGATTTTGAAGTTTAAAACCTGTTTTCAAAAGAGGAGTGTGCAAAAGTTTGCACATTTTCTTCATTTTCTTGATATTTTGCTAAGTTCTTGTTTCTATCTTGGAATTCTTGGGTTATAGGGTTGATCATAGCATGCTAATTCTGTTGATTAAGGTGTGGTGAGGCTTATAACTTGGGGATAATCAAGTGTGGGGTAACAAGGTTGCATTAATCAAGATTTTTCAAGTTTCTGATTTTATACTTGTGCTTCTAACCTTGTTGATTCTTAGCAGGGGTGTTCTTGGAAGCTTGTACTTGTTCTTGCTAGTACATAAGCTCATAAATTTGTGGGTTTGGATGTACATCCATGAGGTTTGCATACTCAATCCTAAAATCAGCTTAAAATCTTGATTTTTGGTGATATTTGTATGTGGCTTGTGTTCTTGTGTATTTTGTGGCTTATACTTGCTTGAATCTGTTAATCTTACTTGTTATTGTGTTAATTGATGCTTGGGTGATCTTGAATCTCAATTTTCCTTTGAAAATTTTGATTTTGAAAAGATAAAGGGGTGTTTGAGATTACCTGTTTGTGATTGCAACTTGGAATTGTGTTGTTAGAAGGTATTGTTTATGCTTGGTATCTGATATATGCCTTGTTGAGAGTGTTTTGCTGCAAGTTTTTGGGTTTGAAACTTCAAATCAAACAATCTGCTATAACTTGGTGAACTTAACTGTTTTTGACCTAAGATTTTGGTGAAATCTAGTATTTGTGCATGCTTAGGGTTGAAAGTTGTTAAAACATCATTATTATAACTTATTTGATAGATATTGAGTGTTGAATCTGGCTTATTGGTCAAATACATCAGCAAAGTGTAAAAGTGCATGTGTTAGTGTGCATCAGTAACATTCATTGGCTTGAATCTTGCTTAATTCTTTGAATCATTGCATGAAACCTGTTTAGACTTGCTTATTGGAGTTTATAATAGCTTGTGTATGCATTTGGTTGAATTTGGCTGGCTGATTTGTGCTAAAACTGCTCATAAGTGCTTAACTGCTTATTTGTTCATGTCTGTATCATATCTGGGACTTTACTGATTAAACTGTATCAATTGGGTGTTTGTGATTGTGATATTTTGATTGTTCTTGACTCCTTTTGATCCAACGATCATTTGGGTGCCTTTGTGTAATCTAAATCTCCAAAAAAGTCACTAAAGACAAAAAAGTCTAATAGTCAAGCAGTGGAAAAAGTTTCCACTGCTCAACACCCAAAACTAGCCCCTGCTAGTGAAATTTTGAACTCAGCTTATCAATAAGCTATTCTAGCTTATCCAGACTTGCAACAACTTATTTTTGTGATAGATCTTCATTATTTGACCCATTTGAGTAGACTGGAGCTTATCAGACTTTGACTTTGACTTTTTACTAGAAAACCAACTTATTTGACTTTTACATAAGTGCTTATTTGCTTTTTCCAACTTATTGAGTCAGCTTATTTGAAAACTTTTTGTTGATTTTGCTTAATTAAGTCATTTAGAAGCTATAGAAACTTGAATTAGAACTTGGGGTGGCCTAGAACTCAAAAACGACTATTTTGTCGTTTTCTATAGATTGCTTATTGCATTTGCAGGCTTATTCCTTGGGCTTATTTCAAATTTCTTTTTGCAGAAGTCTTATTTAGGATAAAAGAAGCTTGTGTGTCAAATTTTAGCTTATGGCATTGGCTTATAGCTTAATGGGCCAAAAAGCCCATTAAGAATAAGCTGTTTGGTATAAGCTAGCTTATTTCACACTTTCAGCTTTTGGGCCTTTAGAAAAAGTTGTTTAAAATCAAATTTTGAGTCAACCTGTGCTTTTTGGGCTTATTTTGAACACTTTTTATTATTGTGCCCAAATTTGGCCCAATAAGGTACTGTTTTGGGTTTAGCCCATTTTCTAGGCCTATTAAGGGTATTTAGGTAATTTCACTTTCATTTCTGAGTTATTTAGGTTAAATTAAGCTAGTTTGCAAGTTTTTAGAATTTTTTATGATTTTTGGATTTTTAATATTATTTTATTATTAAAAATTAAAAGTCTGATTTTCTAAGTTTTTATATTTTTCCTAGGTTCTAAACATTTAATTAGGAATTTTTCAACTTTCCAATTATTTTTAGAGTCTTTTAATTATTTTCTAAAATTAATTTAAGTTTTAATTGATTTTAGTAGTTTTTAATTGATTAAAAATAGTTTTTAGTGATTTTAAAATTTTGAAAAATACTTTTTAGCTTAATTAAAGTATTTTTGAGGTTTACAAACTTTAAAATCTTTTTTGGGACTTTTTAATAATTAATTTTGATTTTTAGGGCTTTAATTAGCATTAAAAAGTCATTATCTAATTAATTAAAAGGTTTTGACAAGTTTGGATTTTTTGTAAACTCTTAGAATATTATTGTGGATTTTTGATAATTTTTAGGAATTTTTAGGGTAAAATTTTAATTTTAGTGCTTTTTACGGTTTTACGTGTACACCTTTTTCGACTTAGTTTAATCCGTATTCGTAACCGTCATTCTCTTCTAATATCATTTCTATTTTTCTTTCTCAACAATATAATCACAAAGATAATCAATTCATTACACACACACTAAGCCTCCTTGAGAACGAACTCACTTTAGGGTCATTAATACACGGTTTTCCTAAATCGCCGTATTTATTACTTGCCCTATTTGCTCTCTTTTCCTAAAGAGTAGTAACACCACTACATCATTTTGGCGCCGATGTCGGGGAGGCGTGTTGTGTTTTGATTTGGAATTGTTGTTTTTATATACTAACCATAAATAGTATTTGTATTAGTAGCACTCTACTAATACGTATTATCGGTTTTCGGTTTTTGTGTGAATACTATTACTATATTGTATACGTAGAACAATAAATTCGCAAGTACTCCAAATACGTGAGAAATCACAACCTTGACTTGGGAGGTCATTACCCAATCATTGTATTCGAATCTCAAACCAAAGAAAAAGGCAAAAATAGATAAATACTTTCGTGAAGCTCAATCTTGAAAAATACAAACTATAAGGTGGGTATAAGGCGGATATTATAAAATATATCCTAAGGAAAAAGGCTCTTAAGTGCTTCGCGCCGCCAAGTTTCCCCGCTTGCTTGTGAGTATTTGATTTTGAGAGCTAATCGAGGGTTTTGCCGCCCAAAGTATTACTATGTATCATATATATTTTCTTGGTTTCCATTGATTAAACCCTCTTGAACGTTTTGGTGTTCCACCAACGTTCTAAAGTCATCGAAGGCGTTCACTTCACGTGATCGTTTTCATACCTTGAGGCTTCTTTAATCGAGAGATTTGATTAAGGAGGAGATTTGTAGATTTGTGTCTACTTAATACATTCACCAAGATCCAAAAAGGTTAATACAATCAAAAACCACAAAAAAAATTGAAAAATACAAAACACTAAAAAGAATCTTCTTTGCTCGTCCCCTCGTTGTACGTGACGTTTATGCTAACTCGTAATCAAGCAAGACGTGCACGTAAACGAAAGAACAAAACTCCCACTCCCAATCTTTCTAGTGAGGAGTCTCCTATTGACAAACCCATTGTAAGAGAAGCACCAACCATGGCGAATCGAACTATGATGGAGTTACTTCAAGCACCCACCGAGGGTTATGGAGAGGCTATTGTGATTCCCGCTATCCTTGCGGAGAATTTTGAGGTGAAAACGAGTTTGTTGTCGATGATCCAAAACAACAAATTCCGTGGTGATGAGAAGGACAATCCACACAACCATATCCGCCAATTCAATTGTCTTACCGCCACTTGCAAGTTTAAGGATGTCTCGAATGACTCGATTAAGATGATGCTTTTTCCGTATTCCTCAGCGAGGCCCGCTAAAATTTGGTTAGAGAAAGAGCCACCCAATTCTATATTGACGTGGAAGGATCTCGCGTCTAAGTTCGTGAACCAATTTTTTCCGCCCTCTAAGACTACGCACTTGAAAAACGAGATTTCAAAATTTTCACAAGAGTTTAATGAAAGTTTTTCAACGGCTTGGAATAGGTTTAAGGAAATGTTACATGAATGTCCTCATCACGGTTTTTCCGACTTGCATCAAATTGAGACGTTTTACAATGGACTTAATGATCATGAAAGTGATTATTTGAATGCCGCCGCGGGTGGTAATCTTTTGTGTAAAACGGTTGAGGAAGCTTTTGTGATAATTGAGAATAGATCTAAGTTGTATAGTCCTCGTAGCACGTCTAGTGTTCGTAAGGCTTCGTCTTCGACTTCACCTTCTTTGTCTACTACCATCGATGCTTGCCAAATTGAGGCGAACTTGGAAAACAAGATTTTTGATAAGCTTAAAGGACTTTTGATTGAGTTTAAAGTTGGTGAACAAAGTGCTCCCGCTACGGCTAAAGCGGTTGAGGTCTCTTGCATGTATTGTGGTGGAGTTCATGATTTCTCTGAGTGCATTACCAACGGTGGTAACACTTCGAGTGCCTTAGCGGCCACGGGAAATTACAACCAAAACGGTCAAGTTTTCCGCTCTAATCAATTGACTCCACCGGGTTTTGGTTCAAATCAAAATTCTAACAACAACTATCGCAACAATCAAGTTGGTTTCAAAAACAATTACAACAAGGGAAACTATGGGAATCAAGGGGCTAATAATCAAGTTTCAAACAAGAATCAAAATGATTTTCAAAACAACAACAAGGGTTTGCAAACATTGAAAGATCTTCTAAGTGAATTTGTTGAATACGCTAGTGGGAATGATTATTCAAAGAGAAATCATTAGCCTAAGATCCGAGTTTAAGAACGACTTGAAGAAAGAGTTGAAAAATGAGTTAGCTATTGAACTTAAAATCCACACCAACAAAATGGAAGGAAATGTCACTAGGTTGCAACAAAACCAACAAAAAATGGAACAAGGGCAACACGAGATTAAACAAGAGATGATTAAAGCCGAGAAGAGGCAATCCGTGTTTGAAGATAAAATCTCGTCTATGTTTGAGGCAATAATGTGTAAACCGTCTTCGAGTAGTCTTCCTAGCAACACCGTATCCAACCCTAAGGGTGAGATGAAAGTGATTACTACACGAAGTGGTAAGACACTTAAGGAACCGACTCCTCAACCAATTGCTCCTACGGAGGAAGCAATTGAGGAAGAACCCGAGGTGGTGGTCCAAGAGGAGCATGTCCCAATCCCACGAAGTACCGCTCATGCCACACCTACGGTTGACCCATTACCATCATTGGAACCCGAGATTCCAAAGGCTATGCCTACTATGCCTCAACCCACACCACCTTTGCCCTATCCATCGAGACTTAGGAAGGAGAAACGTCAAGAGCGCGACAATTATCAATTTGAGCTTTTTATGAAAATGTTTCGTGATTTGCACCTTAATGTGAGTTTTGCCGATGCTTTGGTCATGATGCCTCGATTTGCCGCTAACTTTAAGAGTATGTTGAACAACAAGGAGAAATTACACCAATTGTCTAGTTGTTCATCGGTTTATCTTAATCGCATACCTCAAAAAGTCGGTGATCCCGGTAAATTCTTGATTCCATGTGCAATCCAAGATATGGAGGAATGCTTCGCCTTGGCCGATCTTGGTGCTAGCATTAACTTGATGCCACTTGCAATCTTCAAGTCGCTCAATCTTCCTGATCTTACTCCTTCACTAATGTCTATCGAGTTGGCCGACCATTCCACGATTCCCGCATGTGGTTTAGCGGAAGACGTTTTTGTGAAAGTGGGGAAGTTTTACTATCCCGTAGACTTTATCGTTGTTGATATCCCCACGGATCCTCAAGTTCCTCTCATTTTAGGTCGTTCGTTTTTAGATACGTCTATGGCTTTGATCGATGTTCATGCTAGAAAGATCACCTTACGTTTCAACGACGAGGAGCTTGTTATAAATGCAACTCAAAACTCTCAAATTTCTCATGTTTATTCCGTTGCAACCATAAACCTCGTTGATATGATCGACGTGGTTTGCGAGGAATTTTCACAAGAAGTTCTAGGTTTTGGTGATGAAGAAACTAGTGGCAATCCCACTATGTTAGATCCAATTCTTGATTATTCGACACCAACCTTCACTCCATTTGAAGGTGGTGGTTTTACGTTGGAAAAATTCGATGTTCCACGTACTTGTAACGAAGACCTCGACAACGATGAGGACTTCTCGATTATACAGGATTTTCTTAACGATTTCCCATTTCCTCCACCCGAGGAGGTTATGAGTATCGAGCCCAAATCTTCACTTGAGGAACCACCTCTCCTTGAGTTGAAAGATTTACCTCCTCATCTCGAATATGTCTATTTGGAGGAGGACGACAAGTTGCCGGTTATTATTGCGAAGGAACTTTCGAATGATGAAAAAACCGCACTTGTCGATGTTCTAAAGGATCACAAAGGGGCAATTGCGTGGAAGTTATTCGACATTAAGGGAATCGATCCCAAGTTTTGTACCCACAAAATCTTAATGGAGGAGGATTACAAGCCCGTAATCTAAAGTCAAAGGAGGGTGAACCCCAAAATTCACGACGTCATCAAAAAGGAGGTCCTTAAACTCCTTGACGCGGGAATGATTTACCCTATTTCCGATAGCCCTTGGGTGAGTCCTATTCATTGTGTCCCTAAAAAGGGAGGAATGACCGTTGTGCCAAACGATGCCAACGAGTTGATTCCCACTAGACTCGTGACCGGATGGAGAGTGTGCATTGACTTTCGAAAGTTGAATGAAGCCACTCGAAAAGACCATTTTACCTTGCCCTTCATGGACCAAATGTTGGAGCGTCTTGCGGGAAACGATTTCTATTGTTTTTTAGATGGTTTTTCCGGTTACTTCCAAATTCCCATCGATCCTCGTGATCAAGAAAAAACTACGTTTACGTGTCCATATGGAACGTTTGCCTATCGTAGAATGCCATTCGGACTTTGTAATGCACCGGGAACCTTTCAAAGGTGCATGATGGCTATTTTTCATGATATGATCGAGAAGACGATGGAAGTCTTCATGGATGACTTTTCCGTGTTTGGTTATTCGTTCACTTCGTGTTTGTCGAACCTTGAGAGAATGTTAAAACGTTGTGAGGAAACCAACCTTGTGCTCAATTGGGAAAAGTGTCATTTTATGGTTAAGAGTGGAATCGTCTTAGGGCACAAGGTCTCGAAAGCGGGGATTGAGGTAGATCAAGCTAAGGTAGACGTCATCGCCAAATTACCTCATCCCAAAACCGTTAAGGGAGTTAGGAGTTTCCTAGGCCACGCGGGCTTTTATCGTCGATTCATCAAGGATTTTTCGAAGATCTCTCGACCCATTACACATCTTCTTGAAAAAGAGGCACGTTTTGTCTTTGACGAAGAGTGTGTACGAGCCTTTGAAATCCTTAAGAGGAAACTTACCGAAGCTCCCATTCTTGTTGCTCCTAATTGGAACCTCCCCTTTGAGCTCATGTGTGATGCTAGTGATTACGCTATTGGGGCCGTTTTGGGGCAACGTCATGATAAGCACTTCTTGCCTATTCACTATGCTAGCAAGACGATGACCGAGGCTCAACTAAAATACACTACAATGGCGAAGGAGTTCCTTGTCGTGGTGTATGCATTTGAGAAGTTCCGACCTTATCTCGTCTTAGCTAAATGCATAGTGTATATGGATCATTCGGCTATTAAGTATCTCATGGCAAAGCAAGATGCTAAGCCTAGATTACTTTGTTGGATTCTCCTCCTTCAAGAATTTGATCACACCATCGTTGACAAAAAAGGAGCTGAGAATCTAGCGGCCGATCATCTTTCTCGTTTGGAAGATCCTCACCAAAGTGTTTACGAGCCAAAGGAAATCACCGAAACATTTCCGCTCGAGACACTTGGTGTAGTGAATTCTAAGCTTGATTCTTCCACCCCATGGTTTGCGGATTTTGCAAATTACCATGCGGGTAACTTCATCGTTAAGGGTATGACGACTCAAGAAAAACGAAAATTCTTTCGTGACGTCAAGTTCTACTTTTGGAACGACCCTTACTTGTTTCGAACTTGTGCGGATCAAATCATCCGACGTTGTGTATTTGGCACCGAAGCTTCTAACATCCTTAGAGCTTGCCATGAGGGACCCACGGGAGGTCACCACGGTGCTAATCTCACGGCTAAGAAGGTGTTTGATGTCGGCTTCTTTTGGCCTACGATTTACCGAGATGCACAAGATCTTGTGAAGTCGTGTGATTCCTGCCAACGACAAGGAAAAGCCTCACAAAAAGATGAAATGCCACAAAACATCATCCAAGTGTGTGAGATCTTTGACGTTTGGGGTATAGACTTTATGGGGCCGTTCCCATCATCTCGTGGTAATAAGTACATTCTCGTTGCGGTTGACTACCTATCTAAGTGGGTGGAGGCCAAAGCCTTGCCCACCAATGATGCTCGTGTGGTAGTCAAGTTTTTGAAAAGCTTGTTTTCTCGGTTTGGAACCCCTAGTGCGATCATAAGCGATCGTGGAACCCATTTTTGTAACGACGAATTCGAAAGGGTCCTAAGGAAATATGGGGTTACACATCGGCTTTCTACGGATTATCACCCACAAACGAGTGGGCAAGTCGAGGTTTCAAACCGAGCTTTGAAGAGTATTTTGGAGAGATCCGTTGGGGAAAACCGACAATTGTGGTCGGATAAGTTGGACGATGCTTTATGGGCCTTTAGGACCGCTCATAAGACGCCCATTGGGTGCACTCCCTATAAGCTTGTGTATGGAAAGAATTGTCATTTGCCTATCGAGTTAGAACACAAGGCTTATTGGGCCCTAAAGCATTGTAATGATGATATGGAGACCGCGGGAAAACACCTGAAAATGCAATTGAATGAATTAGATGAATTAAGGGACATTGCTTATGAAAATTCATTGATTTATAAAGAAAAAACTAAAAAGTTGCATGATTCTAAAATTAAAAACCGAGTTTTTAACATTGGGGATCAAGTTTTGCTTTTTAATTCTCGCTTGAAAATCTTTTCCGGTAAGTTGAAATCCCGTTGGTCCGGTCCATTCACCGTGACTCAAGTGTTTCCGTATGGGACCATCGAGCTAGCTCAAGATGATGGTCCTAACTTCAAGGTGAATGGACATAGGTTGAAGCACTACTTTGGCGGGGAAGTTCCATCCTTGAACTACCTCGACCAAGTCACCTTCCCCAATGATAATTAGTATTGAGGGGATCGAGTCGAGCTCATGACTCGGTAATCAAAAACGAGGTGCCTCGTGGGGGAGTCACATGCTTATCCTATGTACATATTATCGCTTTCTAATGTAGTTAACGTGTGGGGATTTGTGCCCTTCCAACCTTTGTTCCATGGTTGTTTGTGAATTGTGGACTTTAGATGATCATGATCTTCACGATTGGAGCCTCTCGTGTTCGTTTATGGGAGCACTCGATCGACTGCTTTGAAGACTTTCTCAATATCTATGATATATCCTTTTGATGTTCTAACCTTAGGTTATTAGCACACTTCATAAAGGGCTATTAATTTATTGGATACACCCTTTCCATGCTAGATTAGGCATTTGACTACGTCTCTAGTATGGGGGTGTTTTCACCCCTAGACTCGAAACATTGAGAACAATGTTTAACTTTAGTATGGGGGGTGAATAGATACTTGCCTTGCCAAACCTTCACGCTTTCCAAAGTTTATCTTTTTGTTTATCGTTTTGTTGCAAAATAAGGCTAAAAATGGCCAAATTTTAAAATTTTTCTCATGTTTTATAAGTGTTTGAAGACACGAATGTAGGTTTTCTGATGGCGAGAATAAGAGTAATTTTTGACTCGACCGTGCGTGTTGAGCACTTAGCTTTGATTCCTTAACTACACATTAGGCTAAGTCTCTTAAATGAGGACGAGAAACGATAGGTTTAATTATAAGTTACTATGCTAAACGTAGAGTACTCGTATTCTTTCAAAAACTCATGTGTTCTCGTTGTTTGCTTATTCTCCCTTCGCATGTAAATATTTTTTGCTTAATAAATATTGACTTAGCAGTTTAGTTGGGATTGTTGGGTTTCTATTCTTTTCTAGTAGCTTCCGTGTAATTAAATTGGGAAGACATTAAGTTATCGCCAGCGTCACGGTTTTGAAGTATTGGCACCCGAATAATCAAAAGCTTCACCCAATAATAAGATTTCAAGTGCTCACCTAAATCAAGCAAACAATTTGAAGCCCCACAAGGCCGAAAAATCTATGCAAAATTGAAAGTGAAGCAAGCCTTAATCTTCGAAGCTTTAAAGATCCAAAATTCGCCTTAGCGTGAGGATATACGTCTTTGGCTAATAAAACTACCGATGAGGTGGATAATAAAAGGCAAGGCAAGACCGAAGTCATAATAAAAGCTTCATGGCGAAGTTGAATAAAAGATGGAGGTAAACCAAAGATAATAAGGCCCTTCCGTTAGGGGGCGTATAAAAGTCTTGGTAATAAGTCTCATGTTCAAAACCGTTATAAAACCGTGTTTATCGATTCTTCTTGTCAGCTTAATTTTTTAACATCGTTGTCTATTAGGAGGGGTTATTGATTTGATGGTCTTGGTTACACCGTTAGGACTCTATTTTTAGACCTAAATCTCTATTATCGCATAAGTCAAACAATGTATCCTCGTGAAACATTCAAGACAATATAAAATATAAGAGATACAACTTAGGAATAATGGGAGGATAAGTACGTGATTAGGGCATATGAGTAGTGTTAGCATTACTAACTTATAATGACAATGATCTCGTTGCACGCTTGGCATGGAATTGGGGTGAAAATCGAGGACAATGAAATTATTTCTAACGAAGCATTCACGTGTTCTTATTCTATGAACCTAAACGTCCCATTTTGCGATGAAAATCATACATTATGTCTAAAACGCAAGTAGTAATAGTAGTAGTGTAGCTAGTTTATCGTTCAATAAAGTGAATAAAAATGAATTTTGGAGATGCTACGATACTTTATTCTAGCATTGCGTGAGGGCACGGCAATGGTTTAGTATGAGGGAGTGATGAGACTGCTTTTATACATAGTCTCATCGTCCAAATAGGGCTTAAAATGCATTAAATATCATCAAAATGCCCATATATATGCTTGTGTTTGTTGCTTGTGTATTTTAGGTACGGATATTAAGAAAATGACAAAAGATCACAAGAATCATTAAAAAACGAACACGGGAAACGAAGCCGCACAATGAACCAAGCCCTAATGAAGACTTTCCCAAGATCAACCCTTGAAGATTTGAAGAACTATGAAGAAGGGTCCTCCAATATGGAAGAATTGACATTTTATACCCTTGTATCCTCATAATTACAAGTTTGGTCCCTAAAGTTTGTCAAAATTACAAAAAGGGCCCTCCACTTTGAAGATTTGACAAGTTTAGCCCCTCAACAAAGCTAAATTTTCAATCACAATCATCCACAAAGTCAAATTCATCATGAAGTCCTTCAAAGTACAAGAAATTACAAGTTTGGTCCTTTGAAAATCTCAAAATTACAAAAAGGACCCTCAACTTTCAACATTTGGCAAAAATGGTCCCTCATCAAACATGACTTGGCAAATTCAGTCCTCCAAAACATCAATTATACAAGTCAAGACCATTATCCATCATCAAAATGCCAAATCAGCCCTTGAAGAATTCAAAAATGGCAAGAATTACCCTTGAATTCACTTTGTAAAAGTTTTTGGGGTAAAAATGCAAAGTTGCAAAAGTTGATAAGGCTGAATTGGGCGTTGATAGCTATTTAAAGTGAAAAGACAAGAGGAGAAGAGAAGAAGGACCAAAGTTGGCCAGACACCAAACTTACCTTAACCAACCAGAAGCTGCCACCTCACCCCACTCACATTTTCCACCAATCCCCTGTCTCCATTCTGCCACCTCACCAATCCACCAACCAGATTAACAACTTATTTAATTAAGTTTAAATCTGGCGCCTAACATGTTTTTAAACATGTCTTAACCCAAAACAGGATCAAACACATAACTATTCACCAAGAACACAATTTGGGGTTTTCTTAATTACTTGTAATTAAACCTTAAAATGGTGCAGATTAATGATTAATGATCATGTGAACATAACCCAACCTTAATATTGGTCATCACATCATTCACGTGTCCACATGGGACCTCCCCTGCTACACTTTTGAGGAAGAAGACAAGAAGGGCAAGTCATCCAACGTCCCACAATTGTGCTTACTTTCTAAGCATCATACAAGCCCTTTGATCACATTTTCTTGCCAGCTATCACCACAAACAGCCAAGAAATCTTCACAAGACTCCAAGGTTTTCAAAATCTGCAAGGGCAATTTTGGAAGTTCAAGCATTAGGGTTAAGCATTTTTATCTGTTCTTAGCTCACTTGTAAGGCTATATATAAAGCCATAGGGTCTCACTTAGACGTTTGCTTTT